>JAKWIX010000318.1:32330519-33001113 GCA_027704785.1 Solanum chmielewskii
ATGCAACAATCATACGTAAGTATTCCTGAATAAGTCATATAGTTGTATTGATAAAGCATCCGGAAAGACCTTCCGTAGTATAATGAAGAATGAATTTCTATTGTAACAATTGGGTTGGTTGTTATAGAAATGCCAAAGAGGAATAAATCGGAGTCGGAAAAACTTTTTTGTAGTATTAGGATTTTTCCAACTTTTTCATATTTGTAGGAAACTAGAGTCATCAAGGTGTACAGAATTATGTATTACATAACCAGCTAGATAGCTTGTTAAGATATCCATATGAACTTACATAGTTGAATTTTAATAAATAGATCTTCGAGAATTGATCCTAGAGTTAAGAGTATTTTCTGAGTGTAGTGGGTTAAGAGTGTGTTGTAAAAGGGGAATAGAAATTCCCTTTAAGAGCTTGATACGCTCAAACTTACTTCTCAAATAAGAAGTAAAGCGGTCGTGTCAAGTAAATAAACCAACTAGTGAGGTTGGGATCGTTCCCACGAGGAAAATAGTCTAAACTTAACTTCAACCTGTTATTACTATTGTTTGGTCAATGACTTCCTTGGAAAGTAAAAACAATAAAGGGGGGTTTCTATTTCTAAATGAGTGAAAATAAATAACGAACTTGAAAGAGACACTTAACAGCTTTGACAGTTGGATTTTAATCAATTAATCAAAGTAACTAGGGTTTACGTGTTCCCCACAGGTTCATAACTTGATAATTCTAACTATAACAAATTCTTTCCTAGTATCTTGCATGCAAAGTGATAAATTATGTATTTCTAAATCCTTGGTCCGGCATCCAGAAAATCTCACTCCGCACCTTGGTCCGGCTACATGTGTTGCTATCCTAACCCTTATCCTTACCTGATATTAAGCATCGTATTCGATATTTGACTAAGTTATTAACTCGTACCAATCAATACTAGCCTATTAGATAGTATACACTAAATCTATGTTAATAATTCTTTTCCTATTATCTACCTCCTTGGTCCGGCAAGTAGCATTAAGGCGAGTTCTAACGTTGGCCATCCGTTAAAAAGACTTCTAAGCGAAAGAATTATTAATACATGCAAGACACTATTCTAGAATTGTTATTTAGTTAGGGTTTATCTCATTATTTGCCTATGGTTCCCACAACCCTAGTTATGGAGTTTAGTTAGTCATAGCCATAAACACAATATTCAAAGATAGTAGATAAGAATTCATGTACTTACTTCAATGAGAAAGAGTAAAATCCAAAAGTTTGCTTGAGTAATATCAAAAAATCACTTGCAAGAATCTCAAAATCCAACACTAATACACAAAGTCTAAAAATCTGATGTCTAATCTCATAGATTCTAACAATACGCAGTCTAACCTCAAAAACGAGGTTTTTTGAACTATTTATTAAAAAGCAAAAAACCTAATTAAACAAGGATTCTAATTGCTGGAAATCTGCCAAAACGCGGCTGGGTCGACGGACCTCGCGATGGACCGTCGTGGTCACGACGGACCGTCATGGACTCCGTCGTCCCATACTTCTGCAATTTCTTATGCTGCTTCCTTCATTCCCCTCGATGGCAAGTATGACGGACCGTCATAGGCACAACGGTCCGTCGAGAGTCTTCGTTCCAAAACACTTCAACTCTTGGAATCTGGGTACTGGGATCACTTCTCTGAACTACACGACGAACCTGCAGGACGGACCGTCATAGCCACGACGGACCGTCACAAGGTTCGTAATCCCACACTTTGTCAGACTTCCCCATCTTCCTTCAGCAGCTGCACTACGCTGCCACCTACGGACCGTCACAAGCACGACGAACCGTCATAAGCTCCGTAGGTGGTCTCTTCTGCATTTCTTCGCTCAAAATCTCCGCATTCAGCTTTTGACAGATTTCCTGCATAACAAAGAGAAACTTATATAAAAATTAGCACAAAAAGGCTTTTGGACACACTAAACTTAAGGAAAAAGTATTAATAATATCGTGAAACCACAGTATATCAACACCCTCAACTTAATTTCGTTGTTTGTCCTCAAGCGACGCAGTATGACTCACTACACAATCTTTGTACAACAGTATCCATGTTTTATCCTTTGCAATCATTTGGCTATCAATCCCGATTAATCTCATCAAACCTATGCATGCTATCACTATTAGGCTTGAATTTTGTGGGATCAGAACATGACACAAACTCACCATGCACTAACACCTATCCTCTTCAATTTCTCACCGAGGTGCTAACAATTCTGGTATTGCAACTAGTGTCCTCACTTTAAAACAAAATCCTCCTTTTTCACACAATGATTTCAGTTTGAGTATAAAGATTAGTTTTCAACACTCGCTCTCAGAACAAAGTCACACTCATTCATACCTTTTTCCATAAGCTTGCCCTTATTTTCACTGCCTTAAGTTCGCTATACAACCCTTAGGATCACGATAGGACTTTTTTAGCTAGTAACATAGGCTCGGGGTCAGGTAAGGTATATTTTGGTATACTTTAGTGACTTTTTACCCTCCTTGACATATCGGCTAAACCTCCACTGTCTCTCATTTTATCTCGCCCAGTTTCTCATATTCTTTCACCTTGCTATTTTCTCTTCTTTCTTCATTTGTGTAAGTGACTCTCTTCTTTTCTTGCTTGTATTTCTTGTGTATTTTTCTTTTTCTTTACTTTTCTTTTCAACTAATTCTTGAGTCACTTTACTTTTTTTCTTTCTCTCTCTTTGTTCTTTCAACCCCACTTTCTAGAGCATTCCTCATAGTAGCCACCCTCAACTCATGGCTTTGCCATGAGTCAAGGTACACAATACCCAAAGTTGGGTTAGGGACATAACGAAGGTTGTTTATGCATTAGCCACCCTCAACTTATGCTTTTGGCATAAGCTGAGGTGCACATGTCCAAGGAGGGACCAGGGCCAACACATTGTTCCTAGAAAAGATCAGTTGGGGTGAAAAAGAAAGGTCTAATTTTAAGCTCAGATTATTTTGATCTAAGAAGGATAAATTTCATTTGGTTTCTTTTATTTAGGCTAGAAATGGGCTATATTGAATAAGGGCCTATGATCCTTTCCTAATTGTCTATTACAACTTACTTTTAGCAGGACTAACCAGGCAAGTTCTAGCTCAGTACCAATAGTGGACTATTCAAATTTCCTCACACTCACTTGACATCTCATCACTATACCAGATTATCAGACACCTAGTTCGAATTTAAGACTTAGGGTAATGCAATGGTGTAACTCTATTTCATGGTTAGAGCCACACAATTATCAGTTACTATGCCTAGTCATGCATTATTTTCTAGTTTATTAGGATATAATTTTAGCCATCATGCTCCAGAATTAAACTATGTACAAAAGATATAAACATGCCGGTTCAACAGAAAAAGTAATCAGTCTTTTGGGGAAAAAGAACAGGCAAGAAAACCCCAAAAGAGGATAGTGAATTGGGCTACTCAGACTTCACCCTAACACTCACTATCCATTTACCCCACCCCCAACAAAAAAGCATGCAATTGTCCCCAATGCATAAAAATGTAAATACTAGAGTGGTAGGTGAAGCAAACCTGTGGCGTAAAGCGCCGTCAATCAGCAAGATGGTGGGTCTGGTTCCCCGGAACCCACGTCCCCTTCAATATAGACACCCTCAGTGGTGTCCTCAGCAACAACCACACCATCAGTAGTGCCTCCTGCTATCTCCACAGTGCGGGAGCTAGACGCCCCAGCCGCTAACTCAGATGCTCTCATTTGGTGCGCCTCCTCCTCAGCAAGGGAGGCTCTTCTCGCAGCCTCTATATCTCGGCGCTCCTTCTTCCGTGCTCGCACCTCGTCCTCTGCTCGACCCCTACGCCTCTTGGAAATCTCTCGAGGGGGAGGTGGTGGAATGTCAGAAGTAGCAAAGAGGGCCGCCAACACGGTATCCTCAGCAGGCTCGACAGAAGGGGCCTCAGACTCCGGCACCCTAGCCTCTAAGATCGTGTCAATGTCTGCACGAAGACTGTCGACTGCAGCCTGAAGAGTCGACACATCCACCGGAGGGGCTGGTCGGGCTAGCACTCTCAACTCAGAGGCATCCAGGCGCTGCTTAACCTCAGTGATCTTCCACTCTGTAAACTGCACCATTTTCCTCTCTAGGCGCTCTTCGGACTCAGTAATCGACTTCTGCATCAACGGCTGGATATGATGCAGAAGAGTGGCCATTTGTGCTCTAGTTTTTGGACCCTTGCAAGCGGGACCAGTGCCGGTAGAGGGGCTATGCGAGAGGAGCTCGGGGATGTGCTACTACTCGGGATAGACTCGACCGGGGTAGTGTCAGTGGACGCCTGTGTAGCTGTGCGGGCCTAGGCTACCGTATCAGCAAGATCATCATTAAGTGGGGGCAGATCTGGATGGGGCCCTCTGTGTGGAGCCAACTCATTGGCCTCATCTCTGATGAGGCCGACATCAACAGTGCCCTGCGGGGTCTTAAGCTGATCTACGTGCCATATGGGCACACCTGCGGACCTGCAAAGGGCAAAGATGATGCACGGGATAGGGTAGGTAGTAGTGACCTTGAATGCCCTCTCGTGCATGAATGCCTGGAGAAGCCATGCTAAGTCCACCTCGAATCCGGCTATCATTGCCTCCATCAATACTGCTCGATCTCAGGTAACGATAATATAAGCAGCTGTGGGGGAAAGGGAGTGACGGAAAAGCAGCCACAAAAACTTTGCTGTGAACGTGAGGTTAGCCTTCTTGATGTCCCCCTTCGGCTCAGTCACCCAATCGACACCCTCTCCATCTACTGACAGGTGCAAGAACTGGCAATCCTTAACTATCTGCCAGCGGTAGTCAAACTTGGCAGTGAGGGGGGTCCGAGTAGCATCAGCACTCTCGCCGTATAGAAACCGGCGGATGGCTGGCAGGGAAATGTCAACCTGTACGCCTCGGACTCGGACTTTCTCCAGTGGAGCCTGTTTAACGGGGGCAGCCCGCCTATCGATCTGTGATCGGAGAGTTGCTATATAGGATGCGTAGAACACTCGAACCATTTCTTCGTCGTATCGTCCCAACGGATGTGCTGTCCACTCCAAGCGATTCCTGATGAAGAGGTTGTGGATCTCAGGCATCATCGGGAGACTACCTGTAAGTACCCACCGCTCCAAAGTGAGTGTTCGAGTCATCACTCCTTTATCAGTCAGGAACTTGGCGTCGGAGTAGACTTGAAACTGCATGTCGACACACCACCGGTTTGGTTGGTCAGTGGCTGGGGTGGGGACCTGAGCTGGAGAGCCGGAAGAGTCTGAACTGTCAGCCTCATCAGACGAGGACGACGCTGCAGCGGTGGCGGGTGCGGGAACCTCAGCAGAGCCAGAGGCTTCCTCGGACCATGATACTCCTAAGGAGCCAAACGCTCCTTCTTCATTTGTGGCTGACCCAGAGGGTGTGCCGGTCAGTGTGCGCTCGTCATCAGACTGAGAGGCAGTGACTACGCCGGACGCCACCTTTTTGGGTGTGGCTCTGGGAGCACGTGCAGCACGGGAAGGTGTGGAAGTGCCTGGGGGCACATACTCAGGGTCACGCTCATCATCAGAGCCGATGATCATGCAAGCAGACGGGGCGACAGACTTTGATCGCCCGCGTGCGTAGATTCGGTCTTGCTTTGGTGCCATAGTAGATAGTACCTGCAAAGGATCAATATTAGTACGACTAGTGGCAAACAAGACAAGCGAAACCATACGAAATAAAACATTGAAAATAGTATGTCATTGCTGTAGAGACAGTGACACACGACGGGCCTAGTGACGGCTCGTCGTGACTATAACAGACCGTCGTGAGGTCCGTCGTGTTTGACTTAGACTATGTATATATGGAGAACCCTGAAGGAGAGTCTTTGACTAGCATGACGGTATGTGCAGGACGGACCGTCACAGGTACGACAGTCCGTCGTAGATGTCCTTCGTAGGACACTTGAGAAAAAAATGGAGACCCTTAGGAGAGGGGTCTCTGACCGTCATGACGGTCATGTAGGACGGCCCGTCGTGGGTACGACGGTCCGTCACATGTGTCCGTTGAAGGACACTTAGAAAAAAAATGAGAGACCCTTAGAAACAGGGTCTCTGACAACCAAAACGATTGTGCAGGACGGACCGTCGTGAGTACGACGATCCGTCACATGTGTCCGTTGGGACAGGGTACTAGGGCTTTTGCAACGGACCCTACGACGGTCCGTCGTGGGTATGATAGTCCATCATCGGGGTCTCGTTCTGAATAACAGTGACAGAACTGAGGGTACCCTAAGCATTCCCGATGAACCCACATCACCCTTGTAGTGTTTTGGACCTACATGTATCTAACCCAACTACCTAGGAAACTAGCAATGCAAAAGCACCTATGTCTAGGGTGGTAAACATGGCAATTTCGAACATTTGTTACCTAGGTTAGACAGAATCGTCTAGAGTAAACAACATACGACGAGGAACAAAGATTAATACTAACTAGTAAACAAAGAGGCAAGATAAATGAGTATAAATTTAGAGACACATACCTTAGAAATGGAGAAAAAGCAAATGGACAATTACTCAGTTGGCAAAGTAGACACCCACAGCAGCAGCTCCGACTAGTAGATGATAACTCTAGGGCGTTGGAGAATTTTAGGGGGCAATGATCGGTGGGAGGTAATGTGGAAGTTGAAAAGAGAGGGGAGATGAGAGGAATAATGAAGGAATGGGGTGAAATGAGGGGTTGTGGGGGTTTAAACGGTCTGATTTTGAAAAAGGGTCCATCCGGGTCGATTCGGGTATAACTCATTAATCACGCGACGGTTCCCCGACGATGGTCCTTCGCAGTTGTGACGACCCGTCGTTGGTTCCGTCGTGTGTGCCCTAGTTTCAAAATATCAAAAAAACGTACCTGGTACGACGGTCCGTCGCAGGCGCAACGATCCGTCGATCTGTCCGTCAGTGACTGCTGCAGAGTAATTTTCTGCAGAATTTCCTGGTGATGTTCCTGCAAATTTAAAAACCCATTAGTAGAAAAATGCTACCATTACTAAAAAGACGATAAGTATTGGGTTGCCTCCCAACAAGCGCCTGATTTAATATCGCAGCACGACTGGGGACCCTTGATTACTCAGACTTCATCAAGATGGTATGCCTCTATCACTTCATTCCCCGATGCTTTATGCTTAAAATAGAGTTTTATTCTATCTCTATTCCTCTTAAACCGCACTCCCTCTTGGATTTTAACTCGACTGCTCCATGAGGGAATACTTGGGTAATCAGGTAAGGGCCAGTCCATTTGGACTTGAGCTTGCCCGGAAGACAAGGCACCCCAGAACTGTCTACAAGCACCAAATCCCCAACCATAAACTCTTGTTTTGCATTTTTCTGTTCAGTCTCCTTCTTCATCTTTTCTTTGTGGGATATGGCAGATACCGATTGGAGCTCATAACTCTGCCTCAGGGTCCTACAAATGTTGAAGGTTGCTTCTTCATTATTCAACTGAAATGTCATTTGTCCCTTCTCCATATCAACTAATGCTCTACCTGTAGCAAGGAATGGCCTCCCAAGAATAATAGGCACTTTAAAATCGACCTCGCAATCAAGAATAACAAAATCAGCCGGAAAGATGAATAACTCCACTTTTACTAGCACATCATGGAGTATTCCTATGGGCCGTTTAACTGTCCGATCAGCCATCAGTAGCCGCATCGCAGTGGGTTTTGGATCCCCCAAACCCAATTTCTTGCAAATCGAGAGGGGCATGAGATTTATGCTTGCCCCCAGATCACACAATGCTTTCGCAAAATGTAATGACCCAACTGTACAAGAAATAGTGAACGCACCAGGATCTTCTTTCTTTTGTAAGAGGGATTTTGTAGCAATAGCACTACAATGCTGCAGTCTATCATCATCCTCGAAAGTGACTGATCTTTTCTTGGTGACCAGATCTTTCATATATTTGGTATAACCGGGCATTTGTTCTAGAGCTTCTACCAAAGGGACATTGATATAAAGCCGCTTCAACATTGTTATGAAACGTCGGTATTTACCATCTTCGGTCTTTTTCACTAATATATGAGGGAAGGGTGGTGGTGGCCTAGGCATGGGAATTACCTTGATAGGTACTTCTGCATCTTTGCCATTACTTTCCTTTGCTTCACCACTACCTTTTACCACATTATCATTATCCTTTCTCACATTTTCCTTAGTAGATGGCATAGGTCGGTCAATGGTTTGCTTACCACCCCGAGTAGTGATTGTCATACAGTGCGCATCATTCTTTGGATTTTGGACAGTGTTGCTAGGAAGAGTGCCCGGTTGCCGTGTGTTCACTGTCGGAGATAATTGGGCCATTTGCAACTCGATCTGCTTAATCGAAATTGCATGTGTATCAACTTTTTGCCCGATACTAGCTAAATCACACCTCAACTCTTTAATGTGTTCATCACTAGTGTCGAACCTCCTCATCATTTTGTGCAACATATCCTCAACTCGCGCCATACTATCTCCACCATCCCTAGGAGTAACTTCACGATTTTGAGGAGGGACATAGGGCCCATTCCTGTCGTTTCTATTAGTATAGTTACCCCTATTAAAGTTGTTGTCGCGGTTGTAGTTTCCATCTTGGACATAATGACCCTCACAGTTGTAGTTACCATAGTTCCGACCTTGGTTCCCTTGACCTTGGCGCCAATTATCCTGATTTGAGCCTTGGGCGCTTGGTCGGAAACCCCCTGTCTGCTCATTTACTACATAAGTGTCCTCCGTATAATAGCACTCATCATTAGGAGGTGGTGGTTTAGCCAAGTAGTTGACTGTTTTTATCTTTTCTGCACCCCCTGTGACATGTTTTAGTACAAACCCAAGCTCAGTTCTCATCTGAGCCATTTCTTCCCGAATCTCATCTGTGGCTGGGTTGTGAGTGGACTGCACTGCGAAGGTGTTTCTCCCTGTATAAGACTTCTTAGTACTCCAAGATTTGTTATTCCGGGAGATTTTCTCTAATTTTTCAACGATCTCAGCATAAGGACACTCCCCATAAGATCCACCTGCTATAGTGTCCAACACCGCTTTATGGTTATCATCCTGTCCCCGATAGAAGTATTCCTTCAGTGACTCATCATCTATACAGTTATTTGGAAAACTTCTCAAGAATGAGGCGAATCTATCCGAAGAACTACTAACTGATTCTCCTGGTAGTGCCACAAAGTTGTTCACTCTGTCTTTGTGGTTTAGTTTCTTGGAGACCGGATAGTAGCGTACTAAGAAGACATCTCTTAATTGGTTCCAAGTGAAGATTGAGTTGTATGGGAGCTCAGTGAACCATATAGCAGCCTCTCCCGTCAGTGAGAGAGGAAACACTCTGAGCCCTATTACATCTAGATCCAAATCAGGCCTCCCCACACAACTTTTACACACTGCCCTTACCTTAGCTATATGGGCATGTGGATCCTCAGAAGGTAGCCCTGAAAACAAACCTCTGGCACTGAGCATTTGCATCAGGCTACTAGTTACCACAAAGGTGTGGCCTGTGGGTAGGGGGGCAAGACAAGTGGCCCATCCGAGTCTGCTATGTTATCATACCCTCTGTAGTATGCTTGAGGCCGTGGAACGAGATTTTGTCCGCTCTGTTGATGTTCACCCGGAGCATCGGGTAATATCTGACCATGAACATCAACCGGAGCTGGGATGTTTGGTTCGGATCCTCATCATTTATTCCCAAGTTTTGATTCATATTGCGCAGTATACGCTCTAACTCGTGATCGTAGGGAAACAAGGGTTCTCTTCCTCTCCGTGTATTTGGCATACAAGGAGGATAGTTCTGAAAAGAAATCAAAAACAAGAAAACAAGTAAAATCAAGAAAATATCAACTAAACTATAGTAATAAGTTCAAGTTAATCTAAATGCTAGATTCCCTGGCAGCGGCGCCAAAATTTGATACGCTCAAACTTACTTCTCAAATAAGAAGTAAAGCGGTCGTGTCAAGTAAATAACCCAACTAGTGAGGTTGGGATCGTTCCCACGAGGAAAATAGTCTAGACTTAACTTCAACCTGTTATTACTATTGTTTGGTCAATGACTTCCTTGGAAAGTAAAAACAATAAAGGGGGGTTTCTATTTCTAAATGAGTGAAAATAAATAACGAACTTGAAAGAGACACTTAACAGCTTTGACAGTTGGATTTTAATCAATTAATCAAAGTAACTAGGGTTTACGTGTTCCCCACAGGTTCATAACTTGATAATTCTAACTATAACAATTCTTTTCTAGTATCTTGCATGAAAAGTGATAAATTATGTATTTCTAAATCCTTGGTCCGGCATCCAGAAAATCTCACTCCGACCTTGGTCCGGCTACGTGTGTTGCTATCCTAACCCTTATCCTTACCTGATATTAAGCATCGTATTCGATATTTGACTAAGTTATTACCTCGTACCAATCAATACTAGCCTATTAGATAGTATACACTAAATCTATGTTAATAATTCTTTTCCTATTATCTACCTCCTTGGTCCAGCAAGTAGCATTAAGGCGAGTTCTAACGTTGGCCATCCGTTAAAAAGACTTCTAAGCGAAAGAATTATTAATACATGCAAGACACTATTCTAGAATTGTTATTTTAGTTAGGGTTTATCTCATTATTTGCCTATGGTTCCCACAACCCTAGTTATGGAGTTTAGTTAGTCATAGCAATAAACACAATATTCAAAGATAGTAGATAAGAATTCATGTACTTACTTCAATGAGAAAGAGTAAAATCCAAAAGTTTGCTTGATTAATATCAAAAAATCACTTGCAAGAATCTTAAAATCCAACACTAATACACAAAGTCTAAAAATTTGATGTCTAATCTCATAGATTTTAACAATACGGAGTCTAACCTCAAAAATGAAGTTTTTCGAACTATTTATTAAAAAACAAAAAACCTAATTAAACAAGGATTCTAATTGCTGGAAATCTGCCAAAACGCGGCTGGGTCGACGGACCTCACGACGGACCGTCGTGGTCACGACGGACCGTCATGGACTCCGTCGTCCCATACTTCTGCAATTTCTTCTGCTACTCTCTTCATTCCCCTCGACGGCAAGTATGACGGACCGTCATAGGCACAACGGTCCGTCGAGAGTCTTCGTTCCAAAACACTTCAACTCTTGGAATCTGGGTACTGGGATCACTTCTCTGAACTACACGACGAACCTGCAGGACGGACCGTCATAGCCATGACAGACCGTCACAAGGTTCGTAATCCCACACTTGGTCAGACTTCCCCATCTTCCTTCAGCAGCTGCACTACGCTGCCACCTACGGACCGTCACAAGCACGAAGAACCGTCATAAGATCCATAGGTGGTCTCTTCTGCATTTCTTCGCTTAAAATCTCCACATTCAGCTTTGGACAGATTTTCTGCAAAACAAAGAGAAACTCATATAAAAATTAGCATAAAAAGGATTTTGGAAACACTAAACTTAGACATTCCACAACTCTTTTGAAGTTGTTATTGCACTATAGACATTATATAAGTCATCCTCTAAAGCACTCAAAATGTAACCTTTACATAGGAAGTCTGACTGTTTCCATGCTTCAACAATCATAAATTTTTCCCTGTCTGGCATATCATCAGCAGGAACTGGAGTATCTTCACTTGTAAATTTCTGCAGATCAAGAGTGGTAAGCCAGAAAAATACTCGTTGCTGCCATCCTTTAAAATTCACACCTGTGAATTTTCCCGGTTTCTCTGCTTGTGATACAAGAGGTCGGGTTGGTGCAGCAACAGCCACTGTAACACCAGTGTTTTCCATTTCTGATAAACAAAATTGATACAATATAAGTATGCAATAAAAATATAATTGCAGACTTAAAGGAGTATAAAATCACAAAGACTTTTGTCTCCACCAGAAACACAGATTTAATAATTTCCTTAAGATTGTTTCCAATCTGTGTTATAAAATCAGAAATTACTGGTTCTAATAAATCATTCAGAAACACAAAGTAACTGAGATTTTTATAACCAGTAAATAAGATGAACATAAATTTATTTGTAAAAAATAATTTAATCTGTAAAAACGTACCAGAATCTGGAATACTCTTATTGAAAATTTAGGAAGAAAATCAAGTCCACTGAATTCACAGTGTCCCCTTAAGGAAATTATTCCCCTCTAGTATCCGAGGTTTGATTTGGAATATAACCTCCCAGGGTAAAATGATTTTAATCAGTAGAGTATAGATACCAAAAACTCTACTGTCAGCGAATCAATCCACAGCAGCAAAGTACACGAAGAAATATATGTTTTTAAGAAGAAGGAAGATCAGAAAAATTCGTAGGAAATATTCTGAAGACTGAATGGTATTTATAGGCAAGAAGAATATATTCTGAAAGGTTGCAACCCTTTCAGAATTAACACGACCATTAATGAAAGGTTGCAAACTTTCAAATGGTATTGACTGTTCCTGAAAGTTGCAACCTTTCAGAACAGTCATGGCGGGAATTTTGAATATAACGGAATTTAAAACGGGTCACTCGCGCGGATCCGAGTCGGGTCGGGTTAACTAAAAAGTTGAAAACATTTCGGTTAAATTCTGTTATCAACTAATTTATTGAAAATAATTTTTGGCCATTTAAAATTAATTAATAAATAATTAAAATAAATTTTGTCCAAAAAATTATCTCTCGATCGATCATTTGCCAAAGCCAAAGCCGAAGCCGAAGCCGAAGCCGAAGCGAGCGAGCGACGACGGCGCGAGGGGGGTCCCTCTTTCCAACCCTTTTAACAATTAATAGGAGTGTTTATTTATTTAAACTCTCCTATTTTCCTTTCCATTACCGATGAGGGACTATTGTCTTTTTCAATAAAGCATTAGAGGACTTTTCAAGTTCCCAACCTTTCAAGTTCTAAACCTTTCAAATTCCTCTCCTTCCCTCTATTTCCCATCAATTCTTGCTACATACCCAACAACTGATTGTAATAGATTTTTCAGAAACACGAAGTAACTGAAATTTATAGAATCAGTAATCAAGATGAACAAAAATTTATTTCATAAAATAGTTAAAACGAACCTACCTGAATCTAAAACAATCTTTTAGTTTGGAAGAAGATCAAGTCCACTGAACTCACCGTGTCCCCTTAAGGAAATTATTCCCCTCTAGTATTCAAAGTTTGATTTGGAATATAACCTTCCAGGGTAAAATAATCTTAATCAGCAAAGTGTAGATACCAAAAAACTCTACTGTCAGCGAATCAATCCACAACATGAAAGTACACGAAGAAAAATGTGTTTAGAAGAAGAAGGAAGATCAGCAAAATTCGTTTAAACACAATCTGAAGATTGAGTGGTATTTATAGACAAGAAGAATATGTTCTGAAAGGTTGCAACACTTTTAGAATTGACACGACCATTAATGAAAGTTTGCAACCTTTCAAAATGGTATTGACTGTTCCTGAAAGTTGAAACCTTTCAGAACAATCATGGCGGAAATTTTAAATAAAACGGAAAATAAAATGGGTCACGCGCGCGGATCTGAGTCGGGTCGGGTTAACTAAAAAGTTGAAAATATTTCGGTCTTTGATCAACTAATTAATTGAAAATATTTTTTGGCCATTTAATTAATTAAATAAATAATTAAAATAAATTTTGTCCAAAAAATAATCTCTCGATCATTTGCCAAAGCCGAAGCCGAAGCGAGCGACGATGACGACGGCGCGAGGGGATCCCTCTTTCCAACCTTTTTAACAATTAATAGGAGTGTTTATGTATTTAAACTCTCCTGTTTTCTTTTTCATTACCGATGAGGGACAATTGCCTTTTCATTAAAGTATAAGAGAACTTTTCAAGTTCCCAACTCTTCAAGTTCTCAACTTTTCTTTTTTTGTTACCTTCCCTCTATTTCCCATCAATTCTTTCTACATACTCAACAACAATATGGTTGAGTAACATAATTCTCGTAAACCTTGAAAGTACCCTTCTAATTTTGTACTAGATGAATATTGCTTTGAATGTATAATTAGCGGAAGAATCTATTTTTATAAGCACTTGGCCTACAATGTACCACCACTGGACAACTGACGTATGATTTAGCATTTTGTGATAGGTGTTTATTCGAATTCCATTTTATTGTGAAAATTTTGGTGATAAATTCATGGGCATACATGAATAGTCACCTATAAGGGTTGAATAATTTCCTTTGTCCTAAAGATATAGAGGATTGTTTTTTTTCTTTAAAAAGCATCCAATGTTCATGTAACACCATTATTGATATTTATACTTTACTATTTTATAAGTTCACATATCTAATTATTGATGCTAGCTTATATAACTTTATTTTGTTCTTTTTAAAGATATGTTCCTTCAAGTGCTAAATCGTTACATAGCCATGTTACTGTCATTTGCCTTATAAAATAGAAGTTTTCCCTAATTGAGTTCTACTTGTTGTCAAAGTTCTTGTGGTATAAATACTGGAAAGTAATATTAAATAGATTTAGGTGAGTTGTAGTTGTTAAGTTCAAGAGTCCATTATTGAAGATGTTATTTTGTAGTTGCATTTGGTTCATTATTGTGTTGTGATTTTTCTTTTTTCTAACTGTAGATGAATTCAATATGTCTGTGATTTTTCTTGCACTACGATTTTACCAAAGATAAGCTTGGTGATAGCTTCTCACACCTGTGAAACTCATCTATTAAGACAACCAGCCAGTTAAAAATAAATTAATTTGTAAAAAATTTTGCTAGGACAACATTCTCAACATTTTTGATAGATTAACTATTATGGAGTGTTTTAATAATTTTTTTCTTTCTCATATGCTTACTGATAAGCCTTATCGACCTAAGATTAGGAGTTATCATTAATAATCCTGCTGGTGAGGATGTTCACAAAGGAGTTTCTAAGGAAGATGTTTTTCGTCATTGTTTAGTATATATCTAAACTATATTTCTGTCTCATGTACTATCTGTTGAGGCAGGATTACACTAGAGATGATGTTAACGTGGACAACTTTTTAGCTATCTCCTTGGTAAAAGTTGCTCTTACTAGGTATTGGAAAAAAGAGAATAGTGGTCCAAATGATCATACTTACATATTCTATAGTGATCATGGTGGCTCTAGGGTGCTTAGTAAGTAGCTTATTTTTCTTCTTTTGGTTGTTGCTTTGCTTTCTATATCTCGCACTATATGCTAATTTTGTAATGAAAATTTTGAGGGCTTGGATCTGAGTCTTCAACTCGAAAATGTCACGTTTATTGAATATTCATGACCATTGTCTCAATGCTTTCTACAATCTGATAAAAAATGATATCTATTCATTCTTTATCATATATGAAAGATCTAACATAGGTAAATGTGAACCGAATATGATCCGATGTTTTAAATGATATTATGTATTAATGAAGATCAGATAAGGAATGCGCAAAGGTGGTCCCATTTAAATATTCAATGGGTACTTTCAGTTTTTCATGAGACCTCGTAGGCTATCTTAAGTACAGATAATTCACTGTACAAGTTTCTTTGGATTGCACCAAAATTGAGGTTTCTGAAATACATTGAACTATGGTGAGGGTGTAATTGTTGATTTGCTGGACACGAGAATATACCCAAACATCCTTCATTTTAAGATAAAGTAATGTATCCTCTTCCTGCCGAATGATAGGGAGGTGGAAGTCTAATTTCACGACATGTAACGGCAAGCTCATATAACAAGAGACTTAGTTTGTGTTTGATTACTTCAAACATGACATTTTTTGTAGGCATTACAATGTAGCGACAAGAACAACGTGTTAGCTTTTCTATGATACCTACAATTAGAAAAAAGAAGATGAATGAGACTTTGAGGTGAGTGTTTTACCTCTATTACGCTTTTTATGTTTAACTTTAAATAATATAATATGTGTTTGAGTATATATTTGTACTACTAGGATAATAACTATTGATTTGAGAAGGCTTAGGGTAAAGAAATATCTTGCAAAAAATTGATACTAATTCATAGCTCTGACTATAAGCCAAAGAGAATAATTAGAAGGAAGAGCTGGAAAAATTAAGACGAAAACAAGAGTCATTCAGAAGCTCCTGCTTTGGGAATGGAGGAACTTCTATTTTTTCTATTTTGAAGAGCTTGTGGACTTTGTTATTTTGAATTTTTTTGTTTATGTTTTAAAATATTACTACATTTATATGAATAGGCCATAAAGTTGAGGGGTTAACTGTAGTAACAATGAAAAATTGAATCAATAATTTTGATTTTTTTCTGGCGATAAATATAATTCCCTATGAGTATGCATCTGTTTGTAGTTTGGCTAAGCAAACACCTCGTTGAACTATCACTGAAATCTCTGAGCCATTTCTGAAAATGAATGTAATCTTATGATTGTTGAGTATGACTTCAATAATGTCTCTGTTTTGTAATAATGGAGTTCTATAATAAAGCTTACAACAGTTTTAGACTTGTTGTTCACTCTCTTGCAAGTGATCGTCTATTAGGGAGCATCGTCAATTGTAAACTTGTTGATACTCTCCTGCAAGTGCTCGTCTATTAGAGAGTATTGTCAATTGAGCATGATAATAATTCTAATTATGCATTTATAGGAGTATTTGCATTTCTGAAACTTTTATGTATTCATGGAACATCTTTAATTGAGCCTAAGAGAAATTCTAATGATATATTTATCGTAGTAACTTTTATGTATTTATAAAATAAAAATAGCTGATCAATATTGTATCCTCTTCTTTTATTTGTATAACAACAATATTTGTTCATTACAATCAAACTACATAGAGAAAAATTGTAATTATTTTTTCCAAAATCATATATGTTGGGCCGTGCTCATATCTAGTTACATAGAATTACCTAATATGTGATTGTGGTGCTCATATCTAGTTACATAGAATTACCTAATATGTGATTGTGGTTGGAGATGTCAGGGCACTTTGCCACCTCCAACCATAATCATATATTAAGTAATTCTATCTATGAAGGCGGACTCAAATAAGATGAAATTTTAAAATTTAATGACAAGTGGAACAAGAAATCAGTCTTCCGACCTGTTGCAGTTTATTGAGGTATTTTGAGCGTGATCCGAAGCAGCATGGCCAATAGTAAGGTCACGTATCTGCACAAAAAGTCACATTCATCATAATTACCTTATCCTGTACTAACATAACCATGTTTCACTACTAGAAAATCGTAAATTTTCTGGAGATTTTCATGGAATTTATTTTCGCAAAAATTTTCTACGAATTCTTTCCATGATTTAAAATTTGTAAATTCTGAACTATTTTACCCGCGAAAAATTTTGCAGAAAAATTGGTAGGTCAATTTAGTGCCCTTTTCATAAAATTATTACCTGGAAAATAATTTGATGCAAATAATTTGCGACTACCATTTTCATAGGTTAATTCGCAAGTAATGAACAAAACACTATTTTAGAATTTATTTGAAAAAAAACTCCTGAATAAACTTATTTCCCGATCCAGTTAGAAATCATAAATTAAGAAATTATTTAAAAACAATTTTATATGTGGTATTACGTGGGGATATATGTTCTATGAATTTTGTTGGAAATTTATTTCTTGAGGATTTAATTGAAATTTTTTTACGTGTAGAATTACTGGGGGATTTTATATTCCGAATTTGATTGGAGATTTTTTGAGGAATGCATACTTGAACTGTTTTGGATCTAAGAACTTATTTTATTTGAAAACTTTGAGGAATATTTTCTTTTAAATATATTTAACCAACTAAAAAATTACAATAATATAAAAAATAACAATGACATTAGAATGATTTTTTCTGTTAAATATTCACTCTATTTTAAACTAAATAATTACTATACAATAATAAAAATCTAATACAGCGGTGGAACATTACTACAAATGTCATTATCAATATTCTAATTTATTACAAGAAACCAATGATGTTTTTTTTTTCAATTTAAAAGATAGAAAGCATTAAAATTATATGGCTAGTTATTTATCCAACAGCAAAATAACTATCATAAATGTAATTAAATTTGATTTAATATTACTTATGTTAAATTGTGGGTTATTGATTAAGTCAATCATTATGTTGAAGTATAGAAAAATTTGGTGATATAGATTATTAATGTGAAGTTTAACTACCCTTCATTGATAAAATTATAGTAAATCAAAAATAAATAAATTTTACTTGTATATCCTATTAATATGTTTTTGTAATCATTAAAAATAACATATATATATATATATATATATATATATATATATATATATATATATATATATATATATATATATATATATATATATATATATAGATTATTAATGTGAAGTTTAACTACCCTTCATTGACAAAATTATAGTAAATCAAAAATAAATAAATTTTACTTGTATATCCTATTAATATGTTTTTGTAATCATTAAAAATAACATATATATATATATATATATATATATATATATATATATATATATATATATATATGTATTAAAAGTAGAAACAATCTAAGTAAAAAATTGAATTGCCATTTCACCCATCAGCCTATCAGTAATCTTCTTGACTTGTTCCCTATAGAATACAACACAACCCAACCACAAAGTACAACTCAATAAACTCTAGAGAAGATTAAGTTTAAAATCACCATAAAAGAACACCTCTCTTCAACTAATACAAACTTTTTTTCCCACTCACTTTAAAGCACTCCATATTTCTTATACACCCAAACAAAGTAAGACCATTACTATTTGTAGTGAGGAATTTTTTTCTTGCAATGAATGAGAAGATTATGAAGTAGTAAATCGGATAGATAAATATCCTAAAATGCGGTTGCTGGTTACGAGGCATAATATGATAGAATAATTAGTGAAATGATGGAGTTTCAGTGAGATGTTATGGCCATAGCTGGCCTCATTCAGTCACTCAAAAGGCAATTACTCCCAACGTATTCTTTAAGACTAGAGGTTGATGGAAATCACATACCAAAAAATTGTTGACATCTTCAACTGAATTATGTGACATTAATTTCATTCAAACCATAAAGCTATGAAATATTACCAGAAAAACAAAACAATATAAATTTAATACACCTAAAATCATCTATAAACTTGACCACCTTTAGGAAGTTTCACTCCTTATTCCCAAATATTTTTATTTTTTCTTTGTCTTTCTCCTTTGTTGCCCTTTGAGTTCATAATCCGGATCATTCTTGAGTTCGCAAGCTAACTTATTTCTCACTCTCGCACTCCTCCTGACTGAAGACTCGCCTTCTTGAGATTTTTTACGTGCATTGTTTATCCTTTGCTCTAATTTTTGTTTGGCCAACATTGGGTTACATGTTTTAGGTAATCCATACACAAATTCACGACAAAATAAGGGTTTCTTACCCATTTCTCTCATAATAATGTCTTGGAGTTCAAGTGTAACAGAATATTGAAGAGTTTTATTTGGGTAATAAACAATGACGTTGTTGAAAATTAATAAGAGATCTCTACAGAAGCTGTTGATTTCTAAGTTCGAATAAACATCTTGTTCTAACTTGTTTTGAATAATCTTCAAATCCATATGCTGCTTAATTTGTTTGAAATAATATATATCTTCCTAAAAAAATATAAATATTAGAACTAATAAAGAACATATAATGAATGTTTTATGATCCTAATACTATAAACTTGACCTCACTATGAGTTTTTAAAAAGAATAAAATAACTTTTGGTATAAAATGTGTCTGATACTCCTTTGATTCTGAACTTATGGGACACTATTTTATCATCAATCTGTTACTATAGATGAAATATGTCGATATTTGAAAATAATCAAGCTATAACATTTCAATTTTACCATTAGTGAGAAATATTATAGTCGCACAAATATTACAACGTATTTAAGGCAACAAGTTTCAAAATTCTTTGTTTTGTATTGAATAACATTAAACATATACTTAAAGATAAAAGTATGTGAAGCTTAAAGTTGATCATGTTTCAACTAAGAAAATAGTATATTTTTTTCATAAAAGATTACAGAGAAAAGAACCTCACATGGAATAGAAGAAAGTATTCATTTTAATTGTAAAAGTTTTAGTACGCAATTGAAGTACAAATATAAAGATAAAAAAATTAAACATTTATATTAGCAATTTTTTACTCGACTTAGAAGACGAGATTCAAAAAGACAACAATGCTTGTGAGATCTCACCACATTAAGGATTTTTATAAAATCTTGATTAATATTCTTTATTTTTTAATTAGATTTATAATCACTTTTTTCCTCACTTAACTATATTCTTTCTCAGCTTCAAGTTTGAAAATATTCGGAGATTTTTTCCTACATAAACATAGCACAAATAAAGATATCAGTAATCAAATTACCTTATTGCTATCAAACTTATAATAAAAAATGCAAATAAATAATTTCACCCTCATATGACTATTACTGAAAGTTATAAACGTCGATAGAATCCACCGAGGAGAATAAAATATGCATTTGAAGAGATATGAAAAATAATCTTACAAACACTTGGAGAAATAAAGATTGTAACATACTAAGAATGACTACGTGGAAAATAATAGAAGCTCTGTTGATTGACTAGCTAAAATTTTAATTATTGGTGAGGGTTCGACTCCTACATGTCTTCTGATATACCGTGGTTTCACGGTGTCATTAATACTTTTTCCTTAAGTTTAGTGTGTCCAAAAGCCTTTTTGTGCTAATTTTTATATAAGTTTCTGTTTATTTTGAAGGAAATCTGTCCAAAGCTGAATGCGGAGGTTTTGAGCGAAGAAAGGCAGAAGAGACCACCTACGGAGCTTATGATGGTCTGTCGTGCTTGTGACGGTTTGTAGGTGGAAGCGTAGTGCAGCTGCTGAAGGAAGATGGGGAAGTCTGAGCAAGTGTGGGGTTACGAAGCTTGTGACGGTCCGTCGTGTTTATGACGGTCCGTCCTACAGGTTCGTCATGAAGTTCAGAGAAGTAATCCCAGTACCCATATTCCGAGAGTTGAAGTGTTTTGGAACGAAGGCCCTCGACGGACCATCGTGCCTATGACGGTCCGTCATACTTGCCGTCGAGGGTAATGAAGAAGATCAGCAGAAGATATTGCATAAGTATGGGAGGACGGAGTCCATGACGGTCCGTCGTGCCCATGACGATCCGTCGCGAGGTCCATCGACCCAGCCGCGTTTTGGCAGATTTCCAGCAAATAGAGTCCTTGTTTAATTAGGTTTTTATTTTTTATAGATAGTTCGAAAAACCTCGTTTTTGAGGTTAGACTCTGGATTGTTAGACATCATATTATTAGACTTTGTGGATTACTTTGAGATTCTTGCAAGTGATTATTGGTGATTAATCAAGCAAACTTTCGGATTTTACTCTTTCTCATTGAAGTAAGTACATGACTTCTTATTTAATATATTTGAATGTTGTGATTATGACTATGAGTAACTAAACTCCATAACTAGGGTTGTGGGAACCATAGGCAAATAATGAGATAAAACCTAACTAAAATAACAATTCTAGAATAGTGTCTTGTATGTATTAATAATTCTTTCGCTTAGAAGTCTTCTTAACGGATGGCCAACGTTAGAACTCGCCTTAATGCTACTTGCTGGACCAAGGAGGTAGATAATAGGAAAAGAATTATCAACATAGATTTAGTATATACTATCTAATAGGCTAGTATTGATGGGTACGAGGTAATAACTTAGTCAAATATCGAATACGATGCTTAATATGAGGTAAAGATAAGGGTTAGGAAAGCAACACACGTAGCCGGACCAAGGTGCGGAGTGACATTTTCTAGATGTCTGACCAAGGATTTAGAAATACATAACTTATCACTTTGCATGCAAGATACTAGGAAAGAATTGTTATAGTTAGAATTATCAAGTTATGAACCTGTGGGAAACACGTAAACCCTAGTTACTTTGATTAATTGATTAAAATCCAACATTCAAAGCTGTTAAGTGTCTTTTTCAATTGCGTTAGTTATTTTCATTCATCTAGAGTTAGAAACCCCCCTTTTATTATTTTTTTAGTTTCCAAAGAAGTCATTGACCAAACAATAGTAATAACATGTTGAAGTTAAGTCTAGACTATTTTCCTTGTGCGAACGATCCCAACATCACTAGTTGGGTTATTTACTTGACACGACTGCTTTACTTCTTATTTGAGAAGTAAGTTTGAGCGTATCATCATCACCTCCTCCATTTTTCATTTTCATAACCCCATTTTTTTTAACAATGAAATAAGAATTCTAGTTTAGAAAGACGCAATCAATGACATGAAGTTTTTTCTCTTGGAAGATTTAAGCAATTTTACTTGTCAAAAATTATTTTTTCCCTTATTTCTTTTAATGTACCCAAATATTAATTTACAAACATAAATTTGGATAATAAAAGTAGCCAAAACTAATGAATAATTATATGAGGCCAATTATCAAAGCTAATAATCAATTAGTAATTTTTATAAGAAAAACAGAAATTAACTACAAAATTCATTGTTAAAAAGTATATATGTAATAGTATCATTTGACACTTTTTTCCTAAATATTTTAACAATGGAGTTTTGATGCTAAGTTATAGTGGTTATTCTTTTCTTTTCCTTTTTCTTGTACTGATAAAATTGGTATCAGAAACATTTTGTTTGAAAAGACATTTAACATTTTAGTGTAGATTGTATCAATTACTGATACTTTATTTGTGCCCTAACTCCTAATCTTTAGAAAAGATATATATCTTTGAATTATTTTGTGTATTTTAGATATATTTTTTTGTAAAACCCATCATACAAATGTTGATAAAACCATAAAATTAGTGAAAACCCACAATTCTTCAAACAACACAAGTAGCGATAATAAAAAAAAAGATAAAAGAGGGATTTATGGGAAAGATAAATCATACTGAAGTGGAGTATCTCCTAGTTTGACTTGCTCTGTCCAATGATCTCAATAAGCCTTTGTAAGTTTATCTGCCATATGTTTACGAATCTACTCTCATCACCATCTTCTTCAATAAAATCTATCTGATACAGACCCTTAAAATTCTCTTTTAAACTTTCGTACTTGACCTTACATTTTGCAGATGAAAATTGAATAATACAGCGACGTCGATTGGAAGTGCAATTTGAGAATTCGGCAGATACCACTTCCCAATTTTCTAATCCATTGCATCGTAGTGAAGATATCAATACCATATCTTCTTCAACTTGCTCCATTTTTTAAAGAAAAGCTTAAGTCTTTTTTAGAGGAACTAAATCGTTTGGTGAATTATAATCCAATTTTTTCTTCTGAAATAGGAATAACTTGTTTTAGTGAGTAGTTGCCAGATTTGTAAAAAACTTATTTTGGTAAAATGTTAATTGAATGAGTCAATACCAGCTAATGTAAACGTGGCAAAAAGAAATAAGTTGTATTCACTTTTCTTAAAATAACTTATTTAATTTTTTTCAACTATATTAGTGTTTTGTTATGGAATAATTTCTTTTCCAAAAGTTGAATTTGGAATTTTTACTCACTTCAAATTCTTAAAAAATCCAATTTTTATTCTTGAAAATAGAGATGAAGTGACCGCTTTCGTCAGTCCTCTATTCCCAGTAAGAAGGACGGACACCTGATGCCCTAAAGGTCAGAAAGAACTAATATATAACTTGTGCGGACTATGAATATAACTATGAAAATTTTAAGGTCCTAACAAGTACAAATAGGAGACAATGATAAGAACCAACATAGGTAGGTCCAAAACTCATATACAAGGCTTTTTCATTGAGACCATAATTGTAAAGAGACAAGATGAAACAGAACAATATATATTAGTCTAAAAAGGATTAAAAGAAAGAAAATATTAGTTTAGAACGGGACAACACCCTGATACGCTCAAATTACACCTCCCTAAAGAAGCATAAATGATCGTTATCAAATAAAGAACCCAACTTGTAGGTTGGGGTCGATCCCACAAGAAGTATGTTCTAGACTTAAACTTAACTCACTATTATATCAGTTTTGTCAAACTATTTCCTTAGCAAGTAATAAAGGGGAGGGGGGGGGGGGGTTGTGAAATAAATAAGTGAGTGAGCAAGATTCTAATTTCGAGTTATCAATAAGAGATACAAACTAGAATGCATTTGTTCCTGATGTGATCTTAACGCGGTAATCCTAATAACATAAATCGTTTCTTAAGTGTTTTGCATGCAAAGCTGGTAAGTTATGTATCTCTAAATGATTGGTCCTCTAAGTAGGGTATTTAACCCCGTACCTTTGTCCGGCTACGTGAGAATGCTTTACTAGCCCTTACCTTACCTCAGATTAGATATCACATCAATATACGACTTGGTTTTAACCCTCGCACCAATTGATATTGGACTATTAGATCGTATCACACAAAATGTCTGTTTGATAATTCATTTCTTATTAATTACCTCCTTGGTCCGGCAAGTAACAACAAGGCCAGTTCTAACGCGTTCACTCGTTCAAAAGATTTCTAAGCGAAAGAATTACCAATACATAAACTATTCAAGACATCCTTAATTAGTATTCATACGTTGTTAGTTGCTTATGGTTCCCACAACCCTAGTTGTGGATTTAGCTACTCATGCTTGAAAGAGCACAATTCATATTTTGTTAAGTAGAATTTATGTACTTATAAATTGAGTAGAAGAAACACGTAATCTTCAATTAAATCCCAAAGTGAAAATCTTATAAACCTAAATCCGAAAATCAAGTTGTCAAATGTTGCAAGTTAATTCCCAAAGAAAATGCCCAGAAAGAAAATTAAACAATAGTGGTTGACCCCCAAAAATGAGGTGTACATACCCCATTTATAGAAAAACATATCCTAAAACAACAAAAACGAACTAAGGAAATAAACTTTCTAGACATAACATTGATCAACAAGATGACCTATGGACAGTGGATCGACCTACGGTCCGCAGTCCCTTCCATAGCTCCATACTTAGACTTTAATGCAGAGATTTGAACCTTAAACCTTAGATAACCATCAACATACATGAAAGACGGACCGTAGGTTGACCTACACTTTGTGGGTCCTCTAATGTGGCTCCACACTTAGGATTTTCATTAGGTACTGGAAATTCAACTTATCTGAATCATCCGATGTGTAACACCCCGTAGCCAAAATAGACCAAAAATTAGTTTTTCAGAAAAAAATCTGCAGTTGATACCAACAGTCCGTCCGGTCGGCACAACCGTCGATGGGATCAGAAACTCCAAAAAAATTCAGCCTAGAAAAATTGGTTAAGTGTTGGACGACGGACGGACTTAAGGTACGTAGGTCAAACGACGGTCCTTAGTCTGTGATCGTCGATTAAGACTCCTTTCAACCACTCTCTCACAAGCTATGGATGACCAACATGGTTCATAGGTGGACCTACTGTCCGTAGGTCTGACTGTAGGAGGAAAAATTTGCAGCCAGTTAAAGGGAAATGTAGTTGGGTCAACTTAAAATGATCATAACTCTTAGAACAAATTGAATTAGGTCTTCCATGAACTACCCACAGATAGATAATTGAATTATTTGTCTATAGCCACCAACCTTACTAAAATAAAACTTCCGATTAAAATGTTATACCCATTTTAGTAAAGGCTTGTCGAACAGGCCCTCACGACGGACTCAACGATGGGGCATCGGGCGTACGACGGATCGTCAGTCCTGGCCATCGTGAGGCCCGACAGCAACCTTCCCAGGGGTCTTTTTGACCTTTTCCACTCTGTTTAAACCCTAAGTTACGTCGGTTTGACCCTAAATCATCAGATTTTAGTCAGTTTAAGCCTAGAAACATAATTAAAACATATTCTAGTCAAATCATTAAATCAAAACTTAGAAAATTAGAAGAAAGAGAGGAGAAAAAAGCTCAAGAACCCTATTTCAAGAAAGCCACAAGCTCCAGCAGTTCCAGCACCGAAACATAAGTATTTTTCCGTGGATTTCATCACCAGGTAGTAGCTCCCATAGTTCAGTCAGACTCTCTGCATTGACCATTTATCAGTATACTCAATATTCAGTTTCAGCATGTTATAAATTGGTCATTGCATCCAGTTAGCTCAGAAATCAGCACATCACGTTCAAATTATTATACTTGTTTTTATTCTTGTTCAGATATGTTTTATTTCAGCTTTACTCTATCCTACATGCTCAGTACCTTTCAAGTACTGACGCATACGTGCACTACATCTTCTCGTGATGTAGGTTTAGGTTCTCAGCATCCAGATCACGCATAGATCGATTTCCCGATATCCAATTCAGCAGATTCATTGGCGAGTCCTCATTATCCGAGGACAACAGTCTAGAGTTTCCTTTCAGTCTTTAGTCATTTAGGTTTCAGTTTTTGCTAGATTTAGATGGGGCTTGTCCTAATATTTCAAGTTTAGTTTAGAGGCTACTTCCGGATATAGTTAGATTCAGTTTAGTATTGAGTTAATATTTGTTTTGTATTAAACTCATTGTTCTCAAATATCTCAGCTATAGAATATAGGTATTCCCCATATTTTCATTTTAAGTTATTATCTTCAGTATGCTCATGATCATGCTTGCACGGTTTGCTTGGGATCACTTGTGGTCCTAGGT
The DNA here is from genome assembly GCA_027704785.1 of Solanum chmielewskii. Taxonomy (NCBI): domain Eukaryota; kingdom Viridiplantae; phylum Streptophyta; class Magnoliopsida; order Solanales; family Solanaceae; genus Solanum; species Solanum chmielewskii. Next base: position 32,357,015 of record JAKWIX010000318.1, read on the forward strand.
TTCTTGTCCACGTCTTAGGGATAGCTCGGGGCGTGACACGATGGATGTGCAGAAGGCCCGTGGGTTGACCTACTATTTTTCACTTGCATTTGTGGTTCCATACTTGATCAGACATCCTTGATGCTCAATCTATGCCACCCATCGAAGGACTGCCACTGGACCTATGATCCATAGGTCACCTCCGTGGGTGGCTCATTCCACAGATTATCAGCTATCATCTCACTCTTCCTCTTCCAAAACTATATCCTGCAAATCTAACACAAAACAGTAAATCTTATACAATATAGCCCTAGAAACACAGAAATCTTAAGTGAAATGTATCAAAACACCATAAACTTACGACATATCAACATCCTCAACTTAAACTCATTGTTTGTCCTCAAGTGAAGCACTAAAACTCTAAATGACACATGTGTATACGAAGACATTCCAACTCATGAAATCACATGAATTTCTATCCCAACTCCATTATCTAGTGCAAACCTTTTTATTTATACTGAATAAAACTAACTCCTGTGGATTAAGATATGACATAGATCGACCAATAGGCAGCACAACATACACTGTTCATAATCACTAAGGTACTATTTTCCAATAATGCAACTACTCCCGCCACTTCAAACGAAATCCCTTTTCACTCAATAGACATGATTTTTGAGTTTAAGGATTCATTCAACACTCACACTCAGAAGTGACTTCAAGTACATTTAGTGCTTAATACCATATGCTTGCCCTTATTTTCATGGCATAGGCTCTCCAACTTTCGTCTGGGATCACTCTAGGACTTTCTTAGCTTGTAACATAGGCTCATAGTCAGGTAGGATATATTTGGGTTCCTTATAGTGACTTTCTGCCCTCCTTGACATAACATTGACTTTTACCTCTTTTCTCAACCAATTCTTGACATCTTTTTATTTCTTTTATTTCCCTTGACTGTGTTATTTGACTTTGCAACTCATATTGTTTACTTTTATTCTTTTTCTTTATTCCTCTCAACACTTTTGCTATTCATCTTTTTGAACAAAATCACATTTTTTTCTATCTTTTCTTTTCTTTTCATGTCTTCAAAAACAAAACTCTTTTCATACCATTTTCTTTCAGTTTCCTTTTTCATAGCCACCCTTAACTTATCCATTTTGCGAGAGTTGAGATGCAAAATATCTAATGTCAGACAAGAGAACAAGATTAAGGTAAGTTTTTGACTTATCTACCCTCAACTTAGGCTTTGACATAAGTCAAGGTGCACATGTCCAAGGAGGGAAAAGGCCAAAATAATCAACTAAGGGAGGGTGAAATAGGTGATCGAAAGGAATAGTCTATTTGAGGATTAAACATTAGGATCAAAGAAAGAATTTATTTCATTTTGTTGGATTAATTTAGGCATTAGTGGACTTATCAGAAGCAGGGCCTATGATAATTTCCTAACTTCTAACCTTGATCATCTAAGCATGATCAACAGGGCAAGTTCTATTTTGGCACACAACTTTCCGAACATTCAAACTTTCTCACTCACTTTTGGCACATTGTTTCATTATTTGATTATCGGATTACTTAATTCAAGATTTAGCGTAAGTCATGAGATCAAATTGGTTCTTTATCATGTCATACTAAGAGCGAACACATTCAACTCATCAAGACTACAAGTTCTAGCACATTTCAAAAGTTTTGGATGAGTATCAATTCTTTGTCATTATGCCATCACGCTCTTTATTCTTTTTCATGCTTCTACACCTACAATCCTAAATATGCTGGTTCAACAGATTTTAAAAAAGTTTCTAGGGGGAAAAGAGCACAGGCAAGAAAACCTCATGAGAGGATAGTGATTTGGGTTACTTTACTTTCCCCACCATTCACAATCCATTTACCCCCTCCCACCCAACAAAATAAAGTACGATTGTCCCCAATGCACACAAAAACAAAAAATCAATGCATAGGGTGAAAGTGAAGCAAACCTGTGGGTCAAATGCGCCGAAGACATCTCAATAAGTAGGTGGGTCCAATTTCCCAAATCCCACTGGATAAACAATCAAAGAGCCTTTAGTAGAGCTCCTTTATACTATCCAAGCACTCTTAGTAGTGCTCACATCAACTCTCACTGTAGTAGCACCCTCAGTAATGCTCACAGGACCAGATGTACCAATACCAGTATCTTTGGCTCATTTATGTTTAAGCTCCTCATCAACTATAGATGCCCTTTGGTAATCCTCAATCTACTTAGAACTCCTTTTTCTCTATCTCGCAACCTCAGCACCATTCTATGTACGACCTAAGATTGGCCGCTTTCCTACGACATGGGAAGAAGCTTGTGGCCGAATAGTGTCGCAGAATAGGGCATTCAATACCACTACATCCTCCGATGTCGTGAGGGAATACTTTCTCTCAGTCTTTGAGGGAGCTAGAAAGGCATCAATTTCTGCCCGAAGGCTGGTAAACTCCCTCTGGAAAGTGGTCAAATCAATCATTGGGGCTGGCCTCTCCTCAAAAGCATCCAGACTCTTATGAAAGGCCTGGACCTGCTGATTCATCAAGTGCTCCATTCATTCCTCTAACTATGATATTGAACATTTCATCTAGGGATTCACATGTTGAAGCAACGTAGCGATATATGTCTCCATCTTCTACACTTCGACTAGGGTGATGAGAGTGAACCCGGAGGGAGAAGTGGATTCGGAAGAGCTAGTGTCCTGACTGGTAACTGAAGATGTAGGAGATTGGGCATATACAATAGTGTCTAGAGGGCAAGGTCATCAACCTGCATTATATCCACATATGCTATAGATCCTCACCTAATGGTAGTACCTCAACTAGTGGCTCTATGCATGGTGAATCTAGGTTATCATAATCCCGAGTCATCCTAATATCTAGCGTCTTGATTTCCTGAAGAAATTGGTCATCATGCAAGACTATTACATTGGCATTCCTGCAAAGTTGGAATAAGACAGGGGAACGACAAGGTGGTGGTGGCCTTGAAGGATCTGTAGTAAAACTCCACAACCACGAAGTGGACAAAATCAACCTCTAGCCTGATATGCTCAAATTACACCTCCCTAAAGAAGTATAGACGGTCGTATCAAGTAAAGAACCCAACTAGTAGCTTGGGGTCGACCCCATGATGAAATTTGTTTAGACTTAACTTCATTGGACGATTATTGCTATTTAGTCAAGTTCTTTCCAAAAGCAAGTAAATAAAGGGGGGGGGGTGTTGTAACACAAATCTTTGTTAACAATTCTAACCCAAACAACTAAATAAAAGCAAAGACTTAGTTTTTTATCAAGTTATGAAAGAGGCTAGGGTGTAAGTGTTCTCGTAGGATCATAATGCCGTATTCCTGTCTATAACAATTCTTCCCTAGTGATTTGCATGAAAAGTGATAAGTTAGGTATCTCTAAATTCTTGGTCCGACATTTATAGAATTTCACCCCGCACCTTGGTCCGACTATGTGTGTAAACACTACGAACCCTTACCTTTACCTCATAGGTTTTGAGTCCTTTTCAAGGACCCTTAGGGTGGTCCTTGTGGAGCTGTACCAGGATGTTTGTACTCTAAACATGTCCATCTAGGTTCTGGAAACCTTGATGCTCAATTTCACTCTCATACAACACTCCAAAACTCAACTACAAGAACCTAACATAAATTAGTTCTACTGGACTAGTTTCCGCGCATCATGGTCGTTTCGTGCCACTTCACTTCCCAAAATTACCAAACTAAGTTAATTGCATTAGATTAGGTCTAGAAACATCATTTTAACCCTTTATAAGTTATTAGACTCCATGTAGGGATCTAGATTAGGTCATACAACTTTTTGGGTATTATAATTCTCCCCTCTAGGGAACATTTGTCCTCGAATGACACCTTAAACCTTCATAGTGGAACACCACGACTCAAGTCTAGAAGCCTATCGTCTACGCATTGTATATAAATGCACAAAACCAATTAAGGAAACTATAATTCATATCTAGATATACTCAATGCAACTGAAAATGCTTCAAAGAAACATATTACTAATTTCCAAGGAGAATCTAACATATCCTAGCTACAACATGCTCAACATAGACACAGTAGGTCTAAATGCACATGACTCAAGATTATACAAAAAGAGATAACACAATGCAAATACATAAATTTTAGCAAGTCCTACACACCTTCATAACAAGAACAACATCAAGTCCATTATACCAAGTCATAAAATAAGAAATCTGGAAATTTTCTAAAATATGAAAGAAGCACATACCGAAAAGGACATGAGGAGATCACTCTTGATCTTCTCTAGATTGGAGAGCATTAAAATATTCTTCTTTTGAGTCTCATCACTTAATACATTTGGAGCAACTTTCTCCCCTTCTCGTCTTAGGGAAATCTTTCTTCATGTGGCCACTCTCACCAAATCCAAAACAACCATCTCTACCAGCCAAATACCTAACCTGTGCATCTTACCTTACCTAGAACAAGTAGACCTTAGGGATTCACTACCTTTACCTTGTGACCTAGTGTCATACACCCCTCCTCATTATACTTAGGATCATTAATAAACTTGTCTGAAAACTTGTGTTGACTATTAGGACGACTATGTCCATCGGACGCCTCATTTTTCCATCCTACCTCTCCTTTTCTCTCTAGCATTCTCCTTCATGTGTTTTGACTCCTCTATTTGTTAGGAGAACACTATTAGATGAGAAATATCCATGTAATAAACAAGCATTTCCATACTACATTCTCCTTCTACCAAGTCGGATACCCCCGTCATAAACCTATTCATCATATCCCTGGGATTGACTACCATTCTTGGAGCATATCTAGACAAAAGAGTGAATTTGAAAGATTACTCCTTAAAACTCATATTTCCTTGATAAAGGTTGATGAATTCTTCCAACTTTTCTTCCCACAACTCCTTGCGAAAGAACCTATCTATATTCCTGAATTAAAATCTTCCCACTCTATTGGAACCGCTCTCAAAGGTCTACTATCCTTTCATTGCTCATACTAAATTTGGGAAACATCATTCAATTTACAGGCAACTAGCTCCCTTCTAATGGGAAGACACTTCAATGATTGCAAGCACCTTATAAAACTCATCTATGAACCCATTTGGATCTTCTGCCACCTTGGAGCCATAGAACTCCGGTGGGTTGTCAGGAACTCTCTTACCCTAGAAGCACCAATTCCTCCTATAGGGTTGGCCGGATCCACCACCTCTCTATTAGCTTGCGTCGTCAAGGTTTGAGCCAATAGTTTCTTAGAATCCCTAGGCTCATCAAGAGTAGCATTCCCTATTGGAGGGTCATTTTGAAATTTAGGAGGTACTTGGTGTTGATCTTAAGGAGGATCTTAATTTCGAACTTGGGTAGGAATCTATTATTCTCTTTCACTTTCCTCAAATCTCCTAGAATTAGATCTAGTTTTTGCCATAACCTGAAAAATCATAGGAAAATATTAGAAGAAAGACCTACTATAGTAAACATCTATGGAATGACAAAGAGAATGAAGAAGTGACATTGTTCCTAAACATCCTATAGCCTCCTATTCATGAAATCTGTCGCGTCTTACACCTATGAACAAGAATCTAATTATATGTCTTTTGAGAAATCCTAAGACCATTTTATAAGTTTATGCTTTGATACAAAGTTTCTCAAGACCCGAGAGCACCCACTAGTTGTAACATGGCACATTTGACCTCGAAGAGATAATATACAAGCCTTTAAAATTCATTATATGAAAGTATTGAAAATGTGGAAGAATTCAAAACAACTCGGGAAGTATTTCATAAAAGCGGAAGTCTTTCTAAAATTATTGTCTCAAACCATCTATGTATGACATGAATAAAACTCTTGGGATTCAACCTACATGACATTTTCTAGACAGAAAAGTAAATGACATAAAAGGAACATAAAGGTTTATCCCTCGAAGCTATGAGGAGTCACCACTTCTTCACTTCATACAAAGTCCTTAAAACTCTACCCTCAAAGCAACTCAAAGCTTCAACATTACATTTGGTTAGAATGTAGGCAAAATCCGTTAGTACAAAGGTATTAAGTATGAGAGCTAATGTAACATCATAAGACATCTTAACAGGTTAGTAAACATAAGCCATAAGCATAAAAGACAATACCTAATCATAACATAATCATCACATCATACGTAAGGTATTATTATAATTTCATACTTCAACCATTTGTCTTTAATACTCAGGTGAACCACTTCACAAGCCACCTCTAAGTATACATGTGCAAGGGAAAGGTACCATTTCGTACTACTAGCTAATCTAAGTACCTCTCTTTGGTCATTCTTAAATTCATAATCAAGCCCAAGGTTTTCATGACATAAGAGCACTAATACCCCTAAGTCACCTAAAGGCACATTGTGCAATGCATTCGGGGAATCTTATTCTACCACACATACTAAACATATCTTAAATTTACCCTATTTATGTGTTACTATTTCTAAATTTCACTATTGACCTACATTTACATTTGACAAGGAACTATCATCTAAAGTCATTCATATCATTGAAGGAAACTATAGCAACTACCCATGCTAACCATACTTCATAAGAGGACATTTCATAAGTAGTTTCAAGTCATACTTGTACCATGAATGAATGACATCCTATTATACCATTCACACTAAGAACTCATTTGGTTAGCTTACTCAATGCTAACTATCTTCCATACTAGTTTATAAAAGAATAACATAATATCATGCTAGACCTAACTGCCATGGAAAACATCATATCATGCAATCCAAGGTATCATCGAAAGGTTACAAGTATACCAACATATCCACCATGAAACTACTCATAAAGAAGCAAGCTATCCATAGGGGAGTATAAATCCTCAACCCTAATCTATCCTTATGAGAGTCACATGTCTAAATCATAAGGTACCATGAAATTGTTTTGGCCTAACCAAGTCAAGCTATCATGAAGGTAGTCTAGTCATGTTACTTCAAGCTATATTTAGGAGAGTTTCATTCGTATATCCCAAGCTCCCATGGAAATCACCATCCAGAAGATTCCATGAGATTTACTATCTCAAGCTACCATGAGACTTGACATCTAAAGTTTCCATGAGATTCACTATCTCAAGTTATCATGAGATTTAACATCTTATTCTTCCATGAGTAATCTAAGTCAAGCTACCATGACTGATCTAACTTAACTATTCTATAAATTGCACCTTAAATGCAATTGAAGCTACTATTAAGAGTGTATAGGTCTACTATCCCAAACTACTAACCTTGGTCTTATTTTAGTTAGCCAATCTTTGCATGAAGGAAACACAAGTTTCAAATTGAAGCTATCCTAGTATAAAATGCTTTGGTTAATTTTAGGTTAGTAGGTCAACCTAGAATCCTTCTATGTGAGAGAACTTACTTCTCCTAGATTGTTCATGCATAAGAGAACAAGAGAAACATAATACTCAATCAAGATCTCCTTATATCTAATTTACCCGCGAAGCCCTAACCACAATGGCTACACGTGCTATTTATAATACTAACTTTATTCTACCATGATCTATGTCTAAATTACAATCTATTTACTCACCTTGATCGTTAGAAGGTAATTCTAGTCATACTTGATTATAAAGGTTCAATTATAACTTTACAAGTCAATTCCTTCTTATTCAACCAAACCTAGTTTAATTCATGATTAGATGATCTAACTATGATGAATTTCATCAGTATTCAAGACAGTTGAATTAAGAAGTTCAATTTATAACCTTCAACCTATCTAATGGCCCTAAACCTACAATGTTCACCCTCATCAAATTATATTAAGGTTCATCAAGGAATTCAAATAAAAAACCATATAATCATCATATAAGCGTAATTTATAACATAATTGAATGCTATCCACTACTTTGGAATCACAATCAAGCCTTACACATGGTGTAATCACAACCCGAGTTAGATTTGGGTATTTTTGATTCACAATTGAGGGATATCTAGATGGGATACATCGATGGAAGAATCCATGGATGAAAGAGATTCACGTAACTTTGGTCAATGACTTAAAATAAGCTTGAAAACTTAGTGAATTTTTGACCTCCTCCTTCTTCCCTTCTAATTCAATGGTGATCTTGACAGAACTTTAGGGAGGGAACTTGGGGTATTTTGGATTTACAATTGAGGAATAACCTTCCATGACTTAATTGTAACGTGGGGTGAATTTTCAATTCACCGCTTACTTGGTCAAACCCTAAGTCTAAATTTCAAAATAGGTGTCTGAGAATCTGGTAGAATAATGAGATGACAAGTGAGTGTGAGGAAGATTTGAATAGTCCACTATTTGTAATGATCTAGAACTTGCCTGGTTAGTCCTGCTAAAAGTAAGCTGTAATAGACAATTAAGAAAGGATCATAGGCCCTTGTTCAATATAGCTATTTTTTAGCCTAAATAAAATTAAAAAAAAACGAATGAAATTAATTCTTCTTTGATCCAAATGATTTGAGCTTAAAATAGACCTTTCTTTTTCACCCTGACTGATGTTTTTTGGGAATAATGTGTTGGCCTTGGTCACTGCTTGTACATGTGCACCTCAGCTTATGCCTTAAGAATAAGTTGAGGGTGGCTAATGCAGTAAACTACATTTTAATGGCCCTGACCCAACTTTGGGTATATTGTACTTTGATTCATGGCAAAGCCATGGCTGAGGGTGTCTATTATGAGGAATGCTCTGGAAAGTGGGGTTGAAAGAACAAAAAGAGAGAAAGAAAAAAAGTAAAGTGACTCAAGAACCAGTTGAAAGAAAAATGAAATAAAAAAAATAAAAAAATACAATAAATACAAGCAAGAAAAGAAGAGAGTCACTTACACAAATAAAGATAGAAGGGAAAATAGCAAGGTGAAAGAATATGAGAAATTGGGCAAAATAAAATGATAAAAAGTGGTACGTTTAGCCGATATGTCAAAGAGGGCAAAAAGTCACTAAGGTATACCTAAATATACCCTACCTGACCCTAAGCCTATGTTACAAGCTAAGAACGTCCTATCGTGATCCTAAAAGTTGTATAGCGAACTTAAAGCGGTGAAAATAAGGGCAAACTTATAGTAATATGTATGAATGAGTTGTGAATTTGTTCTGAGAGAGAGTGTTGAAAATTAATCTTTATACTTAAACTGAAATCAGTGTGAAAAATAAGGATATTATTTTGAAGTGAGGACACTAGTTGCAATACTAGAAATATTATCACCTCAGTAAGAAATTGAAGAGGATAGGTGTTAGTGCGTGGTGAGTCTATGTCATGGTCTGATTCCATATAATTCAAGCCTAATAGTTATAACATACAAAAACATGATGATACTGATTAGGATGGATAGCCAAATGATTGCGAAAGCTAAAACATGGATACTATTGTACAAAGATTTTGTAGTGAGTCATAGTGCGTCGCTTGAGGACAAACAATGAATTTAAGTTGAGGGTGTTGATATACCATGGTTTCACGGTATTTTTAATGCATTTTCCTTAAGCTTAGTGTGTGTCCAAAAGTATTTTTGTATTGATTTTTATGTAAGTTTCTCTTTATTTGAAGGAAATCTTTCTAAAGAAGAACGCGGAAGTTTTTGAGCATGAAATGCAGAAAAGTTACCACCTTTAGGGCCTGTGACGGTCCGTCGAGCTTGTGACGGCCCTTAGGTGACATCGTAGTGAAGCTGCTGAAGGAAGATGGGGAAGTCTGACCTAAGTGTTTGATTACGAAGTTCATGACGGTCCGTCATAGCCACGACGGTCCATCCTGCTGGTTTGTCGTGATGATCAGAGAAGTAGTCCCAGTACCCAAATTCCAAGAAGTTTAAGTGTTATGGAACGGAGACCCTCGATGGACCGTCGTGCTTGAAATTGTCCGTCATACCTGTTCATCGAGGGTAATGAAGAAAGCAGCAGACGGATTTGTAAAGTATAGGATGACGAAGGCCATGACGGCCCGTCGTGACCACGACGGCCCATCACAAGGTCCGTCGATCCAACCACGTTTTGACAGATTTTCAGCAATTAGAGTCCTTCTTTTATTAGGTTTTTGTTTTTTATAAATCGTTCGAAAGACTCTCATATAGTTGTTAGACTCTCATATAGTTAGACTCTCTTATGTTAGATTCTTTTATGTTAGACTCTTTGTTAGTATACTCTGTGATTGTTAGACTTTTGGAGAATCTTTAGTCTTCGATTAATTTCAGTAATTGATTTACTTTTTTTTGGAATTGATTGTTAGTGCATTTGTTGATTAATCAAGTGAACTTCTGGATTTTATTCTTTCTCATTGAAGTAAGTGCATGAATTTTTATATTACATATATGAATATTGTGATTATGACTATTGGTAACTAAACTCCATAACTAGGGTTGTGGGAACCATGGGTGAATAATAAGGTAAAATCAAACTAAAATAACAATTCTAGAATAGTATCTTGCATGTATTGATAATTCTTTCGTTTAGAAGTATTTTTAACGGATGGCCAACGTTAGAACTCGCCTTAATGCTACTTGCCGGACCAAGGAGGTAGATAATAGGAAAAGAATTATCAACATATATTTAGTGTATACTATCTAATATGCTAGTATTGATTTGTATGAGGTAATAACTTAATCAAATATCGAATACAATGCTTAATATGAGGTAAAGGTAAGGGTTAGTATAGCAATGCATGTAGCCGGACCAAGGTGCGAAGTGAAATTTTCTAGTTGTTGGACCAAGGATTTAGAAATACATAACTTATCACTTTGCATGCAAGATACTAAGAAAGAATTGTTATAGTTAGAATTATCAAGTTAGGAACCTGTGGGGAACAATTAAACCCTAGTTACTTTTATTGATTGATTGAACTCCAAGGTTTGAGTCTGTTAGTTGGTTACATTAATTCATTTAGTTATCTTTACTAATTTAGAAATAAAACCCCCCCTTTTATTGTCTTTTGTTTTCTTAGGAAATAATTGACTAAATAATAGTAATAATAGATTAAAGTTAAGTCTAAAATATTTTCCTCGTGGGAACGATCCCAACCTCATTAGTTGGGTTCTTTACTTGATACGACCGCTTTACTTCTTATTTGAGAAGTAAGTTTGAGCGTATCAAATTTTGGCGCTGCTGCCGGGGAAAGTAGCTTTTAATTAACTTAAACTTATTACTAAAGTTTAGTCAGTATTTTCATAATTTTATTGTTTTATTGTTTTTGATTCTTGCAGAACTATCTTCCTTGTATGCCAAATTCACGGAGAGGAAGAGAACCCCTGTTTCCCTACGATCACTAATCAGAGCGTACACTATGCATAATGAATCGAAACTTGGGTATTAATGATGATGATCCAAACCAGAACATCCCAGCTCCAGTTGATGTTCATGGTCAGTTATTACCTGATGATCAGGGTGAAAATCAACAAAGGGGAAAGAATCCCGCTCCACGCCCTCATGAATACTACAGAGGCTATCATAATATAGTAGACTCTGATGGGCCACTTGTCTTGCACCATCTACCACCAGGCCACACCTTGATGGTAACTAGTAGTCTGATGCAAATGCTTACTGCCAGAGGTTTGTTTTCCGGGCTACCTTCTGAGGACCCACATGCCCATATAGCTAAGGTAAGGGCAGTGTGTTAAAGTTGTGTAGGGAGGCCTAAATTGGATTTGGATGTAATAGGGCTAAAAGTATTTCCTCTCTCACTGACGGGAGAGGCTGCTATATAGTTCACTAAGCTCCTTTATAACTCAATTTTCACTTGGAACCAACTAAGGGACATTTTATTAGCACGCTACTATGCGGTCTCCAAGAAACTAAACCACAAAGACAGAGTGAACAACTTTGTTGCACTACCAGGAGAGTCAGGTAGTAGTTGTTCGGATAGATTCACCTCATTTTTTAGAAGCGTCCCTAATCACCGCATAGATGATGAGTCACTGAAGGAATACTTCTATCGGGGACAAGATGATAATAATAAAGTAGTGTTGGATACTATGGTGGGTGATTCTTATAGGGAGTGTCCTTATGTTGAGATTGCTAAAAAGTTAGAGAAAATCTCCCGGAACAATAAGGCTTGGAGTACTAGGAAGTCAGATACTGGGAGAAATACCTTCGCAGTGTAATGCACTCACAACCCAGCCACAGATGAGATTCGTGAAGAGATGGCTCAGATGAGAACTGAGCTTGGGTTGGTATTAAAACATATCACTGGGGTGCAGAAAAGATAAATGCAGTTAACTACTTGTCTAAACTACCACCACCAAATGATGAATGATATTATGAGGAGAATTCCTATGAGGTAAATGAACAGTCGGGAGATTTCCGACCGAGTGCCCAAGGTGCAAATCAGGAGAATTGGCGCCAAGGTCAAGGAAACTAAGGTCGGATATAGGGTAACTATAATTGGGAGGTTCATTATGTCTGAGATGGAAACTACAACCGCGATAACATCCTAAAAAGGGGTAACTATGGTAACAGAAATGATAGGAATGTGCCCTATGTCTCTCATCAAAATCATGAAGTTACTCCTAGGGATGGTGGAGATAGTATGGCGCGATTTGAAGATATGTTGCACAAAATGATTAGGAGGTTCGATGCTAGTGATGATCACATTAAAGAGTTAAGGAGTGATTTAGCGGGTATTGGGTAGAAAGTCGATACGCATACAATATCGATTAAGAAGATTGAGTTGCAAATGGCCCAATTATCTGTGACTGTGAACACACGGCAACCGGGCACTCATCCTAGCAACACTGTCCAAAATCTGAAAAATGATGGACATTGTATGGCAATCACTACTCGCAGTGTTAAGCAAACCATTGACCCACCTATGCTGTCTAATGAGAAAAAGGTGACAAAAGATAATGATAAAATGGTAGAGGTTAATGGTGAAGTAGAGGATAACACTTGAAAAGATGCCGAAGGGCCTACAAAGGTAATTCCCATGCCTAGACCCCCCTTTCCTCAAAGATTAGTGAAAAAGAATGAGGATGGTAAATATCGGCATTTTATAACAATGTTGAAGTAGCTTTCTATCAATGTCCCTTTGGTAGATGCTCTAAAACAAATGCCCGGTTATGCCAAGTTTATGAAAGATCTGGTTACAAAGAAAAGGTTGGTCACTTTCGAGGATGATGATAGAATGCAACATTGTAGTGCTATTGCTATAAGATCTCTCGTACAAAAGAAAGAAGATCCGGGTGCGTTCACTATTCCTTGTACAGTCGGGTCATTACATTTTGCAAAAGCATTATGTGATCTAGGGGCAAGCATAAATATCATGCCCCTCTCGATTTACAGGAAGTTGGGTTTCGGTGACCCAAATCCCACTGCAATGCGGCTACTGATGGCTGATAGAACGGTGAAAAAGAATATAGGAATACTCCACGATGTGCTAGTAAAAGTGGAGTCGTTCATAATTCCGGCAGATTTTGTTATTCTTGATTGTGAAGTCAATTTTGAAGTACTTATTATTCTTGGGAGGCCATTCCTTTCTATGAGTAGAGACTTCGTTGATATGGAAAAGGGGCAGATGAAATTTCGGTTGAACAATGAAAAAGTGACCTTTAACATTTGTAGGTCCATGAGGTAGAGTGGTGAGCTCGAATCGGTATCTGCTATATCCTACAAAGAAAATATGAAGAAGCGTCATGACCTAAAAATGAAAAACGAGAGTTTGTGGTTGGGGATTTGGTGCTTTTATACAATTCTAGGTTGCGTTGGTTTCCGGGCAAGCTCAAGTCCAAATGTAATGGCCCTTACTTGATTACCCAACACCATCTATACCTAGGATGTAGTATAAGTCCCTCATTGGGTTCACTGTGCAATGACTAAGAATGATCTAGTGTCATTACATAAGTCTAGTTCACCTCTTGATTATCCTACCCAAACACCTTTGGTGTCATTCATTTCGTTGTGTGCATTTCATGAGGCTGGCCTCATTCATTCTTTGGGAACTTCAAATTTAACCGGCATATATATGTGAGCATCATGAAATCCAATGTCTACCCCACACCGAAAAGTGGTAGAATCACTGGCCAAAGTGAAACCAAAACATGTTAGCATATATAGGGAGTTGAACCCTGCTAGATCCCTATATTCGCTGCATAGGTTCAAAGAATAGGAGATATAAGGATACGCATACCCTTCTAGGGGGGAAATCTCATCTAATGAGAATTACACGAACCTCTGCCTTCTTGAAAGAAGGAATCGCTACTCATAGCTAGCATATCGATGCTCAGTATAAAGTTCCATTACATTCATCTCATACATCATAGAACCTGGCTTCTAGCATGAGGACATCACAGCTCATTAGATGATTTCTCATCTCATCATTAGTATTAAGTATATATTAACTTCAATACATTCATTAGAGTGTTCATAGAGATTTGTCCCTTCATTAACTTTACACTCTTGTAGGTAAGTACGTTTTGGTAACATTTACTCAGGCTCATTTGAGATTGCTCTCATATTTCACATTAGACTCTTATCATATTGTCACCACATTCATTATCCTTAGCACATTTTCCCTTTATAATTACTCACCCCTTTTTACGTGAATGTTCATTTCATCATATGTCAATGCACTTGGCCTTTTAGTGTGTTTCACACTCTAAATTAACCCTTCTGGAGTCGCATTATTCATCACATAACATTTTAGGTTCAGTTACTTTATAAACGTATGTTGGTCTTATGAGTCCACACACACAAGCCATGCGGCTTCATTCCTAATTCGTCTAAGTGATTCATACTTACCCTAGGTTATGTGGTACAAGATTTATGCATCTTGTAAAAATGCTAAGATCTCAGTTTCGATACTTAAAGGCATCATTCATTTAATCAGTTATTCACGTACGACTTATGTGTCAATAGAGAATTTGTCAAGGGAACCCTATTACAAATCCCATGTATAACACTTAGTTTTGTTTATAATTTTGTTGACATAAAATTCTTGGCTAAGGAACCCGAGATCCATCCCCCACATCTACACTTCCTTTCTTTCTTTTTCTTTATTTTTTTTGTCTTAAATATTTTGGCCTGGGGGACCGAGATCGAATCCCCACGCCCACATTCCTTTCTTTTTCTTTCTCTACTTGATTTCTTTTTTTAGACCAAGAGGGTGTGGTATCGATTCCTCACAACCTCACCCTATTTTTATTTATATTTTCTCCTTACTTTCTCATTCAACCAATAGCTGGAAATTTGATCACCTTTTTGCAGTCCATTTTCTCACCCTCTTTCATGTTAACCATTAAGACATTTCGAGTAGTTTTTAGGGAGTTCCTTAGGTGCAATTTCAAGGTTACTTTCAGTCAAGAATTATCATTCAATCCAGCAACTTTGAACTCGTATGAACATCACGTTTTTAACATATTCGTACACACATAATTTTTAACATTTTAACATGTCAATATCAAGCTTCAAACCGTGTCTAATTAACGACACACACATGCACAAACAAGTTAACAAACTTCACATTTTCGGAACAGCTCTTTCATTTCTACCTAATTCCGAATACACATTCAAACACGTAATCACAACAAGCCCTTAAATAATCTATCAAAATTCATACCAACGCATACTTGAATATTTTCAAGGATCTAATGACAGGGGCATACAATGGGGACAACCTTAATTTTCGATTGTGAATAGACTGAACCTTAGGGATCTCTTGGAAAAGGGACCAAGAGGGAAGAAAACCCATTCCTATAGTCATTCAAAGATGTTCTTACGTGTTTCCAAAACCCCCTCACTAAGCCGACGTCTCACCACCGAAATCACAAGCACAATCCATCGAGAATTTGGTCTTTGCTTTTCATTTTGAAGCTTATTTTACTTTTGAGTTTTAGTGTTCAAGTTCTTGATGAACTTTATTTTTTTTGTTCAGTTCTTTTCTTTTATTCAAGAATACTCGTGCAAGTGAGGTAGAAGTAGAGAGAGAAGTGAGAATGAGTGGTATCTTAGGATTAGGAGATTTAGTTTTGGAATTAGTCAAACTAGGACTCCTTATAAATTAATAAAATCAGATTTTTAAAGGAATAGGTGAAATTACTAATTATGCGCTTACTTAAATCATCTAATTAATATAAATTAAGAAATGTAACATTGCTTCCACCAAGGATCGAACCTGGGTGATGCTTAACCTGTGAAAAAGGGTCAAATTCGGCTAACCCTACCCGGATTGCCCACCTTTTTAAATTAATTAATTAAATACTTAGGGTAATTACAATACTACCCCTAACCTGGAAAAAAATCATTTTACCGCTAGACCCACAAAACCTAAGATTTCCCTTTTCAAGTCCGGTTAACTCATTTTCGTGCTACTAGAATTGGTTGCTTAATTTGATTTACAGCTTCAAAAGCTTGACATCAAAACTGTTTTCTTACATAGTGATCTAGAAGAGACAATCTATATGGATCAACCTGAAGGTTTCCTAGCTTAAGGAAAATAAGATCATGGATGATGGATTGAACCAATCTCCTCTATAGTGGTACAAGAGGTTTGATGCATTCATGACTACACATACATTTTCAAGGAGTGCATTTGATAGTTGTGTGTATCACAAGAAGATGTCTTGTAACTCTACGATTTATCTATTGTTGTATGTTGTTGATATGCTTATTTTTGCTTATAACATCACATAGATAATTATTTTGAAGAAACAGTTGAGCAAGGAATTTGACATGAAGGTTTTGGGAGTTGTAAAGGAAATCCTTGTAATGGAGATTTCAAGTAAAATTGTTGTTGTACATCTCTCTAAAAAGTGGTACATCAAAATAGTTCTTGAGAGATTCAATATGCATATGAGCAATCCTGCAAATACACTATTAGCTTCTCATTTAAAGCTTTCAGAGTTACAAATGCCTCAGTCTTGGAGCATATGTCAAAGGTTTCTAATGCAAAAGTAGTTGGTAGCATTATGAATGCTATGATGTGTACACATCCAAATATTGCTTAATTTGTAAGTGTGGTAAGCAGATACATGGCAAATCCAGGAAAAAGGCATTGGAAATATGTGAAATGGATATTGAGATATCTCGAAGGAGCTTTTGATGTTGGACCAACCTTCTAAAAAAGTGAAGGTATTTCAATTCTCGGTTATGCAGATTCTAATGATGAAGGGGATTTTTATAGAAGGAGGTCCACCAGTGGATACATTTTTATACTCATTGGTAGTGTCGTTAGTTGGAAATCAACTTTACAGTCTATTGTCGCTTTGTCTACGATAGAGGAAGAATATATGGCCACAACGGAGGCAGTGAAAGAAGTTATTTGGTTGAAAAGTTTGGTGGCAGAATTGAGTTTGACTCAACTGGAATCAATTATAACATGTGATAGTCAAAGTGTTATTCATTTGATTAAAAATCAAAGATTTCATGACTGCACCAAACACATTGATGTAAGATTCCATTTTATTCGAGATACCGTTAAAGGGGGAGTTATCAAGGTTGAGAAGGTTATCAAAGATGATAATCCCGCTTGCCAAGTTTGCACACTGCAAAGACTTGGCGGAAGTATGCATCAATTGATGCAAATATGAGAGAACAACTTATAGGTTGAGCTAGTATATTCAACAAAGGTTTGATTCTTCTTGTTTCCTAAAATAGGATTGCATAGTAAGCTTAGAAATTTTGGTGGGAGTTATTTATTTACATGCTTGGAACACAAACCAAGGTTGATATTGAAAGAGTTAGTTTGGTTCTTATGGAATCAAACTCAATGGAAGATGAATTAACTTCAATATTTGGTAGTAAGATAATTAGTACAAAATAAAAGTCAAAAGAGTATTTTGGTAGGTGAAATTTTAGTAAACCATAAAATGGTTTCAGATTTTTAACTTTGACATTTTTGACACATAATGATGTCATGGATGACATTAATAGGAAGAATTGATTTCTATAAATAGGTAGCTCTTCATTCATTTTCATAATATCCTCTCACTTTCCCTCTCACCTTCTAAGGCATTTGCTGTTCTCTCTTGTAGTATTTCACTTGTATTCTTTGTAGAGAATTTAGTGGATGTAGGATCATTTTGATCCAAACCACGTTAAAATTGTTGTTCTTCCTTGTTCTTTAATTTCATGTTCTAGGAACAAGCTTAAGTTGTTTATCGGTTTTGAGATTTTAGATTCAGTTTTCTTCCCTTATGCCTCCCTTTTCTATATCAAAACCATTTTTCTATGGTAGTTCCTCACTAAGATAATATTTCACACGTTTTTTGTGTTTTGCCACTTTGTTCTTCAATGATTCAATCAAAGAGGTCTTTTACGACTATAGACACTAGCCAACTCCATATCTTTTTTTTGACGTCATAAAGTGCTCCTCTACTTCTAGTCTTCTAGCTATATATGTTCTTTGTTTCCATCTTCATTTAATTACAAAAACTTCTTAGTTTTTGTTCGGATGCATGTGTAAATTATATTGTGATTGTAATAGAGGTTAACATTTGGAGATTTCAAAGGCTGATATCCAATATGGTATCTATATACCCTCTTGGCCTTTTTGGTTCTTTTAGTGCAATCTGGATATATTTGTCAGGACTTGAACCAAAATGGGTTTTAATTGTTGTCTATATAGAATCTTTATTGATTTCTTCGATTGTATGTATTTATTTAACATTGGACTTGATTTGTACCCTTTTTTTGTGCTTGTATCCATTGGGTCTTACAGTGCCATTAATTATTCTCTTCATGGAGCGGTTATGTTTGTCCATTTATGTCGAGGTTTTCTTGGTTCAGGTGCTTTTATGAGTTCTGACATTTTCAACTAAAATAACTTTTTTCTAGCAATATGTTGTATTCTACTACCATTTTTAGTTTTTAGTATAGGTGCTTATTTTCTTCAATGAACCAATCAATGAGATTCTTGATGGTTGATGGTTATGCTCTCATGGACACCTAACAAGTACCCAATTTTGGATCTTTTGAGAATCTTGTTTCTCTTTTTGTGTTCTCGCTGCACATAATCTCTGCTTCAATTTTCTTGTATTACGCTAGCCTGAGTTTGTTTGTTGGATGAATTCATGGTGACAG
The DNA here is from genome assembly GCA_027704785.1 of Solanum chmielewskii. Taxonomy (NCBI): domain Eukaryota; kingdom Viridiplantae; phylum Streptophyta; class Magnoliopsida; order Solanales; family Solanaceae; genus Solanum; species Solanum chmielewskii. The sequence goes on from JAKWIX010000318.1 coordinate 32,376,000, forward strand.
TTGAGAGGAGTCGGACTTGGATGTTTTTGAAGGTTGGTGTCTAGTGTGCATTCTTTTGCACCCTATTTATTGTCCATGTTGGTGCTTGCACTACAATCAGAAGATTATAAGGTTTTGAATGAAGGTGGTACCTCGTATGCCAACTTTACATTTATTATTCCATTCTTACTATGTTTGTAGCCGATGGGTCTTACAAAGCCATAGATTCTTCTTTCATGGAGCAACATTATGTGTCAACTTCTTGTTGAGATTTTTTGGTTGATGCTTCTAATGATTATTGAGATCTTCAATTTAGTTTTTCCGTAAACGTAATAGTTCCCTTCTCTTGTGTCATCACTGCCTCACTAGCGTGTATTTTGTTGCCTTTTTTAAATTATCCTGATGCTTATCTTCTTTGGTTATTGGACTGATGAAATATGCATTGTTTTGGACAAATAAGTGTAATCAAACTTAATCATGGATCTTTTGATGGCCATGTAATGCACTCCTCTACTTTTCATGTTCTCCCTACTTGTCTTTTCTTATTTCTTTTAGCCTACCATTTTATTTAGGTTTGTTGGATGAATGTTTGTAGGCTACATGGTGGTAGTAAGAGGTTGACATTAGGATAGTTTGTTATTTTGTTTCTGCGTGCATTCCTGTTGACCATGTTTCTTGCCATTTTTGTGCTTGCACCACAATCTTGATATTGGATATCACTAGGCATCAATAAATGGGGCTTTGCTATCTTATCTTGTTTGGCATTTCTAGTGAGATATATTTTGTGGTATGGGTTTGCACTTACATGTTATGTTCTCTCTGCGCATGTAAGTATTGGGTATTCCAGAGCATGAACGTCAGTTTTCTTCCTAATCAATAGGTCCCTTTTTTCTTTGTCAAAACTACTGTTGTGTGGAAATTCTCAACAATGATAAAATTTTCTACTTTGTTTGTACTTTGTAGCCATAAAATTTTTAGTCTAGATGTTTATTTTCTTGGATGATCCAAATGACGAGCTCCTTTATTTTTATGGACACATGAGAATTACCCAAACTCAATTTTAGATCTTCTTATGGCCCTAAGATCTCCTCTACTTTAGTATTTTTGCTGCTTTTACGTTTATCATGACACTTGATTTTTTTTGTTTGGATGCATGTTTGTAGACCACATGGTTACCATTTGGGGATCAAATTTTGTAATTCCAGAGTTTTGTTTCATTGTGTGTCCTTTCCTTGTGCACCTTATTTCTTTTCCCTTTTGGTGCTTGCGCTTGCATTGTAATTTGTTATCACCAAGCACCGTCAAGGGTGCTAGGCAATCTTGTTTGGCACTGCAATTTTGATATCACTAGGCAGTGTCAAAGGGAGTTATGCATTCCTGTATGGCATCTATGGGATCTCCCCTATATGGCATGGTTTCACAAGTTTGTACTTTAACTGCTCCCTTCTTTTTGTTCTTGCTGTTGTTGGGTCTTTAAAGATAATATTTCTTTAATGGAGCAACCTTCTTTATCTTAGCGTTGAAGTTTCCATAGTTCAGTCCTTGTATTAGTATCTAGGTCTTCGATTCAGATTTCTTCCATGATCATAGAGATCCCCTTATCTCGTTGTCAGAAGTGCTGTTAAGTGGAAGTTTTCAAGTACAATAATTCTCTCCACATGTGCATTTTCGGCTTTTAGTCCATTTGCTTTTGTTTTATGAAGATCCAACTTATGATGTATCTCCTCTGGTGTGGACATGTGGTAAGTGCTCGCTCAGTACTGGATCTTCTCATCATCTGCCTTCTATCTATACCACTTAGTGAACAGTTGTGGAGCATTAGTTTTGGAAATTTTAAAGTTTAGTGTTCACTAAGTTGGTCGTGTAGGTGCTTACCCTGAAATCTAGTATCGTTGAGGCTTCAATGAAAAATGGGGGGTTTCTAAATATTGTCTATGTCATTTCTAGTGATTTCCCTAGCACTCTGGGTTTTTCCAATTTTGCACTTAATTGTTCCTTCTTTTCGTGCTTGCAGTTGTGGTCTTAACTTAGTAAATTTTCCCTTTTCACGGAGAAGCCTTTCTTTGTTGATTTGTATTGAGGTTTTGTTTGGTTCAAGCTTCTATGAGTGTTCGATTTTCAGTTCAGTTCTCTTCATTGAGCAATATTATCTTTCTTCACCACACACTCTGCGAGTGGTGCTCTTCTAGTAAAGTTTAACTAGAAATTTTGCACTTTAGTGGTGGTTACAGGCATTCAGGTTCTTGGGAGTTCTCTTGATATGATGTGTAATCAAGTCTCGGTTCGACCTATCTTCTTTCTCCCCTGCCCTTAACAAGGGTATAATTGTTTGTTGGCTGCCTCCACCTAATGGTTAGAGATGTTGATGGTGGGTCAATGTGTGCAAAATTTTAGCCAGGTCGTGCATAATGTGATAATGAGAATGTTCTATAGATAACATTCTTTTCAAAACCTCTAATAGACTTACCCATTTGTAGATGGTGATATTACATGTTTTAGAGAGCTATTACTGTATTTGGTGGTTTAGAGTTGATATCTCTACTTAATGTTGTACTCGTCTGTTTCATCCCACTTCCCTCGATACAATTCCCTGCTTGGTCGGAATGGGAAGGAGTGGCAACTCGAGCTCTTTTCTCCTGCCAGTTGCCTTATATGATTTGGTGGGCTTTAATTTTCTCCCAGATGTAGGTTATAAGTCCTTGATTATGGTTCTTGGAAGTTTGGCGGAGGGGTTAAGGATGTCTTTTATGATGTTTCTGCCATAATGAAACTATTCTTCTTTTATCAGAGATGGTTGACAATTTTTGGGTATTTACAGAATTTGATAAGTTTGGATTTGTTGGTGCAATTGTATTAAGTTTACTTTGATAGAGTTGGGATTAAAGAAAAACTTTTTTTGGGTTATACACACGAATTAAGTCCCATTTAAGCATATTTTCATTCCAAAACGGGGTAAGAAGTTGGGGGATGGAAACTCAATTATTGTGGAACATGTTAAACAGAAAAGGACCTGGTATGATGTGAAGAATGTTAAACAAAAAAATGTCATGGTACGATCACTTGGATTTATGTGTTTACATTAATTTGTTCTAGCCATTTTTTGCATGTTGCAAAATATTTGAATATCTGTTTTGGATTAACATTACAAGTTTTTTTGGTTATTTTGTATGGGTGCATGATCAATTACACTTGATTGTTTTACTCGGTCAGTACTATCTAATGTGCTTTTTCCTAGAACGTATAGTAATGTATTAATCTAAGTGCACCTTTCAGTTTTTGGAGGATGAGTGTTTTATTAGGGTGGCAGTGTCTGTGATTGAGTTTTAAGTATGAGTGAGAACAAGGCGTTTTCAAAATAATTGTCTCCTCTCACAAGTATAATATGTAGTAACTAAATATAGGTGGTCTATAAGGTAATATTCTAACAAGTTTATTTCTTGTTTGGGTTGTTATGATTAATTGGATATTTGGATTATCTCACATGTTTATTTGGTATCTATGGATTAGTATCTATGACTTACTAAAGCTTGAGTTAAGTAAAACAAAGAGATACTTTTAGGAAAATATGGACTAATGGAAGTTTTACTCTAGGAGAAACATCCCGAAATTTTGAAGTAGCACTTGATTCCATGTATAGTGATGGAGCTGGTTCAAAAATAAATTTCAAGGAACATTAATTCTCTCTTTGTTCAAATACTTTATAGCTGCAAAACTGGAGAATCTGGTTTCTGAATTTTATATATATAATTTTAGTTGTTGAAGCTTCTGTGAAATTGTGGCCTTGTGGAGTTAGAGACTGCAACTTCTTCATGGTATGAGATATATTGAGTTGTACGACATAATTTATTTTCACATACCACACAATTATCCCTTGGGCAAAATCTCAGAAAAAGAATATGACCAGTTGGATGTATGACTAAGAATTTCAGTTTTGACGTGCAATTTTCTCCTTCACTTCTTTCCTAGAAGGGCAGAGCCAAGTCTACTAGTTCAACAAAATTTCACAGTTTACTTGTAAGACAACATCGTACCCATCGCAATTTCATAACTGATCGGATAAGTGCTGTGTGGGAAGATAATATGTAAGAAGACCTTACCTCTTTATCTTGGAGGGGCAGAAAGACTTTTCTGATAGAGTTGGAGGTTAGTCCCCAGTCTTTTTTTCATTTTGTTTTTGTATAATTAATCTAATTTCAAAGTTCTGCATAAACTATGTTCTTTATGTTTAAGTTGAATATATTTTATTAAAGTTTTAATTGTTAATTCTGTATGATTTCATATTGTTTCAGCACGATTAGTAGTTTTTCTTGTGTGTTCTTTTATTGATACATTTGTGTTTAGGCGACTCTTCAAACTCCGCCTATGACAGTTTGTTCTTGTTTTCTTAGAATATTAGGGAGGGATATAAGAATAGGTGAAATCTCATTATCACATGGTACTTAACATTTTTTTTGTTTAAACGTGTTCCTTATAAAATTTTCTAAAGCCTATTTGAGTTAAACTGAATTTAAGTAATTATTTTGAGTAACAAGAGCTGAGAGCGCAAATACATGATAAAAAAAGCTCCATTGTATCAAATAGTGAGAATTTTTGTTGGAGCTAAATTTACGATTAGAATAAAGGGATAAGAGAAAAGTATCCCTAGATTATGACTGAAATTCCAGAGAAACACCTTAACTAAACTAAGGTATTATTACCCTCCTGAATTTATTTTTAATGTAATTTTGTGCTCCTTTTGTCTTATGTGACACACTCCGTGACTTCACAGAATTAAAGCGTGTGAGAGTTATTTGGATACCATGTAAGACACAAAGGTGCACAAAAAATTTAAAAAAATAGGTTCGAGGGGGAGGGGGGATGTAATAGGACATGGGAAGGCCGGGAATGACCGTGGGAATATGATAAGCTTATAGGGGTTTTCCTTCCCCCGCATGAAACAACAACAATTTCCTCTCTTTTCTATTTTATCAACCCTGAAGATCCAGGCGATGCGGCTACACGGGATATCTTTCCTGATTTTAAACCATTCTCTATAGTATCACCTATCTGAACTATCTCATCAAATTTTGCTCCAACGAGCAACATAATTCTATCATAATATTCTAGCTCCTGCACGCGCACGAATACTTCAAAAATTTCTTTCTCAGACATGGGTGGTCTCACTCTACCTATAGGTGAACTCCCTGTATCTCTCGGTTGATTTTTGCTTCATCTTCTCCAGAGAGTATTGATATGGAACAATTTCTACGTTGTAAGCAAATCGATCGATAAAAGTTTTGGCCAATGCATTTCAACTGGTCAATTCCCTTGTTTCATGCAATGTGAACCATTCAAGAGCTTCTCCGCATAGGCTTTGGCTGAAGAGCCGCATTAATAGAGCTTCATCCCTACCAACTCCAACGAGCTGGTCACAATAGGCTCTCATATGAGCCATAGGGTTTCCCACTCCTCCGAAGGTGTTAAACTTCGGGATCTTGAACCCTTCTGGAAGGTTCAAATTTGGATGAATACATAAGTCTTCTAACTAAGCCCAGGAATATAAGGGACGCATTGAATCTCTTTCATGGATTTCTTGATCTCTTCCTGTATGTCGACCTTTACCTCTTACCTTGCCCTCCACTCCTTTTCCTGTTCCTCGTAATGGTCCAGCTCAGAACCGTGCACATCATGCTCGACAGGGATGAGAATTTGGAAAGTGGCTCTCTTTGTTTACGGTGGAGCAACAGAGGGACTCTGAGCATTTGGAGCGGTTTGATAATTCTTTGGGTAGGTCTGAGGATTGGTATTCTGATTTAAGTGGTGGTGGGGTGTTTGTGGATTGAATGTATTTGGGTTTTGATTTTGTGGTGGTGGAGTGGTTTGATGGTGGGTATTTTGAGGAATGGGTGGCATTTGGTGGTGGTTTTTCTATGGAGGAGGTGGAGTTTTGTAAGATGCGGAAGCATATTGGGGATTTTGGGTAGTCAGTTCTATAACCGACGGATTCTGAGAAGGTGTAGATGGCTGGTTCTTAGTTGGATTCATATTTGAGGAAGGGAAGTAGATTGGAGGTCTCCCATAAATAGCGTTACCAGCAAATCCTGGTGGAGGCAAATCCTGTCTCCTCTGCATTTCTACCCTCATCTGTACAATCTGTTGCATCAGATGTAGGCTCATCTTCTGGTCCGCTACGGTGGGTTGAGCCACCACAACATCATTAAGACTCACTTCTTTGTTATTATCCCCCATAACAGTCTTTTCTTTGTCTGAACTTTGTTTAGGGAAGGAATTTGCGGGACCTTTTGATCTGGTGACATAAGGATGATCTGCCAGCTTTTGATCGACACAGATCAGTTTTGAAGTAACTGAGAAGGAAAACAACTCAAAGGCAGATTTTTCAGTGTAGATAAGAGTAAAAAATGCATAATATCACACAGAGAGCAGATAAACACAAAAGATGCTTCGTTTGAGGATATCTTCAACCCACGAGTGAAGATGGAAACACATTTTTTTAACAAGCAGGAGTTTGCTTGTTTTAGTTTTGACAGTGTCTCAGAAAGGCTAAATCATGTTAAGCTCTGGTCTTCTTGCGGCTGCTCTTTGATCTAGTCTTCGTATCTTCTCGTAATATGAAGGGGAGAATGAAATTTTTTTAATGATAAGGGCCGGGCCTAGGAAGGCTGCCCACGTATCTCACAAAGAAAATTAAGGCCCAATGTAGTTCGAGTACAAAAAAAAATATTTTCATTCATTAATTCATTGTGATTACAAGGAAATTAAAAAGCAACAATAGAGTTTCAAAGATAAAAATGACGACGACACTCTAGTCATTTTATTTCTTATTGTAGTATTAGTCTCCTCCTTTCAGACGACCTAGGGATGGCGGTTTGTTGATGATTTCCTCTTTGTCATCTTCCTCAGTCACTTCAGGGTGAGCGTTGTCGGGACCATTAATGGCTCCTTTCTCATAGAGGGGGTATTTTTACCCATTTTCCGAAGTTTATCAATCATGTTGCTATGGAAGGATTTGTTCTTCTTCCTCAGTGTGGTCATCCTTTCTCTCATAGAGGTGAATCCTTCAATTTCCACTATCAGCTCCTTATCGAGTGACAAGCTTTTATATAAAAGAGCGGCTGTCTCCGATTCTATCCTCGCCTCTCTAGCTTTTATTTCTTGCACTTTGAATAGAAGCATGTCCAACTTCTCTCGAAAGTCATCCGTCTCCATCTCATCATCTTTCTTTCTATTCATCTGTGATGTTAGATCCTCATCCAGCGTTACGGTTGCAGCTTTGTAGATTGTGGTGGCCATGTCGACGCTGAGCGCTTCCTCCTTGGCTTCTTGAATTTCCCGAGTGATCTATTCTATCCTCCTTTGTAGTTCTTCTCTTGTGAGTTCAATCCGGATGTTATTACCTTTGTCCATAGCAGCAACTTTGCCTTTCCTGAGACGGTAGATTAATGTTTTAAGATTTGCGGTATAGGAGGAGGTCTCTTTTGAGTGAGAAACTTAATAATTGGAAATTTTGGTCGGACATTTTGTAATAGTGACTTCTGTATATTCTTTGGAAATTTATTAAGAGTGGGTTTACAATATCCTCATTCATAGCAACATAGAACATAAGCAGTTAAACACACATATATCGCATCCTAAAACATACAGGGGGCCCTTTTGTGCCAAGGGTAGGCCTAGAGTATTTGAATGATGTACGTGTGAATTTAAACCAAATAAACAATTCCCTCCCAATATAAATTTTACTAGTGAATAATAATGTTAACATAAGGGAAATAGAGGATAAAAGGTTAAAGACAAACCCACTCATGGGCCATTTGAAAGTGCAATAAACGCAGGCCCACGCAGGGGCTAAAACACCATAAATACATATAAAAACCCACGCAGGGGCGAAGTCCACTATGCCGCTCCAGATGATCCTGCAGCGTCGCCGTACCCTTGAGTCTTGTATTGCTGAAACATATATCTTAACATCAACAAGAATCCTTCACCCGTGCGTCCTTTGTCTTCAAAGCTTTCGTATTACATCCTTTCTATTTTCTCCTTGATCCAGGTATCGAAATCATCATAACCACGCTTCAGTATTTCCGCCTCTTGAGTCACCCTCTCAAGAGTATCTTGGTTCTCGACAAACTTTGCGTACACCTCTTGGGCCTCTTATTTTACCTCTTGCAGCTCGGCCACTACTTTGACCTCTTTGTCAGTTACGCTGCGAAAGTTGCGCAGGGTTTGGGAGGACAGGTTTTGTATGTCCTTCTTCAGCCATTCTTTGTAACCCTTGTCATATCCAGCATTGAATCGATCAGGGGTGATGGTTTCTTTATCCATACACTTGGCATTTTTCCATTCTCTGAACATTTCAGACGCGTCGTGCACTATCATCTCCAATATCGTATACATAAGCTCCATAGTATGCCTCCTTGGGTACAGTTTGTCTCCTTCCAAACTGTCGCAAGACTCAAAAGGGTGCATAAGGGAGAATTCCCCGAATACCTGGGAGAGGGAGTACGATCTGTCTGCATCTTTCCACGATGACTTCTCTGGAGATAAAACGGTCAAGCATCCATTGGAGATCCTCTTCTCTCAATCCAGAGAAAATTTGAGCCCAACTCCACCTTGTTCTCTGATTGTGAATATTTAACCTGTACAACAGGTCATTGAAATCTGTAAGGATGTTCTTGATGTCAAGGGTATGCAGCTCCTGAGTCCCCGCACCCTTTGCTAAATTGCTGAGGATCCACCACTGAAGGAGTAGGTTGGATCCTTGGAAATATCGATGTCCCTCCTTACATTTTCCAAAGGCTCGATACATGTTGGACAGGATGACTGGAGCTATAGGGTAGTATTTTGTTGTCCATTGGTTTTCATACCCCTTCAACAAGGTATGCACGAGTGTTATAACTCAGGTATTGATACTCAGACTTGGACCATGAGGGAAGACCATTGTTCCTAACAACGCCACAGTAAATGCTAGAGGAGGAATCTCATTCCATAACACCATTCTTTGGCTTTCCCAATATTGTGTAAGGACCTCAACCAGTTTTGGCCAACCGTTCATGTTATTCAATTCTGTTAATGCACCAACGTATTTGTTGAGGGTTCTTCTTTAATCTCCGTCGAGATTTTCATACCACATTGTGAGTTGAGGTGGCGCTGCTATGACAGTATCAAACTTTGGAAAACTGTCCATATATGCAAAACAGAAACTAGTTAGGTTTACCCACCCCAAATTGGTTTTGACACGTACATCATTCAAATGTCACATAAAATGATGTGTCGCGAGGTCGAAGACCTCAATTTTGGCAGTTTTCTACTAAATGGACTTAATACACCTTGGGTATTAAGCTGTCTTAGGCTAATGCTTAATTTTTGGTTTTGGTTTCGCTCTAACCTAGGCTTACTAGAATAGTTTTCAAATAAATGGTTACCCGAGTCGGACAGACATCGAGGTGAAGCTACCAAACAACGTCGGATGACCGCATTTCAACTATTTGTTTGATACTTCCAAATGAACTTTTTTGTATTTTCTGATGAAAGCCGTGGAAAGCCACGTAACTTTCGTTTTACTAATGCAAACTAGTTGCCAATTGGCGGAAATATGCCATGAAAAATGCAACAGTTATAATAATAAAGTAAACAAATAAGAACTTGTAGCCAAATAATGTTAGTCTTAAGGTTAGAATCCTCCAAATCCCCAACGGAGTTGCCATTTCTGTTTTATCCAAAATCATAAAAGGTTTGTTTTTGTAGAGTTTTTGACTTTTTAGAGCCACCACTTAATTTTGAGAAAAATTAAGAAAACCTTTGTTATCAAAAGATTTAAACAGATAAATCATTTGAAAATATTTAAAAGGTTTCGGAGATTCTTATTAACGTCTTAGGAAGATTTTGAAAGCACCTAAGACGTTCTGCTAACCTACGGTTATCCAATAACTAACTAAATTGGCCAAAAGTTGATTGGTGTAGAAACATTTTTTAAAGTTATTTAAAAATGAATGTAAAACTGATATAAGAGTGTTTTGAAAGTGAACACTATTTATCTAAGTAACTTTTAATTTGTAAAAATCCTTTAAAGATATTTACTTGATTTAATCGAATAGTAAAAACTAAACTGACGTTTGCGGGGAATTGGATTTTCTTAACTTTTAAACTAACGACAGGTAAAATAGACAAGTAACTAAAAGCAAGTAAAGAGAGACAGGGAAAGAGATTTGGGTCCGAATTCGGGTCCTGTTCGCCTTGATCGGTTTTTGGACCCACCTGTTTTGGGTTTTTGACCCATTTCCACCTGTCCTAATCTAACAAAATAATAATAAGTAAATTTTAATAGGCTTAGGCCTAAAATAACAAAATACAACATTTAAAAAAAAACAATTGGGCTCTTTGGCCCAATTCTTCAATTTTTCATGCTATTTCATCTTCAAAATCTATTCATCGACTAGAGACTCGAGTGAAGTCAACCGAGTCTTTGCGACTCTCGAAATGCAAGGATGGGAAAATGGGATTCATGGTGAAATCGATGCGAATTTCACATGCAACGAAAAAGTTAAAGATTAGTATGTAATAACCTTATATTTAAAGTCATCACACAATTTGTTCCAATTACAATACAATGGTTCACCAAGAGAAACATAATTAAACCAATTTAAATAAAAAGAAGAAGAAGAATATAACTGAATAATAAAACATTCGAACTACAATGGCCATAAAGAGAACAGAGAGCTACTGCTTATCTTAAAGAAATCACAGAGCACTCAATAACAAGGAAAAATATAAATAAATGATAAATAAAAAAGAGCTATGACCTTAGAAAATGATAAGATAAGTGAGAATAAATAAATAACACCTTGCAGTTGGTACACTAAATTGACACTAAACTACCGAAAAGAAACCAATACGTTGTAGAAAAAAAAGGGGAAAACACGTGTTGACTTAGAGAATAATGTCCAGAAGAAAAAGCTGTAAATGACATTAGAAACAAATTATTTCTTGATGAACAAGTAATTCATACACAACAAATGGTTTGAAATATAAAAGTAGCATGTTGATAGAGCAATCAGTCATCATTTTATAAAAAAAAAAAAGAAAATCGAAGTCATCTGCCGGAAAGATCTTACAAAATAAAAAGACAAGTTGATTCCTTATTTTGAAACAAAGTAAAAAAAGGTAAATAATACTTAAATTCAGGTAAAAAGAATCTAATATTTCAGAGAAATAAAACAAAATATGTAGATGCTATGCAAACTCAACTTACCAATGTAAAACTTTAGATTGAAATATGAAAAATATAGAACACAAACTTAGTTTAAGCAAACCACAACGAATCACATTACATGTAAAAAAATGAATCCTCCATTACCGACTTCAAAGAAAACTGAGACAAAAGCATGACTAGCTCAAAGTATCATGTAGAATCACGTGGAAGAGTTAAATAGCAGAACTCCAAATCAATGTAACCATATGATTCAAAACACAACAAAACCCAAGCTTAAAGAAACTGTATATTAATTTGCACACTAGCTAAGAGAAAGAAATCAGTAGCGTGATGATCAGTTAGAGATTCTCACAATACAGTCTTTGGACAAAAGTATAGAAGTCAAGATATAGGATGAAACAAGGATGAAGCCGAAGAAATTAAAAGTATTCCTGGCATACTGCTTCAGAGTCAGAAAGGACAAAAATGAGAGAGAAATATTACCTTTTTTCGATGCGGAGAGACTGGGATACGAACCATAGACAACGATCCTTTCCACCGGAAAACAACGCTGTAAACTCAGACGAGTGAAACAGAGCAAACGAGAACGAGAACTTATGCAAGAAAACGAACTTCGATCTATCCTTTTCGAAAAATAATCTAAATCATTGATTTATACTTGAATAGATTCCATTGGTTCAGAAGCTCAACGGAAAGGGAAGGTTCATTTGAGCATTTCATTTGCATTGTATCTAAGACATGGTTGTGGTAAGAGGATATACCATTTAGAGGGTCGCATCGCGCACTGCGATAGATATAATATTTCGAGGGATGTATCGCGCGCCGCGAGGGATACTATTATCGAGGGTCACGTCGTGCACCGCAACACATGCATGGACATATATGTCCCCCATGGGTCCCAGACTGAGATACAGCGGGTGTGTATCATTAGGAAAGACATGCATCACTATACTTGACATTGGATCTCATGGCATTGCACATTTTATTATTGATGAACTTGAACACGTGTTTTGCTGATCTTGTGAGTGTTTCTCTGTGAAGCTTGTGATTGTTGAATATTGAGTTGTTATTGAGAATGTATAAACTGATATGGTGGGTTATTGAATTGTATGTTTGGTAAACTGTAAACTGTTAGACTGTAGCGTGGAGGTTTAGATAGGGTGTAAGGAGTGCCCATATTTTGTTCACTTAACTTGTGTTTAGAGGTGTGCTTGTTGGGTACCGCGTGGTTTGGTACTCACCCCTTTCTTCTACAAATTTTTGTAGGTTACGAGCCTGGATCTTCGTGATACGTGTCATTCTTTTTAGTTCCGAGGCATCTTGTGGAGGGTTATGAGGTAGCTGGTTGTCATCTCAGCAAAATTTCCTACTCCAGTTTATGACTTTGTTTTTACTTGAAAGACAACTTCATTTTAGATTTCTATTTTATTTCAACTCTAATAAGTACATTAGAGGCTTGTGCACGTAACAACCTGGTTTTGGGGATTGAATTAATATGACTTGGGTTTCATAATAGAAATTGTTGTTGGATTGTCATTTACTTCCGCACTTTCGTAGATATTGGGTTTTAGGCTTACTTGTCTTGGTGGGATAGGACGAGTGCCATCACACCCATTTTTTGTGTTGTGACAAAAATGGTATCAGAGCCTCAGGTTCATAGGTCTCACATGTATACAAGCCTAGTCTACGGAGAGTCTCAAGGATCAGTACGGAGACGTCTGTACTTATCTCTTAGAGGCTATAAAGATTACTAGAAAACTTCCTTTTGTTCATTCTTTCTCATCGTGCGTAATTACCTTTTTTAGTATTGAGTTGTTGTATACTCTTTTGACAGATGACGAGAACTAGAACTAATGTTAATGGTGGTAGAACGGAGACACCTCCCTAGGCAGTTGTTGAGGCCCAAGCTAGGGGTAGGAGTAGTACGACAGTAGTCAGAGGTCGTGGACGTGGAGCAGCACCAGAGAGACGCCGTGCTAGAGAGGTCTCTCCAAAACCTCAGATTGATGGCAGAGAGGACCAGGTTCCTCCAGCGCCTATAGTCACACCTTTGCTTCAGGATACACTATTGAGGGTGTTAAGTGTGCTAGAGGGCTTTTCTCAGGGTGGTGGTGCGACCTCCACACCACATGACTCTCGTACTCGAGAGAGGGCTCAGACCCGAGAGCAGCAACAAGCTCTAGTTATTCAGGATGCGGTGGGGCAACTTCCAGTAGATCCCGCGATTCAGAATGATGTTGCACCAGCAGTTGGGGGTCAAGTTACATCGATGGTTGTTCTAACAGAGGATGAGCAGCGTAGGTATGAGAGATTTCGAAAGATGGACCCACCTCAGTTTCAGGGTGGGAAGAGCGATGAAGCTCATGAGTTTCTAACTACCTGCCGAGCTACTAGAGGTGGTTGGATAAGCTGTGTCACATGGGGTTTGATATGCTACACTCCAGCTTCGTGGACCAATGAGAGACTGGTGGAGGACTTATTCGGGGGTTTTTCCAGTTGGATCTCCTCCAGTGACTTGGGAGTAGTTTGCTAGTGCATAACAAGATTGTTTTATCCCATGGAACGTGAGAGAGGAGAGTCGCTTGACGTTTGAGAGCCTGAGACAGGATGGTTTATCGGTTTCAGAGTATGAGGCACGTTTTTGCCAGTTGTCTAGGCATGCGTTGGCCATTATTCCAAATGAGACAGAGAGGATCCGCAGATTTGTGAGGGGATTGACTTTCTCTATCAGGTCAGCTGTGTTTCGGGCATCTAAGGAGGGGGATTCTTTCTAGTCCATTGTGAGCGCCGCCAAAGAGGCAGATTTGATGGATAAAGAGGATTTTGGGGACCCTAAAAGGGCCCGTATATCAGGCCAGTTTCATGGTGCCTTATCTGGAGGTTGGGGATCACAGAGAGTCAGTGGTTCTTTTCAGCAGCGAGGACCTATTCATGCATCTATGCTGACATTTGAGGGTGGCCAGACATCTAGGGGTTCTTATAGCCCGGGTCAGGGCTCGTACGGTTCACAACAGCGACCTACAGGGCGAGGAAATTATAGTGGGTTTTCAGGGTCCACACAGCAGTTTTCAGGTCAGAGATTTTGTTTTACTTGTGGAGATCCGGATCATCTAATGCGGCAGTGTACTTTTCAAAGAGGTCATGGTGGGCCTTGACCTAATTTTTCACTCCAGACTAGACCACCAGCACCACAGAGTAGAGGTCGTAGCAGAGTTCAGTCAGGTAGAAGTGATAGAGTTTCTAGTAGTTGTGTTGTAGCTCAGCACAGTGCGGGTAGAGGTACCACCGAGGATGGAGGTGGACGAGGAGGCCAGTGCTATGCTTTCCCCGAGAGACGTGAGGCAGAGACCTCTGATGTTGTTATTACAGGTATCATCCCAGTATGCCATCGACCTTCCTCTGTGTTGTTTGATCCAAGTTCTACATTCTCCTATGTGTCTACGTATTTTGATGCTAAATTTGATATGATGTACCTATTTGTGTTTCTACACCCGTGGGTAAGCCCTTAGTGGTGGATCAAGTGTATCGATGCTGTCTTGTTTCTTTGGCTGGGTATGACACTTGGGTGGACTTAATCATTCTGTGGATGGTAGACTTTGATGTTATCTTGGGTATGGATTGGATTTCTCCTTATCATTGTGTCCTTGATTGTAATGCTAAGATTGTGACTTTAGCCATGCCTGGTGTTTCGAGGGTTGAATGGAAGAGTGTTAGTAGTTTTTATCCTCACAAGGTCATCTTTATCCTTGCTCAGAGATTGGTGGAGAAGGGGTGTTTGTATTACTTAGCTTTTATTCGGGATACTACTATTGAACCACCTCTCATGGACTCTATTCCCATGGTGTAGGAGTTTCCCAATGTATTTCCTTCTGATCTTCCAGGTGTTCCTCGTGATAGGTTTATCGATTTTGCTAATGAGTTACTGTCGGGCACTAAGCCAATT
Source organism: Solanum chmielewskii (assembly GCA_027704785.1). Taxonomy (NCBI): domain Eukaryota; kingdom Viridiplantae; phylum Streptophyta; class Magnoliopsida; order Solanales; family Solanaceae; genus Solanum; species Solanum chmielewskii. Next base: position 32,391,128 of record JAKWIX010000318.1, read on the forward strand.
TCTATCCCTCCATATCGTAAGGCCCCATCAAAGTTGAAAGAATTGAAAAATCAGTTTCAGGAACTATTGAGTAAGGATTTTATTCGCCCTAATGTATCACCTTGGGGTGCCCCTGTATTGTTTGTGAAGAAGAATGATGGGACTATGAGAATGTGTATTGATTACGGACAGTTGAACAAGGTAAAAGTGAAGAATGAATATCCTCTTCCGCGTATTGATGACTTATTTGATCAGTTACAGGGAGCATCATTATTCTCAAAAATTGATTTGAGGTCTGGGTATCATCAGTTGAAGATTAGGGTATCAGAGTTCCCTATGAAAGCTTTTCGAACTCGGTTTGGGCATTATGAGTTTCTAATGATGTCATTCGGATTGACTAATTCCCCAGAAGCATTCATGGAGTTGATGAATGGGGTGTTTCGACCATACCTTCATTCTTTTGTGATTGTTTTGATCGATGACATCTTGATTTACTCCAAGACTACGGAGGATCATGTCCAACACCTGAGGATTGTACCTCAGAGGTTAAGAGAAGAGAAGTTGTATGCCAAGTTCTCAAAGTGTGAGTTCTAGCTTACTTCTGTGACATTCTTGGGACATGTGGTGTCCAAGTAGGGTATTAGAGTAGATCCGGCCAAAATTGAGGCAGTTAGAGGCTGGACACGACCTACTTCACCTACTGAGATTTGGAGTTTTGTGGGATTGGCAGGTTATTATCGACGATTTGTTCAGAGTTTCTCTACTTTTGCAGCTCTATTAACTAGAAGGACTAGATAGGATGTGCGTTTTTAGTGGTCTGATGAGTGTGAGCAGAGCTTTCAAAAACTCAAGACTTTATTGACTTCTGCTCGTGTGTTGACTCTACCTGAGGAGGGTGCAGACTTTACAGTGTATTGTGATGCTTCAGGAGTTTGATTGGGTGGTGTGTTGATGCAGAAGGGGAAAGTGATTGCTTATGCTTCTAGGCAATTGAAGTCCCATGAGAAGAACTACCCTATTCATGATCTGGAGTTGGCGGTTATGGTATTTGTATTTAAGTTATCGTTGTCTCCAGTATATCTTTAGTTAGAGAGATTTGAACTTGAGACAGCAGAGATGGCTTGAGTTGCTGAAGGACTATGATGTGACCATTTCGTATCATCCGGGGAAGGCCAATGTTGTGGCCGATGCTTTGAGTAGGAAGACTCATAGCATGGGGTGTCTTGCATCTCTTAGTATTGAGGAGAGACCATTGTCTAGATATGCTCAATTGTTAGCTAACAATCTTTTCCTGCTTCAGATCTCAGAGGAGAGTGATGGGATGATTGCTTTTATTGAGGCTCGATGTTCTTTAGTCGAGCAGATCCATGCACACCAATTTAATGATGAAAAGTTATGTCTCATTCGAGACAAAGTATTGAGAGGGGAAGCTAAGGAGGCTGTCCTTGATTCTGATGGTGTCTTGAGGATCGGAGGCAGGATTTGTATGCCCAAGATAGGTGATTTGATGTGATTGATCCTTGAGGAGGCCCATTGTTCTCGGTATTCCATCAATCCGGGAGCGGCGAAGATGTATCATTATCTGAGTCAGCGTTACATGTGGTGTGGAATGAAGAGAGATATTACAAAATTTGTTTCGAGGTGTTTGACTTGCCAGCAGGTCAAGTGTGAGCTCCAACGGCCCGAGGTGTATCTCAGAGGATGCCTATTCCTACTTGGAAGTGGGAGCGGATTACTATGGACTTTGTTGTGGGTTTTCCTATCACAGCGATTGGTTATTACTCCATTTGGGTTATTGTTGATAGGCTGACCAAGTCTGCCCACTTTATTTAGGTTCGGGTGAAGTATACGGCAAAAAAGTTAGTCGAGCTATATATCAGTCAGATTGTTCGACTACATGGAGTTCCTTTTTCTATTATATCAGATCGAGGTTCACTATTTACTTCTCATTTCTGGAAGGCATTGCTACATGGTCTGGGTACTCAGTTAGATATGAGTACGACATTTCACCCTCAAACAGATGGTCAATCTGAGCGGACCATTCAGGTATTGGAAGATATGCTTCGAGCGTGTGTGATCGATTTTGGTGCTACATGGGATCAACATTAGCCATTTGTGGAGTTTGCCTATAATAACAGTTATCACTCTAGTATCTGGATGGCCCCATTTGAGGCGTTGTATGGAAGGTGGTGTAGGTCTCCTATTGGTTGGTTTGATTCAGTGGAGATGGACTCTTTGGATACAGACTTGCTGAGAGATGCTATGGAGCAAGTACGTATATTCAGTACAAATTATTGACAACTCATAGTCGATAGAAGAGTTATGCAGACCGGAGAGTTAGAGCCTTGGGGTTTATGGAGGGTGATAATGTTTGGCTCCGAGTATCACCCATGAAGGGTGTGATGAGGTTTGGAATGAAGGGCAAGCTTAGCCCTAGGTTCATTTGACCTTTTGAGATTTTGAGCGGAGTGGGAGAGGTGGACTATAAGTTGGCCTTGCCACCTAGTTTGTCGGCAGTTCATCTTGTTTTCCATGTCTCTATGCTTCGAAAGTATATTCCGGATGAATCTCATGTGATTTTACTCAATTCTTTTGAGCTGGGTCCAGACTTGACATATGAGGAGGAGCCTATAGCTATATTAAATCGGCAAATCCAAAAGCTTAGGACCAAGAAGCTTGTTTCAGTGAAGGTGCAATGGAAGCACCGTTCAGTAAGAGAAGCAACCTGGGAGATAAAGAGTCTGACATGCATGCCAAATATCCTCAACTTTTTGAAGCATCAGGTACTTTCTTTTACTTTATGTTCGAGGACGAACATGGTTTTCAGTGGTGGATAATGTAATGACCCGAAAGGTCATTTCTGGAAATTTTGAATATTTGATTAACTTGAGTTAATTAATGGATGAATAATTGTAGATAATTGATTAAATTAATAGTTAATGGGCTAAAGTGAAAAATTTATTTAAGACCTTATATACCCTTTAGACTATTTAATAAAAAAAAGTGGGTAAAGTTTCACCACTTTTTGTACATAAATATTTAGAAAAAGAAATAAGGAAAAGAAAAAAAAAAGGGCGAAGGGTTTCACTGCACTTGCGGCTACGAACTACTTAAGATAAGTTTTCTTTTCCTTTAGTTTCTTATTTTCTGCATATATATGTGTATACATATCAATATTATATAATTAATTATATATATATATATGTGTATAATAATGAATGAAGATTTTATGTGAATAAAAAAAAGAATTTGAACAGAAAATCACGTGAATAGTTAAAAACCATTTGAATCATTAGTGGGTTGAAAGGAAAAAAAATTTAATGCAGAATACGTAATGGCATCATTAGGCGTAAATTTCAGAATATTAGTTATTATAGTATGGTTCAAGTTTTGATATATTGGTATGTAATTTAAATATTAGAAGAATAAAATTTTGTAAGTACCATTTAAATTATGATGTTAGAAAAATTTGGGATGCAATCCTACACTTGAAACTTGAGAACTATGATAGTGTAAATTTTAATTGACATTAAGAATTACAAACTTGATTATAAACTTAGGGTGTATTTTTAGGTCAAGGTTAAACACAGAAAAGTGTGAGTGTTGTTAGTTTTGAAACCTTGTTGTGAATATATACTTGAATAGATTCCATTGGTTCAGAAGCTCAACGAAAAGAGAAGGCTAAAGTCCAAGAGTAATTATTCGATTGGCTAAGGCAAGTGGATTTCTAAACTCTTGTTAAGCGTATGAAATTCGTGTATTTCCTTGTGTGATGTTGAGAATGATTTGGAGACTTGTTGCTTATTTGTTGGTATTGTATTCCTTGTTGTAAATTGCGCTTTGGTATCAAAATGGTTATCTCCTCATTCTCATTTGAGCATGTCATTTGCATTTTATATGAGACATGGTTGTGGTAAGAGGATGTACCATTTCGAGGGTCGTATCGCGCACTGCGATGGATATCATATTTTGAGGGACGTATCGCGCGCCGCGAGGGTTACTATTATTGAGGGTCGTGTCGTGTGTCCCGACAGATACATGGACAGATATGTCCCCCATGGGTCCCAGACTGTGAGACAGCGGGTGTGTATCATTAGGAAAGACATGCATCACTATACTTGACATTGCATCTCATGACATTGCACATTTTATTATTGATGAACTTGAACACGTGTTTTGCTGATCTTGTGAGTGTTTCTCTGTGAAGCTTGTGATTGTTGAATATTTAGTTGTTATTGAGAATGTATAAACTGATAGAGTGTAGTTATTGAATTGTATGTTTGGTAAACTGTAAACTGATAGACTGTAGCGTGGAGGTTTAGATAGGGTGTAAGGAGGGCCCGTGTTTTGATCACTTAAATTGTGTTTAGAGGTTTGCTTGTTGGGTACCGCGTGGTTTAGTACTCACCCCTTTCTTCTACAATTTTTTGTAGGTTACGAGCTCGGATCTTCGTGATACCTTTCATTCTTTTCATTTCCGAGGAATCTTGTGGAGGGTTGTGAGGTAGCTGGTTGTCATCTGAGCGAACTATCCTACTCCAGTTTATGACTTTGTTTGTACTTGAAAGACAACTTCATTTTAGATTTCTATTTTATTTAAACTCTAATAATTACATTAGAGGCTTGTGCACGTGACAACCTGGTTTTGGGGATTGAATTAATATGACTTGGGTTTCATAATAGAAATTGTTGTTGGATTGTCATTTACTTCTGCACTTTGGTAGATATTGGGTTTTAGGCTGACTTGTCTTGGTGGGATAAGACGAGTGCCATCACACCCATTTTTTGGGTCATGACAGTAAAAAGGAACTCTTTCATAAATACTTAAAAAAATCTCATCATCACAAGCCAACTTAAAGACACGACATAATATCTGAGGGATACGGCCTTTTATATTTAAAAGAACTACATAATAAGAACTTATAAAAAATAAAAGAACTAAGAACTATGCCCTCAAATATATGAGGACATACTTTGTGTTGAGAGAATCTTTCCATACTTTGCCATCTAGACTTCAACGTCGCTTCCAAACCTATACTTATAGAGTATAGAAAAGTATGGGGTTAGTACAAAACAATGTACTAAGTATGACATATGCAAAAAGGGACAATTTAGAAAAAACAGATTTTCATGCCAATTAAGTAAAACACTCAAGAATATAACAGTAAAACAACATAAGAATCACTATTTAACATTTAGAGAAAGATTTCCTTAATTCTAAAAGAAAAAGATACTTTACAGTAAGATTTTCAAAATTAACAGTGAACTCTTTTTATAATTTATAGTAAACTGTCCGTATTCAAAAACAGTGAACTTCCAAGGCCAAGCAAAGAGGAAGTGAACTCATTTCCGTAGGAGTTTCCCTAACTAAGGTTATCCTAAGACTCACCAAGGTAATACATTAAGGAAGTGCACATAGACCTCCTTCAATACACACCAAAATGATTCTCAAGACTACCACTTTTTGGCTTAATCACTTCTGGAGAACAAGCCCCCACGCAATGACAAGACATTAGAAGAACACTCAAGCAACACCCAAGACCTCCATTTCAGAATGCCTTCTTAGTGAAATGAGTAGATGGCATCCCATTCCACCACCTACCCTAAGTAGAAAACTCTTTTAGAAGGCTTAGCACCAAGACTTCCCTTTCGGGGGTCTACTTAGTGCAATGGATAGATAGCGTCTCATTCCACTACTAACCCTAAGTAGTAAGTTCTTTTAGGAGACTTAGTTCATTCAAATCATATAAGGCTCACTAAGACTCCCTTTTCAGAATGCCTACCTAGTGCAATGGATAAATAGCATCACATTACACTACCCTAAGTGGTACACTATTTTAGAAGACTTAGAACTTTCATTACTTTTGTGGGGTTTGCTTAACCGACATAGACCATGAAAGCTAAACATGGAATCCCTATACTTCCCTTATTGGAGAAGGGCCCCCTCACTTGCCTAGAGTGAGGTCTTAGTTTTAGCTTTTACATGGCTTTCCCAATAGATACACCTATGAGGGTGCATAGTTAAGGGATACGCAGATTACTAATGAGTACTCATGCTCTACTAACGAGGAGTACTATCTCAAGAGGTACATTGGAATACAACATCTCAACTCACAAAGTGTAACCACCTCTTATTAATATCCTCTAAGGGCTAGGCATAACTCCCCATGGATTCTAAACATTCATTACTAAAGGTCAAGGATAACTTTTGGACACCACATCTCAAATCACGAAGGGTATCCATCCTCCAACCTACATTACAAAGATCTTGGGAATAATGAGGTATATACTAAACACTTCTTCTCAACTTACGAATAGTGTTCACCCCAAAATTCCCCTTTTTGACTTAGATTAGATTCATTCATTCATTCAAGTGTGTGTGTGTGTACATGCCAAAACACCTTGCACATAAGCATCATTTCATTTACATTCAATGCTATACTTGCTTAGACCTTCTTCTATCACATCACACACTTTAACATGCTTCACATAATCAAATAATTCTTTTAAACATAATCTTTATCATACTTTTAATAACAAGCTTCATGAAACACATTAACAAGAATAGATTCATTTACATTTTTCTTCACATAATATGCCTTCATGGCCTCATTCACAATACACTACACAATCATACAATTCAAGTAAACACCGCCACCAAGAAGGTGGACCATACCACTCAAAAGCATTTCATAATTAAAACTAAACAACATAACCAATTTACCCTTTAATCCAAGCTTCCATCATGTATAACATTTTACTCAACAATTCACCATAAATTATCCCTTAGGGAAGTAGCTAAACATCAATAACAATACAAGTAAAGCAAAGCTCAAGGCTACAAAACCAAGCTCATTTAACTCATTTCTTAAGACACAATTTGATAAAAAACTTTGTTATGATTTCATTGAAATTTTAGCATTAAAATCACTAACTAACATTAGAAACATCATATTTGAATCATTGAAACGTTTTCATGCAAGACCCATATTTAGAGTTAAAGATAGAATAAGTTAGGGTTTAAAACCCTTTTTGAAAATGTATTAGAAAGGACTACTTGAATGGAAGATAGTTCAAGGATGACTACCATACCTTCAAATAGAAGAAACCCCAAAGGTTTTTGATGAAGAACTTGACCACCATCAACCCCTTCTAGCCCTTCTTGACCTCTAGCTTTCATAGTGACTTGAGAGAGTCTTCTAAGAGAGAGGGGTTTTGGGTTTTAGAAAATGGAGTTTAAAATTATGTCTAACGGCTTGGAACACTTTAATATACCTCAATAACCAAAAAATAAATGTTCAAGGTCCTTAAAATACTTGGGGCGAATTTACCAAACACCCCAAGCAAAGGCAGCCTGCTAACAACTTTTTGGCAGCTCACAGACGGGAAAAACTAACACACCGTTTGTCTATCAATGGACCGTTGGTGGTGGTTTGTTAGTTTATCCTATAACTTCAATACATGAAGGATTTAAAGTCCAATCAACGAATCAAGTGGACAGGCCGTTGGTTTGACTACTGGCCGTCGTTTGGTCTCTTTGGTGGACACCCACAAGGTTGTTTTGGGTCTGAGGCTTGGGCCCTTCTCTAGGGCCCCTTGTGGGTCCTAGGTGGGGTCGTACCAGGACGTTAAGCCCCTAAACATAATCTTGTAGGTATTAGGAACATCACACACCAATTTTGAAACAAAACAAACACGTAAAACTCATTCAAACACGTGAGAACACACAAGCACTATCTAAGGCATATCTTCTGAACGTCATGGACGTTTGACCTCCAAACTTCACACACTGCCTAAGGACATTAATATAACTCACTTTAAAAAAAAAATTAACTCGAGAAAAAATCAAGAAGCTCTAGTACACCTTATTTCATTTTAGGGGGTTACACGCCCTTTGGGGCTCTACCATTACCTCTTCCTGTTACGCAGGAGCCTACACCCTGGACATGGTTGGAACTCAGAGACCATTGCTGGCCCCAAGAAAAACCTTGGCCTGTCTTACTTACTCAGCGCAAGACTCAAATCATTAATGCAAGGATTAAGATGCTAACTAACTCAACTTTCTGGAAATGAAATAAAATTATTTTGAAAATAAACCTTTATCTTAGCCAAAATGGCAACTCAAATAGGATAGTAAGTTGATAAATAATTATGACAAAAAAAACTAACATCTAACTGACTATCTATGAAGCGTATATAACTGAGATGGATGTTGGGACAGATCCCACAACATCCTAATCAACTAGACTAGAAAGCAATGAAATGAAAACGGATCCTCCGAAATGCAAAGAGGCTCACTAACTGACTACGAACTGCTCAATGGATCATTGGTGCGCTGGAATTCTAATTCTAGTTACCTGCATCTGCTTCATAATATGATGCAGGACAAATGGCATCATCACATTGAATGTACGAGTATGCGAGTTTAAGTACTAAATATCATATGCTTAAAAGAGATTCTTAAAGAAACACTTACCTTGACTTTTCTCAGCTCATCAATACTTAACTAAATCATTTCAATAGTAAGCAATTTAAAAGCAAGTGGATAATAAAGAAAAGTTGTTTTAAAATAGGGTGTAAAATCTGTTGTATACAAATATAGAAAATAACTTTAAGATGTATGTAAAAATACAAAATAATCTGATGTTAATTCATAATTATAATAAAAGACAATTCATGCTTCCTCTCAAAGTCTACTCCTACAATGCATAAATGAAGTCCCATGCCCCCATTCATACTAAGCAGAACCTCCTGAGGAACCATGCAAATACTGTTGTGGAAGTTTCTCTAATCGACAACCATCACTCAATAGTTATTGTGAGGATAAAGCGTTACTCAGCTCGCACTTCCCCGCTCATCCTAACATTGCCAGTGTATAGAACCTGAACTTCCTAATGGATCCACTAGTAAACTGTAAAAAAAAATCACCTAAAAAGTACGACCCTTTTCTATCCATGATGGTACATGGTTTTCATGGAGACTTGAGCTAATATGAAACTCGCATCCCCATATTGGTGAATACTACTCCCAAAAATATATATTTATCTTGTATATTTTATAAAAACAACTTTCCTGTGAATTGAGATTAGTGCTCAAAAAACTTAGCTCAAAGGATATGTTGGAAATCTCAGTTTGCCTGCTTGCTTCATTTTGAGAAGCTATCTCTTTTCTAAATACTATCTCGAAGGATCTTTGGAAAACTTGGTTTTCCTTACTAGTTTAAATGCAAAAACATTTTAAATTTCTTTGGGGTTACTTAGTCCCACTATACTTTTGAAAGTAAGAGCTTCAACTTAACTCTTTACTCTTAGCTCTTTGCTCTTCACATTTTACAAATCTTGACTTGACTCTTAACTTATCTTAACTTGACTCTTAACTGATGTTGACTTGACTCTTAACTGATCCTTGAATTGAATTATGGATTCAAAGAATACTATTTGTGTTTGGAAAGATCTCATGTTGTTTAGGAATGATTTTAGATAGCTAAAGATGAGAACGTATTGAAAATCAAGATTTGAAGGTGGGTCCGCGACGCAGAGGCATGATTTTTTTTCCAAAAATTTATTTATGAGGAATAACACCTAATCTTAGCTGCGGGACATAGAGAAAAAATTTCATTTCTGGGAACAGGTCGCGTGACGCGATCCCATGTCTAGATTTCGCTCGTCGAAATTCCTTCTTTTCTTTTCTTCCCTAATTCACTAAAGCTCGATTCTTTTTCTTAAATCTCTTTTTTATACTGATACCCAACAAATTTACCAAAGAACCCAACCTGAAACGACCCCATAATGTGACGTAATGAATTCAAAAACATCAAAATTCATGCAATTAAAGAACAACACATGAATTCAAGAAAAAGGTATCAAAATATCAATGTTATAATTATTTTAGGACGAATCAAAACATACATAATATGCTTGGCACGTGGGAGAAAGATCCGAACGTTATGAGAACCTCACGTACCTTCTTAGGGATCACCCCGACGAAATCTACAAGTTAATCTTGACGAACTCGACGATCTTGGCTCCTTTTTGCTTTCTTCTTCTTCTTCTCTTGCGTTCTTTATCCATAACCCTTACGTTTCTCCAATAGTATAAAACTAACAATGTTCAGTTTAGACCCTTAATAATATTATCCAAAACGAATTTAATTAATTGGGTAAGGAAAAGACCAAATTATCCTTTAAATATCCGGATTGGATATTTCCTTAATCCAACAACCCAACTTCCAACAGGCATAAATCACTCATCCCAATTTGAAGTTTTACAAACTCGGCCGCATTGGAAAGATTATTCCAATGGTTTTTCAACCATTTTTTGAACTACACCTAACTCATCCTGATATAAGAGTTATGGCTGTTTGAAAATGACCAAACACTCACTGTTTCCAAGATTAAGAAAAATTCAAGAATTTAATTATTTCCAAAAGTGACTATTTCAACTTCTAAGATTCTTCCTAGCTATTTCAATTTGAGAGATGTTACAATATCTCCCCCTTGGGGACCTTTATCGTTGAATGATATTACTTCTTACTAGGCTTATGGTGTAACATCTTATATTTAGATCATACACCCAACAACAAAAATATAAACTAAACATGCCAAGTTAATATCAATGCCAAGAAAAGGATTAGTATCGCACTTTGGAACTTCTCTGGATTCAAATAGATGTGAGTGTCACTTCTTCCTATACTCTTTAGCTTCTCAATTAACTTCTCCACAAACTAATTTCTCCATAAAATATTGACTTGATGCTACTTACTTTGTTCTCAAATTGCAAACTTGACGATCTAAAATTTAAATCAGGTCCTCCTCATAAGACAAGCTATCATTGATATCAATATCCTCAGTTGGTATGATGGGTGACGTACCTCCTATGCACTCCTTCAACATGGAGATGTGAGACACCAGATAGACTGTTGTTAACTCTTGTGATAGCCGTAAATTACGAACTAGATTGCCAATCTTCTTGGATTTTCCGTAAGGACGAATATACTAGGGACTGATCTTCTCTCTCTTACCAAATATCATAAAACCCTTCAAGAGTGAAACTTTCCAAGTGAATCAGTCATCTACCTTAAAAAAACTTCTCCCCTTTGTTCAGAAGCCATCACTTTCTTTGCTTATGAACCTTTGTCTTTAAATCAAACAAGATAGGGTCTTGGTCTTGCGTGCTTTTTACTTCTGACACTAAAGATGGTTCAAACCCATTCATCACCACTGCTCCATCATCTATGGAGTTCATTAATCGAACTCTTGACCATGCAAGTCTATGCACCTCCTTTGTTGACTTCTTTCTTATTTTCCTCAAAATGGGTGGTACTACCCATTGACAACCTTCTTTGGATGATATTAAGCTCTTTCTAACTTAACACGTGTCAAAAAATCTTATGATCGGTGAACAATCCCACTGGACACCATAAATATAATGGCGTCAACTTTCGAAAGAAAATACTACAACGACCAACTCTAGGTGATGGGTTGGGTTCTCATGAACTTTCAATTTTATGAAAGAATAAGCTATAAATTTTCCATTTTGTATTAAAACACAATCCAATCCACCTCTAGATGCATCATAATACACCACAAGAAAAGTTGAGTACTTTTCGGTAAAGCCAAAACCCGGAAATAGTCAACTTCATTTTCAATTGCTGAAAGCTTTTCTCACAAGCTTTAAACCATTGAAACTTAAATTGTCTCCTAAGTTAATTTTATCAAATATAACCCTTCTCTAGAAAACCCTTCAACTGCTCTTTCAACTCTACTGTTGCCATTCTATATGGCAGAATAGAGATAGGACTAGAATCTGGAACTGTGTCGATGCCAAAATTAATTTCTCTCTCAGGAGGGACTCCGGGTAGATCATCATGAAAAACATAGGCAAACTCTTTTATTACTGAAACTGAAACTAACTGGATAGGAGGAATCTCAACACTTAAGTCATTACGGACTAAGTTATAGAAATGAAACTTGGAAACTAACTTCTTTGCCTTATGATACAAAATGAAATGACCCATAGGCCCTATTAAACTACTTTTCAACTCTATAACTGGTTCAGTGGAAAATTAAACTTGACTACTCGAGTGCTAAAATCTATTGATGCATAATAGGCATGAAACCAGTTCATAACTAGAATGACATCAAACGCTACCATGTCTAAACAATGTCATCCATGGTACTCTTGTGATTGACAGGAAATGGTACAATCATGATAGAACCTCTCTACTAGAATAGAATTCTAAAAATGTGTAAAAAGAAACTGAATGAATCAAGATGTTGCTCTGGAAAAACATCAAAACTAAAGACTTGGATCATACCAGTGAAACCATCTGGTTAGTCCTCTTCCTCTCAACAACTATTCATACCATAAAGACGGTTTCCTTCTCCGTTTGTCCTTGAAGTAGCTTTTCTAGATGTAACTTTTGTCTGGTGAAGCAACTGGAGAAGAACGAGCTATATTGCCCATTTTATCATTACTATGTTTGTTCTTAGGACACTCTCATGTAAAATTACTGTTGTGGCCACACTTTAAGCAACTGATTGAAGCAATCATGAAACACCCTTGAGTGGCTCCTACAACACTTGGAACATGCATGAGTCTAAGTAACCCTTTGTTCCTTACGACATGCGAATACGCATGTGTAGGTATGAAACTCTGAGAATCATCAGTATTGTACATACATTGGTTCCGTGGTGCAGGTCCACTAGTAGTTTATGAAGCAGGTCCTTTCTGCTTCTGTTAGAAAGAGGACCAAGTCACATTATTCTATTTCTTCCCGGACTCATTCCTTATGTCTTAGCCCTCTTATGCTTGACCTTTTATCTATCCCTCAGATTTTCCTCCTCAATTTATTACACATGGATCATCAGCCTTGCTATTCTCATGTCATATATTAACATCATAACCTTACTTTCCTCACTCGACAAATGAGATAACACAGCTACAAAACAGTTTTTTGTACTCCTCTTGTCAACAACCATATCTTTTCTTCTCTTTGCTCACAGAGAATGAACATCCCATGAAGTACTCTCATACCAGTCTAAGTCACAAACGGTTATGTGTAAGAATGAATTAGAAAGAAATTTTTAGAGATAAACTCTAGGTATGAAATAGAATGTGAAAGAAGTGAGACATTTCTAAATGTTATATCCTCCTAATAATAGATGCGGTGTGCTTTACACCGATGACTAAGACTCTACAGACACAACTTCATAGACTCCCTAGGGCTCTTGAACTCTGTGCTCCGATACCAAGTTTGTCACGCCCCGAGCCTACACTCAAGACGTGACCAACACTCGGAGACCATTATTGGCCCCAAGGAAACCCTTGTCCTGGCTTACTTACTCAGCGGAAGACTTAAAATATTAATAGAAGGTTTAAGATGCTAAGTAACTCAACTTTCTGGAACTGAAATAATTTTTTTTTGAAAATAAACCTTAACCTTAGAAAAAATGGCAACTCAAATATGATAATAAGTTAATAAGAAAATTATAATGAAAGAACTAACATCTAACTTACTTTCTATGAATCCTCTATAACAGAGATGGATGTTGGGACATACCCCATAACATCCTAGTGAACTAGACTATAAAGAAATGAAATGAAAATGGATCATCCGGAAAACAAGGAGGCTCATCCACTGACTCTGGTCTGCTTACATGATCAACGGTGCGCTGGAATGCTGATCCTAGTTACCTACATCCGCATCATAATACGAATTACACCAACTGACATCAGTACATTGAATGTATGAGTATGGAGTTGGAGTACTAAACATCATAGGCTTGAAGGAGATTTAAAAAGAAGCACTTACCTTGACTCCTCTCAACTCATGAATACTTAACTAAACTCATTTTAATAGTAAGCAATTTAAAACCAAGTGCATTAATAAAGAAAAGTTGTTTAATAACATGATGTAAACTCTGTTGTATACAAAGATAGAAAATAACTCTGAGATGTATGTAAAAATACAAAAAAATCTGATGTTAATTCATAATCATAATAAAAGACAGGTCATGCTTCCTCTCAAAGTCTACTCGTGCAATAAATGAATGAAGTCCCATACCCTCATTCATACTAAGCAGAACCTCTTGAGGAACCATGCAACTACTGTTGTGGGAGTTTCTCTTACCGATAACCATCACTTATTAGTTATAGTGATGATACAACGTTACTCAGCCCACGTTGGCCGGCCCATCCTAGCCTTGCAAGAGTATAGCATCTGAACTACCTAATGGATCTAGTAGTAAACTGTAAAAAGGATTCATCTAAAAAGTATGACACTTTTCTACCCTAAGGGCTACTTGGTTTTCTAGAGATTTGAGTTATTGTGAAACTCGCATCCCAACATCGGTGCTTAATACTACTCCAAAAAATTATTTATCTTGTATGTTTTATAAAAACAACTTTTCCAGTGATTTGAGATTAGTGGAAAAAAAAACTTAGCTCAAACGTTATCTCAAAAATCTTAGTTTCCCTGCTTGCTTCATTATATAAAGCTATGACTATTTTTTGAAAACTAGCTCGAATGCTCGTTGGAAAACTTGGTTTCACTTACTTTTTTTAATGTGAAAACATTTTAAATATCTTTGGGGATACTTAGCACCCTATACTTTTGAAGAAAGCAACTTCACCTTAACTCTTTACTCTTAGCTCTTTACTCTTTAATCTTTACACTTAACTAATCTTGACTTGACTCTTAACTTATCTTAACCTGACCCTTAACTGATATTTACTTGACTCTTAACTGATCCTTGAATTTAATTATGGATTCAAAGACTAATATTTGTGTTTGTAAGGATCTCATGTTGTTTAGGAATGATTTTAGATTGGTAAAAATGAGAAAAGACTAAAAATCAAGATTTGAAGGTGGGTCCGTCTATTAAGGCACAACATCTCGTCTAAGCTCCGCGACGTAGATAAAAAATTTTAATTCTGGGAACAGGTCGAGAAACGCGTTTCCATGTCCAAATTTCGCTCGTCAAAATTTCTTCTTTGTTTTTCTTCCCTAATTCACCAAAACTCAGTTCTTTTTTTCTTAAATCTCTTTTATATAGTAATACCCAACAAATATACATAAGAACCTAACCGAAAACGACCACATAATGCGATGTAATGAATTAAAAAACTTCAGAATTCAGGCAATTCAAGAACAACACATAAATTCAAGAAAAAGATATAAATATATCCATATTATAGTGATTTTAGGACGAATACAAACTGAAATAATATGCTTGGCACGTGGGAGAATGATCCCAACGTTATGAGAGCCCCCACATACCTTCTTAGGTATCACCCTCAATAAAATCCACAAATTAATCTTGACGAACTCAACAATCTTTACTCCTTTTCCCTTCTTCTTCTCTTGCGTTCTTTCTCAAAAACCCTAACCTTTCTCCAAAAGTATAAAACTGAAAAAGTTCAGTTTAGACCCTTAATAGTATAACCCAAAATGAATTTAATTAATTGGGTAGGAAAAAGACCAAAACATCCTTTTAATTTCTGGATTGGAATTTCCTTAACCCAACATCCATACTTCAAAAAGGAATAAGTCACTCATCCAAATTTGAAATTTTGCAAACTCGGCGGCATTCGAAAGATTGTTCCAAGGGCTTTCAAACAATATTTGGAACTTCACCTAACTCATCATGATCTAAGATTTATGGTTGTTTAAAGTTGACCAAAAACTCACTTTTTCCTAGCTTAAGAAAATATCAAGAATTTAATTCATTCCAAAACTGACTATTTCAACTTCTAAGATTCTTCCTAGATATTTGAATTTGCGAGGTGTTACACTTCCTTTGAAACTACATGTCCGAAAAATGCTACAAAAGTTAACCAAAATTCACACTTCGAATATTTAGCATAGAACCTTTTTCCCCAAGAACACCCAAAACAATATGAATATGGTCGGCATTCTCTTCCTTACTTTTTAGAATAAACCAAAATATCATCATAAATTTTATGATGAAAGAATCAAGAAATGTCTTGAACACCCCATTCATTAAACTCATAAAATTTGTAGGCGCATTAGTCAAGCCAAAGGAGATAACTAGAAACTTGTAGTGCCCATAGTGAGTTTTGATCATCGTCTTGGGCACAATTCGTGCCTAATTTTAAACTGATGGTAGTCTGACCTTGGATCGGTATTGGAGAAAACTTATGCACCTTGCAATAGGTTGAAAATATCATCTATTTGAGGGAAATGGTGCATGTTCTGAATAATGACCTTTTTCAATTGCCGATAACCTATACATATTCTCATAATACCATCTTTTTTCTTAACAAATAAAACTAGGGCACCCCATAAGGAAGCACTAGGACAAATGAGTCATATATAAAGAGCTTCTTGGATTTAAGCCTTAAGCTCCATTACTTTCATCGGAGCCACACGATATAGAGAAATAGAAATGGGGCCGGTATTGAGTTCCAAATAAATGCGAAAATATATATCTCTATCGAGAGGCATACAAGGCAAGTCATTAGGAAACACTTCTCTAAATTTTAACTCCACATAAATTGATTGATGGAACTTAAAACTCAACATCCCTAATATGATCCAAATAAGCCAAACAACCCTTTTCTATCAGTTTCCTAGTCCTTATGAAGGATATGATCTTAGAATTTTTAGGCTTCCACACCTCTTCCCAATCTAACTTTTCCCTTCCCAAAATTTCTAGGGTCAAAGATTTACAATTACAAATTAATAATAGGGGGACAAATAAGTCATGACTAATATTATATCAAATTCAATCATATCCAAAATCACCAAATCATCTTTACAGTGATAACGCATAAACAAAATGAGATAAACACGATATACATGGGTCACTATGACATACTCTCCAAGGGAGGTGGAAACATAAATAGGGGCATCAAGTATATCAGAAATTATATAAAACTTTGAGGAAAATTGCGCAGAACCCGGATCAAATAACACATTACACATCCAATGACATACAACAATAGTAGTTGTAATTATTGCGTCAGACACCTCTGCCTCATTCTTGCCCTAAAAGGCATAAAATTGAGCTCTATCATCTTGACGAGCCATTTCCCTTCCTGGTGGCGCATTACCACTATCGACATTACCATTTCTTCGACCACCATGGCCTTGCTAATTACCTCATCTCCCACCTTCTGAATGCCCTTGACCATTACCAACATTTCCCGCGAGTACCACTTCTCAAGGCTGCTTGGCGTATAATTTAATATGTGTGAGTGCAGACAATATCTCCTCATATGTACAGGTTCTCCACAATTCTAACAAGTGCGAAGAAAAGATGGCATGCTACCCTTCGAAGGAGCAACTCCCTGGCTATCCTAGATAAAATTCAGAGGTGGAGTTCCATAGTAATTTCCTGTAGAAGCGGGCATGTCAGACTAAATAGGTTGGGCAACAATTGTTGGTGTACCAGATCTTCTAGAATAGGAGCCCTGAAAATCTCCAAAATTCTTGGCTTTCTTAGCCATTACCTTAGCCTGACCATCTCATCTCACACCTTCCACTTTCTTCACAAAGTCTATCACTTTATTAAAGCTTCTTCCTGCAGAGCTCATATAAACAGACAATACTTGTAGCTGAGAAGTTAGACCCCTCACAAACAAAAAAAATCCTCTCCTTCTCTGTAGTCACCAATTCTGTAGCGTTACTGGGCAAAGCATGGAACTTGGCCTCATAAGAAGCCACAAACATTCCACCTACTCCAAATCCATGAACTCATCCTTCTTACGATCTTCAAAGACAGGAGCACATATATCTCTAATAATAAAGCATAAAACTAATTCCAAGTGAGTGGAGGTTAAGTCGAAGATCTTCATTCAACATAAGCCTTTCACCACTTCTTAGCCTCACCTTGAAGATGAAACAACATGAAATCAACCCCAAACTGATGAACAATCCCCAACTTACGAAGCCTTCATAGAAATCAAGAATAAATTAATAAGTGTCCTCACACTCAGAACCAAGAAATATAGGAGGCTTGAGCTTCAAAAAACTTAGTCAATATTTCATGCTTATTACTAGTCATAACAAAACCCAACAAAGGACTAAAGAAAACATTATTACCTCCCGTTCATCCCATCTTGGGCGCAGTGCTAATAAAAAGGGGGTTATAGGGGGCTTGAGTGTCTTGAACAGAAGGAAGAACTCCAGGACCAACCAACCATTTCAAGAATGACATAATCTGCTGAGCTAAAACTATGTTGGAGGAACAGTGGTTGTCTCAGCCTATACATCCCCTCCTATTCAATTTTCTCCACATCCTCAACCTCAACATCAACATTTACCTTTATTTATTCATGATACGCATGATCGATCTCATTCACAATATCATTCTCAACAAGATCTTAATCCCCAATATGTGTTACTCTTCAACGACTTCTACCTCTAGAACTTTCTCTACCCCTGCCTGGACTGCTACCTCTTGCTGGAGATTCTTCAGCTGGAGCATTGATGGGAGTGACAAGATGAACATCGTTGAATCTTGTATTAACCATCTACGGACAGAGAGTGAAGGAGGTGAGATGCCAATTTATATGACCAGATACCAATTGGATCCTAATTATAGCATGAAATGAGACAATAGAAAAGTGTAAATATTAACTTAAGTTCTTATAGCCCCTCCAATAAAATTAAGGACTCCCTCGTAATACTGTGATACATTACTAGACTCATTTTGGACATTGAGATCAACGAACCTAGGCTCTGACACCAACTTTGTCACCACCTAGATTGTTATAACCCTCAAATTGAACTTGGGTGAACTAGAGCCTTACATGGGTCTTATGAGTTAATAACTTGTTAAAATGATGAATAATTTCTTTACATGTAAGTTATAAAGAGTTCTGAAGTCAAACGTCAAGGAACAATCAAGACGTTCACAAACTAGTCTTGTGTGTGACTAGTGTGTCCTTGTTTGTTGTATGTGGTTGTATGTGTTGGTTGGAGTCTAAAATCATTGGGTATGACCCTAAAACCTAGAGGAACTTTTTAGGGTAAAAAAATCCAGGTAAGACACTCCAAGGAAAAACCTAAGGGTCCTTGATGAGGACCCAAACATAGGGGAAAGAAGCTGTCAAGGCAACTTGTGGCAGTATGTTGAGGGAGCTACTCCATGTGACAGACTTGATCCACCCATGAGAAAAAATTTTCTCCGTTTCACGGAGATATAGCGGAACCTTCCCTCCCAAAAAGTTATTTTCAAAATCCTTGTGGAAAGACCTCCGTGATGTGGACTTGTTTCCCGACAATAATTCCAAAAATAAAAGTTAAGTCTAACTTATTTAACTAGGTCCAATTAATGTAGGGGTGTTTTGGGTATATGGAGGTGTATTTTATATTTATTTTAGGTATATATATACCCATTACCCTAAACAAAAACCCTAACCCTTAATTAGAATTAAAAAATATATATATGCTCTCCGTTTTCTCTAAATTCTCTCTCTAGTCAAGATCCTCCATTGAAGAACCTTCAAGTTCCAAGGAAGTGGATCAAAGTTTCCAAGGTTTCAACACTAATTTCATGGATAGAACTTCAATAAGTTATGTTTATTTCATTATTGATTCTTATCTCATTCAAGGAGTCAATTTTAAAGGCTTTTCAAAAGATCTCAAAAATGCTCAAATCCTATTTTGGATTCTAAGCATTAGTTCTTGCATTAAAAGATTTAAATTGATGATTTGTGAAATATTCAATGTTAATTTATGGTTTTATGATAAAAAATTAATGAACCCATTCTTTCCTTGAATTCCTAATTTTGTCTTTAAACGAGGTACATTGATTATGACCTAATTATGTTGAATTCATGATTAGATTGTTATTGGTTATTGAATTTTTTGTGGATCATTGTTGGTATTGTTCATAGTTTTATTTATATTATTGATGTCCATATTGGGTTTTGTTGAATCATTTATATAAATGAAATGGTGGTCTAGTCTTATGGACATTGTAATTGGTAAGTTCTATAATGTGTAGAACTGTTGGAGATGTTGAGCGACGACAATTTTGGCTACTGGAATGTGGCTAGTTTACCTAATTCCTTTATTTAATGTAGAATTGATATCGGATTATTATTGATTGGTATGATCCAGTTATGGTGGTGGTGTTTGATTGTTATAATAGTATGAGCATGGCCTTGTCGGCATTGTTATGTGAATTATAGTACGATCACAATATGGTTTATATGGGTGTACAAAGTGAAAGATGATATAATATATGTGAAAGTATAATGTGAAGGTACTCATGTGATGTCTATATAGTCATATTTGTATGCAATCATGTTATGATTTAAAATACTTCTTCTCTAATTGTTGATATATCATATTGAAGGACTAAGAAGAGTCTTTATAGAATGATATTATATCTTGTGGTGGTAGACTTAGTTTTTCCTAGTTGGTACTTGAATTATATTGAATAAATTATATGATGAATGTTGTATCTTGAAATGGTATGCTTAGGCACTCTTCTCTTGAATGAATGAAAGTCTAGGATCGGTAGACCTAAAGTAGCACCCTTCTATAAAAGGCTAATATGGAACCTTCAATATGAAAAGAAGGTTAATATTGAAGTGAACTGGATAGACCTAGCGTGGTATCCATTTCATGAATGAGCTATCCTAATGAACCATGATCGACAACCCTTGTGGACCCATTCTTGGTAGTGGTATTTTGAGTGGGTAGGACTTAGAGATGGTATCTTCTCAAATACTATTATGTGAATGAACGTACTCTATGAGAACTTAGGCAGAGCACCGAGCGGATATGCTTGTTGTAGTAGATATACTTTAGAATGAGACTAGAGTACAAAAAGAAGCCCTTGATATCCCTTAAACCATGTGCCTACATGGGATGTGTCCTAGTTCTACCTTCGGCAAATAGAACACCTTCCACGGGGTAGGGTTTCGGTGACACGGGATTCCATACCTAGCTAGTATGGTCTATGTCAGTTAATGCCTATTCTCATTATGTGGATGTGCACTCTAGTTATTATATAGGTTCAACAATGTGTGGGTAGTGGAACGGAACTTATCTATACATGGCACGAGTAGGCTTTGAAAATACTAAAGTGAGTTTCCTAGGACTTCCAGGACCATTATGTGAAGTCTCCTATTTGTTAGTTGTCTCCTAAATAGTATAAATGACTAATGTTCACTTAGTAAAGGTATATTGAATTAGAAAGGTTCTTACCTAGGGTTTCTTTGAGTTCCACTTAGGTGTGTATTGAAGAGATTGTATGGGCGGTATCTTCATGTCTTACCTAGATGGGTCTTAGGATAAACTTATGGTTGAGGGTCTAAGTGACTAAAAATTACATAATGATTGTGGTCTTATCTTATATGTGAATATTGACTTGAAGATGTTTCTTATATTTGTCATATGAGAATTTTTATCAAAATAGCATGAAATGCATGTTTTGTATTAGACTATAAGTTTGATATCGGATGTTTCTAGTTTCTTTTCATTAAAGATTTTGTATTAGACTATAAGTTTGTTCTCAATGTAAGTGTCGTGACCTTAATTTGATATTCTTAATGTTCGACTTTATGATGGATTATGATGAGACTTAGTCTTCTTACATTTTATAAAAGAAAATCCTTTGAACTTATTTGTGAAAAGTTTTAATTTCCACACTACTTTTCATACTTATACAATGAGTGAATGATAAGAGGCTTGTATAAGACCTCTAAGAGGTCGAGTATGCCGTCTTGCAGCTTGCCGGGTCGTAACATAGACCGTCATGATTGACACTCACAGTAACCCTCCGATAGAGAACCACTACTACAACCAAAACCAAGCAACTAAAAGAAAATGAAGCTCCCATAAACTTCAACAAGAGTTCTAAAAAGCTAACAAACAATGCGGAAGAAAATAACACCTAAAACTTGAAAGTCAATGTACCAAAACTACTAAACGATAGACCGAATCTAAAACAGAAGGGTCACAAGACCAACTAATAAACTAATTAACTATATCAAAAAGTCTAAGTCTGAAATATGGGCATAGGCCCATAGAAAATCCAATGAATCCAAGAAACTACCAGCTCACCCTTGAATTCGAGTTTGACGATCACAGATCTTCTAAGCAAGGTTTGTCAATAGCCGTCAAAAGATGCCGTGTGCTTAACAAAAATAAGAGCAAATGTGTAATCAGCACACAACCACTTTGTACTTGAAGATCACGAGGCTATCCCACTGAGTGTAACATAAACAAGTAACTAAAACAATATAACTTGCAACATATGGAACATATACAACATTGAATATCACATTCTTCAAAAATACATATTTATCACAAGTAGTTTGCCCTATAATGGAACCCAAACCCAAACTATTATTGCATCAAAACGTGGTACGTACCCAATCCAATATTTATGTCAGAACGTGACAATCTGACCCCCTTTTTATGCTGAAATGTGGCAACCGATCCAAGTAATTTTTGTCGTGGAACCCACTCCATAAAGACACAACATTCTCATATACATGAATCATAATAAAGAAATAAAAAGAATATATCATACAAACGTAAAATCACAACCTTTAGTTACTTCAAACCAAGCTTGAAACCCTTAGAATCATGATTCTTCCCTTTATGGATTCGTTTCTCTTGTTCTTGGTCTATACATAATCAATACAATATAAGAATAATAAACATTCACTAATTACCCAGATTTCTAACAAATCTATGAATCCTTGATCATACCCATGATCCTAAGTCTCTAAAATAGGATTGTTTCCACAATATAACCTAGATCAAAACCATCCCCCATCATTAATTTCCATTCTATTACGTTCTACCAATTGAAAAATGGATTCAGGGAATGAAAAGCTTGCCTTTAGCGTCAATAATGGTGAAAATGAGCAGGATTCACTTTAGGGTTTGTTCGTTAGCTCAAAAATTTTAAAGTGCATAATAAGGTCATTTAGGGGTTTATTAACAACCTTAAGTTTCATCGAGCTTCCCACAACGATCCACATCCCGCTGTAGTGGCTCAACTAGAGTGGAAAAAATCCCCGACAAATATGGTTACACGAGACACTGAGCTAATTTAATAATCCCAAGACTCCTGTTTCACAACACACCTCTATCCAACGACACTCTAAAAATACCTTCAGCACCAAGATCAAATTCGGGAGTTCTTCACGCCCAAATTTAATATCGTAAAGTTGTACGAATTCCTTAACGAGTTATATATGACCCCATGAAATAAAAATTATAAATAGATTACCCGATTATTACTAGATCTCCCTACACCTTAATGACTCTGATTTCGTCCAAAACAATCTGGACTATATTGGGAAATTAAAAAATACTACGAAAAAGTTTTTCGACCCAAAACTTTTCCCTTTGGCTTTTCTATAACTTCAGAACTTGTTTTTTGCAAGTTAATCTCTAACTTAAAGGAAAACAAATATTGTAAAAGTATCAATAAAGATTTCCTAGAATCATTAGAGTTTTATTATATATTTTAGAATTTGTCTAATGCCTAGAAATTTCTAGAAAATGATTGTCATTTCATGCCAAATTCTGGAAAAATCATACTTTCCATATGAGAATTTTATAATCATGCATATAATAATATGAGTATTGAATCATTGGTTAAACCAAAAACTAAACAAGTTAAGTAGCAAAAACCGATAAAAATGTCTTAGTGGTTTGGTTATCTGTTTAATATATTTACAAATTAAAAACCGATATATCAAACCAATGAAACATAAAATTTGACCAACCCGATCGATGCACCCGTACGACTAATTAAGGTTACAAGAATCGATTAACATGCTAAAATCTATCCCAATAATGAAGTATTTATATATTCTGATTCAAATAAAGAAGCTGGATCAGTCATGATAGAACTTACAAAAATAATAAATAGTGTTTTACCTAATAATAGTCAACTGACAAAGTTGTCCAATTAAGGGTATGAATCAATTAAGGAAGGTAAATAGAATCCATATCTGAATCATGCAACTTAGTCCAAACACAATAAGAGATTTACAGTAGTAATACGGATTTTTATTCATTAAACATATTTATTTTATGAACAAAAAATTGTTATTCTTTTTTTCATTATTTATATATTTATTAAGAATACTAAGATATATTATGAATTACGTAAAAAATTAAATTTTAAGCATAAAAGAAAAAAAACAAGTTTTAAAAATATATTCTAATCTAATATCAATACAAAAGGGTTATAGGTCGGTCATAATAGAGTGTCAACGACAAAGAATTGCCACAACACTTTGAAAGAAAACCAACTTTTAGATTTGTTTTTCACTCTCTTTTGATACTGTTTTACGTGTATCTCTTAAAGTAAATGCTTATTATTTAAGAGATAAAATCCTATTTCCAAATTAGTGCAGAGATGTTATTTATAAGGGATTGGGGCATTTTGGGGGGAACCTGAGAAGAAAATTTGAAAAAAATTTAAAAAAATTTAGGGGACAAAATAGTAGGCAAGGTTAGGGATAAATTAATGATGAAAAGATGGACGAAAAAAAGGGATATGGTTACCTTTTAATAGTGATGATTGGGATAGAGATGCTTTGGAGGCCATTGATTGGGAAACCATTCGCACAGAGCTTAACTCCAATAATATGTCGAGTTTCACTTATCTTTTTCAAAGCAAGCTGTGGAGAAATAACTTGGTGTAGCTCATAAAAATGAGAGAAAAAAACGTGGAGGTGAGGGAGGCGGAAATTAATAGACATTTATCTTGTGGTCTTTCCGCAAGATCTGACGATTTTTGGTGGTGAAGGACATAGTCAAATGTGAACAAAAAGATGGACAGTGTAATGCGATGCAAGTGAGGGTATATGGGTGTGATTTACTTGATTGAGTGTGTTTATAGATGTGTGTGTGTAAAGTTGTCTACAGAATCCAAAGAATGATAGGCATTGCATGGCAGTTACTACTCGACGAGGTAAGTAGACCATCAATCCATTTATGTCGTCTAGTAGAAGATGGTGTGAGAAAGGAAGATGATGTAGAAGAAGCTAGTGGCAAGTTGGAGGATGCAACAACAAAAGAAGAAGAATTATCTCACAGAGTGGTCCCCATCCCAAGACCTCCACCACCATTCCCATAGATATTAGTGAAGAAAATAGATGATGGTAAATATCGCCAGTTTATCAGTATGTTGAAATAACTTTTAATCAATGTTCTGTTTATAGAAGCTTTGGATAAAATGTCCGGTTATGCTAAGTTTATGAAGGACATGGTCATTAAAAAGAGGTCGGTGAGTTTTGAGGATGATGATAGAATCTTTCATTGTAGTGAAATTGCTACAAGGTCTGTTGTGTAGAACAAAGAGGATCTGGGCGCCTTCACTATTCCATATACAATAGGGTTGCTACACTTTGCTAAGGCGATGTGTGATCTTGGAGCGAGCATAAATCTCATGACATTGTCCATTTATAAGAAGTTGGGTTTGGAAGACCCAAAGCCTACTACAATGCGGTTACCAATGGTTGATCGAACTGTGAACAAGCCCATAGGTATTCTCCATGATGTGCTTGTACAAAGGAGTCGTTCATTTTGTCTGCCCGATTTTGTGCTTCTTTATTGTTAGGATTATTTTGAAGTTCTCATTATTCTTGGGAGACCATTCCTTGCCACTGGGTGTGCACTAGTAGATATGGAAAAAGGGCAGATGAAATTTAGGTTGAACAATGAGGAAGCAACTTTCAATATCTGTAGGTCTATGAAGCAGAGTGGTGAGCTCCAAACGGTATCTGTTATATCCTTCAATGTTGAGAGTATACCCTAAGTGCGAATTGAAGAGCGACTACGTGTTGAGGCACTAGCAGCGGTCATCATGAATTTTGAGAGTGATGGTATTGAAGAGTATGATTCCTTGGTGACTGCACTTGAACGAAGCGAATATCGATCAAAGTCAAAGAAATTGGAGTTGTATATGAAGCATCGCGAGTCTCCACCTGCGAGACCATCTATTGTGGAAGCCCCAAAATTTGAACTTAAGGCTCTACCACCTCATATGAGGTATGTGTTCTTGGGTAGAACCGGTGATTATTGCATAAGATTGACAGGCAACATGTGGAGTGCTTAGTGGCGGTGTTGAAGAGGTTCAAATGAGCCATTGGTTGGACTTAAGTGTGGCAGCGGAACTGGTAATTACCGGTTCGATTTTGGTTTGGTACCGATTAGTCCCGGTATAGACCGTTTCAATCCGATTCCGGGACACGTAACGGGATGGAAATCGAGATTTCCCAGTCCATCCCGATTCAGGTAAATCTCGGTCTGTTACCGGGCTGGTTCGGTCAGGTCTAATTAAAATTAATTTATTTTTTTAAAACAAATGCCCCGTTTATAGCCATTGGATAATAGCTTGTGGCTCCCCCAACGGCTGTTTGACCCATTTTTTAGCCACTTACACCCCTTAAATTTTTTAATACCCCAAAGTTATAAAAATTACACTTTAACCCATTTTTTAACTTATAAATACCCCTAAATTTCAATCTTTTAAATCACAAAATCATTTATTCATCTTCTATTCTCTCAACTCTCTACTCTCTAATATCTAATTCTCTATATATAATATCTTAAATTCTGGTGTTGCCTTATTTGGTCTTTGGAAATTGAATTTGTATCTTCAAAATTTCTTTGAACTTTCCACATTCGGCTTTCGGTGGTCATAAACGTCTACTTCTTTAAGTAGATGTTCCGTACATTCGTTCCAACCAGTATTTTACATTTCATTTATATTTAAATAATTATTTATTTTGTGATTTACTATTTGCATTACATCTTTCGTATTATATATAATCTCAAGTTTAATATTTTAATATGGATTCCGGTAAAAATGTTGTTAAAAAAGGAAAGGGTAAAAAAAGTGCAATTGAGCGTGAAAAATATATCTGTTACTTTACATCCTCTGATAATGCAAAAACCGATAGTTATTCTAAATCAAAAACTAAAAAATCTACTATATTAAGAATAAATACGGATGATTATACACATGTTGATAATTAGTTTTTAATATTGATAGTAATTCAGGATTAGATATTTATCACATTGGATTGATGAATATTTGTATATGCAAAAAATAATTTTAGGTTATAAATGTTGTCAAATGCAAAAAAATCGATAGTTATATTGCTTTAACTATTTTAGATATTTTACAAAGCTATGGAATATGTGATAAAATAAGTAGTATTACCTTATGTAATGCTTCAAGTAATAATGATGTTGTTGAATATTTAAAACCTACTCTTTGTCCTTTCTATGGTGATAATTATCATATTAGGTGTACTGCACATACATATAATTTGATAGTTAGAGATGGTCTACATATGTATGATAACGGATAAACGAACGTTGAAAATGCATGTCATTTTATATTTAAATGTCAAATTAAGTCTAGGCGTAAAGATTTTCAAAATCGGTGTTTTGAAAGTAATCTTCCACCTAGGAAAATTCAAAAAACAGTGGCTACTAGATGGAATACTTTATATGAAATGCTTGTAGTCGATTATGAATATAGAATACTGTATAGTCCATCAATTTGTACTCTTTTGCCTGATATTTGTAGGATTTCTTCTAAATTATTTTACTTTAAAAATAAATCAAGATTTCAACAAACCATTGAAAAAAAAGATTCAAAATTTTAAAAAATATTATATTCGTATTCCTCAAATTTATTTAACCGCATATTTGTTAAACCCTCATTATAAAGATGTAGGTGCATCAAAAATGGTTGAAAAAAATTTATTTTAACTTAGATATTGATAATGTATTAGAATAAATTCCTACTTGTCCACAAGTTAAAGAAAGCATAAAATTTGGAGCTAAAAAATTGTATGATTTATATAATGCTAATATAAATTTATTAAGTGAACATGAATTTCATAGCTCTAGAAGTAGATTTGATAAAGATAATATTGATGTTTATTTATATGATTATCTTGAACTTTCTCACGATAATAGAAATGATTTTGATGCCTATGTTAATCAAATACAGAAACTACTGAAGATATTCTGGCATAGTGCAGAAATCGTGGCAAAGGATTTCCAAAACTACAATCGATGGCTCGAGATATATTACATATGCAAGCGTCATCAGTAGCTTCGTAAGGCGTCTTTAGTGCACCAAGGTTTTAACTTGAAGATCCTAGGCATTCACTAGCAGCCGATAACTTTGAGATATCGGTATTATTTCAATATTGAATTAATGCCGAGACAAGAAATTTAGGTCGTGAACCTCTACCAACTAAATTTCAAGATGACGTTGATGAAGTAATGCAGGATTATAGTGACGACGGGATTGAAGCAATGGAAGATCGATCTATTCAACCAATTCCCGAACATGTTACTAAAGAAATGTTGAATGATTTACGAAAGGATTTATATGGTAGCACCAACAATTAGTAAGAGTATGATAATTCAAGATTTAATTCAAACAAAACCATTCCTAGAAGGTGGCTCTGTAGATTAAATGTTTTAATACTCTAATAATTTTTTTGAATGTAATTGTAATACCAAGTAAATATTAATAAAAATATAGGATATTTGCCTTAATTTGTTTTTACTATTGTTGTATTAAATTTAATTTTTAATATTTTCAATTTTAAATTTTATAACTTTAAAGTTTGAATTTAAATATTTCAAACTTTAAATGTTTGAAATTTAAATTTTATAACTTTAAAGTTTGAATTAAAAATTTCCAAACTATTAAACTTTGAATTTAAAAATTTTAAACATTAAAAGTTTAAAATTTTAATTTTATAACTTTAAAGTTTGAATTTAAAATATCCATACTTTTAAAGTTTGAAATCTAAATTTCCAAACTTTTAAAGTTTTAAATTTAAATTTTATAACTTTAAAGTTTGAAATTTAAATTTTCAAACTTATAAATTTTGAAATTTAAATTTTATAACTTTAAAGTTTGAATTTAAAAATTTCAAACATTAAATGTTTGAAATTTAAATTTTATAATTTTTAAGTTTATATTTAAAATTTTCAAACTTTAAAAGTTTGAAATTTAAATGTTATATCTTTAAAGTTCAAAATTTAAAATTTTCAAACTTTTCAAGTTTGAAATTTAAATTTTATAAACTGTAAGGGTTGAAATTTAAATTTTCAAACTTTTAAAGTTTGAAATTTAAATTTTCAATCTTTTAAGGTTTGAAATTTAAATTTTATAAATTAAAGTTTAAATTTAAAATTTTCAAACTTTTAAAGTTTGAAATTTAAATTTTATAACTTTAAACATTGATTTTTTTTTTTAACTTTTAAAGTTTGAAACTTAAATTATTAGTTTTTTAATTATTATAGCTAAAATTATATTCAATTAAAAAAAATTAAATCTTTAAGTTTCAAATAATTTAAATAATCAGTCTCTTGAGGGAAAAGACTATGTATACAAGATATTGACATGCCGGTTCAACAATAAAAATAATCAGTCTCTTGGGGGAAAAGAACCAGGCAAGAAAACCCCAAAAGAGGATTGTGAATTAGGATACTCAGACTTCACCCTAGCACTCACTTTCCACTTACCCCACCCTCAACAATAAGATATGCAATTGTCCCCAATGCATAAAAAACTGAACTACGAGAGAGGTAGGTGAAGCAAAGCGCCGGCGATCAGCAAGCTGGTGGGTTTGGTTCTCCGGAACCCACTACCTATGTAGTCTGGACACCCTCAGTAGTGTCCTCATCAGCAACACCGCTATCATTAGTGCCTCCCGCTGTCTCCATATTTCTGGAACTAGATGCTCCAGCAGCTAACTCTACAACCCTAATCTGACACGCCTCCTCGTCAACAATCGAGACTTTCCTCGCAGCCTCCATCTCACAGCTCTCTTTCTTCCTTGCCCTAGCCTCATCCTCCTCACGACCCCTGCGCCTCTTGGCATTCTCTCGAGGGGGAGGTGGTGGAATCTCAGAAGGGGCGAATAACGCAGCCAACACTGTGTCCTCAGCAGGCTCTGCAAAAGGGCCCTCAGACTCAAGCACCCTAGCCTTAAGGATCATATCAATATCTGCTCGCAGACTCTCAACCGCAGACTGAAGGGTTGACACGTCCACCAGAGGGGTTGTCCGGGCTAGCACCCGCAAGTCAAAAACGTCTAGGCCTCTGATGAACCTCAGCGATCTTCTGCTCTGTATGATGTGCCATCTTACGGTCCATGCGCTCCTCCACCTCAGCAATAGACCTCTTTATCCAAGGCTGAATGTGATGCAGAAGTGTGGACATTTGAGCCTCTAGTTTATGGACCCTAGCAAGCGGGACCAAAGCGGGGAAAGGGACTGAGCGAGAGGAGCTAGGGGCAGTGCTTCTACCCGGGATAGACTCGACCAGGGTAGTTTCAGTTGTTGCTGAAGTAGCCTGCGTAGCCTTTCGAGCATGCGCTACAATATCAGCCATATTCTCACCAAGTTGAGGCACCTATGGACGGTTCCCTCTGCTTGGAGTCAACTTAGTGGCCTCATCCCTGATGAGGCCGATATCAACAGTCCCACGTGGAGTCTTGAGTTGATCAATATGACAGATGGGCACACCTGCGGACCTGCATAAGGAAAATATCATGCACGAAAAAAGGTAAGTAGTGGTGACCTTGAAAGCCCTCTCGTGCATGACCGCCTGTAGAATCCAAGCGAAATCAACCTCAAACCTGGCTATAATCGCTGCAATCAAAACTGTGCGATCCCATGTAACTATATTTTCTACAGTCGTGGGGGAGAGGCAGTGGCGGACAATCAACCATAAAAACACAGCCCTGAAGTTCAAGTTAGCCTTCCTAATGGCTCCCTTCGGCTCCATTACCCAATTGTCAACCTCTCCATCAATAGATAAGTGCAGGGTCATCCACCTCTTGGTGGTCTCTCTCAGCGATGGACCACGCAAGAATTGGCCATCTTTAACAATTTTCCACCGGTACTCGAAATTGGCTGAGAGAGGGGTCCTGGTGGCATCAACATCCTCGCCGTACAGATACCAGCGGATGGCTGGCAGGAAGATGTCAACCTATATACCGCGTACTCTGACGTGCTCAAGTGGGTCCTGTTTGACGGGGGCAGACCGTCTATCGATCTGTGATCAGAGAGTAGCCACATAAGAGGCGTAAAACTCTCGGACCAACTCCTCAATGTAGCAGCCCAAAGAACGAGCTTCCCACTCTAGCCGGTGTCTGGTGAAGAGATTGTGGATATTTTTCATAGTGGGGATACTTCCCGTGAGGAATCGCCTCTCCAGTGTAAGGGTCCGTGTCATGAAGCCTTTATCATTTAGAAACTTGGCGTCTGAATACACTTGGTATTGCCCTTCGACACACCACCAGTTGGGCTGGGCCACAACCGGGCAAGAGCACCAGTCGGTGAGCCTAGAGTAGAATCAGAACTGTCAGCCTCAACAGACGAGGCAAACTGTGCAGCCGTGGAAGGTGCAAGGACTTTTGCGGACCCAGAGGCTTCCTCCGACCACGAAACTCCTAAGGAACCAAACGCTCCTTCTTCGTGTGTAGATGACCCAGAAGGTGTACCGGTCAGTGTGCGCTCCTCATCAGACGAGGAGGCGGTGAATACGCCGGACGCCACCTTTTTGGGCGTAGCCCTGGGTGCACGTGTAGCTCGTGCTAGAGTGGCAGTGCCTGGGGGCTCGTGCTAGTCAGAGCCTATAACCAGTCGTGCAGACGGGACGAAAGACTTTGAATGCCCACGTGCGTAAACTCGATCTTGTTTCGGTGCCATTTAGAGATAGTACCTGTAAAGAATCATTGTTATTACTAGAAGGAGCAAACAAGACAAGCAAAAATGAGACAAAATACACATAAGAGCACAGATGTAATGACATCTCTGTAGTAGCAGTAAAACACGAAGGACCAGGTGACGGCTCGTCGTGAGTATGACGGATCGTCATGGGGTCTGTCATTTCTTACGTAACGATGTTTATTTGGAGACCCCAAAAAGAAAGTCTCTGACAGTTATGACGATAAGCTGGACGGACCGTCGTGATAATGACGGTCTGTCATCGATGTTGTCGTGGGGCACTTAGAAAAAGTATAGAGACCCTTAGGAGAGGGGTCTCTTACCATTATGACAGTTGTGCAGGACGGACCGTTGAGGGTACGACGCTCCGTCGTAGATGTCTGTTAGTGGACACTTACTTAGAAAAAAATGGAGACCCTTAGGACAAGGGTCTTGACCGTCATGACAGTTGTGCAGGACAGACTGTCGTGGCAATGAAGGTCCATCGTAGATGTCTGTCACAGGACACTTAAAAAAGTTGGAGACCCTTAGGACTAGGGTGTCTGACAATCGTGACGGTTTTGCAGGACAACCGTCGTGTTAATGACGATCCGTCGTAGATGTCCGTCAGAGGAAACTTAGAAAAAGTTGGAGACCCTTAGGACTAGGGTCTCTGACAACCATGAAGGTTGTGCAAGACGGACCATCGTGTTAATGATGGTCCGTCGTAGATGTCCGTCAGAGGACACTTAGAGAAAATGAATAGTGGGGCGTTGGACAAACCTTATGACGGTCCATCGTGGGTACAACGGTCCATCGTCGGGGTCTCATACTGTTATTCAGTGATAGAACTGAGAATGCCACAATCATCCCCTATGACTCAAATGGATTACTCGATGGTAAGCAACATGTTTTCAACCCAAATACCTAGCAAACTAGCAATACGGAAACACCAATTTCTCGAGTTTTAACAAGGCATTCGAGGGACTCTCAACCTAGGTCAGACAAAATTGGATCAAAGAACAAAGACCCAACAAAAAGAAATAGGCTAATAGTAATGGTAAAACAAAAATGCAATGTAAATGGGTAGAGATTAGAGACACAAACCTGAGAAGAGGAGAAAAAATAAGCAAGTGAGGCACTTGGTTATCAAGAGCAGAACCACAGCAGCAAACTCCGACCACTAGAAAGGAGATTTTAGGAATTGGGGATTTCGGGATTTCGGGAATTGATGTGGAGCTGTTGATTGAGAAGAGGATGAGAAAGGTAGGAAGTTGGAAAGGTAGGGAATGGGAGAAAGATTGAAAGAAATGGTTCAAATGAAGGGGTGGGGGTTTTTAAAGGTTGAAAATTTTTAAAATTTTCTAGTCGGGTCGGGTCGGGTTGCTGGTTAATGACGCAACGAGTCCCCGACGACGGTCCATCGCATTTGCGACGGTACGTCATGGGTTCCGTCGTGGGTGCCCTAATTTTGAAAATAATGAAAAACATACCTGGCACGACAAATTACTGCGATGTTCCGTCGCAAGCGTGACGGTCCGTCGATGTATTCATCAGTGAATTTTGCGGAGTGATTTTCTACAGAATTTCCTTGTGATGTGCTACCTGCATATTTAAAACCCATTAGTAGAAAATGCTACCATTAATAGAAAGAAAATTATAAGTATTGGGTTACCTCCCAACCAGCACCTGATTTAACGTCACGGCACGACTGAAGATACTTGATTACTCAGACTTCATCAAGATGGTATGCCTCGATCACTTCCTTCGCCGATTCACCTTAAACCGCACACCCTCCTTGGTTTCCAACTCAACTGCTCGATGAGGGAATAGTTGGGTAATCAGGTAAGGGCCAGTCTATTTGGACTTGAGCTTGCCCGGAAACAATTGCAACATAAAATTGTATAAAAGAACCAAATCCCCTACCATAAACTCTCATTTTTCAATTTTTAGGTCATGCTACTTCTTCATATTTTATTTGTAGGATATAACAAATACCAATGGGAGCTCACGAGTCATCCTCATGGACCTACAAATGTTGATGGTCACTTCTTCATTGTTCAACCGAAATTTCATCTGCCCATTTTCCATATCAACTAAGGCTCTACCCGTAGCAAGGAATGGCCTCCCAAGAATAATAGGCACTTTAAAATCGACTTCACAATCAAGAATAACAAAATCTGCTGAAAATATGAACGACTCCACTTTTACTAGCACATCGTGGAATATCCCTACAAGCCTTTTTACTAGTCGATCGGCCATTAGTAGCCACATCGCAGTGGGATTTGGTTCACCCAAAACCAACTTCTTGTAAATTGAGAGGGACATGAGATTTATGCTTGCCCCCAGATCACATAATGCTTTCGCAAAATGTAATAACCCGACTGTACAAGGAATAGTGAATGCACCCGGATCTTCTTTCTTTTGCACTAGAGATCTTATAGCAAAAGCACTACAATGCTGCATTCTATCATCATCCTCAAAAGTGACCGATCTTTTCTTTGTAACCAGATATTTCATAAACTTGGCATAACCGGGCATTTGTTCGAGAGCTTC
This sequence comes from Solanum chmielewskii, assembly GCA_027704785.1. Classification (NCBI taxonomy): domain Eukaryota; kingdom Viridiplantae; phylum Streptophyta; class Magnoliopsida; order Solanales; family Solanaceae; genus Solanum; species Solanum chmielewskii. The sequence continues at coordinate 32,425,367 of JAKWIX010000318.1, forward strand.
TACCAAAGGGACATTGATAGAAAGATGCTTCAACATTGTTATAAAACGCCGATATTTACCATCCTTAGTCTTTTTCAGTAATCATTGAGGAAAGGGGGGGATCCAGGTATTGGAGTTACCTTTTTAGGCACTTCAGCATCTTTTCCAGTGTTATCTTCTACTTCACCACTAACCTCTACAACTTTATCATTATCTTTTATCACCTTTTCCTCATTATACGGCATCGGTGGGTCAATGGTTTGCTTACCACCCCTAGTAGTGATTGCCATACATAATTTTTTTTTATTTTGGACAGTGTTGCTAGGAAGAGTGCCTTATTGTCGTGTGTTCACAATCGCAGATAATTGGGCCATTTGCAACTCAAGCTGCTTAATCGATATTGAATTGTGTATCGACTTTCTGCCCAATACCCTCTAAATCACTCCTTAACTCATTAATGTTCTCATCACTAGCATCGAACCTCCTCATCATATTGTGCAACATATCCGCAACTAGCGCCATACTACCTCCACCATCCGTAGGAGTAACTTCACGATTTTGAGAAGGAACATAGGGCCCATTCCTACCATTTCTGTTACCATAGTTACCCCTGTTAAAGTTGTTACCGCGATTGTAATTTACATCTTGGACATAATGACCCTCACGGTTATAATTACCATAGATTCGACCTTGGTTTCCTTGACCTTGGCGCCAATTCTCTTGATTTGAGCCTTGGGCACTCGTTCGGAATCCCCCCCGGATACTCATTTAGCGCATATGAACCCTCCTCATAATAACATTCATCATTTAGTGGTGGTGGTTTAGACAAGTAGTTAATTGCATTTATCTTTTCTGCACCCCCAGTGACATGTTTTAATACCAACCGAAGCTCCGTTCTCATCTGAGCCATCTCTTCCCAAATCTCATTTGTGGCTAGGTTATGTGTGGATTGCATTGCGAAGGTATTTCTTCCAGTATCTGACTTCCTAGTACTCCAAGCTTTATTATTCCGGGAGATTTTCTCTAACTTTTTGGCAAGGTCGGCATAAGGACACTCCGCATAAGAACCACCCGCTATAATATCCAATACCACTTTATTATTATCATCATCTCCTTGATAGAAGTATTCCTTCAGTGACTCATCATCTATGTGGTGATTGGGGACACTTCTAAAAAATGAAGTGAATCTATCCCAAGAACTGCTAACTGACTCTCTTGGAGACCGGATAGTAACGTGCTAAAAAAACGTCCCTTAGTTGGTTCCAAGTGAAAATTGAGTTATAAGGGAGCTCAGTGAACCAAATAGCAGCCTCTCGCGTCAGTGAGAGAGGAAATACTCTTAGCTCTATTACATCCAAATCCAAATCCAAATCCAAATCAGGCCTCCCTACACAGCTTTTACACACTGTCTTAACCTTAGCTATATGGGCATGTGGGTCCTTAGAAGGTAGACCTGAAAACAAACCTCTAGCACTGACCAGTTGCATCAGACTATTAGTTACCACAAAGAATTGGCCTTGTGGTAGAGGGGGCAGCACAAGTGGCCCATCAGAGTTGCAATATTATCATAACCTTTGTAGTATTCTAGTTTGGATCATCATCATTAATACCCAGGTTGCATTTATATTGCGTAGTGTGTGCTCTAATTCGTGGTCGTAGGGAAACAAGGGTTCTCTTTCTCTCCGTGTATTTGGCATACAAGGAAGATAGTTCTGCAATATACAAAAACAATAGAAAAGTAAAACTAAGAAAATATTGACTAAACTTTAGTAATAAGTTTAAGTTAATCTAAAAGCTACTTTCCCCAGCAACGGCGCCAAAATTTTATACGCTCAAACTTACTTCTCAAAATAAGAAGTAAATCAGTCGTATCAAGTAAAGAACCGAATTAATCAGATTGGGATCGTTTCCACGAGGAAAATAGTTCAGACTTAACTTTATTGTATTATTACTATTGTTTAGTCTATTATTTCCCTAGAAAAAAAAAAGACAATAAAGGAGTTTTTTATTTCTAAATTAATGAAAATAATTAACTAGATTAAAGTAAACAACTAACAGATTCAAATCTTGGAGCTTAATCAATTAATAAAAGTAACTAGGGCTTAAGTGTTCCCCACAGGTTCCTTAGTTGATAATTCTAACTATAACAATTCTTTCCTACTATCTTGCATGTGAAGTGATAAGTTATGTATCTCTAAATCCTTGGTGCGGCATCTAGAAAATTTCACTCCGCACCTTGGTCCGGCTACATGTGTTGCTATACTAACCCTTACCTTTACCTCATATTAAGCATTGTATTCGATATTTGACTAAGTTATTACCTCTTACCAATCGACACTATTCTATTAGATAGTGTACACTAAATCAATGTTGATACTTTTTTTCCTATTATCTACCTCCTTGGTCCGGCAAGTAGCATTAAGGAGAGTTCTAACGTAGACCATCCGTTAAAAAGACTTGTAAATGAAAGAATTATCAATACATGCAAGACACTATTCTAGAATTGCTATTTTAGTTGGATTTTACCTCATTATTCACCCATGGTTCCCACAATCCTAGTTATGGAGTTTACTTACCCATGGTCATAATCACACTATTCATATATTTAATATAAGAATTCATGCATTTACTTGAATGAGAAATAATAAAATTGAGAAATTCATTTGATTAATCAACAAAAGCACCAACACTCAATTCCAAAAAAAGTGTAACAATTGCTGAAATTAATCCTTCAATACTTGAACAAGAGAACTAAAGATTATCCAAAAGTCTAACTATCAAAAAGTCTAACTATCAAAAATTCTAACCCCAGAAACGAGGTTTTTGAATTTATTTATAATAAAAACAAAAACCTAATAAAAGAAGGATTCTAACTACTGAAAATCTGTCAAAGCGCGTCGGAGTCGATGACCGTCGTGGTTACGACATGCTGTCATGGCCTCCGTCGTCCCATACTTCACAAATTCTTCTACTACTTTCTTCATTACCCTCAGCGAATAGGTATGACGAACCGTTCCAAGATCGACGCTCTATCGAGGGTCTTCGTTCTATAATACTTTAACTTCTTGGAATTTGGGTATTGGGACTACTCTCTAATCATTACGACGAACCAGCAGGATGGACCGTCGTAGATATGACGGTCCGTCGTGGACTTCCGTAATCCCACACTAGGTCCAACTTCCCCATTTTCTTCATCAGTTTCTCTCATCACTACGATGCCACCTACGGACCGTCACAGGCTCGACGGACCGTCATAAGCTCCGTAGGTGGTCTCTTCTGCATTTCTTTGCTCCAAAACTTCCGCGTTCATCTTTGGACATATTTCCTGTAAATAAGGAGAAACTTACAGAAAAATCAATACAAAAATTCTTTTGGACACACACTAAAATTAAGAAAAAAGAATTAAAAATACCGTGAAATCACGGTACATCACCGGGCTGACATATCGGAGTCCACCATCTGTTGCTTCCTATACAGTCCCACCACCGATCCACACTGGACCCGAAATACTTCAGAGTTTGATTACAAGTGCGATATTGTCGAGAGTGGTGAGTTTAGAGGAGTACAGAGAAGCATGAGGCAATTAAGAAATGGATGGCTCAATATCTTGCGACTGATGGTGAGAGGCAAGATTGGTTGATAGATCATCGAGGGCTGATAAAGAAGGCTACCCTCCCTTTTATGACCATACTTTTCAGGCTATTGGTCCGAACACAGGTTATGACACACGAAGGCTCACAATGTACTTACATGGCACGGGGCAGTGATGGTTACAGCACTGGTAGCAAGACTACAGATTAACTTTGCCAAGTTGATATTGGTGGTGATACAGAGGTCATTTAAGACCTCCACCACTTACCCATTTCCATGCTTAATCTTTCAGATATGCAGAGATGCGGGAGTGACAGTTTGGAACTATGATAGAAACTGTCGACCAGCAGGAACAGTGGATATAGGCCTCATAAAGGATGAGGTCAATGTAGCGTCACCACGCAGAGGGTGCAGGATAAAGGTTCCTCCATTGAGCGAGAACTTAATAGACACGGTAGAGCTATCCCAAAGGGATGATATTATAGTACCAGAGCATGTGGATCCCAATCCGGCCTCGTCCTGACATGCAGTCTGCAGGGCCCGAACTAATCTAGATCCATGCCACCATCTGCAGCATTGGTCTTTCTAGCTCGAGTCCAGAGGTTAGAGGCACGGATCGCTACTCTGCTCCACCACTTTCATCCTTGGATGCAGAAATCAATCGTTGAGGTAGAGGACCGCATACAGAAGGGGGTAGCCAAGAAGGAACAACAACATATTCAGGTGGTTAATAAATGCCTTGATAACCTCACTACTATTTAGGCAGAGCTTGCCAGCCTGTGAGCCGATGTTTATTCCATCCTGAAGATGCGGAGACTGAGCCATAGAATACTCCCACTAAGCTAGTTAAGGACACGGTTCTAGAGGACTCATTCAAGGTCCCTGTTGAGACACAATTTGAGGAAAAATTTTGTACCAAGAGGCACCACTCCAGCAACACCATTGAGGCTGGTGATGAGGCTCGTGCGAGAAAGGGAGAAAGGATAGAGCTGGAGCGGGCTAGCAGGGCATCTTTAGCAGATGAGGAGATACATCAAATGAGAGAGTTAGAGATGGCTGTTGGGGCATCAATTTTTGTTCTAGTGAGCGGAGAATGGAGCACTACTGATGGTGCAGGGCTGATTTGGGCACTACTGAGGGTGGCCCAAGTGATGATCCTGCGGGTTCTGGGAAACTGGACCCACCAGTTGTTAAGAGTGCTTCGGCACTACGCGTCATAGGTTTGCTTCACATACAACCCTATGTCTTTTTGACTTTTTATGCATTGGGGACACTTGCAAAAAAAATTTGTTGGGGTTTGGGTAAATAAAAAGTGAGTGGTAGGGTGAAGTCTTAGTAACCCAATTAACAATCTTCTCTTGGGATTTTCTTGCCTGTGCTATTTTTCCCCAAGAGACTGCTTAAATTTTTTTTTAACTAGCATGTCATAGGAAGTACAAGTATAGAAGCATGAAAAACAAAGCATGATGGCAAATAAAAATGATACCTCATCTATTGTTGTGCTTGCATGTATAGGTTAAGATAAGTTGAATGAGTTGGCTCTAAACGTAACATAAATAGGCACCCACTCCATGTAATTCAATTAAAACTTAACTTGGAAAGGTGATAATTTGATAGTTCAACGGTGTGTCAAAAGACTGTGAGGAGATTCTAGTGTTCAAATAGTTGGTGACTATCTATATCTTACCTCGTTAGTCATGCGAAGAGAATCAACTCTAGAATTTAGGAAGTGATCATAGGCCGTTGTTCGAAATAGCCAATATCTAGCCTAAAAGAAGTTTACCAATTGAAATAATTGTCCCTTTTTTAGCCAAATATGTTGAGTCACTAATAGAAATTTTTTTTATTATTCACCAACTCACCATTCAAGGGTCTAATGTTTAGGCCCGGTCCCTCGTTGGATATGTACACCTCGACTTAGGCTAAAATCCTAAGTGGATGGTGGATAATGCAAAAAATAACCTCGTCTTGGCCCTGACCTGACTTCGCGTATTGTGTACCTCAATACATGGTAAAACATGAGTTGAAACTGGCTATAATGAGTGATGAACCAAAATGGGTATGAAAAGAGTTGGATGTTGAAAAGAAAATCTTAAGTGAGTGAAAGATGTGACTTGTCAAAAAATGAAATAACAAGTGGAAAAAGAAAAAAAATATCAAAGAGAAGTTTTCTGAAAAAAAAAAAAGATGCAAAAGCAAAGTGAAAGTCACATTTAAAGGAAAAGGGAAATAAGGCATAGAAGAGAAGAGAAGAGAAATAGGGGGTTAAAAGCACTAAAAAGAGGTAGGAAGCTTAGAGGTAATGTTAAGAAGGGAAGAAAGTCACTAAAAACTTACCCAAATGTACCTCACCTGACCCTGAGCCTATGTTACAAGCCAAGAAAGTCCTACCATGATCCTAGAATCTAGCGTGGCAAACCTAAGCAGCGAAAATAAAGGCAAGCCTATGGCTTATAGTACTAATTGTATTTGAACTTGTTCCTGAGTGAAAGAGTTGAAACAAATATCCTTGTAACCAAAATGCATAATCACTGTGCGAAAAATAAGGATTTCTTTTGAAGTGAGGGTACTAGTTGCTCTATGAGGAAGTTGGTACCGTGGTGAGAGGAAAAAATAGTGGAAGAGTCTGTTGCATGGTGAATTTGTGTCATGATGTGATCCGCATGAGTTAGCTTGTCGATCCTAAGAGCGTAAACCTGCACTCAATCAAGAAAGAGTCGGGTTTTATATTCATGTGATTGCTAGAGCTTAAAAATGTATACTCATGTATGAGTGTCGTTTAGGGACATTTTGTGTTGCTTGAGGACCAAAAATGAATTTAAGTTGAGGGTGTTGATATGTCGTGATTTCACAGCATTTCTAATGCATTTTACTTAAAAGTTGTGTGTGTCTAAAGTCGTTTTGTAGTTATTTTAACAAGTTCTGTGTCTTGTTTTGCAGGAAAGATGTTCAGGTGGCAATAAAAGAGAACAACTAAAAATAGTGCAGAACAGACCTACAAAGGCAATCGACGGACTGTAGGTGGTGACCGTAGATAAACATCTCGCGACATTGAAGGGAAATCAGTGAAGTCTGACAAACTGTGGCACCTCAAAAGACAACGATGGTCTGTCAATTGATCGACGGACCATATTGGTGAACCGTCGTTTGGTTCAAGGAAGGATCCAGTACCTGATTTCGAAAGATTCTAAGTATGGACCTAGGGAGGATCATCAATGGCTCGTAAGTGGATTGATGGATCGTGTTGTTGGTCCATCGTTTGATTTAGAGAGGGTGAAATACCAGGAGAAAAAAATATTCTAAATCTCGAATTACAGAAGCAGTGACGGTCTGTCAGTTGGTCCGTCGATTGATGTCGCGTTACCTGAACAAACTTCCCTTATTTTAATTCCTTTTCTATTAGGGCTTTTTTTTTCAATATAGGGTATTAAAACCTCCTTTTGGGGGTTAGCTATTATTGGTTTTTTTCTACTTTGTGTATTGGAGATTGGTTTTTACAACATTAGCAATTAATTGATTTCCAAATTTTGGTTTAAAGAGTTTTTCTTGCAATTTCAAGTTGGAAATCTGGGTGAATTCTTCTTTTTCAGTAAGTTCATGATTGCTTCATCTAAAACAATGAATTGTGATTTTGCAAGCATGGGTAACTAAATCCACAACTAGGTTGTGGGAACCATGTGCAATTAACAAAGTAATCATAGTAATTAAGAAATTCTTGAATAGTGTTATTGCATGCTTTGATAATTCTTTCGTTTAGAAGTATTTTTAATAGTGGCCAACGTTAGAACTCGCCTTGTTGCTACTTGCCAGACAAAGGAGGTAGTAATATGAGAATAATTATCAACATAGATTTAGTGTCATACTATCTAATAGGCTAGTGTCGATTGGTGTGAAGTAATACTAAGCCATACATCGATTATGATGTCTAATATGAGGTAATGGAAACGGTTAGTATATTATACACACATAGCCAGACCAATGTACGGGGTGAAATTCTATAGATCTCGGACCAAGGATTTAGAGATATCTAACTTAACATTTTGCATGTAATACACTAGGAAATGATTGCTATTGCTAAGAATATTGTGGTAAGAACCTCTGGGAAACACATATACCCTAGTTACTCTCTCATCTTGTTAATACCAACGTTTATTTTTGTTCAAATGTTATGCTGTTAAAGAAATTTATTTCACAAACCCCCCCCCCCCCCGTACTTACTTGCTTAGAAAGACATTAACTAAATAGATATAACCGTGAGTTAAAGTTAAGTCTAAACCATTTTCCTCATGGGATCGCCATGAACCTACTAGTTGGGTACTTGATAACGATCACTTATGCTTTTTTAGGGAGATATAATTTGAGTGTATCATTAACTAATTTAAAGGAATTAAATACATATTTGTACTAAACACAATTTTTAGGTTTTATATTTATACATAGTTATATAATTACTTCTGAAAAACTATCAAACCTATTTAGAGAAAAGATTTAATATACTTTCGGATTTTTCAAAATCAATTTTTTCATTTGAAATTAAAGAACCTCGATAATTAATACGAATTTCATAGGGTTAAAATTGGGTACCAACATCTAAAAATACAGTCACCTTATTTAAAATTATCTATAATTTCTTAGTGTATTGGTTGTTTAATTATATATAACAATATTTGAGTTGTATATAAACATCTTTTATATAATATTATGCATCTATATACAAGTGTAGTCATTTGTAAATATAGTGTATAATGTTGGATACGTTCAAAAGACAATACGACTGTAGATTAAAAATATGGTCTTTGTAGATGTAGTTATTTTATTAGATTGTAATTTTTTATAAAATATCTCTAAGCATATTCAGAAAGATTCTGTCATTTTTTTAATAAAATGATTTAGTAGAATTAAAAATTATTACAAAATTAAACTTTCGGCTTAGTTTGAAAAAATCTAATAATTTATTCGTTTAGAGTAAATTGATTTAAAAAACATTGATTGTCATAACAATAGTACTTTATCATATTATATTTAAAAGGTTAGTGGGTTAATATCTTTCATCTTTCATTTTGATGTTTAGTTCAAACATATTTTGAAGTTTAATAGAAATGCATGAAATATTTTACATATTTGGAATGTCTAAGTTTGTAAGTCCATGATATCTCTGTAAAGTTGGTATCGCTGTAAAGTTGCTATACGTATGTGGAATCACTACTAAAAATGTTCGCATATTAGATAGAAGCAAATAAATCGACTTAGTCCGTACAATTTACGAATCACAAAATTGATATACACGCACAAAAATTAGCACCAAGACTTGAGAAATTATTTTTCTATTGTATTTATCAATGAAAGTGTATAAAACTAAAAATGAAAGGTTTTAAACCAACAAATATTTGTAACGGAGTGGTAGAATAGTGCCCACTCATGATACTTATTCTTTAGATTGTATTATTTAAATGATGCATTTTCTCATAGCATAATTTAAGAAAACCGCTGAGTTTAATATTTTTTTTACTTTTATAAAATTGACCGAATTCGTTGGTTTTAAATTTTTCTCTCGCCACTGAACAAATGAACTTCGTCTATTTCTTGTGAAGCAGTTGTATTATTCTTTTTGTCAGTTGTAATTATGAACAGAAAATATCATAAATGGTCCTTTAACTATTATAGTAGGTCTAAAATAGTTTTATCACTATATAATTACCGGATGTAGTCCTTAACTATCCTAATATTTTATGATGTTTGGTCTCTTTACTATACAATTATCACTTTTAGTCTTTTTTAAGTATTATAAAATTTATTAGTCTTGGTCGCTACCTATTTTTTATAACATAACTTATGTTTATATGAACAAAATTCATGCATTTGTTAAATTAAATATTTAACTCATTAAATGTCATGTATTCGATACATCATTTAGTGACGAAATAATGTGTCACTACTATCTTTAAATTTTATTACTAATAATATTCAATAAATGGCGGGTGGGAAATTTTAGACAAATTTTTATATTCGTCACTAAAAGTATCTCATACTTTTAAGCACGATAAGTACTGTTTGTCCCTAGAAGTGAAAAATTAGTGACAAGTTTCATGTTGTAGCTATATTTTCATAGCTATATATTATATTTGTTGTAGTAATACTTATCATTCATGTTCTTTCAAACACCAAATGAGTACAATCTGATACAACTTTTTAATGTTATTTTTTGAAATTTCATGATTGCAGATTTTTTTTTTTTTTAAAAAAAAGGGTGGATGTGGACGGGGGAGGGGGGGGGGGAGATTTCAAAAAAGAAGAGAGTAAAAAAGGGGGGGGGGGATTTCAAAAAAGAAGAGAGTAAAAAAGCAAACTTTTTATAAATTTATTACTTCAACAAAAAATATTTCAAGAATTATTTTGCAAGTGAAAATGACTAAATAAAAACAAAGGAGGTAATCTTGTAGACTAGGGTTCCCAAATTATAATTATAATATGGTAACAAAAATATCTTAGAATCAAAGAAATTCTAATCATCAAAATAAAAAGACAATAAATATAAATAATTATGGAGAAATAAAATTTCATTTCACTATCACCATACAATTTTTTAAAATAAATAAACAAATTTAATTTCATTCATTAAAAAGTAAATAATTGATTTAACAATTATTGCAACATAACAATATATAATATATCGAATATCTTTTCACAAAGACCTAAAGCCCCTGAAAGTTTTTAAAGTTAAGGCTTGTACTTCATTAGTTCTAAAATTGCTATATTGGACCATAAAATTATTTATCGATGCTAAGATCATCCGTGACACTAAATTCACCAACCAATTATGCTTAGTTATCAACAATTAGACTTATGTGAAATTTTCACATCGCTGCCCTTTGAAATATTCACTCAGGTCCCTTAAATAGTTCTTCATCCGTTTCATTCTCAATATATTCTTTTCATTTTTTCTCAACTCCTTTTGATGGATTCGAGTTTCCAATAACACCCATTGATGACTTCTGTTTACATCCATCACGCGTAAATAAAATTATCAGATTTTTCAGAAATTTGATCTTTTTTTGCTTTTATAGCTATGATGAGTTCTTCAAACTCAATTTTCTAAGACTTGTAAATTGAAGATGCTTCATCAATAGTACCTGTAACGACCTGTTTAGTCGTTTTGAGCAGCAGATTTTAATTCTGGAAAAGCTGTCTTGATTGACGGACCCCACGACGGACCGTCGAGGGTGTCTCGTTCCAAAACACTTAGAATTCTGAAAAATTGGGTACTGAAATCGAATCTCTGAACTTCGTAACGGAATGGAAGGACGGACCATCGTGGGAAGGACGGACCGTCGTGGGAACGACAGACCGTCACAGACCCTTTAATGGAATTGATTCTCTGAACTCTGTGACGGAGCAGCAGGACGGACCGTCGCGGGCACGACGGGCCGTCACAGGCTGCGTAATCCCAGGCTGGGTCTGATTTCTGTAAATATTTTAAGGGGCGTTTTGGACTATTCCTGCTTATAATTATAAAGTAAGTGGTTTAATATTAATAACTCAATTATTTGGGGGTTAAAAGAGATAACCCTGAGTTAATTAGTGGGTTAATTCCTCATCTTTTATACTTAATTATATGATAATTAGGGTAAAAGAAGGAGGGTTTGAATAAGAAAAATAGAAAGAACAGAGAGAGAGAGAGGATCGAACGAGAAAGAGGGGAAACGAGAAAAAGAACAATGCTTTGGGAAATTGCTTGCTTGATCACGAATCTTCGGTGGAGGTAGGTTATGGTTTTTATATTTTTCATAGTAAACTCTTAATAGCGAATGATATGTATTGGGTAGTGTTGTAAACCCTTCTATATGCTTAATTGTATGCTTTCATGAATGTGATTATGTAATTGTGATAAAATAAGCATGATGAGGCTATTGAATCCTAAATCTTGAAAAACCTCTTTGTTAATGATGATGCCTTAGTATGAAAGAAGGCTTGATGAACTAAAGTAATGAGATTGATGATGCCTTAGTATGAAAGAAGGCTTGATGAACTAAAGTAATGAGATTGATGATGCCTTAGTATGAAAGAAGGCTATATGAATTAACAGAATGAGATTAGGGGATCGAGTGTCACGAACCGACACGTAGAATTAGGGGATCGGGTGTCACGAACCGACACGTAGAATTAGGGGATCGAAGTGTCACGTTCCGACACATAGTATTAGGGGATTGGAGTGTCACGTTCCGACACCAGGATAGTATGATGAGGATCGGAGTGTCACGTACTGACACGAGATGAATAAAGATAATGAATCTTGAAAGATGTTAATATACTCTATTTAAAGAACCTATTTCCAAAATGATATGATATGGAGGCTTGAGTCCTCATGAGTGTACTTGACGTTATTTATCAAAGATTCTTGTACATGTTGTTGCTACAGATTGAGTATTGTAGTTGATTTATGATATTATCTGATATATACTGTTTTCTATTTTGAGTTGGCTGATGATACCTACTCAGTACTTGTGCCTTGTACTGACCCCTACTTGTATTTGTTTTCTTGATTTAATTGTGGAGTGCAGCAAACGTGCCGTCGTCTTCAACTCAACCGCAACTCCAGCCAGTCTTCATTACACCGAATTTTAGGGTGAGCTAATGCTTCTAGCTTGGACTGGGTCTTCCTCTTCATGTCTTGATGCCTTGAACTTCCGGCATGGACTAGCTTTTACTTATTTTAGCTTCTTAGATACTCTTAGATTTAGTAATTTGAGATAGATGTTCTTGTGATGATGACTTCTAGATTTTGGGGATAATAATAAGTGTTTGAGTTTTAGAGTTATTAATCTATTTTTATTAATGAGTTTTAAGTCTTCCGCATTGTATTCTGTTTATTATGGTTAAATGTTTGAGGTTAGATTGGTTGGTTCGCTCACATAGGAGGATAAGTGTGGGTGCCACTCGCGGCTCGATTTGGGTCGTGACAAACTTGGTATCAGAGCATTAGGTTCGTTTGTCTCATCACACAAGAACGAGTCTAGTAGAGTCTTAAGGAACGGTAGGGGGACACCTTTACTTTTCTTTGAGAGGCTATAAGACTTTAGGAAAATTCCATTTTTTCATTCTTTCTTTCGTGCTATTACTTGGGTCCAATTGGTATCTAGGTGATACAAATTGGTATCTGACCATCTTCACTCTATTTCGCAGATGGTTAGAACTAGAGCAACAACCGCGCCAACATCAATATCAGCAAGGCAAGATGCATCTGAGCCAGCCACTGAGACTGTAGCTCGAAGAGGAGCAGTGGCAAGAGGCCGCGGTAGAGGTCATGGGAGGACGTCCTCTATAAGAAGAGGACGAGCACCTAGCCCATCTGGTACTAGGGCGGTGACTCCTCCACCGACTGAGGAAGTGGTAAGAGAGGGTGAGGAAGGGGAGAATGAACAAGTGCAGAATGAGGAAATGCCACCCCAACCTACCCCAGAGATGATCAATCAGGTTCTGGCTTATCTTAGCGGGTTATCTGATCAGGGCCAGACACCTCCAGTGTTTTCTGCACCAGCACCTCAGGTTCCGGAGGTACAACATGCGGCTACTATGGCTCCCCGCATGGATGCCTCATTGGAAATAGGCACGTTTCCTCGTCTGACTGCGGGGCCTATAATGACAAATGATCAGCATGAACTTTTCAGTAAGTTCTTGAAATTGAAACTTCCAGTCTTCAAGGGTGCTGAATCTGAGGATGCCTACAATTTTCTGGTTGACTGTCATGAGCTATTACACAAGATGGGTATAGTAGAACGGTTGGTGTTGAGTTTGTGACTTATCAGTTTCAAGGGAACTCCAAAATGTGGTGGCGGTCGCATGTTGAGTGTCAACCAATAGAGGCACCACCTATGACTTGGGCGTCATTCTCTAGCTTGTTTATGGAGAAGTATATCCCCCGGACTTTGAGGGATAGGAAAAGATATGAATTCTTTAGCCTAGAGCAAGGTAGGATGTTGGTTACTGCATATGAGGCTAAGTTTCTGGCACTTTCCAGATATGCCACTCAGCTTTGTTTCAGTCCACAAGAGCGGATTCGCCGTTTTGTGAAGGGGTTGAGGTCAGAGTTGCGGATTTTAGCCTTACAGGTAGCGGCTACAGTGAAATCCTTTCAGGAAGTGGTAGACTTCGTGATAGAGGTGGAGGGAGTGAAGCCAGATGACTTCACCATGGCATCGACATCAAAAAGGTTTCGAAAGGGAGGTGAGTTTAATGGTTCTTACTCCAGATGACAGGGTTCAGGAGGTTACTCAGTTCGACCAATTCAGTCTTCACTACAGACTGTAGTTGGGGGTCCACCTCAGACCGGTCAACACTTCTCTGAGAGACCTATGCTTAACTCCAGAGAGTGTTATGGATGTGGGGAGACTGGACATATTAGGAGGAATTGTCCAAAACAGAGTTATAGACCCCCAATAGCTAGAGGTAGAGGTGGTCATGGTAGAGGCCGTTATTCTGGAGGACGTGGTGGCCGAGGTAATGGTGGTCACCAAAACGGCCGGGGTGATGGGCAAAATGGAGCCACTACAGCACAACATGGTAGGGGCAACGGGCAGACAAACGATAGGGCCCATTGTTACGCCTTCCCTGGGCGGTCTGAAGCGGAGACATCGGATGCTGTTATCACAGGTAATCTTTTGATTTGTGATTGCATGGCTTCTGTATTATTTGATCCTGGCTCCACATTTTCATATGTATCTTCCTCATTTGCTAATGGTTTTAATTTACATTGTGAATTGCTTGACATGCCTATTCGTGTTTCTACTCCAGTGGGTGAGTCTGTGATAGTTGAAAAAGTACATAGGTCTTGTTTGGTGACTTTTGTGGGGAGCAATACTTATGTAGACTTGGTTATCTTAGAAATGGTTGATTTTGATGTAATTCTGGGTATGACTTGTCTTTCTCCGAATTTTGCGATCTTGGATTGTAATGCTAAAACAGTGACGTTAGCCAAGCCTGGGACAGATCCGTTAGTGTGGGAGGGCGACTACACTTCCAATCTGGTTCGTATCGTCTCCTTCTTCGTGCTAAGAAAATGGTTAGTAAGGGTTGTCTAGCTTTCTTGGCACACCTCAGGGATGATACTACCCAAGTACCTACAATTGAGTCGGTTTCGATAGTCCGTGAGTTTTTGGATGTGTTCCCTGCAGACCTTCCTGGTATGCCACCGGATAGAGATATTGACTTCTGCATCGATCTTGAACCGGGTACTCGCCCCATTTCTATACCCCCTTATAGAATGGCTCTCGCGGAGTTAAGAGAGTTAAAGGCACAACTTCAAGAGTTGCTAAGCAAAGGCTTTATTAGACCAAGTGCATCTTCTTGGGGTGCTCCGGTATTATTTGTGAAGAAAAAGGATGGGAGTTTTCGGATGTGCATAGACTACAGACAGTTGAACAAGGTAACTATTAAGAACAAGTATCCCATTCCTCGCATTGATGACTTATTAGACCAGTTACAAGGTGCTTTTGTCTTCTCTAAAATTGACTTGAGATCCGGTTATCATCAATTGAAAATACGAGCAACGGATGTGCCAAAGACTGCTTTTCGGACCAGGTATGGGCATTATGAATTTGTAGTGATGTCTTTTGGTCTTACGAATGCCCCTGCTGCCTTCATGAGCTTGATGAACGGGATTTTTAAGCCATATTTGGATCTCTTTGTGATCGTATTTATTGATGATATACTGATATACTCAAAGAGCGAGAAAGATTATGAGGAGCATTTGAGAATGGTATTGGAAATGTTGAGGGAGAAGAAGCTTTATGCTAAATTCTCCAAGTGTGAGTTTTGGCTAGATTCAGTGTCCTTCTTGGGGCACGTGGTGTCTAAGGAGGGCGTGATGGTGGATCCTTCTAAGATTGAGACAGTAAAGAATTGGGTAAGACCTACTAATGTGACAGAAATAAGGAGCTTTGTTGGTTTAGCTAGCTATTACCGTCGATTTGTCAAGGGATTCTCTTCCATTGCTTCCCAATTGACGAACTTGACTAAGCAGAATGTTCCATTTGTATGGTCGGACGAGTGTGAAGAAAGCTTTCAGAAGCTCAAGACTTTGTTGACTACTGCACCAATTCTCACCTTGCCCGTGGAAGGTAAGAACTTCATTGTTTATTGTGATGCATCCTATTCTGATTTCGGTGCAGTGCTAATGCAAGAGAAGAATATAATTGCTTATGCTTCAAGGAAATTAAAGGTGCACGAACGCAATTACCCGACCCATGATTTGGAATTGGCTGCGGTAGTGTTTGCATTAAAGCAATGGAGACATTATTTGTATGGGGTTAAGTGTGAAGTATACACAGATCATCGTAGCCTACAGTATGTCTTTACTCAAAAAGATTTGAATTTGAGACAGAGGAGATAAATGGAACTACTGAAGGACTACGATATCACTATCTTGTATCATCCGGGAAAGGCTAATGTTGTGGCAGACGCCTTAAGTAGAAAGGCAGGGAGCATGGGTAGTTTAGCCCATTTACAAGTTTCTAGACGCCCATTGGCTAGAGAGATTCAGACTCTGGCTAACGACTTTATGAGGTTAGAAGTAAATGAGAAGGGAGGATTTCTGGCCAGTATGGAGGCGAGATCTTCTTTTCTTGACAAGATCAAGGGAAAACAGTTTGATGATGAGAAACTAAGCCGAATTCGAGATAAAGTGTTGCGAGGAGAGGCTAAAGAAGCAACAATCGATGAGGAAGGTGTTTTGAGAATCAAGGGAAGGGTATGTGTACCCCGCGTTGATGATTTGATCAACACTATTCTGACAGAGGCTCATAGTTCAAGGTACTCTATACATCCTAGTGCAACCAAGATGTATCGTGACCTAAAGCAACATTTTTGGTGGAGTAGAATGAAGCGTTACATTGTGGAGTTTGTTGCCAAATGTCCAAATTGTTAGCAAGTAAAGTATGAACACCAGAGGCCTGGAGGAACACTTCAGAGAATGCCCATTCCTGAATGGAAGTGGGAGAGAATTGCAATGGACTTCGTGGTTGGTCTTCCAAAGACAATGAGTAAGTATGACTCCATTTGGGTGATTGTTGATAGGTTAACTAAGTCTGCTCACTTCATTCCGGTCAAGGTGACTTACAATGCAGAGAAGTTAGCCAAACTTTACATCTCGGAAGTTGTTCGATTGCATGGGGTTCCACTCTCCATCATATCAGATAGAGGTACGCAGTTTACCTCTATGTTTTGGAAAACATTGCATGCGGAATTGGGTACTAGGTTGGACCTTAGTACTGCGTTCCATCCTCAGACCGATGGTCAGTCTGAGCGAACGATTCAAGTGTTGGAGGATATGCTTCGTGCATGTGTGATAGACTTTGGTGGTCATTGGGATAATTTCTTACCCTTAGCAGAGTTCTCATACAACAATAGCTATCACTCAAGTATTGATATGGCTCCATTCGAAGCATTGTATGGGAGGAGATGTAGGTCTCCCATTGGTTGGTTTGATGCATTTGAGGTTAGACCTTGGGGTACTGACCTTTTGAGGGATTCATTGGAGAAAGTGAAATCTATTCAAGAAAAGCTTTTAGCGGCTCAAAGCAGGCAGAAAGAATATGCGGATCGAAAGGTTAGAGACATGGAGTTTATGGAGGGTGAGCAAGTCTTGCTGAAGGTTTCGCCCATGAAAGGGGTGATGCGGTTTGGTAAAAGAGGTAAGCTAAGCCCAAGGTATATTGGACCATTTGAAGTACTTAAGCGAGTAGGGGTGGTGGCTTATGAATTAGCCTTGCCTCCAGGGCTGTCCGGAGTACATCCGGTATTTCATGTGTCTATGTTGAAAAGATACTATGGGGATGGAAACTACATCATTCGTTGGGATTCAGTTCTGCTTGATGAAAATTTGTCTTATGAGGAGGAGCCAGTTGCTGTTTTAGATAGAGAAGTTCGCAAGTTGAGGTCAAGGGAGATTGCATCCATCAAAGTTCAATAGAAGAATCGACCCGTTGAAGAAGCCACTTGGGAGAAAGAGGCTGACATGCAAGAAAGATACCCACACCTGTTTACAGATTCAGGTACTCCTTTTCGCCCTTGTTTTTCTTCTTGTGATCGTTCAGGGACGAACGATGGGTAAATTGGTATCTATTGTAACGACCTATTTAGTCGTTTTGAGCAGCAGATTTTAATTCTGGAAAAGCAGTCTTGATCGACGGACCCCACGACGGACCGTCGTAGGCACGACGGACCGTCGAGGGTGTCTCGTTCCAAAACACTTAGAATTCTAAAAAATTGGGTACTGAAATTGACTCTCTGAACTTCGTAATGGAATGGCAGGACGGACCGTCGTGGGAACGACGGACCGTCACAGACCCTTTAATGGAATTTAATCTCTGAACTCTGTGACGGAGCAGTAGGACGGACCGTCGCGGGCACGACGGGCCGTCACAGGCTGCGTAATCCCAGGCTGGGTCGGATTTCTGTAAATATTTTAAGGGGCGTTTTGGACTATTCCTGCTTATAATTATAAAGTAAGTGGTTTAATATTAATAACTCAATTATTTGGAGGTTAAAAGAGATAACCTTGAGTTAATTAGTGGGTTAATTCCTCATCGTTTATACTCAATTATATAATAATTAGGGTAAAAGAAGGAGGGTTTGAATAAGAAAAATAGAAAAAACAAAGAGAGAGAGAGGATCGAACGAAAAAGAGGGGAAACGAGAAGAAGAACAAAGCTTTGGGAAATTGCTTGCTTGATCATGAATCTTCGGTGGAGGTAGGTTATGGTTTTTATACTTTTCATAGTAAACTCTTAATAGGGAATGATATGTATTGGGTAGTGTTGTAAACCCTTCTATATGCTTAATTGTATGCTTGCATGAATGTGATTATGTAATTGTGATAAAATAAGCATGATGAGGCTATTGAATCCTAAATCTTGAAAAACCTCTTTGTTAATGATGAAGCCTTAGTATGAAAGAAGGATTGATGAACTAAAGTAATGAGATTGATGATGCCTTAGTATGAAAGAAGGCTTGATGAACTAAAGTAATGAGATTGATGATGCCTTAGTATGAAAGAAGGCTAGATGAATTAACAGAATGAGATTAGGGGATCGGGTGTCACAAACCGACACGTAGAATTAGGGGATCGGGTGTCACGAACCGACACGTAGAATTAGGGGATCGGGTGTCACGAATCGACACGTAGAATTAGGGGATCGGAGTGTCACGTTCCGACACATAGTATTAGGGGATCGGAGTGTAACGTTCCGACACCAGGATAGTATGATGAGGATCAGAGTGTCACGTACCGACATGAGAGGAATAAAGATAATGAATCTTGAAAGATGTTAATATACTCGCTTTAAAGAACCTATTTCCCAAATGATATGATATGGAGGCTTGAGTCCTCATGAGTGTACTTGACATTATTTATCAAAGATTCTTGTACATGTTGTTGCTACAGATTGAGTATTGTAGTTGATTTATGATATTATCTGATATATACTGTTTTCTATTTTGAGTTGGCCGATGATACCTACTCAGTACTTGTGCCTTGTACTGACCCCTACTTGTATTTGTTTTCTTGATTTAATTGTGGAGTGCAACAAACGTGCCGTCGTCTTCAACTCAACCGCAACTCTAGCAAGTCTTCATTACACCGGATTTCAGGGTGAGCTAATGCTTCTAGCTTGGACTGGGTCTTCCTCTTCATGTCTTGATGCCTTGAACTTCCGGCATGGACTAGCTTTTACTTATTTTAGCTTCTTAGATACTCTTAGATTTAGTAATTTGAGATAGATGTTCTTGTGATGATGACTTCCAGATTTTGGGGATAATAATAAGTGTTTGAGTTTTAGAGTTATTAATCTATTTTTATTAATGAGTTTTAAGTCTTCCGCATTGTATTCTGTTTATTATGGTTAAATGTTTGAGGTTAGATTGGTTGGTTCGCTCACATAGGAGGATAAGTGTGGGTGCCACTCGCGGCTCGATTTGGGTTGTGACAGTACCCATCCAAATTTTCTTCTTTTCAATCGGTTGTCTGATTTCAACAACAACTTTACCACTTCTTTGCTTTTGATCACCAACATGTTAAAACCTAGCACAATTTTTGTTTGATGTTATTTAGGGTGACCTGGCTGAAAATTTCAAAGGGCAGCGATGTGAAAATTTTACATAAGTTAAGGGTTCTAGTTGTTGATAATTGTTTTACGAAAATATACAGTAAAAGAAAAAATAAATAAATTTCAAAAAAATCAATTAACCTTGTCTTTTAAGAGAAATTGATTTTCTGAATTAACAAAGTCGTCACTTAATCTTTAATTAAAAATCAATAAACACTTATAATCATTTTCAAAAGATTTAAACAGATAAAATCAGTTGAAAAAGGATCGAAGTTCAAATATACATTTCGAGAATGTGTTAGGTCCTCGGAATATCCTCTAATTTGTGGTTAACTAGCGATTTGACTAAAATGACCTTTTACAAATATTTTCAAATTTTAACTAAGTATAGAAAATACATTTTTATTTATTTACTTACTTATTATTATAATATCTTAAAGGGAAATAAGAGAGGGGGGATTTCATAAAGGGAAATAATTCATAAGTGTTTACAAAATCAATATTAAAAATAAAAGGCTAAGTAATAAACATATATGAAATAAACAATTGTATTTTTGAATATAAAGAGAAATGGCTATCTCGGGATTTAATTAAATTAAACCATAAAATAAGCGAAGTTAGTCAAAATAATACGTATATGTAAAAAAAGAGAAGAGAGTATCAAATTTAGGTCTTTGGCCCAAATCTTCATAACCTGCCCTAATCTAAAATGACCCAAAATAGATCTCACCCCACTTTAAATTCTGCTGAGCCTGCTGGAAAACTCGTTGGGCCTTTGGCGTATTTAATGTCCAAAAATCTGCAGATACACTGATTGTATATGGCCGTATATGGGCTGTATTTGGATTCATTTTCCTGTATATTGGACTGTATAATCAACGATAATTCCTAATTCAGCTCCTCGAAAACCTTTATCAATTTTTAGACCTGTATATCGTATTTTATGACTGTATATCAGTGTATACAGCAGTATATCAGCCCCTCTCTTAGCTTTTGAAGGCCTGCAAATATATATATAAAAAAAAAAAGGCCTGCAAATTTAATTTCCAGCAATACTTGCTGTTTTCAAAACCTGTAGTCAGTTTTAGAGGGGGTAGCCGAATCGAGAATGAAGGATTGAGCCTTCATGGCTCGACAGGATGACATAAGGAGAGGAAATGAAATCCAAATGGACTCGAGAGTAGTTTCACATGCACATAAAATAATTTTATTAGCCAAGGAAGATAAGATATAAAAGTAAGATAATAGAAACATGATTGAAGAAGTAATTTTGGCATGCTTAGGACCCGTTCCAGAGAAGAAACAAACAAACACCATACTAGCACAAGCTTAGAATAAGGTAGGCATATGTATACGATAAATAAACAACGATCTCTACAAATGTTTTGACAAATTAAAAAAACATGTAACTTTAATCCTCTACTTAAAATAAGTAAATTACTAAGTTATTTAAATTGCTACTTCTATTCATGATAAAACACACAAAGAAATTAAAACTTAAATATCATATATTGGCATTAGAAGCACTTAATCTTTTAAGAGACAAACTCAAGAACACAAAAACCTTGACAAAGAGCAGAGGTTTCGAAATCACACAATGTAATATAGACGACTAAGAGTAAATTACTAGTCTCCATATGATTTTGTGTAACACCAGAGGGCAGCGATATATAAACCATTAAACTAACAGTGACTACATGAAAAGACCTAGGCGTATTTACTTGGACAAATAGCGACCGAGAAGACCATTATCAGTAAAACAAAAAAATAATGCAATGGATCAGACTATTAAATGAATATCACTAAGTTTAAGAGGTAATACATGTTCAAGTGAAGGCACCAATGCCACTAGTTTGCAGATGGACATAACAGTAAACAAATCAACAAAAGCATGCCACTGTTTTTGCTAAAATGTATCAATATATCCCTTATAAATAACATCTCTGCACTGATTTAAAAATAGGCTTTGGACCCTCGAAAGAAAATATTTTTTATCTCTAAAAGAATAAGGATTCACACTAAAAGATATCAAAAGAAAGTGAAAAATCTACAAGCAAGTTTTCTTTCAAAGTGTCGTGTCAATTCTGTGTCGTTAACACTCTAATATGACCG
This sequence comes from Solanum chmielewskii, assembly GCA_027704785.1. Classification (NCBI taxonomy): domain Eukaryota; kingdom Viridiplantae; phylum Streptophyta; class Magnoliopsida; order Solanales; family Solanaceae; genus Solanum; species Solanum chmielewskii. The sequence goes on from JAKWIX010000318.1 coordinate 32,447,146, forward strand.
ACCTATAAACCTTTTCATATTGATATTAGATTAGATATATATTTTTAAAATTTATTTCTTTTATTATATGCTTAAAATTATATTTAATTTTATGTATTTCATAATATATCTTAGTATTCATAATTTTTAAAATAATAATAATAATAATTATTATTATTATTATTATAATAAAATTATTATTATTATTATTATTATTATTATTATTATTATTATTATTACTATTCTAATTATTTTTGTTATTTGCTAAATTTGAAAAAACAAAAAAAATTTATAGTTAAACTTTATCTATTTCATTAATGTGTATAACATATTTAAGTATATTTATGTATGTAAAAAATTTTATTCTTTTTTATTTATTAATATGTTTATTATTAAATAACTATCTCTTTAACCTTTCACCAAATTATTTGAATAATAGCCTCTTCTATTCAATTGCTATTTCAAATTTAGCCAATTTATTATTCTATTTTATGTCAATTTTAGTCACATTTGGTTCAATTGGCCAAATTCATATTGTAATTTACCTTTTAATAAATGTCTATCTAAATTCATCCAATACAACATTTCAACCTCATCCTTCTATTTTTGATCGACTGGGCCAGTAGAAGGCCTCTTTTTTATTTTCATAAAATAACTACTTCAAAACCCTCAATGATTTTAACTCTTTCTCTTCTCAAAAAAGCGGCAACCCACCTAGTCTTCTCCGTCTCTCCGACGCAACTTCTTCTTCAACAGGCAAAAACGTCAAGACATCCACCACTAGTGAACACCACCAGTGCATCACTTTCTCCTTCCTCTTCTCCCTTCACTTCCGCTCCACCCTCAACCAATGGAGACTAATGTGCCTCTATCTTTTTGCCATCTCCACCAAAGAATAGGATCTTCACTATGCGAGCCCACTGTTTCCCTCCCTCATGCCGGTGAATCCCTTTCTTCTCCTCCACTCTTCTATTTTCTCTCGTCTATAAAAGTCGACGACAACTACTTTTCGTTGTTATTGTTTCACAACCCGACCAGTGAGTTGTGACAACGAGCTTTGATGAAGAGAAATATCTGCAACTTAATGAGAAGCTTAAGCCAACTCTGGTCAATAACGACAACAACCACGGTTACCAACAGACCAATCGAAAATCTCAAATCCTTCATAAATTTTAATGGGGACAACTTTCATTTGACTTTGGTTGGTAAGATTCTTATACCTCTTGAACTTAATTGATTTGATATATTTTTTTCCTTTTAAGTTTGTTTTATTATGATTGTGGTAACTCTTTTATTATTAAAAATCTGTATTATTACTGTAAAAAATTCTTGTTGTGTTTGGAATAACTTTGCTTGATTCACATGTGGATTCTATTTACCTTCCTCAATTGATTCATACCCATAATTGGGCAGCTTGTCATTGGACTATTTTAATGTAAAAAACTATTTATAATTTTCATAAGTTCTAAAATGATTGATCTTGCTTCTTTATTTGAATAAGAATATATTAATACTTCTTTATTAGGATAGATTTAGTATGTTAATCGATTCTTGTAACCTTAATTAGTTGTACGGGTGTGCATCGATCGTGTCTTTTCTGATTTTTTTATGTGTTATTGGTTTGATTTATCGGTTTTCAGTTTGTAAATAAGTCAAATAGATAACCAAACCACTAAGAAATTCTTATTGGTTTTGGGTACTTAACTATTTAGTTTTTGATTTAACAAATGATAAAATACACATATTATAATATACATCGTTACAAAATTCTCATATAGAACGTAAGATTTTTACTGCATTTAGCATGAAATGACAATCATTTTCTAGTAATTCTAGGCAGTAGGCACATTCTTAACTATATAATAGAACTTGATTGGTTCTAGGCAATCATGATTGATCCTTTTACAATATTGATTTTCCTTTAATGTAGAGATTAACTTGTAACAATCGGGTTCCAACGTTATAGAAATGTCAATGGAAGTCAAGGTACAAAGCGGTCTTTTCAAGAATAGCGGAAAATTTTTGGGTCGGAAAACTTTTTCGGAGTAATTTAGAATTTTTTAACTTAGTCCAGGTCGTTTTAGACGTAATTAGAGTCATTATAGTGTAGGGAAATCTGATAACAATCGGGTGATTTATTTATAATTTTGATTTGATGAGGGGATGTATAACTCGTTAAGAAATCTGTACGACTTTACGAAAATGAATTCGGGTGAGTAGAACTCCCGAAATTGATCTTGGTGTGGAAGATATTTTTGACTGTCGATGGTTAGAGGTGTGTTATGAAATGGGGGTCTTAGAATTATTAAATCAACTCACTATCTCGTGTAACCCACCGTGACGGGGATTTTTGCCTCTCTGGGATCGGATGCCACATTTCGGCATAAAAAGGGGATCAAATTGGTACATTCTAGCATAAATATTGGATTTGTTACTAACAATATTCAATAAATGGGGGCAATTTATTTTTTGGTGGGAAATTTTAGAAAAAATATGCTATGAATTTTTATGTTTCGTCATTAAAACTATCTATCTCATATATTTAAGCACGAAAAGTACTTTTTATCTCTTAATGTGAACAAATAGTAAAAAATTTCAGGTAGTAGTAGCTATATATTATATTTGTTGTAGTGATATTTATCATTCTTGTTCTTTCGAACACTAAAAGAATACAATCTGATACAACTTTTAAATGTTATTTTTTAAAATTTCTTGATTGAAGAGCTTTTTTTAAAATAAAAAAAAAGTGGTGGTTGTGAGCGCTAGGACTGGAGGGTGTTTCAATAAAGAAGAGACAAAAAAAATAATTTTTTTATAAATTTATTACCTCACATAAAATATATCAATCAATATTTTGCAAGTGAAAATGACTAAATAAAAATAAAGAAGGTAATCTTTTAGACTAGGGTTTCCAAATTATATTTCTAATACGATGACAAAAAAAATTAGAATAAAAAAAAATTTGAATCATCAAAATAAAAAGATAATAAATATATATATAATTATGAAGAAACAAAATTTCATTTCACTATAACCATACAATTTTTTTAAAAATAAATAGATTAATTTAATGATTAAAAAGTAAATCATTGATTTAAAAATTATTGTAACATAAAATCATATACTATATCGAATATCGAACCGCAAAAACCTAAAGCCCCTGAAAGTTTCTAAAATTAAGGCTTGTACCCCAATATTTCTAAAATTGCTACTTTGGACCCCTTTTCCCTTTTTTTGGACCATAAAATTATTTATCAATGCTAAGATCATCCTTAGCACCAAATTCACCAATCAAATATGCATAGTTATCAACAACAAGAACCCCTAACTTATGTGAAATTTTTACCAGGCCCCCTTGAATAGTTCTTCATCCGTTTATTTCTTAATTTCTTCTTTGATTTTTTACTCAACTCCTCTTGACAGATTGGAGTTTCCAGTAGCACCCACTGATGAATTCTGTTTAGATCCATCACCTACAAAAAAAAATTCAGATTTTTCAGAAAATTTATCCTTTTTTGCATTTATAGCTATGATCATTTCTTCAAACTCAATTTTCTTAGACTTGATTATTGTAGAAGCTTCTTCAATAGCAGAAAAAGTACCCAACCAAATTTTCTTCTTTTGCATAGGGTGTCTGATTTCAACAACAAATTTACCAGTTCTTCGCTTTCGATGACCAACATGATACAATTTAGCACTATTTTTGTTTGATATTATTTTTTGAAATTTCATTATTTGAGAAAGTTTTATTAAAAGGGTGGGGGGTAGGGCTACTTCAATAATGAAGTGCGTAAAAAAGCAAATACATATATGCATAATATATATATATATATATATATACACACACACACATACACACACATCACACACTGCAATTTCTCAAAAATATAAAAAATTACCCAGAGAATTTGACTATGTTTCTTTTTTAAAAAATTATATAAATGTGTTTTGTTAAATCTTTAACTTAGGTTAGATTGAATTTTGACTCATTTAACTTCTGGATTCATAAACTATGCCTCTGATTAAATTTTAGTCTACCTGTCAATTGTCACCCTACCTAATATGTTTGTTTATAATAAACAAACATATTAGGTAGGGTGACAATTGGCAGGTTGACTAAAATTTAATCAGAGACATATTTTATGAATCCAGTTATAAACACATATTAGGTAGGGTGACAATTGACAGATTCACTAACATTTAATTAGAGGCATAATTTATCAATCTAGAAGATAAATGAGTCAAAATTCAATCTAATCGAAGTTAAAGATTTAACAAAACACATTTATATAAAAAATTTAAAAAAGAAACATAGTAAAATTCTCTGGGAAATTTTTTATATTTTTAAGAAATTGCAACATTTGATTTTTTTATCACCTCCATATCCAATATATTAATGTCCTAATTCGACAATGAATATTAAAATCTCCTACTATGATATAATTATTAAATTGGCGCAAGGTGGATGAAATGAAGGTATGCATCCATTATCTTCTGTGATAAAAGGTGCTAGCAACGCTTGAAGGCAAGTTTACAAAGTGATAGTTAGACTAACTATGTTGTGTAGGGTGGAGAGTTTCCAGGCGAGAAATCTCACATTGAGAAGTTTTAAGTTGCAAAAATAAGAATTTAGTGGTGCATGTGTGTATATATTAGAAGATATTTAATTAAAATGAGTTTATTTGAGACAACTAGGGAGTGACTTCAGTGGAGGACATGATATAAGAAATGGTAATTAGATAGTTCGGACATGTGAATAAGGAATATCTGAATATCCTAGTGCGGATGTGTGAGAAACTGACTATATATGAATTATGGTTTAAGGAGAGGTAGAGACAGACTAGAGATGAATTGGATAGAGGTGATTAGATAAGTCATGTTGCAGTTTCAACTTAAACAAAACATGAGCTTTAATAAGATGTTATGGATAACACAAATTAAGGTAGATAGTTAATAAGTAGAAACTAAGGGCATTGTCTTCTCATATGTCCATACTAATGCTTGTTTATTATTCCCGTAGTTTTTTGTACTTCAATTTAGGATATTATTTATTACCTTGTACTTTGACTATCAGATTCTTTTATTTGTTTTGGTTATCCTCTTGTTACCTTCTGTTATTTTCTGCCATCTTCTCTTTCTTGTACTTTTTTTTTCAGGACAGCTTTGAACTAGTTTTTCCATAATCTAAAAGTCTATCAGAAACAATCTCTCTACAACAAATACTTTTGAAGTATATAAGATATGGAGACATGACACCCTCCCTAGAATCTACCTTCTGGGATTATATTTGATATATAATTATTGTAAGTACCAATTGATAATATTGGTAAATACAGTAAATTACATACTATTATTGATTTAAACATAGTAGCTGTAGAGAATATTTACACTTTTGGTGTATATTACACTTATTTGTTTGTTTTGTTTTTGCTCGACTTTGGGTTGGGCCTAAATCATTTCATTTTTTGTGGCTTTTCTTTATTCATATCATTGTTGATTATGTTTCCATTTGAGGATATTTAATTAGTGATAGTTTATGTATTAAGCTCACACTTTTAATAGTTTGGATATAAAACTTTGAAAAAGTAATAGTATAGGTGTGTTTTTCACACTTATCTCTTACATATATTTAATTTATTAATCAAGGCCCCTCTGAAGGATAGACAATAATACAAAATTGTATTAATTTATATTGCTGCACCTACAACTTAATTATTTGAACAGATATGGATGACAATAACTACTTTATCCTATACCTTTTCCCTCTTTTTTTGGTTATATTATGACTATATGAAATCCTTTTATTGAAAGAATGAGATTCAAAATTATTTTATTAGCTGAGACAATTTATAAGATTAGCTACTTCATTGTCTTTGTAAATTTGTGAGAGAAAATAATATTGAGACCAACTAATCCTTTTAATCAAACATAAAGATAAATTAATCTCATATTTTATATATAATAAAATCATTATCTTTTATCTCACCAACCAAATGGACTAAACAAACACCTAAAGGAGGATGAAAGTGTATACACCAATTATTTATATCAAATAAGAAATGTGTATCTTGTGTTTGCATTTAAACTACTCTCATTCAATCATGATTAATTAATAGATACAGTTACTTCATTCAATTATTTCACTATAATAAACTAACATGATTGTGTGTTAAAATTAAGTGTAAATTTATTTTGGAAAAAAGAACAAATATATCCTTGAATTATTGTAAATGATATGTTGATACCCTCCGTCATACTTTTGGGACATTCAACCAACCCAACATAACAGTTCACTGTTTACAAAGCACATAACTCCACAACAACACTATAAAAATTTAATATCATCGACAACAACACTCTAACTTCTTATCCTCAACAAACTCAATATTCATCAGTCACAAGTTCCACTGAAAGGTATTCACAAGATCAGCAACACACAAGATCAAGTTTACCAATAATGAAGAAGTACAATGCAATGTCAAGTATAGTTATGCATGTCTGATCTAATGATACATATCTGCTATCTCTCCACCCGGGACCCATGGGGGATAGATTTGTCTATGCATCTACGCAGCGTGCGATACGACCCTTGATAGTAGTAACCATCGCGGCGTGTGTTATGTCCCTCGAAATATAGTATCTATCGCAACGCGCGATACGTCCCTCGAAATGGTATATCCTCTTTAAGTTCTCATTCTTTCTCAATGCACATAAAACTTGTCACAACCATGTCTCAGAATAATAAAAATGATATGTTCACACAATTAAAGAGGATATGACCATTTTCATAACATTGAACAATTCACAACAATCATAGTCACGGTACAATATCAACAATGATTCAACAATTCTTTCAAACCATTCTCTATTCTCAACACATCACACCCAAACAATTTATCATATTACCTTTCTATTACCGTTTTTGCATATATTAAGATTAATCAATGTGGACGAATTAACTCATCATCAATTCTCATTACTCACAAACATATATCACAAGGAAATATACGCATTCCATACACTTAACAAGAGTTTAAAAATTCACTTAATTCAATCAATCAAGAAATTCACTCTAGGACTTGAACCTTTACTTTTCATTGAACTTTCAACTCAAAGAAATCCATTAAATTGATGATCATGATAAAAATAAAAATATTCATATTATTATGTGTCTAGTCTAAGACCCAATAACTCACCCCGAATTCATAGTCAAGTTCCTAAATTTCAAGCTTAGAATTACATTTTAATTTCTCTCATAATACAATTCCAATAATTTTCATACAATATAATACACCCAAAATTTAATTACACATATTATAATATCGAAACTTGATTCACAGTATGATAATCAAAAAGTAAAGCTCAAATCAGTGACAAGTTATATCAATTCCTATGTCGTCCGAGGAATGACATAATTAACCCATCAACATAATTTAAGTTATACTTTATTTCTAATAATAACCTCACCCCTAATGATTGCCTCAATCATTTGTCACCACTACACACTATTACCACCAAAAAAGAAAATAATAATAATAATCCTAATACCCTCATTAATTATTAGAAACATTGCAAGCATGCTATCAAATTACATATTCAATAGATTTCAATTTCTCTCCTTTTTATTTCACTATCTTACATTATAATATTATTAATAATAAGATAACCTATAATTACAGACTTTAATAGATCAACTGAAATAGTGCCTGATGTGCAGAAGTCAATTCCTATGTCGGCGGTCGGTTTGTACAGGTTAGTGTTTCTCCTTCCCTTCCTTTTTTTTTCTAAAATAAATATATACTAAAAGTGATAAATCTTATGAACTTATTTTTTATAATTATAGGTTACATAGTATACAATTTTAAATAAATTATCACTTTAGCGACTAACTATCAATGAAGTCAGTTATTTATAATAATCCATCAACTAATTTACTAAAGTTAAATATATAGTTCAGAATTTCCAAAAATTATTTTTCCGGGTCATTACATTATCCACCACTAAAAACTATATTCATCCTCGAACATAAGAAAGTAGAAGGAAGAATAACCGACGTCACCAAAAGCTTAAGTTATAACCTACCAGTCGGTGTTAATCTTTTCAAATGAGCTCCTTTTAAGACCATTCCATCAAGGTTAACTAGTAAGAACTGAACTTTCAAATCAAACTTTGAAAGATCTATAAATCAGGGAGTGATTATAAAGTCACAAAACTAACTCATGAACCTAATCTAAAATGAAATCTATTGGACCTTAAAACAACCATCATGACAAATTTTTTCACATAACCAAGAAAACCTTTTGAATAAATACTCGCTACAACCAGAAGCGGACTTTAACCAATCACTACATGCACATACCATCATATATCTTATCACAATTCCCTTTTCACAACACAATCTTTTCATGAGCTTAAGTTATAAGAATCTCATCTTTAGACACTGAGTACTCATCAAGGGAGAATCAAATTTGTCTAACTCAAAGAAGGACAAGATCAAGTAAACAGTCAATAATCGATTCTCTAATATGCAAAACCTTTAACAGCAGTGTCAAATAACTATAACTATTCACGGAAGCTATTGTGTAAATTCTCGTATGCAAGTTCGTGCATGTAGAATCACTAGTATACTTTAACTATCCCAAACAATACAAAATCTTCCATAACTAAAATGAACAACTCTAACCAAGGATCCATCCAACTAGGACAAAAATGAAAGGATCGGTTCACCTGATCCACCACAAGGAGTTCACCATAGAAATGAAAACTACACGAACATAGAAAGTGAATCATACTCTAAATCATGTCCAGAATGAAGTAGTTGGTCACATAAGAATATACAGAAGTAAGGTCGAATAACACAAGTTACTCCTTCCATAAGACCCATATAAATAAAATTCTTTTTATCTGATTTTGTCTCTCGAGTTTTAGCCACCCACAATCAACCAGTCTAATCCCCATCACAACATTACAAATACTCGATTCATCAAACCCTAAATACTTCTCTCAGTACTCCATTGAAGCTCACACTTTTAATATCAAGAAACATCATAACTACACCAACCATTTACCTTACTCTCAAACTTTCACTATAGTATCAAAGTCTCTTTATAAAATACATTTTAGCCTCTAAAAGTTTTAAAATATTGCTCTCTTTATTTCCATTTAAGCATTACATGACAAATATGAGTCACACCTAAGATTCATAGCACTAATTTCAAATCTAAATACTTTTCCGTCAAGGTCAATAATTGAATCACACCCAATGTCAACTTCACACAAACTTTGACATATCATTTTTCAAATATAATGCACCTCACGCCAAAACTCAAATAAATATTCTTTATCACTCTAATAATTCGGTATACTATAAGCTCATCGCCTCTACTCACCATCATAGACATATGTAACACATCAAAACAACCTATATCGCCCCATAAAATAAATAGCTTCAATCGCCTCAAAATTCTAATTAGCCATGTAGAACTGTAGGTCCACACCATTTAACATCCATAAGTTACCTATCATATTTGAAAAATCCAGTTCAACATAACAACATAGAATCTTCCACACATTATTGCTTTCACTCAAACAAAAATCCAATCTTCATAAAGTCGTTGATAAACTCTAAGTGAGTCAGTAACGAACCAGTTCACATCTCATAGTAAAACATGAACACTAAGGTAAAAGTAAATACAACCTTAAACTCTTTACCAAGGATCTATTCGAGAGGTCTTATTATCCATTCACATTTCTTAAATTCTTCACATGAAGGAATTTTCAACTATTGAACTTTTAAATATACTAGACTCTTGTTCCTTTGTTGACTCGCTCATATACTGCAAATGAACCCCTTAAGAGAAATATTTTTTTAGGTCCTTTAACAATTAAAAGTGACAAACTGTACGATCCAAATCTTGTACATGTTCTTTTAAATTCTCAATACCTGATGCAATCGATCAATTCTTACATTACTTATTCATACCTTAAAAAACACACTACCAAAAATCTATATTCACCATGAAAAACTTGAATTTGATCCCAACCATGTAACACAAATTCATTATCTATCAACATTAGCTCATACATTAAATATATTTATGAATCCACGTATATTAGCCTATAATTGATTGCCTCTCTATTGATCTTATTGTATCCTTTATTAAAAATTAGACTATACCAATTACCAATTCAAAATCATAAAAGAATTCACCGCCACACTCGAGTCAAACGTTTGTAGTTCTTTTTTTCAAATCTCATCAAATAAATTTCAATTGATACGAACTATATGTAACATTATAATTATAACCATAGCGAAACAGATAGAACCATGTTTATATAGATCAAATTTTCAAACCTCTAAATACATATCTATAGCCCTTGCAATTAGAGAAAAATATTTTTACTTTCACCTCTTTTTGAAGACTACACATATACCACTAACTTATTATTATTGTTCTCATCATGACTCTAACTCCTTTATATTCTATTCGAGCGGTGTCTCGGCACCTCCAATAAATTTTCATGCAATCAAGTTACTTACCAAATATTATTAAACAACAACCTTAAATACTTGCAAGCCGTCATTACAATACAAAATTCATTTAATAAACAATCCTTATTATATTGTTGCATCTCAATCACAATCCATAAGAAACTCTTATTACCATCACGCTCAGCAGCTCTTATCATTACCACTCTTTTTCATCAATACGACACCTTAAGTCCAATTGTACGAACAAAAAGCAAAGGACTAACTCAATCTTATATGAACTTTCTTACTGAAATTTTCAATTACTTTCACGAAAGTATACTCTTTAAGAATTTCTTTACCAATAGGCTTGTTGTTTTGGTATCTATCCATTTCCTTGGACCTTAAGATGACATCACCGATCCTCATTTAGAACCCTCGGATACGCTTCTTAACTTAACAAATCAATATCGAATCAATAATCCACTACTAAAATCTTTCTTATATGCGCTGCTTAATCCAAAACATTTGTCATAACAACCTAATTGGTTTGTCAAATGTGAATACAACATCAAATCTCACTTTACGAGCATGTGATATAACTGATAAATTTTTAAGTAGTTATTATTCACACTTGAAAATCAACTTATCCATTTCCATGTACCACTAGTACCACACCATGAAAGTCCATTAGATCCACCACTACAACACTGCATACCCCTCAAAAAGATTGTATGCAAATAGGTCATACATTTCTACCCATCGAATGAATATAAAATATCAGCAAATCAGTTTCATACCCAACCCAAAGCTATATGTATTCTTTCGTAGGTCAGATCAATATCAAAAGTAACACACATCATAACTCTAACCAAGTAAGCATCGGTACTATTGTTGTAATTTTATCATGACCTTCTTTGATGTATACACAATTTCTTAAGTTGTAGTACAAATTCTATCCTCAATTGGTGCATCACTATCCTGATCATTTTCTAAGCAGTCCATTCATATTATGATAACTTTACTAATTGTAGTTTTCAAGATACAATATTCATTATCTAGCCAGTTTTTAAATTATTCCACTTCCAATTGTCAAACCACTCTAGATATATCCTATACCACACAAGTATTGATCCCAATACTATATCACTAGCCTAAACAAAGGAAAAATTCTTATGAAAGTTAAACTACATACTATTAATTGTTTTTCCTTTCTATAAATCTATCACTTCAACATTTGTAAAAAATCTAAAATCAAAGACAAATACAACACATCAAATACACACATGAGGATCAATACACAAGTCATCACATAAATGAGAGAGAATGGAGTGAAGTGATGATAATTAAAACCGGACCAAGTACGCACTATAGAGATCCAAGAAGTGAAGGTTTTTCTTAAAAGTCACCATAGCCTGTCGAAGACAAGTACAGACATCTCTGTACTGACACTCGATACTCTACTTAGACTAGATGTCACGACTGGAATCTAGACCGCAAACGAGACCGGCGTCGTTAACCTCTTAGAGGTCGCAGACAAGCCTACATGCGTTATTCATACCTCACATAGATTAATATTAGCGGAAAATTTGAAACTTTTTGATCTTTAACATACTTTCTAAATATTTTTAACATTTCATAATAGTTCATCATCAACCATCTAACATTAAAGATATAAGCAACTGAAAGAAATAGTTCATTAAGCATTAATTGTAGAATGTCAAAAATCGCACAACCAAAACAGGAAAGAAACGCTAGTGAACATGCTACACTAGCTCAACTCTAAAACTACGCTAGAATGTAAAACAATAGCATCCTCGAAAGCATGAGCACCTACCAGACTCCAGATGAATGCTGACGTTCGGATAGCTGCAGCAATGAACCTGTAGCTCTATCGTCCACCTGTCCCTGAACCTAAAATAGTATAGATGTATAGGGTTAGTACACACTTGTACAAAGTATAGGTATATGCAAGCACACACCAAGGATATGCATGAGAAAGAATAACTCTTTCCTAACGACATGATTTTCGGAAGTCAAGTTAGTAGACTTGCCAAATTGAGGTTAGGAAAGTTTGTGAATTTTCCAAATTGAGTTAGGAAGGTCATGCCACGAGAGTAACATGCATCATTATAAATATCGTACTGCATACAACACATAACATCTTCATATAGCACATATCGTAGCACATAACATATAACACATAGCTTCTTTCATATCATTCATTCATATGCCATGAGACCTTGGAATCATGGACTTGACATTAAGACTTTCCAAATTGAGGGCTCAACACATGGGACCTGAACTAGGGAGTCTTCATTAGAAAACACAGTGTCTGCTTCACTCATTTATACATACTGCATTTCATTTCATTCATAGGTCAGTGGGAACACCTGTGATACCTAGGGTATAGTGTAAGACTTTCATCGGGTTTGCTGTGCAATGATCAGGAATAACCTAATGTCATTACCTGTGTCTAGCTAACCTCTTGATTATCCTATCCTAACACCATTGGTATCATTCATTTCATCATGTGCTTTATTTGAGGCTGGCCTCATTCATTCATTGGGAACTTTAACTTTGACCGACATAGATCTTGTGAGCATTATGAAATCTAGTGTCTCCCGCACACCAAAAAGAGGTGGTATCACCGGCCGAAAAGACCCAAAAACATGATAGCGTACATGGGAATTAAACCCCGCCAGATCCCTAAATTGGCAGGAGAGGTTCAAAGACTAGGAGATGTATGGAGACCCATACCCGGCAAGCCGGACAGTCTCATCTCATGAGAGTTACGTGAACCTTCGCCCTTCCCGAAAGAAGGCATAACCGCTCATACCTAGCCTAAAGGTGCTCAATATAAAGTTCCATTACATTCAACTCATAAGTGATGGAAGTTGGCTTCGTGTATGAGGACAGCATAGCTCATTAGATGATTTCTCATCTCATCATTAGTATTAAGTGCATTTAGCTCAATACTTTCATTAGAGTGTTCATAGAGATTGGTCTCTTCATTATTTTACACTCTCATTGGTTAGTACGTATTGATAACATTTACTTAGGCTCATTTGGGATTTCTCTCATCATATACATTAGCCTCATATCATGTTGTCGCCACATTTTTCATTATAAGCACTTTTGCTTTTCATAGTTACTCACCTCTTATTACGTGAATGTTTATTTCGTCATTTCATAGTTCATCTCATCATATGTCAATGCACTTGTCCACTTAGTGTATCTTACACTCATACTTACCCTCCTAGGGTTCATCATTTCATTACATACATCTTAGGTTCACTTATTTTTGAACGTATGTTAGACTTATGTGTCTATACATACAAGCCATGGGGCTTAATTCATAGTTCGCTAAGTGATTCTTACTTTCCTCAGATTATGTAGTACAAGACTTATGTATCTTGTATATATGCCAATATCTTGACTTTTGATCTAAGTAACTCACGTATGACTTATGTATTAATACGGAAGTTTGAGTAACGGAACCCAAATCTTGAATCACTTGGATATCATTTATAATTTTCATTGATTTTATTTCTAATATTCATAACATTAGAACCCTAAATCAAATATCAACATTTACATTGACGGACTAATTTTCTATTTTAATTTTACTCTTTGTTAACCGAAGTGTTGGGGGTTCGAACCCCCACAATCCCTTTTTAATTTTTGTTAGTCTCTTGTTGCCCATTCTTGCCTAAACTAAGAGGTTGTGGATTCAAACCCCCATAGCCTCTTTGATTTTTCCTTTAATTCTCGCTTGGATAGGGAGGTTGTGGGTTCGAACCCCCACAACGTCCTTATTTTTTTCATTTAATTTCACTGATGCTTGGGAGGTTGTGGGTTCGAATACCACGCCTCCCATTTATTTGATTAATTACTTTTCTCTTGATTCACCTCCAGTTCGCGATTTCGAATCCCCTTAACACCATTTCCCTTTCCTTATTTCGCGAAATTAGTATCTAGGATCGAATCCTCTTATCCCCATTTCCCTTTTCTTTTTCGCGAAAGCAGTAGCTAGGATTGAATCCCCTTAGCCCCATTTCCCTTTTCTTTTTTCGCGAAAGCAGTAACTAGGATCAAATCCCCTTAGCTCCTTCACATTTTTTTTCTTTATTTTTCATCGTCTTTAACATGTGAGGTCTTGGATTCAATTCTCATTGACCTCACTTATTTTATTTTACTTTTAAAACCCAGAATTTGACATTGTTGAAGAGTACACAAATCTGGAAAATTTTAGTCATTCTTCAACTCAGTTTTAGGCACATTTTCATAAGTTTAGTTGGCTAAAAGATGGTCATTTCAATCCACTATATTTCATTGAAATGAACATCACATTGTATACACATTTCACACATAAAATACATAAAAATTTCATGTCTTATACGAATCCAAACAGTGGCTAAGGCACTGCCAACGTGCTCACACACACCAACCTTTTTTATCACTCTTTGAATATCATTTTCGTAATTTCCCTCACATAAACATGTTCACATTTAATATAAAAACATCATTCATTCCTAAATCTAGCAGCACAACATACCCATCCTACGAATTCGTTTGGGAGCTAGGAACAAGGACATAAAAAAGGGAACAACCTTAGTTTCGGAATGAATCTTTTGAATCGTAAGGGACCTCTTGGGAAAGGGACCAAGAGAGAAGAAACTCATACCTTTTGATGTTGTTCAAGTGTGTAGTTTCTGCCCAAAAACTCCTCCAAAACACGCCCAAATTTTCCTCAACGTACACGCCACTCGACGAACAACTTCCCTTTGCCTTGACGTTTTTGATTACCTTACTTTTCTTAAAACTTTTCCTGTGTTTTTCAAGTGTGAAGAACAATTGTTATTAAACTATTTTTTAGCTTTCTTGTTATTCAGAGCGCGAGAGAATGAGAGTTGAGAGATGTGAAAGAGAGTTGAGAAACGTGAGGAAGAAAATTATTAGGATTAGGAAACTAAATTCAAGACTTAGTCAAAATAGGATTTAATCAAATTAATACAAAATTTGGTTTATTTTAATTTATACGTGAAATGACTATTTTACCCTTATTGAATAGATTTTAATTGATGATTAAATCATCAATTCATTGCTCCTAGTGGGGCTCGAACCCGAGTGGCACCCCATTTGTAAAATGGGTCACTCCGGGTCGCCCCAATCCGAATTGCTCTATAAATTAAATTAATTAATTTATTTATTAATTTTTAAGGATAATTACAATATTACACCTACTCCTTCGATTAAATCTTCATTTTAGCGAGCCTTACTTGGTTGGTTCCAACCTTTCCAAGCTCAACTAACTCCCCAAGTTAGTTGACTTGGTCGTTGTAAGGGTTCTGAGGTCTGGTTCTACGCGTATCAATCAGTGTGAAACTTGGTTTAATCGTAAGCATTCTTGACACCTTAAGTCTTGATCCTATTCATTTTTAGGGTTGTTAGACTCGACTTATACACACGTGAGACCTATGAACTTGGGGCTCTGATAGCACATTGTCACGACTAAAAAATGGACATGATGACACTCGTCTTATTCCATCAAGACAAGTCAGCGTAGAACTCAACCATTACAATAAAATGCATAAGTTTTATAATAAACTAAAAAATACCCCAAAAATCTGATTGTCATGTGTACAAGCATCTAAAGTATTACAGTTGAATTAAAAGAAAATATAAGTCACATATGACATTGTTTCTAGAGTAGAACAAAATGATAAAAAGGAGTAAAAAGGTCTGTTGAGAAGATAAACAACTACCTCACAAATCTCTAAGAAGCCTTGAAAAATAAGAGAGTATATCACAAAGGTTCGGGCTAGTAACAAAAAATTATCGAAGCAAGGGGTGAGTACGAAATCACACGGCACTCAACAAGCAAAACTCTAAACACAAGTTAAGGGAACAGAATCCGGGTACTCCTACCATCCCAACTGAACCTCCACAACTACAACATGCATAAAACCAACACAACCTAATAACTCATTGTTTACAAAGCACATAGCTCCACAATAACACTCTCATAATTTCATATCATCGGCAACAACACTCTAACAATTTAATATCCTCGACAACAGGCTCAATATTCATCAGTCACAAGTTCCACAGAAAGGACTCACAAGATCAGCAACACACAAAATTAAGTTTACCAATAATGAAGAAGTGCAATGTAATGTCAAGTATAATATATTCTTTTTATTCAAGAAGTTTGACCCCCCTCTAATTTTTTTGTTTTCTTTATTTGATTTGCATTTTATGCATGTCTTGCCTAGTGATACACACCCGTTGTCTCTTATTTCGGGACCCATGGGGACATATTTGTCCATGCATCTATGGCAGCATGCGATACGATCCTCAAAATAATATTAACCATCGCGGCGTGCAATACGTCTGTCGAAATATAGTATTCATTGCGGCGTGCGATACGTTCCTCGAAATATAGTATATATCGCGGCACTCGATACGTCTCTCAAAATGCTACATCCTCTTTAAGTTCTCATTCTTGCTTGATGCTCATAACACTTGTCACAATTATGTCTCAAAATAATGCAAATGACATGTTCACACGATTAAAGAGGATATGTCCAATTTCATAACATTGCACAATTCACAACAACACAATCACGGTACAATATCAACAATGATTCAACAAGTCTTTCAAACCATTCTCCATTTTCAACACATCACACACAAGCAATTTATTATATTACCTTTCTATTACCCTTTTTGGATAATAGAATTACTCAATGTGGAAAAATCAACCCATCACCAATTCCATCACTCCCAAACATATACCACAAAGAAATACACGCATTCCATACATTTAATAGTAGTTCAGAAATTTACTTGCATCAATCAATCAATAATTTACTCTGCGACTTGAGCCTTCCCTTTTCGTTCAATTTCCAACTCAAATCAACCCATTCAAATAAATGACGACGATAAAGATAACAACATTCATATTATTATGTATATAATCTAGACCCAATAACTCACTCCAAATTTATAATCAAGTTTCTAAGTTTCAATCTTAGAATTAAATCTTAATTTCTCTCATAATACAATTCTAATAATTTTCATACAATATAATACACCCAAAATTTGATTACCCATATTATAATATCGAAACTTGACTCACAGTATGATAATCAGAAGTATAACTTACATAAATATCATAGTGTAAAATTTTAATTACCTTATATCTCTATTATATTTATAATTACATTAATACCATATTTTTAGACATTACAAATACATAATTAAGGATCCGGATACATCATTGTTGATACATTATGCATCAATCTGTTGCATTTATTAAGGAAAAAAAAGGTTTTAAATCAATTTAATATTTCATAGTATCTATTTGCTGCACTAATTAAGGGTAAAAAAGCTAAAAATTAAATTAATATCCCATAAATTATGGTATTCCATTCAAATCATTGTCAATAATTCAAAATCCTATAGTGCAACAAACCAAAAAAAATCAAAAGATTAAATTTCTTCTTCTTGTTCGTCATTCTCTCTGTTTCATAAAAAAAATTTGTCAAAATTTTTTAAAGAGGTGAGTTATGAAGGATTGTATGGAATTGTTGTTGGACAAACGATTTCTTTTGCGAATCTTCAAGTTCATCGAATATCCTTTCTATTTTGATTCAAAGTTATTGAAAAATTTGAGATTCAAAATTCTTCTCCTAGTTTATTGAAGATCCAATAAGATACATCATGAATATTTTTGTTATTTAGCATTTTACTATTTATGTATCTTGTTTAAATTTATAAGTATTATATTTATATTAGATATATTAAATAAATAAATTTTGTCCATACAATGTTAGATTTGAGATCGATACATTACTGCGTGGTAATTGCTATATAATTGATACATTTAGTATAAATTCGAATTTACGATCATATCTAAAAAATTAGTGCATGATACATTACTATGTATATATCATTATTATATTTATACTAAATACATTAAATAAGTAATTGTTTCCCATAAGATGTTAGATTAGAGATCGATACATTACAGTGTAATAGTTGCTATGTAATTGATACATTTAGTATAAATTTGAATTTACGTATCATATCTAAGAAAATAGTGCATGATACAATACTATTTATGTATCTCATTTATATTGATGAGTATCATACTGTTTGCCTTGAAAGATATGTATGCTTATATAATGTATGATTTTGTAGTTGATAATAATGTATCTGATACAATAAGGTTGTTAAAAAAAGGATGTACCTAATCTGAAATAATAAGTATCTATAAATGTATCACAATAAAAAAGAATTAAGTTATCAATTAGATATATGAACAAACACAATTCATGAAAGAAATTTGTTTATGAGAAACACCAGAATAAAAAGAAAAATATTAAACCGTATGAAATTTTGGTGAAATTTAAACTAATATTATTATGAGATAATAAGAAGATTAGTAGTCATATAATAATCCTAATCAATTTTATTTATGATTAGTTGTTAGAATCCATAACCAACTCAAATTATGAACAATTTACAAGTATTATATATATATTTTAATTATATACACGAGGTGAGTTTTATTAATAAAAATAAAGAAATCAAATGCAAATATCAAACCCAACAGTGATTTAAAAATAAAGAAAAATAAAACAACTATTACACCAAAGAAGGAAAAAGACGAATAAAAAAAAACAATGACAATAGAAAAGGTGAACTTCTACAAATATTATATTAATTATTGTTAAATAATAAGTAATACCTACTGAAAATCAAAATAAATTTAAAATTTGTAACTGCTAAAGAAGTAGAGAGAATTTAGGAATAAAATGAAGGAATAGAATGGGGAGTAAGAAACATGGATATAGACTGAAAATAGGAGTGAAATATTTATGCATCTAAAAGATTTTATGTATTGAAGGAATTAAGGGATTTTTGGAATATTAAAAAAATATAGGGATAATTGGATATTAAGTAAAGTTAATGTGTCTATATAAGTTATTTTTCCTAATCAAAAAGTAAAACTCAAATCGGTGAAAACTTATATCAATTCCTATGTCGTCTTGAGGAATGACATAATAAAGTCATCAACATAATTTAAGTTATACTTTATTTCTATTAATTACCTCACCCCTAATGATTGTCTCAATCATTTTTCACCACTACACACTAATAATCATTACCACCAAAAAGAAAGTAATAATAATTCCAATACACTAATTAATTACTAGAAACATTGCAAGCACGCATATGCAATTACATATTTAATAGATTTCAATCTCTCTCCTTTTTATTTCGCCATCAAACATTATAATATTATTAATAATAACATAACCTTTAACTATATACTTCAATAAATTAACTGAAATATTATGTGCAGAAGTAAATTCCTATGCCGACGGCCGCTTTGCACAGTTTAGTGTTTCTTCTTCCCTTTCTATTTTATTTTTTCTAAAATAAATATATACTAAAAGTGATAAACCTTATTAACTTATTTTTAATAATTAAAGGTTACATTTCTATGTAGAAGTATATATAGGGTGTTAAATAAATTATTGCTTTAGCTCACTAATTATCAATTAAGTAATATCTATAATTACCTATTAAGTAATTAACTAAAGTAAAATGAATAATTTAGATTTTCCAACAAACATTTTTCAGGTCATTGCAATTTCAATCAAAGTTCGAATAAATTTTATTATATATTATTATTTTTTATTTTTTATCATAAGCACATATATCAACAACCAACAATAAAAGTTAATTAATTGTTGCATCTATAACTTATTAACGGATATGAATTATAATGACGTTGTTAGATGCTCCTTTATTTTTCCATTGAAGCCAAAATCAAATTAAACTTATGCTCATGAAAGATCTTTGAGGAGGCAGCCCACTTAACCGGAGGCGAAGCCAAGGGAACAAGAAATTTATTCAAACTCAATTTTATATATATATATATATATATATATATATATATATATATAAAGATTAAAATTACTTCTAAATGTATAGATAATAAATATTAACCCCACTTATTTTTTTTATTATTTATTTTTATGTTTGCTTCTTTGTATTTTGAATCTATTTGTAGTTTTGTGTAGATTATTACTGTTTTTTTTTATTATATAAACATTTAGTTGTTGTTACCTTTGTGGCACGATCAAAAAATTGATGTGATGACACTCGTCTTTTTCAACAAAGACAAGTCAGCCTAAAAGTCAACTTTAAAAAAAAAAAAAGGAAGTAGAATATATAATCAAGTTAAAAATACTCCAAAACCTGATTGTCACGTCTACAAGCTTCTAATGTGTTATAACAAAATCGAAAGAAAAATACAATTCTCAAATGACATTGTTTCTAGAATGGACAAAAACCATAAACAAGTAGAAGAAATGTCTGCTGATATGACAAACAACTACCTCAAAAATCTCCAAGAAACCTCGAAAAAGAAGAGAATGATAAGTACAAAAAAATCAGGCTCGTAACCTACAAAAATTATAGAAGCAAGGGGTGCGTACCAAACCACACGGGACTCAACGAATAAACATCTAAACACAAGCTTAGGGGATTGAATATGGTTACTCATTACGCCCCGACCAAACCTCCACACCTACAACCTATATAAAACCATCCCAACCTAATAGTTCACACTTCACATAGTACATAACTCAATAACAACATTCCAACAATCACATATTCTCAGCAACAAGCTCAGTATTCCTCAATCATAACCTCCATAACTACAACATGCAAAAAACAATCCAACGTAACAACTCACAATTCACATAGCACACAACTCTGCAACAACACTAACAATTATGTTTCCTCAGCAACAAGCTCAATATTCCACAATCACAATCTCCACAACTACAACCTGCATAAAACCAGTCCAACCTAACAGTTCACAATTCACATAGAACACAGTTCAACAATAACACTCTAGCAATTACATATCCTTAGCAACAAGCTTAATATTCATCAATTAAAGTAAAATAGAAAGGCACTCACAAGATCAGCAAAACACCATATCATGTTCACGAATAATAAATATGTGCAATGCAAGTGATGAATGTCTGACCTAGTGATACACACCCGTTGTCTCTTAGTCCGAGACTCATAGGGGATATATCTGTCCGTGCATCCAATGTGGCATTCAATACGACCCTTGATAATAGTAATCATCACGGGGCGTGATACATTCCTGAAAATATAGTATCCATCGCCGTGCGCGATACATCCTCTTAAATATTTTATTCTTTCTCAATTCATGTAACACTTGCCACAATCATGTTTCAAAACAATGCAAATGACATGTTCACACAAATAATGCGGGGACGACTAATTTCATAACATTGCACAATTCACAACAACACAATAATGATACTACATCAACAATGATAACAAGCCTTTCAAACCATTCTCCTTTCTCCACACATTACACACAAACAATTAAACACAATGTTTGTTTTAAGCCCCCTTTTTCATCATTAGAATTAATCAATGTGGATAAGTCAACACATCACCAATTCTCATTACTTCCAAACACATATCACAAGGAAATACATAAATTCCATACACTTAACAAGGGTATAAAAATTCACTTGCCTCAATCTATCGAACAATCACTTCGGAACTTGAGTCTTTCCCTTTTGTTAAGATTCTAACTCGAAGTCATCTATTAAAATAAATGACCACAATAAGATTTTAAAACTAACAAAATCCATATAATTATTTTTCTAGCCTAGACACAAGAACTCACCCAAATCTATAAGCAAAATCGTAACTCTTGATGTCAATTGACATGTCAACTCTCATAATTTCAAATTTCAAATCTACGATTACATTCTAATTTTTTAAATATCACAAATATAATAATATTCAAATAATACAATACATATATTGTTTAATTAAATCTATCAATATATCATAACTTTGATAATAATGTGGTACCATATTTTTTTATTGGAAAAACAGGAAAAACGAAAGAAAAGAATGTGTCCAGCAACCAATTAGTACGTCTATTACTTAAATTCCATTTTTCCTTGCTTAAATTTTCCAAGGACCAACTCACTGTACAATAATGACAGTGTAATCATTATTCAATGATGCACTCTAAACCCATTTTTCTACTCATATTCCAATTTCAAATATATTTTTTGTCAAATTCACCTTCCTTGATTAATTTTCATGGCCAATAATGACAATAATAATAATAATAATAATAATAATAATAATAATAATAATAACAATAACAATAACAATAACAATAACAATAACAATAAAAACTACTACAACTAATAATAATAATTTTAAACAATTAGAGCTTCTCTTTAATTATAAAAGAGATGAACAATTGCATCCTTATTAAGTTACGGTCATTACCTAAATGAAGTGCGTCAACAACTGAGGTGATTATTTCAACCCTTTCTATGTTTTTTCTCGGCTGCGTGAATTGGTGCTGTTCACAACAGCCATAAACATTTTTCCTTTATTTTTTATTTTATTATTTATTTATTTTCTTTTTCAATTTTTATTAGCAACAAAATAATCTTTTATTAAATCTGAAAATCACGTCACTCATTCTTACAAGTCATAAATTATTTATAAAAGCTGCTAAAAAGGGTTAATATAAAAAATGAGTAAAATTTATAAAACGACTAAGAGGGTCGTTACATTATCCACCAATCAAAATCATGTTTGTCCTCGAACATAAAGACGAAGATGAAAGAATAACCAACATTATCAAAACATGAGTTTTTTTCCTACCACTCGGTGTTCATCTCTCAAGATGAGCTCAGTCCATTCCATCAAGATAAACTACTAAGAACTGAACTTTCTAATCAAACTTTAAAAGCTCAACAAATCAGGAATGATTTTATGAACACAATCTAAACTGAAACCTACTGGACCATAACACAACCATCATGATGAATCATTTCTCACATAACTAAGAAACATTCATAATCAATACCCACTACAACCAAAAGTGAACCTAAACCAACCACCACATACTCATATTACATAAACGATCATAGATCTTATCAAGAATTATTTCTTACAACAATTTTTCCACGAGCATAGTTAGTTATAAGAATATGATCTTTATGGACCGATCACTCAACAAGGAAGGATCAAACTTATCTAAACCCAGGAAGATCAAGATCAAGTAAACGCCCAACAAGCGATACTCTCACAATGTCGGATAACTATAACTTTTCACATAACTCTTCTATAAGTTCTGATAAGTAAAGTTGTGCATGTAAAACTACTGGTATACATTAACTATCTCAAACAAGATCAAATCCATCATAACTAATATGACCAAGTCTATGTAAGAATCCAACCATTTCAAGAGGACATAAGAGGATTAGTACATTCGATCCACAACTAAGGAGTCACCCTAAGATGTAGAAATACACTTGGATATATGCAATGAAACATACTTCAAACCATGTCCCAAACGAAGTATCTGATCAAAATAAAATGTACGGAACCAAGGTCGAACAATAATAGATACTTTTTTCATAGTTCCTATATCATATATTTCCAATCATTTGACTACATCCATCAATTTTTTTCCATCAAAAATCAACTAGTTTGATCCCCATTAAGATACTACATATATGCGATTTATCAAACCCCACATAATCTCACATTACTATTATAAAGTCATCATTCTTAATACTAGCAAGCATCCTAACCACACTAGTAATTTACCTTATTCTCAATCTGTCACTAGTATCAAAGTCTTCTTAGTGAATACATTGTACCCTCTAAAAAGTTTAAACTATGGTTCCCTCCCTTTCCATTTAAAGATCTCATGATAGATACGGGTCACACTCAAGGCTGATAGAACAAAATCTAAATCTAATAGTACTTTCCCGTTGATATAAAACTATTATATCACCCACAATTTTGAGTCCAAACAATCTTTTACACACCAAGTGTAACATTCCAAAAAATAACATGTCTAGTGAAGAGCCCATAGGTCTTTAAGAATGGGTATTGGGGATACATAGGCATTCAAATGCCCAATATTGAGAAAAATTGGGCATAGTATAGAAAATTGGCTAAGGGGTATTAGCCAATTTCTATATAATACCCAAATAAGCAAAATATTGGGCATATTTGAAAATATTGGCTTAATGGGTGTTAGCAAATTTTTCTAAGTATTAATGACATTGTTTAAGAAATGTACCTGCAATAAAGACTCTAAGCTAGAAACATACGTTTCATTGTATTTGCATAATAGATATGAGGCATTCATGTGTCAAGTCTTGGCATCATAGCACATGACCACTTTAAATGGCCATGTAGATTAAGAAGTGCCCAAGGACATAGTGAGGATCCTTGGGAGAATAAGTAAACATTCCAAATGAACCATCGTGAATAGTTAGTTAGGAAAGTATAAGCAACATATGTGCAAGCACATTTGAAGGAACGGCCAAGGGAGGGAACCACCCTAACCGAATTCGGTTAGGGTAGTTAGGGGGTAGGCGTGTGCAAGGGTCCCCCCATGTGGGGCCTAACTCTATAACAAACTCTAGACTCTAACTAACTGACCTAATTAGCTAACTAACCTAGGACAAACAAAAATAAACCATATCACCTATGACTTTATTGGGTGACACTAACCCAGTAACTAGTTAAAGAGACAACCTAGTGCCAAGAATGTTCCAAAAGGGTTAGTTATGGTCCTAAAGGGTTCGAGATTAAATTAATGAATTAATTAATCAAGGAAAATTCATTATCTAGGCCAAGACACTTAGGAAAAATTTCAGATTTGATTAAGTCAAATGTTCTCCTATATCTAGTTTATTTAGGATGGACGTTTTTAGTAATTAGCTAATTAATTTATTAATTAAGTTAATTAGTCTAAAGTTTAATTATTCAACATCAGTTACTAAGACCTAAAATCCACGATTCATTAACTTATAACAAGACTCAAAGGCAGTAAGCAAAAATGTAGAAAGACAAAGGTTCTCTTAGCCGATTTCAAGGTTTTCTTCAAGGTTTCGTGCAAGGTGATCTTTGTAGATTCTATTCCACACAAGGTATGGATTTTATATCCTTGAATTCTTACTCCAAGAGGATTTTCAAATACTTCAAAACTCATGAATTTCGAAATTAGGGTTATTCCTAATGACATTATAGAACGTCCATCTCCCTAGTTATCATTGTCTTCGATTATAATAAGTATGTAGATGTAAATCTCGAACATGTTTTTGGTATGTGGTTCTAACTAATTATTATGTGTAAGTTTATTGATTTGTTAATGATTAATGAGACCTATAGATTGGATTCGAATGATTTGAGTGTTAGTTACACGAATTAAGGAATGATATAATGTTTACTTGTGTTTGGAGAATATGAAGTTACTATGAATTGGCTATGAAGTTTAGTTACTGTTAAAATTTTATAGTTTCGACTTGTTCATGTTTAGGAATCACTATATTACATTCATGAAACTACTTGATTTTGTTAGTGATAACATAATTAAAATAGTTTAAGTAATGTTGGTTCATGCCGATAAATTGGCTAACAATGTTTTGCCCAAAAAGTTGAATGAAATTGGCTTACAATACTGCTTTTAAAGTATGATGGAAAGATTGACTAATGACCAATGAAAACCAAATTAAGCATGACCAATGTAACTTTGAATTCATAACCAAGGGTATGTCAATCATTGGAGAAAATACCAACATACCCTTTCCAAATGAACTATGAATATAGTAACTACATTGAATAAAGTTCTTAATGTTTATAAAGAATGGTATAAGGCTAGACATGAAACGAGTTAAGGTGAGTAATAACATAATTGAAAGTCTTTGACTTATGAAAGTGACCAGAATGGGGTGTTAAATGAAGTTAGACAAGTCTCACTTACACCTAATACAACTATGTTAAAGATACTCACATAAGATGGTGTTAATAATCATGAGACAAGTCTCATTAACACCAAGATGATAATGTAAGTTTAAATTCACATTTCATCAAATAAAGAAAGGGATGACCGGTTATCCAAAGAGTTCAGTAAACCTCATAACTAGAAGCAAGCTTCCATAATGTTTAAGTCAACTCTAAAAGATTTAAAAAAAAAAAGAAGTTGAGCAAAGCACTGATAGAATAGCAATGAGCTTGTTCCAGCACATATAAGCCTCATGAGATGAAGCTACCACCAAGGTTGATAAGTATCTTCGAACTATGTTTCCAGCATAAGAACTAGCCAATGGATTCCACCTAAGCGAGCTAGGTATGATACGGTTTCACTTTAGCTGGTGATTACACCTATTTTGGTGTGGGGAATATACGTGATTTCATGTTTACCTCACATGATCTATGTCGGTTAGATGCTAAAATTACGTATTTGGTTCACTTAAGCCGTGAACCACCTCTTTTTGGTGTGGGGAGAATACTAGACTTGGTTTCACTTTAGCCGGTGACCCACATCTTTTTGGTGTGGGGCAGACACTGGATTTCATGTAAGCTCACATGATCTAGATTCACTTTGATCGGGGAATCAACTCTTTTTAGTGTGGGGCAACACTACATTTCATGTTAGCTCGCATGATCTTAATTCTAAAGATGTCCTTAAGAAAGCAATCAAGAAAGAAGAAGAGATGATGTTCAAAGTAGTTAAGTAAGATCTTAAGAATATCAATCGTCAGTGTTTGATAAGAATGAAGATTTCAGCAAATAACGGGCATAGCCAATAATGACTTCTATTATTATGCAAATGATCAAAGGCAAATAAATTGGCTTATAATGACTTCTTATATTATGCCAATAAAGTAGAGTAAAACATAATGGCAAATCAATGTCCCACATTCTCCATAACATTAAAATGATGACATAAGTGGCCTAGCCAATAAAGATTGGCTTATAAATATTTCGTGCCCAATCTATTAAGAATGGAAAGAATAACTTGTAGTAAGGGCAGCCAAATAATTTCCTTAGTCTCTTGGATTACTTACTTGATTCATTGTAGGTATGGGACTACAATGAATCATTGCACTTCTAAGTAAAATATAAGATTAAAAACATCTTTTAAATACACAACTGGAAAGAATAAGTTGTAGTAAGTGTCGCCAAATTATTTCCTTAGTCTCTTGGATTACTTACTTGAGTCATTGTAAGTATGGGACTACAATGAATCATTGCACTTATAAGTAAAATGTGAGATTAAAGATATCTTTTAACTACACAACAAGAAGAAGAAAAAGGTTGAAAAATAAACTTAATATAAAAAAAAGGGCTCTCGGGTTTGGAGGAGCAATTTTTAGAATTTTCGTTCGAGTTGTTCTAAAATTATGTTTATGATTCTAAGGTCTTATGTTCATATAGAAAATGAGTTGTGTTCTTTGAATGCATTAAAATACATCATATTCATACCATTATTCACAAATAACCAATTAGGAAAGTCTAGTGATGTCACTTTCCAAAAATGGCATGTTGTTATAGGAAGAACTTTCCTTGATCATGCATAGTCCTTTTGTGTATGTGGGCATACACCCATAATTATTACAAGTGTGTAGTAACCCTATACTATTATTATCTTTATCAGTGCAGGTCAGAGAGGAGGTTGAAGACTCATCGAAGCTATTTGGATTGTCGATCTCCAGACTTTTGTAGGTCCTCTTGATGTTCAAGGATGCTACACTTATCTATATAGTCTAGTACTTTAGACATAGTTAATGGATGTTGTCCCTAGCGTTTTTTTTTCCAGACGTTTATTTTGAAGCTTTGTACGAAGACCGTTTTGGCAAACTATTACATTATACATTGATCTTTTGATTTGAATTGATTCATCAATTGTAGATGGTTGTTATAATTCGAGAATAGCAGAATATTAATCTATGTAGAAAATATATGAAGTCTATGTATACCTCATTATGTTTTAAAAGTTTTAAATTTTTCGCAAATTTAACTATATGAATATGATGAAATCTAAGAAGAGGCTTTTCTGCGACTTTTGAGAGTTTACCGGCGTCGTTTGCATTCGGATTCCAGAATCTAGGTGTGACACCAAGTGTCATCTACCATTTAAACCATTAGATATGTCATGCTAAAACTCAAAGAAAATCCTTGGTCACTATAATAATTCTATACACTAAAAGCTCATAAGCTCTATTCACCATCAAATGCCTATGTAACACATCATAACAGTCTAGGTTGTCTCATCAAAAAAGTAGTTTCAATCCCTTCAAAATCCTCAACAACCATGTATAAGTGTAGGTCTATACTGTTGCGTACCCATAAGTCACCTATCACAATCTCAACAATTTAAACCCACATAACATCACAGTCTTACGCGCCTCACTATTTTTCCAATTCAAAACCCAAACTTCATAAAAATTGATGACAAACCCGTAGTAAGTCTACCGAAACAATTCATAGCCACAATCATATTAGATATTATATATGAATATTCATACATCCTTCAACTTTGAACCAAGAGTCCATATTAGAGGTTTTATTCCTTCACATCTTTTAAATTCTTCGCATGATGCAAATATTAAATATCTGAACTCTTAAATACACTTAATTTTTTTTCTTTCGCTGACTTTCTTACAAACTTATACATTTAACAACAACCCATTACATTTTATCTTATACTCTAAATCATCTCTTTTAAGTAAAACTCATCCTTAGGTCCATTAAAATCAAAGTAACACACTTTATGACTCAAACAATGTACAAGTCCTTCAAAATTGCGAATATCCGAAGTAATCGATCATTTCTTAATTTACCAATTCATATCCTAACAAAACATACTACCACAAACATAGACTCATAACGAACACCTTGAATTCTAGTTTAAACTATATAGCCCAATCCCATTATCAATCAACATGAGCTCACACATTGAAGATTTTTACGAATTAATATATCGTAACTTGGCATTGATCGCCTCTCCATTAACCTTATCATATTCTTCGCTAAAACTCAAACCATACTCATTATCAAATTCAAAATCACAAAAGAACTAATCATCACACTCGAGATGAACGTCTCAACACTCCTTTCACAAGTTTTATCAAAACCTTTTTAACTAATATCATGAAACTCTAGCTCTATTACCATAATAGAGAAAAACGGATCAAATCACGCGTCTCGAAAACCAATTCTCAATCCCTTTGAAGATACCTTTTTAGCCCTTGCTGCAATATCTCGTAACTCGCAAAAAGAATAAGCTAAGAAGCTAAAATTTATCTTTTTTTGAAAGAATAGGTAAAATCTAGAAAATTTTCTAAGTGTAAAAAGTGAGTTTTTTTATTCATTTTCAAACGTTCATAACTTCTATCTCAGAATGAGTTAGAGTCAGTTCTTTATATGATTGGAAATTCCTTGGATAGATATTCCCAACATCGCCGAGTTTACACATTTTTGATATCATATGAGGGAGATATGCCGATCGGAAGTTGGGTTGTTGAATTGAGGAAAGTCCAATTTGAATTTTTATAAGGGTAAAGTAGTCTTTTCACCCTCACTATTTCCTATTTGTTTCAAAGGTTTATTAGGGGTAAAAACTATAAGTCAGTTTAAGAAAATTAGAATACGCTCGGGCTTGGGAGAAAAGAGAAGAGAAGAAGTAGAGAGGAGAAAAGGGCCAAGAATTTCATGAAGAACACAAAGATCTTCAAGTGGAATTCGTCAGAGTGTGATCCCTATTAAGGTATGTGGGATCTTTCATGTTGGGTTAATTCACCCGCACACCAATTTGTTTCAATTAAGCAATTTATGAGTTGGTTTCATGTTAGGAGTTGAAGTTTTTGAAGAAAAGTTTTGAATTTTTATTGTTTAAATTGTTGGATGTGATTGTTGGTTGATTCTTGTTTATCTGAGTTGTTTTTTAGTTGAATTTGGTGAGTATTGAGGGTACTAATAGTCCCAAGTGTTTAGTCGAATAACTAGGGAGGTTTGGAGGGCTTAGAGATTAAAAAATAAAAACAAAATTCATCAGACGCACCAGGTCAAGGCAAGGCGCGTTGCACCACCAGTTTGCTAGAACGAATCCACAGTTAACTGAGGCTGGCATGGCATCTCACAAGTGCGCCCGGATCGGCGTTTTTCACCTAGTTTTCGTAGCATAGACTTCCTAAATCTTTCTAAGGTAAATTAACACCTTCTGATGATTATAATTAGTTCAAATGATTTCTAAACACCTAGAAATAATTAAAGAACTCAAATTATAACCTTTAATCTATAATCCAATTCAAGGAAAGTTAAGATGAAAGTCAAAGAAGTTGATAGTCAAGTTGAAAAGTTAAGAAGCAAGTCAAAGTAAGTTCTGAAAGTTGTCAAGAGTCTTAGTCAAACATTTTAACTTAGTCTGAAGGCTCAAGCTACAGGTTGAGCAAAGAGTAATGAGTTGAGTAAAATTCTCAACAGTTATAAGGGGACTAAGTCTTCCATAAGAGTTAAGTTACAAGATAAGGAAATAGTAAAGAGTTGAGTTTAACTCTCAAAAGTTATCAGGGAACTCCCTAAAAGCTATAAATATTTTCACATTTTGAGTAATAAAGGAAGCTAGACTTCCAATATAGTCTTTGGCTAGTTTTTTTTAAAAATAAGGGATAATGCCCAAGTACCCCTCAACCTATTGCCGAAATCTCAGAGACACACTTATACTATACTAAGGTCCTATTACCCCCCTGAACTTATTTTATTAATAATTTTTTACCCCTTTTTAGCTTATGTGGAACTATCTTGTGGGCCCAATGATGGTTGACTTTTTTTTTGAACTAGTGCCACGTAGGCTAAAAAGGGGTAGAAAATAACATATAAAATAAGTTCAGGGAGGTAATAGGACCTTAGTATAGTATAAGTGTGTCTCTGGGATTTCGGGCCTAGGTTGAGGGGGTACTTGGGTATTTTCCCAAAAAATAATTATGATTTCAAAGAGAGCTTTTAAAAGCTAAGTTTGAGCAATTATCTCAAACCAAAGAACAAGTTGTTTTAAACATATGAGCTAAGTATTTAAGGAGTATAATTGAGAATCAATATTGGGATGCGAGTTCATATTAACTTACGACCCTATAAACCATGTAGCCAATATTGTTTAATAAAGGGTCTAGTTTTTACATGATTCCAAAGTTCTTTTTATTATATACTAGTATATCCACTTAGTAGTTCAGGTTCTATACCAACGACAAGGTATATGAAGGTCCTCTTGAAATGTGAGGTAAGACGTTGTACCATCTCTTAGGCTCATAGTGATGGTTGTTGACAAGGGGATCTCCCATAGAAACTATATTACTTTCATTTTTAAGTGCAGTTGAGTTTGTTATTGCATTATATTAGAGAACAAAGTTGTTTACACTATTTTATAGTTTATATATATATATATAATATATAATATTATATATATATATATATATATATATATATATATATATATATATATATATATATATATATATATATTGCATTGTTCTTTACTGTTTTATATTAGGTTAGTATTTCATGACTTGAGTAGAGTCAAGGTAAGTTTTGCTTAATCCTTTCAAGTTTTAGTTTTTTGTTAGCATTCCAACTCGCATACTTGTAATTCAATGTACTGATGTCAGTTAGACCACACGATTTTATGATGATGACGCAGTTTACCAGGATTAGCACGCAACACTTTGTTGATCCATTTTGAGCATCCAAAGTCAGTGGTGAGCCTCCTTGCATTCTGGAGACACATACCCATTTCTAGTCTTATCTTTTATAGAATTTTGTGGGAACTGACCTAACATCTATCTTAGTATATAGAGGCTTCATAGATAGTCATACAATATAGTTTGAGTCTCTTATTTCTGTATTACAAATACTATGTTATGAGATTTAAGTGCCATTTTTTCCAGACTATTATGATGTAATTATTTCAATTCAAAATGTTTCTTACTTCGAAGTTGAGTTGAGTTGAGTCTTTCACTTAGTTGAGTATGCCAAGTCAAGGGTTCGCTCAAGGTTAGCAATAGTCATTGGGTGTCGGCCACGTCCAGGGTGTAGGCTTGAGACATGACAAACTTGGTATTAAAGAACATAATTCAAGAGTCCTAGAGAGTCTATCAAGTTGTGTTTGTAGAGTCTTAGTCATTTGTATGAAGCACGCCACATCTATGATTAGGAGGTGACAACATTTAGGAACTTCTCACTTTTATCATATTTATTATCGTGCATTAGAGTTTATCTCTAAAAGTTTCTCGTTAATTCATGCTTGTGCATGTTTCAGATAACTAGTCATTCACAAAGTGTAGCACAAGGTTGCCTAGCTAGGAGGAAAATTTCACTTAAGAACAAGACTTACACAATGGACGTGAAGTTCAACCTCAAGGGGAAGTTAGCAACACTGAGTTCCGTGAGGCTATTAGGATACTGAGTCAGGTTGTGACTAAATAGGTTGGTCAACAAAGAGGAGCTCTACGAGTAGAGGATGACACCTCAACCAGTGGAAGGAGGGCAGATATGAGAATGCACCACATCCAAATTGGGCTTGTTTTGAAGAGGCGTTCTTGCGGAGTTTCTTTCCACGAGAACTGAAAGAGGGAAAGGTGCGAGAGTTCCTTACTCTCAAACAGTACTCCTTGAGTGTTTATGAGTATGGGTTGTAGTTCACCCAACTATCTCGCTATGCTCCTAAGATGGTTAACGATATGAGGAGCAGAATGAATTTGTTTATCGTTGGCTTGGGTCCTGCATCTAGTAAAGAGGGTAGAGCGACAATGCTGATCCGTGACATGGACATATCCCGATTGATTGTGTATGTACAACAAGTTGAAGAGGAGAAGATCAGGGATAGAGGGGAGTATAGGGTCAAGAAAGACAAGAGTAGGAATGAGTCAGGGTAACAGAATGATGGTCCGAATCAGCCACATTTTAGAAACAAAAGGGGCATGCAACAATATCTATTAGTGCACTTATGCCCAGAAATAGATCCGAGTATACTGGACAAAATGCGCAGAACTTCAAGGTTCGACCAGCGTAGTCCCAAGGTAGTGTGGGCAAGGAGGTAGTTGGGCTCCTGTATGTAGTTGGTGTGGTAGAAACCACATCGATTGGTGTCGTGATGGCCAGTCAGGTTGCTTCCAGTGTGCGGTCAAGAGGGTCACTTCATGAAAGAGTGTCCTAAGAATAAGTAGGGTGGTGGAAATCCGGGCACTAGAGCCCATTCTTCGTCAGCTGCTCCACCAGAAAGGGTTGTACCTATAGAAGCTACTTCCGGTACTATGGGGAGCAAATCACATCTATGTAATCACTAGTCACCAAGTGCAATGGAACTGTCCAGATGTAGCAATAGGTATGATTAAGGTTTGCAATTTTGATGTTTAAGCTTTCTTAGACCCACGAGCAAGTTTATATTTTGTAACTCTTTATGTTACAAATTAGTTTAAGATTCTTCATTAGAAACTTTGTGAACCTCTATGTGTTTCTACCCCTTTTGGAGAGTCTATTCTAGAGGAAAGAGTCTATCAATCACAAGACCACCATGGCTGACTTAGTGGAGTTAGACATGGTTGATTTTGATGTCATTCTAGATATTCACTAGGTCCATGCCTTTTATGCATCAATAGACTGTAGAACTCGAGTTGTCAAGTTTCAGATTCCTAATGAGCCAGTTATAGAATGGAGTAATAATTCAGCAATGCCTAAGGGTCACTTCATTTCGTATCTTAAGGAAAGAAAGTTAGTTTCAAAGGGTTGTATCTATCACTTTGTCCGAGTTAATGACTCAAGTGCTGAGGTACCTTCCCTTCTGACAGAACCTATAGTATATATCATCCTAACTACTCACCCTATATCTATTCCCCCATATAGAATGACACCAGCAGAGTTAAAAGAGTTGAAAGGAAAATCTGAAAAAATTTATTGTATAAAGGTTTTATTTGACCAAGTATCTCTCCTTGGGGCTCTCTAGTCTTGTTTGTAAGAAATTAGTGTGTGTCCATCAGGATGTGTATAGAATACCGCAAATTGAATAAGGTGACCGTCAAGAATAAATATCCTCTCCCAAGGATAGATGATTTTCGACTAGCTTCAGGGTGCTTCCTGTCTCAGATCAGGCTACCATCAGTTGAAAGTTAGGAAATGTATTATTTCAAATATAGCTTTGAAAATAAGATATGGGAATTATGAGTTTTTTGTAATGTCCTCTAGTTTGAGAAATGCACTTGCGACATTCATGGATCTTATGAACAAAGTCTTCAAACCTTATTTAGATTTGTTTGTCATCATTATTATTAATGAAATATTGATTCATTCAAGGAATAAAGAAGATCATGCTAGTCACCTCAGGATAGTTCTTCAGACTTTGAAATGTACGGAGTTATACGCCAA
This sequence comes from Solanum chmielewskii, assembly GCA_027704785.1. Lineage (NCBI taxonomy): Eukaryota > Viridiplantae > Streptophyta > Magnoliopsida > Solanales > Solanaceae > Solanum > Solanum chmielewskii. The sequence goes on from JAKWIX010000318.1 coordinate 32,481,914, forward strand.
GTCCTACAAGTGTGAGTTTTGGCTTATGTATGTGAAATTCTTTGGCCACATGATTTCTGGTTATGGGACTAGAGTTTATACCCAAAAGATTGAAGCAGTTCAGAGTTGGCCTAGACACAACTCTCCAACTGTTATAAGGATTTTCTTAAGTTTCACTTGATACTGTAGGAGATTTGTTTAGGGGATTTCATTTATCTCATCTCCTTTGACCAAGCTGATTCAAAAAACAATTAAGTTTCAATAGTTTGAAGCTTGTGAGAAAATCTGTTAGGAGTTGAAAAAGAGGTTGGCTACTGCTCCAGTCTTGACTTAACATAGGGTACTCAAGGTTTTGTGGTGTATTGTGATGCATCAACAATTGGTTGGATTGTGTGTTAATGCAGAATCGAAATATTATAGTTTATGCCTCCAGACAGTTGAAGGTCCATGAGAAAAATTATCCAACCCATGACTTAGAGTTGGTTGGTGTAGTTTTTGCCTTGAAATTAGGTTGTCACTACTTGTATGGTGTGTAGACACGTAATATTGACCGAATTTAGGTTTAACACCAATTTTTAGAGCATAAATAATTTTATCAATATATTTTGACTTTTTTTATTATTTTCAATAAGTTTATTTAAAAGATATAAGAATAAACAACATAAATATAATTTTTATTAGATAAGTTTATTTTGATTGTTAAAATATATATATATATATATTTCATATATTATTTAAATAAACTAATATTTCTTAATTATGTTTTTTTATTTCATTACCCCTTTAGCTTTATTTATATATTTACTCAAAGCAATTAATAAGTATATAATTATCATTTTTATAATATATATATATATATCTATATATATATATATATATATATATATATAATATAGTATATATATATAATATATATATTTAATATTAAAAAATATAATAAACCCACGATCCCATGACCCCACTCCCCACTCCCCATTCACCATTCACACCACACATACACACATATACAAAACACAAACAAAAAGGGGAGAAGGGGAGGATCAGAAGAAAAAAGAAAGAAAAAACGTGAAAAGAAAAAATACACACAAAAAGAAAGAGACTCTCCCACAAACAAAAAATCAGTAATATATTCACATATTTTGCTTTGACTCACAAACAAAAGTTGAAGTTGAGGTTTACTTTCGTGGTTCCTTATTCGAATTGTTTTCTTTTGGTGGAATTTTTGCAAGAGGTACCATTTAATTTTTTTTCTTTAATAATTTAATATCATGTTGTACAAGCATTGATTGCAATATATTGAAGTTGTCAAATTTCACATGTGGTTAAACCGTTATGTTTTTATATGAAGTTTGTTCAAATATTTCATATCAACTTTATGTTTAGATCCCTTATATAGTTATATTTTGTGTGAAATTGCTATAACAATCCGTAGTTTGTTTCATATTAAATAACTCATAGTTTATTTCATGCTTAAGTAAAATTATTGTCCAAGTCTATTCTTATTTTTCATGTTTAGTTTTTAATGATAATATGTGTAGTTATAATGATTCTAATGATAATATGCATAGTTATCTAAATTTTTATATTCATGTCTTACTAAGTTGAATGAATTCTTTGTTTGGTTGTGTTTAGAAATGTATTAAATTATATTTTATATTATATTATGTGTGTTGTCTTGCATTATTAATTTTAGATTCTATTAATAATATTAATAATAAACTTTTTAGGATAAGGAGAGGATAATAAATTAAAAGAAAAAAGAAAAAAAATAATAACAATAAAATGGAATAAGGAAAGAGGTAGAATACGTTATGAAAGAACACCTGAATGAGAAAAAGAATAATAGAAAAAAAATGTATAATTAAATGAATGGAGACGATGTACATGGAAAAATAAATTAAATAAAAATATTGCAAAAATGAAAAGAAACAAAAGTATCGTGTTAAAAAATATTTTAGTATGATCAATTAAAAAACCACAACTATTAAAAAAAAGGGGGTAAGAAAAGAAAAAGAAGAAAAATCAATGAATAAACCAAAAATATAAAATAAGGAAAGTTAAACAAAAAAAAAACGTGCAAAATTAGTACAAAAGAAATAAGAAGTGAGAAACAAAAATACAATAAAAAAACAAAAAACAAAAAAAAAACAACAAAAAATAAAATAAAAGAGAAAAATTAAGAAGCAGGAAAATGTTGAAAGCCAGAAAAAATAGATAAAAAATTAATAAAAATGTGTAATAACTTCACATGTTTATAAAATAGTACAGTTTTTAAATATGTTAATATATATCAAAGAGTGAGGGTAAATATATTTGTCTTAATAATATAATATTCAAAAATTAGTTTAAGTTATAAAAATCCATAAAGTGACCGTGCTAGAACCACGGGACTCGAGGGATGCCTAATACCTTCCCCTCGGTCAATAGAATTCCTTATCCGAACTGATTAGCAGACCAAACAAAGAGTCATTTCCTTTTGATTATGAGATTAAGTAAAAGGTGACTTAGAACACCGTAACTCAATTCCAAGTGGCGATTCTGAAAAAAAAAAACTAAAATACTCCCCTAATTAATAACGTCACTTAAATTGGAAAAACCCTTACGCCGCTGCCCGAAAAAGGGGTGTGACATCTCTGGCGACTCTGCTGGGGACTTGAATTCGAGCTTGTAAACATGGACTTCTACATGACTTTATTATGTATTTACATACTCATCTATTTGTCGATATCATGTTTAATGGCATAATATGTTCTTTGCTTGCTTATTTACCCTTCTGATAATATGTGAATTATAATATAACTATCTTTCCTCGCGCATCCATTTGAGTCTTTGAGATACTTTATTCGGAGATGCGATTATGCTCCCGAGCCATGAGATACCAGAGATGCGGCAATGCTCCTGGGAAGGATTCTAAGTAACACATGTCTTAGGATGGGAAGGACTAACAGTGAGGCCAGAAAGCCCTGATACTAGTAAGTTGTCCCTTCTCGACTCGAGTAGTCCGCTTGTTTTATGGCTAGTCTAAACACCTTCCCTATTAGATTGTTTACCTAGTAAACAAGCCTCAACAATGACTATCCCTAATAGGATTCAATTTATCTGCGTCATGCATAATGTTGCATTATTGGGAAGACTATACAAATGTTGATCGGCTTTAGATGAATGAATTATAATGAAAAATTAATTATAACGAAAAATACCAAATTAAAGTTTTGACGTAATCCTTTTATTAAACACAATTTTTTTATCAAAATTCATATTTCTTTTACAAATGGAAAAATCTATCATTACCATCAAAGTTTTTGTTATATAAAAAAAAAGATTGAAATTTATTCAACAAAAAATAAAATACAATTGGATATACTAATATTTTTAGTTTTGAAATAATTTTAAGGGCTATTAATATATATATATATTTATATATATATATATATATATGTATATATGTGTGTGTGTGTGTGTGTGTGTGTGTGTGTGTGTATAAATAAAAAATAAAAAAATAAAAATGTTATGTCCCGATGGAATTAAGGAAAAATAAAAATGACCAAATACAAATAAAAAGTCCGGTCACTGAAGGAGAGGCAGAGGAATTCCTAAGGAAGATGAAACTATCAGACTACTCCATGGTGTAACAATTAAGAAAAACTCCAGCCCAAATCTCTTTGTTGTCTTTGCTAATACATTCTGATGAACATCGTAAGGCTGTAATGAAAATTTTAAATGAAGCACATGTTCCTAGTAATGTTACAGTGATTCAGTTAGAGGAGATTGCTGGGAGAATATTTGAGGTAAACCACATCGACTTTTCAGATGATGAACTACCCAAAGAAGGTACAGGACATAACTAAGGCCTACATATCACTGTAAAGTGTGAGCTTTCATATGTCACTCGAGTTCTAATTGATGGAGGATCTGGAGCAAATATTTGTCCTTTATCAACTCTACAGAAATTGAATGTTAGTGCTGGATGGGTCCAAGCCAGCAATGTATGTGCTAGAGCTTTTGATTGGTCAAAAACAGATGTCATTGGTGAGATAGAGCTCGTACTAACCATTGGGCCTGTTGATTTCGCTGTGAATTTTCAAGTGTTGGATATCAACGCGTCCTACAATCTATTGTTGGGGAGGCCATGGGTGCATACTGGAGCAGTCCCTCAACGTTGCATCAAATGATTAAGTTTAAATACGACCGACAAGAAGTGATTGTTCATGGTGAGGGGGATTTGTTAATCAACAAAGAATCTTTCTCCCCTTTAATCAAGGCGAATAATGAGAATGAGACACTGGTTTATAAAGCTTTTGAGGTAGTGGTTATTGAGCATGTCCCCGAGGGGAGTGTCATTTCAAAACCAAAGATGTTTATCGCGTCTGTAATGGTGGTGAATGAATTGCTGAAACATGGGTTTGAGCTGGGTAAAGGCTTAGGAATCTGCTTGCAAGGGAGAACTTATCCATTGAGTCTATGAAAGAGCATCGATACTTTTGGACTAAGCTACCAACCTAGAATCGAGTACAAAGTGAAGGCAAATAATAAGAAGAGAGATGTATGGTCACTTACCAAGCCTATAGAACAAATCTACAAATCTTTCATCAAAACCCGCGCAATAGAATCTTATCAATCATCTTTTCCAGAGCCAGTGATGAAAGTCAGCGAATAAATGGTCAACTATTTTCAAGATTTATTTGTCGAGGTTGATATGATGGAAATCGGAGAAGGCACTAGCGACAGAGATGTGCAATTCATTGGTCCTGATGTCAAGCTAAACAATTGGGAGGCCACCCCTCTCCCCGTTAAAGACGAGTCTTGGTAGTCTGTCTTGTTTTTTGTTTTGTCGTCCGATTCATTCAAGGATTGTAATTCGGATTTTATCTTGTCGTTTTATTTCAAACATTTTATTTCCCTTTTCAATAGGATGTAATTGCATCTTTATTTCAGTCTAATATATTTGTTCATTTTATTTTATACAATTCTTTCTATGCCGATTCTAGTGATAAGACATGCATGCAGAATTTTTCGCCAGATCTTAATATCCAGTCTAATCTTCGACCTAATATTGAAATAATAAGTCAAAAAATCGAATATGATGAAGACAGAGTATTTGAGGAAGTAAGGAGGGATTTCAATCATTTTGAAAATAAGTCAAATCCAAACATGAGTGAAACTGAAACGATAAATTGGGGGGGTCAAGAAATTATTGAGGAGACTAAGATAAGTGTACATGTTCGACATCAAAAGGATGATATAATCCATGCCCTGTTTGATTACAAAGATGTTTTTGTGTCATCTTATTATGACATGCCTTGATTAAGCACTGACATGGTTGTTCACAAGTTGCCAATTGATCCTAATTTTCCTCTGATAAAGCAAAAGTTGAGAAAACTCAAAACCGACATGAGTGTAATAATTAAAGAGGAGATTACAAAACAACTTGAGGCCAAAGTCATTCTAGTCTCTCAATATCCTTCTTAGTTAGCCAATATCGTACCCGTCCCTAAGAAAGACGGCAAAGTTCGAATGTGTGTTGATTATCGTGATTTGAATAAGGCAAGTCCAAAAGATGATTTTCATTTGCCTAACATCCATATTTTATTGGATAATTGTGCTAAACATGAGGTTGCATCTTTTGTGGACTGTCATGCAGGCTACCATCAGATTATTATGGATGATAAAGATGCAAAAAAAAACATCTTTTATCACTCCATGGGGTACATATTGTTATCGTGTTATGCCTTTTGGATTAAAAAATGCAAGGGAAACTTATATGAGAGCAATGACAACCATGTTTCACAATATGATGCATAGAGAAATCAAAGTTTATGTGGATGATGTTATCATTAAATCAAAAAAACAGTCAAATCATGTGAAAGACTTAAGGAGATTCTTCGAAAGGCTCCGCAGGTATATTCTCAAGCTCAATCCTACAAAATGTATATTAGGAGTACCATCGGGGAAGCTTTTGGGGTTTATAGTCAGTCGTAGAGGTATCGCGTTGAATCCTTCAAAAATAAAAACAATTCAAGAATTGCCACCTCCAAAGAACAAAACTAAGGTTATGAGCCTTCTAAGAAGGTTAAACTACATCAGCAGATTCATTGCTCAACTCACAACAACTTGGAGCCTATCTTTAAGTTGTTGAAAAAGAATGCCACAGTCGAGTGGACCGAATAATGTCGAGAAGCTTTTGAAAGAATTAAGAATTACCTGTCAAATCCCCCTGTGTTGGTTCCTCCCGAGCCGGGAAGACCTTTGATATTGTATATGTCAGTACTGGATAATTCTTTTGGTTGTGTAGTTGGTCAGCATGATGACACTGGGAAGAAAGAGCGGGTCATTTATTACCTCAGCATGAAGTTTACCGTTTACGAAGCGAAGTACACCCTTCTTGAAAGAACGTGTTGTGCCCTAACTTGGGTAGCACAGAAGTTGAAACATTATCTTTCATCTTACACTACTTAACTCATCTCTCGCATGGATCCGTTGAAATATATTTTTCAAAAGTCCATGCCCACAGGCAGGCTTGCGAAATGGCAAATATTGCTCACAGAGTTTGAAATTATCTATATAACACGAACCGTAATGAAAGCTCAAGCATAGACAGATCATTTGACAGAGAACCCTATTGATGAAGAAAATGAACCACTTAAAACCTATTTTCCAGATGAAGAGATATCTTGTATCGATGAAGTTATTCACGATAACGATCAAGGTTGAAAGTTATTCTTTGATGGGGCCTCGAACAGGAGAGGAGTTGGAATAGGAGTTGTTCTTATGTCTGAATCAAGGGAATATTACCCTATATCAGCCCAACTTAGATTCTATTGTACTAATAATATGTCTGAGTATGAAGCAGGCATTTTGGGTCTAAGGTTAGCTATTGACATGGGCATCCAAGAATTGTTAGTGTTAGGAGACTCAGACTTACTAGTTCATCAAATTCAAGGAGAATGTGAAACTCGAGACCCAAAGCTCATACAATATCAACATTGTTTACAAGGTCTTTGTCAACGATTCGTGTCGATAAAGTTTAGACACATTCCCAGAATGCACAATGAGATTGCAGATGCATTGGCCACTTTATTTTCGATGCTCCAACACCCTGATGACGCCCATATCGACCCTTTATACATACAATTTCGTGATCAACATGCTTATTGCAACATGATTGAGGAGGAATTTGATGGTAAGCCTTGGTTTCATGATATCAAAACATATCTTCAGTCTGGAGAATGTCCGTCGGATGTAACAAGTAATCAAAAAAGAACTATTCGACGCTAGCAATGGGTTTTTTCTTAAGTGGAGGCATATTGTAAAAGAAGACACCCGATTTAGGTCTTCTAAGGTGTGTAAATGCTCAAGAGGCTTCCACAATCATGATTGAAGTACACTCAGGAGTTTGTGGACCTCAAATGAATGGATATGTTCTAGCCAAGATGATACTTCGAGTAGGATATTATTGGCTCACCATGGAGCGGGATTCCATACGATTTGTTCGAAAATGCCATGAATATCAATGACATGGTGATTTAATACATTCTCCCCCTTCCGCGTTGTATGCAATGTCTACTCCATGGCCTTTCGTGGCATGGGGAATGAATGTGATTGGACCGATAGAACCAAAATCATCAAATGGTCACAGGTTCATCTTGGGGGCCACTGATTATTTTACAAAGTGGGTGGAAGCAGTAACTTTCAAGTCAGTGACCAAGAAGGTCGTGGTGGATTTCATCCATTTCAACATCATCTTTCAGTTTGATATTCCAAAGATGATTATAACTGACAACGCCGAAAATCTCAACAACCACTTAATGCAAGAGGTATGCTACCAATTTAAGATTGAGCATCGAAATTCAACTCCGTATCACCCAAAGGAAAACGGGGTTGTAGAAGCTGCTAACAAAAATATAAAAAAGATACTTCGCAAGATGGTGCAAAGTTCACGACAATGGCATGAAAAGTTGTCTTTTGCTTTGTTGGGTTATCGCACTACAGTCCGTACGTCAGTGGGCGCTACCCCATATTCACTGGTATATGGGACTGAGGAAGTTATACCTGCAGAGATTGAAATCCCATCATTACGAATTGTTGTGGAGGCTGAAATTGATGATGATGAGTGGATCAAAACTCGGTTACAGCAATAAAGTTTGATTGATGAGAAGCATCCGACATCAGTATGTCATTGCCAATTATATCAGAAAAGAATGTCACGGGCATACAACAAAAATGTGCGTCCCAGACATTTTGAAGAGGGTCAATTAGTGTTGACACCCATTTTGCCACATCATGCTGAAACTAAAGGCAAATTTTCTCCAAATTGGAGAGGACCATTCGTTGTTAAAAGGGTATTACCCTATGGTGCTATTTACATAGAAGATACAGAAGGCAAAGTGACAGAAACGGTCGTCAATGCTGATGCTGTGAAAAGATATTACATATGATTGAGTTTCAACATTAGAAACACTTATGTTTAGGCTCGACATTTCAAGGGTTGATTTAATGGGATCTCTTGGTTATGCTGTTTCCTTGACTTTTCAAAAAAAAAAGAACAAAACAAAAACAAAAACAAAAACAAAAACAAATTGCATGAACTACGTTTGACCTGATTCTTATTTTGGCAAGATACGTAGGCAGCCCTAATATTGGGTTCGGTTCAACCAAATAGATATCCAAAAATTCATATTGTAGTATACTGGGGCAAAATTCGTTTGTTTATTCATTCGGTCTCTCATCTCAAAGCTCAAAATCAACACCATCATCTAAAGTCAAAAAAAGAAGTCTTTTCATCCACCCTTGATATGTCGAGAGTAAGTCGGTTAAGGGTAGGTAAAATTCCTGAATGGGCGCCATAAGACAAATGTGAGTGAAAAGAAATAAAAATGGTGAAAACCCTAAGTGGACACCGTAAGGCGAAAAGGATTTGAAAATCAAAGAGTCTTATTGGTAAAAATTATGACATGCACCATAAGGCAGACGTGAGCTGGAGCAATTAACATGATAGAGTTTTAGCGGCAAAGACCTTCGTGAATATCACAAAGTCTATAAGGGTTCAAATTGTTTATGGCTTCATTAAGTGTTGGGATTTCACATCAAGATTGAATAATCAATAATGGTTGATGAATAGATTGGATAGCCAAGTCTGGAAATCAATTCAAATTGCGTGGCATGATCAGTAGACTCGGCTCCCACACTCAGATAAGTTTTTCTTTCTTCTTCTTACAAAAAAAAAGTCTTTATCGAATCTTTTCTTTTATTCTCATATAGTTCGTAATTTTCATATACTTTTTTTGTCACTTTTTTGGTATGTATTTGAGTCGAGTCTTTGTCAAAACACTAAGAAGGAATTTCAAGACTCGCTACCAAGTCTCTAAACGGTACTAGGCAAAGCATCAGGCTACTGAGTTAATCTGTCTTCAAGTGTTGAATTCGAAAATTCTCTGATCCTATGAAGGCTAAACAATGAGTGTTGTGAGATAAAGACATTGGATTTAGGTCCAAAAATAAGCAAATTTGGATGAAAGTACTATCAATCAATAGGTAGTATTGACCGTTGGAAACAACCAAAGCGTCATAAGTGTTTGAGCCGCCCTTGTCGAAAGATGGAACCACAAACCAACCACCACCTTTTCAAACTCACAAATTTTCTTTGTTGAAGCAGGGACACAAGTTGTTTAAACATTGAGGATTCGAGCAACCTAGATGTTCAACCTAGTCTGCAGCGAGCGAAATGGAAACCCTATAATAAAGACTTGTGGAATATTATATGAAAGTTGGCTAATATATATCAAAATAGCAATTACTTGAATGTTGGAATATTTATTTTTTTTATTATTATTATTTTTTCTCCTTGAAGGAACTTCCAAATAATGAAGATAGCATTCACAATGTTTCGTTGGTATTATTAGTTTGTTGAAAATTATATTAGCAGGACCCTCCTGGATAATGGGATTAGGAGGACCCTCCTGGATAATGGGACTAGCAGGACCCTCCTGGATAATGAGATTAGCAGGACCCTCCTGGATAATGGGACTAGCAGGACCCTCCTGGATAATGGGATTAGCAGGACCCTCCAGGATAATGGGACTAGCAGGACCCTCCTGGATAATGGGACTAGCAGGTACCTCCTGGATAATGGGATTAGCAGGACCCTCGTGAATAATGGGAGTAGCAGAACCCTCCTAGATAATGGGACTAGTAGGACCCTCCTGGATAATCGGACTAGCAGGACCCTCCTGGATAATGGGATTAGCAGGACCCTCCTGGATAATGGGACAAGACGGAGCCTCCTAAATAATGGGATTAGATTACTTTCTCATAGGATTAACACTTCGTAGTCTAGATTTTTAGTTTTATTTTCTCCTGAAATAAATTCTTCCTAGCCGAAGTGTATGTTTTATATTTATATTTGCTAATAACTCATAAAAAATTTCCCAGTGAAAACTGGGGCAAATTTTTTTTTTTGTTGTTGTTTGTGGTGGTTCTCAGGTTTTCTCAAGCGAGACCTGGATTTGAAATTCAAGAACAAAGTTTCAAAGTTTTTAGAATAATCAATTCCATGATGGTTAGAATTAGCTTCTTCAATGCATGTAGCAGCCTGACTTCCACACATCTTTTACTAGTCAACTTTTGATCAAGAAAACACGTATTCATTCAAGAGAATTTTTCAAGTTGTCATTTTGATGAATGTCAAAAGTTCAGTCTAAGTGGCAAGTTCAGCCTCCATTCCAATTCTAAGTTAAGATATTCACTCAAAAATCAAGGTAACATCTTAAAGTCAAAATTCAAGTGAAGATTCAAGAAAAGCTGCGTGGATAGAAGTTTGTACATTTGTTTTTCTTTTGACTAATAGTTTTCAATTTTTATGTAAGGATAAGAGCCGCGATCTGGAGCCTCGATGGAACCTCACTTAACTTCCAACTCATCCCTTTATCTCCTCGAACTACAAGTGGCCTGATTCCCCTTATCACCCGGGATATGTAGGATGTCCAAACAAGGACTCGGCCGCACAAATTTTGGTCTTTCAAATAAGAGTGCGGTCAAAACTTGTAACTTTGTCTACTTCTTTGTCTGAAAAACTCTTTGTGTTTCCAGTCAAAGAGGGGCAAATTGTAGACACGTAATTTTGACCGAATTTAAGTTTAACACCAATTTTTAGAGCATAAATAATTTTATCAATATATTTTGACTTTTTTTTATTATTTTCATTAACTTTATTTAAAAGATATAAGAATAAACAACATAAACATAATTTTTATTAGATAAGTTTATTTTGATTGTTAAAAAAAGATATATATATATATATATATATATATATATATATATATATATATTATTTAAATAAACTAATATTTCTTAATTATATTTTTTTTGTTTTAATTACCCATTTAGCTTTATTTATTTATTTACTCAAAGCAATTAATAAGTATATAATTATCATTTTATATATATATATATTTAATATTAAAAAAATAAAAAAAATAAACCCACGACCCCATGACCCACTCCCCACTCCCCATTCACCATTCACACCACACGTACACACATATACAAAACACAAACAAAAAGGGGAGAAGGGGAGGATCAGAAGAAAAAAGAAAGAAAAAACGTGAAAAGAAAAAATACACACAAAAAGAAAGAGACTCTCCCACAAACAAAAAATCAGTAAATATATTCACATATTTTGCTTTGACTCACAAAAAAAATTTGAAGTTGAGGTTTACTATCGCGGTTCCTTATTCGAATTATTTTCTTTTGGTGGAATTTTCGCAAGAGGTACCATTTAATTTTTTTTTCTTTAATAATTTAATATCATGTTGTACAAGCATTGATTGCAATATATTGAAGTTGTCAAATTTCACATGTGGCTAAACCGTTATGTTTTGATATGAAGTTTGTTCAAATATTTCATATCAACTTTATGTTTAGATCCCTTATCTAATTATATTTTGTGTGAAATTGCTATAACAATCCGTAGTTTATTTCATATTAAATAACTCATAGTTTATTTCGTGTTTATGTAAAATTATTGTCCAAGTCTATTCTTATTTTTCATGTTTAGTTTTTATGATAATATGTATAGTTATTATGATTCTAATGATAATATGCATAGTTATCCAAATTTTTATATTCATGTCTTACTAAGTTGAATGAATTCTTTGTTTGGTTGTGTTTAGAAATGTATTAAATTATATTTTATATTATATTATGTGTGTTGTCTTGCATTATTATTTTTAGATTCTATTAAAAATAATAATTATAAACTTGTTAGGATAAGGAGAGGATAATAAATTGAAAGAAAAATGAAACAAATAATAACAATAAAATGAAATAAGGAAAAGAGGTAGAATACGTGATAAAAGAACATTTGAATCAGAAAAAGAATAATAGAAAAAAAAATATAATTAAAAGAATGGAGACAATGTACATGAAAAAATAAATTTAATAAAAAATAATGCAAAATAGAAAAGAAACAAAAGTATAGTGTTAAAAAAAATATTTTAGTATGATCAATTAAAAAAAACACAACTATTTAAAAAAGGGGGGGTAAGAAAAGAAAAAGAAGAAAAATCTATGTAAAACCAAAAATATAAAATAAGGAAATTTAAACAAAAAAAACGTGAAAAATTAGTACAAAAGAAATAAGAAGAGAAACAAAAATGCAATAAAAAACAACAAAAGAAAAAAACAAACAACAAAAAATAAAATAAAAGAGAAAAATTAAGAAGTAGGCAAATGTTGAAAGCCTGAAAAAATAAATAAATAATTAATAAAAATGTGTAAAAACTTGACATGCTTATAAAATAGTACAGTTTTAAATATGTTAATATATATCAAAGAGTGAGGGTAAATATATTTGTCTTAATAATATAATATTCAAAAATTAGTTTAAGTTATAAAAGTCCAAACAAAGAGTCATTTCCTTTTGATTAAGGGATTAAATAAAAGGTGACTTTGAACACTGTAACTCAATTTCAAGTGGCGACTCTGAAAAAAAAACTTAAATAATCCCCTAATTAATAACGTACTTAAATTGGAAAAACCCTTACGCCGCTGCGCGAAAAAGGGGCGTGACATCTCTGGCGACTCTGCTGGGGACTTGAATTCGAGCTTGTAAACATGGACTTCTACATGACTTTATTATGTATTTACATACTCATCTATTTGTGGATATTATGTTTAATGGCATAATATGTTATTTGCTTGCTTATTTACCCTTCTGATAATATGTGAATTATAATATAACTATCTTTCCTCGCGCATGCATCTAAGACTTCTGAGATACTTTATTCGGAGAAGAGATTACGCTCCCGAGCCATGACATACCAGAGATGCGGCAACGCTCCTGGGAAGGATTCTAAGTAACACATGTCTTAGGATGGGAAGGACTAAATGTGAGGCCAGAAAGCCCTGCTACTGGTAAGTTGTCTCTTCTCGACTCAAGTAGTCCGCTCGTTTTATGACCAGCCTAGACATCTTCCCTATTAGATTGTTTACCTAGTAAAAGAAGCCTCAACAATGACTATCCCTAATAGAATTTGATTTATCTGAGTCATGCATAATGTTGAATTAATGGAGAGCTCAACACAAGGGTCGAGCCTTTCTAGGAGAAGTATCCTTACTTGAGACTATCATGTACATTATTTGTGTTATTTGCTGCATTATTGGGAAGACTATACAAATGTTGATCGGCTTTAGATGAATCAATTATAATGAAAAATTAATTATAACAAAAAATATCAAATTAAAGTTTTGACGTAATCCTTTTATTAAACACATTTTTTTGTATCAAAATTCATATTTCTTTTACAAATGGAAAAATCTATCATTACCATCAAAGATTTTGTTATATAAAAAAAATGATTGAAAATTTAATCCAACAAAAAATAAAATACAATCGAATATATACTAATATTTTTAGTTTTGAAAAAATTTTAAGGGCTATTAATATATATATATATATATATATATATATATATATATCTTCTTCCTTTAATAGCCTTTTTTTAAAAAAATATAAAAAAATAAAAAATAAAAACAAAAAAAATAAAAATAAAATGCTTTTTTTTGTGTGTGTGTGATTATTTTATTATAAAAATATATAATAAAAAAAAAAATACTTTTTTTGTGTGTATGATTTTTCCGTTATTCTTGTTAAAATATATATATTTTTTATTAAGACTAGTTTGTCACTATCATAATATAGGGAAATATGAATCCATATGGAAAGGGAGATAAGAGACAAAGAGAGGACCAATCACCTCGATTCATGATATTGGATAAGGCCCCGACATTCTTGAAGACATAGTAGAAAAATATGACAAACCATGGACGAGGAATGGTGTTCAAACGCTTGGGATTTCTACGAAGCCTTTTGTATGTTGAGCCACGACGGGATTTTATAGAAGCACTAGTGCATTTTTGGGACCCGTTAAGGAATGTATTCCGTTTTTCTGGTTGTGAACTCACCCCACCCTTGAGGAGATAGGGGCATTCATTGGAAAGGGTAAACATCTTCACAAAAGAGAGCCTATGATACCAAAACATATTAATGGGAGGAGGTTTCTAGAATTACTGCATATAAATGAGAATAATATAGGTGGTTGTCTTGATAATGGATGGGTTACGTTAGAATTTTTGTACAAAAGATATGGCAAAAGTGATGGATTCGAAGTGTATGGAAAGAAACTCCGTAATAATGGGTGTCAGCTGACCTGGGAAGCACACAGTTATGATGCCTTCCTGGTGGCTTTTTTGGGGATCATGGTATTTCCAAAAAAAGGAGGAAAGATTAGCATGAACTTAGCTGGAGTAATTACAGCTTTTGAGAAAAATCCTATTATCACCCTCGTACCAATGATTCTGGCAGACATCTATCGTGCTTTAACTATTTGCAAGGATGGAAAAGACTACTTTGAGGGATGCAATATGTTATTACAACTATGGATGATTGAACACATTCGTCATCACCCTTATGCAGTGGACTTTAAAGTAGAATGAAATGATTATATTGGAGGCCACAAAGAAAGAATTAAAGATCATAGTTTTTCGAAGGGTATTGAAGCTTGGAAGCAACACCTCAATAATCTGACTGCTGACAAGATTGTGTGGAATTATCATTGGTTTCCATCGGCCGAGGTGATATACATGTCTACTTTTCGATCGTTCATTGTACTAATGGGTCTTCGAGGTGTCAAACCTTACATGCCACTTAGAGTCATGCGACAACTCGGGCGACGCCAGTTTCTACCACCTAATGAAGATATGCGTGAATTCATGTATGAGTTTCATTCCAAGATACCTTTAAGGCAATCAGAGATATTTAGGATTTGGAGGGTATGCATACTCTCAAGTCCCCACGGTATGGTGAAGGATTGCACAAAAGGCGAGGTGGACCAAGCATACTTAGACTGGATTCATGATCACCCCCTTCCTAAGGTTATGCCAGAAGGGTCAATAAAAGAACCTATAGATCGAGAATCAGAAATTGAGGTTAAGATTAAGCAAGCTCGCCTCGAAGTCAAAAGAAGCTACAAATCTACTCTGGATATCCTAAGTAATGACCTGAAAAATGTTAAAGAGGAGTTGGCCCAACATGATGCAATATTTGAAGTTAGATTTAGAAAACACCGCTCTACCATTCTAACCTTACAAGAAGACTTGGGCATTTCCAAAGGCGCTATGGAGCAACATGAAGAGGAGTATAAGAAAGAAAAGGCCCAGCTTATCTGCGCACAGTCTAGACTCCAAACTCAAGTTAAAGCCTCTCTGGAATGGTAAAGAGAAATAGCAAGGCGTTTCAGTGCTTATCAGGCAGACTGTGAGATTAAGAGAGGTCAAAGGATAGCCGAGTGAGATGTACTCCACCTTCAAATTGAAGAGCTCCAAGAACAAAGGGAAAATTTGACGCATGAAGTCAATACTGCTCACTACTGGTTACAAAATTGTTATGACAATATGGATGAAGCCAGAGACAGAATACTACAACTCAGGGATGAACTCAACAATGTTTATGCTAGATATTTACACCAGAACGATGAGAGGTTGGGCCGACAGGCCCGTGCTTTGGCTCCATATATACCGAAAGCGTTGGCGAAGATTTATACGGGTCTTGGAGATGATTGAGATTCGAGGATTCAGTTTCTTTTAGAGTCTATTTTCTTAGTAGTGATTATTTCATCTTATTATTATTTTTAGTTTTTTCTCTTTCTTTTCGTTTTGTTATTTTATTTCATTTCGAGTCTATCTAAGTCCTAGGTACTCTGTTTTTTGTTTGTTTGTTTGTTTTATTCAAATCATTGTTTAAAATATTTGAGAATGAATGAAAAAGATTTGCTTTCGGTCACATTATGTGCATATGTCATGCAAAAAAATTAATTAATATCTTTCTCGAACTACACAAGATCTGATTCATGGGTCAAACATGATACGTAGGCAACCCAGAGGGTTCGATCCAAATTATTATTATTATTATTATTATTATTATTTCTTTTCTTTTTTTCTTTCTTCTTTCTCTTAAAAATTATAATCATAATGATAATAAATAAATAAATAAATGAATAATAATAATAATAAAATAAAAATAACTAATGAAGAGAAGAATGCCTAGGTAAGCCGGGATGAAACATAAGGTCCTCCATATTAGAAGTATGTATGTGGATACAATGTGCATAATTTCTTAACACTAATCGGTTTGTTACTCTACTCAGAGAGAGAGAGAGAGAGAGAGAGAGACATACTAGCTTAAAGGTAGTTGGTTTGTGGTTAAACAGACATCACATCCTTACAACGCAAGATCAAAAGGGAAACAGAAAATGGCCTCCAAAGACGGAAATGAATCGGACAATGAGGAGGAGATCCAAAACCAGATGACTTCACAAGAAATAGGGACAACAGAAGAGATAAGGGCGTAAAACAACAAATGGCAGAGATGTACGACGCTTGGATGAGTGGACAACCTCCATCATCTTCAATCCGAGACTATTTTAATACAAATATGTCTCACCCTATAAAGGTGTCGACAAGTGATCCGATATATCCCCCTGGATTCAGCCCATATGCTAACACATTCAATGTCGCTGGAACTTCTATGGTGCGCACTTTGAATACGTCTGTGATAAGTAATCTACTCATTGTGTCAACTGCCCCGACTATCAGCATCCCGCAGCCAACGATGGTGTCCAAATCCAACAGCGATCCTCCGCCCAAAGTTCGGCGTGATAAGAGTTACACTCTTGAAGAGGCCATTAAAATTCCAAGTTCTCATCCCAACATTCATCAATATAGTTCCCCTGTCGAAATTGAGAGGATGGTCAAGAATGAGGAACATGAAGAAATGACTAAGAAAATGAAGAGTTTGGAACAGAGTATAAGAGATATGCAAGGACTAGGAGGCCACAAAGGCATCTCGTTCATTGGCTTATGTATGTTTCCTCACGTCCATTTACCTGCTGGTTTTAAAACTGCAAAGTTTGAAAAATATGATGGTCACGGAGACCCCATAGCTCATCAAAATAGATATTGCAACCAATTGAGGGGTGCAAAGGGCAAATAAGAGTTACTTATGGCCTATTTTGGGGAAATCTTAGTAGGGATTGCATCTGAATGGTTCATAGATCAGGATATCACCAACTGGCACACATGGGATGATTTGGCTCGATGTTTTGTACAGCAATTCCAATATAATATTGACATTGTTCCAGATCGCTCCTCGTTCATGAGGAAAAAGACCACGGAAAATTTTCGTGAATATGCTATCAGATGAAGGGAACAAACTGCTAGGGTTAAACCACCAATGAAGGAGTCAGAGATGATTGACGTTTTTCTCCAGGCGCAAGAACCTAATTACTCTCACTATCTGCTTTCATCCGTAGGGAAGACATTCACTGAAGTTATTAAGGTAGGGGAAATGGTAGAAAATGCATCAAGTCTGGAAAGATTATAAGTCAAGCTGCCTTAAAAGCCACAACACGAGTGCTTCAAAATGGTTCTGGAAATATTGGAGGGAAGAAGAGAAGGGAGGATGTGGCCGCTATTGTATCAGCGCCTAGGACTCATGTCCAAGGTAATTCCCCACAACACTATTTTCCTTCCCAAGATCCACAATATTCTGTCCCATACACTCCATATCATGTTTTTAATGCACAACCAATTGCACCCCCTTCTTATCTACAATGGCATGCACCAACTCCACAAAATCATCCACCACCCCCACAAGTTCATCAAAATACTTCTAGAATTCCTTTCCGTCCTAGACCACAATACAAAGAGGGAAATGGCGTTAAAGATGAGTTCACTCCTATTGGGGAGTCGTATGCTAGCTTGTTCCAAAAATTAAGGACGTTGAATGTTTTGAGTCCTATTGAGAGAAAGATGTTGAATCCTCCCCCGAGAAATTTGGATTATTCTCAACATTTCGCATATTGTTCTAATGCCCCAGGGCATAATATAGAGATGTTGGTATTTGAAAAAGGTCATTCAGGATTTGATCGATTCTAATTGATTATAATTGAAAGTCCGAGTGGACCCAACATCAATCAAAATCCATTGCCGAGGCATACTTAAACAAGCATGCTAGAAATGATGAAGGGTCATGAAGAGTTTGCATCTTTGTATAAGCCAATCCTTAGGGTTGGAACTGGCATTGAGAAGTCAGCAAATGTTGTTGATTTAAAAAAAATGATGCCTTTAGGGGCAGAAAGTGTGTTTGAAAAGTTGAGTCCATCAAACACACCCATCTTAACTGTGAAAGGAGCCCTTGAAGATGTTTGGGCAAGTCCGAGTACGGCAAAGACGTTTGTTCCAAAAAGGCCAAACAAGCCTATCTTGATCGTACTAGGGGCCCATATTCCTCCTGTGATTATCAGGCCAGTATCCCAGCTCCCAATGACTAACCCCAAATTTAATATCCCAAATACTTAATTACCTATCTCAAATATATATATATATATATATACACATATTTGAGGTATTAAACTACTTGCATACCTTAAAATTTATAATAATTGGATGAATTAATACTTAACCTTGGCCTTGAAATTGAGAAAATATGAGTATTAACATGTCAATTGGCATCAAGATTAGTAGCTTGTTACATAGTAATATAAGTGTTGTTAGTTTTGAAACCTCATTGTTGTTATTTAATGTGAATAGATTGCTTTGAGTTGAAAGTACAACGAAAGTGGAAGGCTCATGTGCCGGAGTGAGTTCTTGATTATTCGAGGCAAGTGAATTTCTAAACTCTTGTTAAGTGTATGAAATGCATGTATTTCCTTGTGGTATATGTTTGGGAGTAATGAGACTTGATAATGGGTTCATTCGTCCACATTGATTAATTCTAATGATGAAAAACAAAGGGGAATAAAATGCAATGTGATTAATTGTTTGTGTGTGATGATTTGATAATAGAGAATGGTTTGAAAGGTTTGTTGAATTATTATTGATGTTGTTGTGAATTGTGCAATGCTATGAAAATGGTCATCTCCTCGTTATTTTTGTAAACATATCATTTGCATCGTTCTGAGACATGGTTGTGACAAATGTTATGCGCATTAAAAAAGGAGGAGAAATTAAAGAGGATGTACCATTTCGAGGGACGTATCGCGCGCCGCGATGAATACTATATTTCGAGTGACGTATCGCACGCCGTGATGGTTATTAATCGAGGTTCATCTCGTGCGCCGCGATAGATGCATGGATAGATATGTACCACATGGGTCTCGGACTGAGAGACATCGGGTGTGTATCACTAGGTCAGACATGCATTATTATACTTGACATTACATTCCATTGCATTGCACATGCTTATCATTATTCAACTTTATATTGTGTTTTGCTGATCTTGTGAATGCCTTTCTGGGAAACTTGTGATTCATGAATACTGAGCTTTTTGTTGAGGATATAAAATTTGTTAAAGTGTTGTTGTTGAGGATATGTAATTTGACAAAGTATTGTTGTTGAGAATACGTAATTTTATAAAGTATTCTTGTTTAGGATATGTAATTTGTCAAAGTGTTGTTATTGAGGATATGTAATTTGTTAAAGTGTTATTATTGAGGATATGTAATTTGTCCAAGTGTTATTTTTGAGGATATGTAACTTGGCTAGGTGTTGTTGTTGAGCTATGTGCTATGTAAATTGTGAGGTGCACTGATTTTTATGCAGGTTATAGTTTTGGAGGTTCGGTGGGCTGGTAGGATTACCTGTATTTCATTCCTTTAGCTTTGTTTATGTCACGACCCAAAACGAGCCGCGAGTGGCACCCACACTACCCTCCTATGTGAGCGAACAAACCAATCTAAACCCCAACATTTCAACCATAATAAACAGAATATAATGCGGAAGACTTAAAACTCATTAACGAAAATCGATTAAATAACTTCTAAAACTCCATACTTATCATTCCCAAAATCTGGAAGTCATCACCACAAGAACATTCTATCCTCAAATTACTAATCTAAGAGTATCTAGGAAGCTAAAATAAGTAAACAAATGGTCCATGTCCGAACTTCAAGGACATCAAGACATGAATGAGAGAAAATCCAGTCCGAGCTAGGAACAATAGCTCACCCTGAAATCTGACGTGATGAAGACTGGCTAGAAATGAGGACAAGTTGAAGACGATGACACGTTTGCTGCACTACACAAATAACAAAGAAGAAAATTACACGTAGGGGTCAGTACAAGGCACAAGTACTGAGTAGGTATCATCGACCAACTCAAAATAGAAAACAATATATATCGAATAATAACATAAAACCAACCAAATACTTAACAGGTGACAACAACAAGTACCATAACCATTGGCCGCAACACCAAGCACATCTATGAGGACTCAAGCCTCCACACCATACTCACTTGGGAAATAGGTTCTTTAAATCTGAGTATATTAGCATAATTCAAGATTGATTCTCTTTACTATCCTGGTGTCGGAACGCGACACTCCGATCCCCTCAATATTCATTCATCTTACTATCCTGGTGTCGGAACGTGACACTCTGATTCCCTCAATATTCATTCATCTTACTATCATGGTGTCGGAACGTGACACTCCGATCCCCTACTATCCTGGTGTCGGAACATGACACTCCGATCCCCTACTATCCTGGTGTCGGAACGTGACACTCCGATCCCCTAATACTACGTGTCGGTTCGTGACAATCCGATCCCCTAATACTACGTGTCGGTTCGTGACACCCGATCCCCTAATCTCATTAATTTCGTTCATCAAGCCTTGTTTTATACCAAGGCATCATCATTAACAAAGTGAATTTAAGGGTTTAAGATTCATAGTCTCATATTTCCAATCCATTACAATTACATAATCACATCATGCAAGCACACAATTAAGCATATAGAAGACTTTACAATACCACCCGATACATATCATTCGCTATTAAGAGTTCACTATGAAATAGCATAAACCATAACCTACCTCCATTGAAGAACCGAAGTCAAGCAAGCTACTTCTCCAATACTTTTTCTTTCATCAATGCCTCCGAACCTTTCCAATCTATGCAACATGCATAATTTATAAGTTAACGCTTCTATAGGCACTTCATTACTCTATTAAGTATAATCTAAACCCAATAGTCATCAAATACAAATCTATATTCAAGTTTCTTATCTTGAGTTCAATTAATATGTCAAGCCTCCTATTTCCTATATTTAAGCCTAAGGTTAAGTCATTAATTTTCCGAATAACATAACTTTAATGTCATTCAAATAATATGTTACTCTTAATATTTAATTACCTACCTCAATATATTAAAATATAGTTTATAATGTGAGAACAAAATATTAATATATAAAATTGGAGTCATTTATCACAAAACTAATGGCGTACAACCTAACGACCCAAGCAACCCAAACTACACATGAACTATAATACATGCATACAAGAAATATGCAGAACTTAATGTATTCAAATTTTTTCACTACAGTAACACAAGGTTTGTTTAGTAATCATAGGCAATCATTCGATAGTTATCAATTTTTGAATTTGTTTTCATATTACACTTTTTTTTGTAGGTAAATAAGTATATATGCCATGTCCTTCCTATACCTACATATAATAACAATAATACTTATAATAATAAGAACTATTCGAAATCAAAAATAACTGATTTGCAAAACCTGTAGCATACCACGTAATGCATTGTAGAACTAGCCTATTTCTTTCTCCATTTCAATAATACATTTATAATATTATATTACTTAGATTCATTCCTTAATTGTCAAACAATTTGCCTTTACATTCACTCATATTTAATGCTTGTCCCCCAATTTTTCAACAGTAAGCACACCCCTCTTCAATCTTATATCTAACAAAATAACAACAATATAAATTCTCGCCTGAAATTAAAGTTCATGAAATTAACATGGAATTGGTGACGTTTACCTGATGCTCAATCGCTCCAAACTTTTTTCGACGCCGCTTTCTCTTGTTTTCTTCTGTATCTATTTTTTTACAAATTATTTGTTACCCTAATTATTATACTAATTATAAGAATAGTAAAAGTGCTCCACTATTAGTTTTAATATTATTAATTTCTCTAACCACTAACTAAATAAATTATTAAAACTAACCCACTAATTTCATAATTATAATTATGAAATAGTTTAAAATACCCATTTAGAATCTAACGAAAAATATTTTATGAAACACAAGGCTTTAACTCTCAAAACGACCAAAAGGGTCGTTACAATAGATACCAATTTACCCATCGTTCGTCCTCGAACGATCCAAATGAAGGCAATGCAAGAAAGGGTAGTTGTCTCAAATTCGAAATAGTACTACCCTTGGTCTTATACCAAAGTGTTAAACCAGTCAATTGAAGATCTACACCTCCTCACAACAATACCTTAAATGGGTCCATCTCACTACCCGAGGAATAATTATTGATGTATGTAAACTCAACTAACAACAAAACTATTTCTAATAATGGACTTTTCAACTGATCTATTCTCCAACTAGACCTTGACACAACCATCTGAACAAATATTATCTTACATAACGACGATAAAATTTAAAACCAAAAGTGGCTACAACCAGAATTGGATTTTAACCAACTACCACACACTCATAATGCACAAACCATCACAGATCTTATCAGGATTTTCTTTTCACAACACAATCTCATCACAAACTTAAGTGATGAAAATATTAGCTTTAGACATCAATTACTCATCAAGGGAGAGTCAACATATCTAACCCAGGGAAGAATAATATCAAGTAAACACCAACAAGGGATACACTTAAAAATGCAGAACCTCTAACATTACTATTAGACAATTGTAACTCTTCATAGCAGCTCTTATATAGATTCTCATAAGCAAGTTTGTGCGTATAGAACTACTGATATACTTTAGCTATTCCAAACAACACCAATTCTATCATAACTAAAATATCAAGTTTGCCCAAGGATCCTACCCTATCAAGAGGACACAAGAGGATTCACCACTAGAAATCAACCCATAGATCTGAAAACACGTGTGGGCGTAAAAAAAATGAATCATACTCTAAATCATACCCGAAATGAAGTAGTTGTTCACGTAAGAGTGTATATAACCAAGGTCGAATAACTTCAGATATATTTTTTTTTCAATAGTTTCCATATCAAACGTCTTCATTCATCTGACTCTATCTCTTTGATTTTCTAGCTATCCACAATCACCAATTTAGTCCCTATTATAATTGCACACATACTTACTTTATCGAACCCTACATCCACTGAAGTCGACACTTTTAGTACTAACAAAACATCATAACCACATCGATCATCTACCTTACTCCCAAACCACCATCCTTATCTTCTATTTAAGCATATCATGACAATTACGAGTTCCAAACAAGGCTACTACCATTATTTAAAATTTGATAGTACCTTTTCATCATGATAAACTATTAAATCAAACCATAAGTCAACCTCACACCATTTCCACATATCCTGCTTTAGCTACCCTTCTAAACCATCACATACCTCATGCCAACACTTAGGAAGTTTCTTGGTCATTCAAATTATTATGTATCCTATTAGCTCATAACCTCTATTCACCATTAAATATCTATGTAACGCATCATAATATTCTATGTAATCCCATCAGTAGAGTAGTATTATTCCAACTCTAAATTCTTAATAACCATGTAGAATTATATTACACCTTATGCATCATTCTTAAGTCATCTATCCAAATTTGAGCAATCTAACCCCATGTAAAATACTAAATTCTTCATGCCTCATTGTTTGCAATCCAAATCAAAACTCAATCTTTATAAAAGTCGATGATAAATTCTAGTTAGTCTATATCGAACTACTTCACATCTCACATTCATATCTAAACTCATAGGCAAAAATCAATAAAACCAGCAACTACAACCCATGGGTTTATACGAGAGGTCTTATTCCTTCACTTTTCTCAAATTCTTTTCATGGTGCAAATTCTAAATATTTCACTCCTTCAATATATCAAACTCTTGTTTATCTATCTTGCTTACCGATCTCATGTTTTACTAATAATCCATGACATTTTACTTCACACTCTAAATCAAAACTCTGAGGGTAAACCCTTCCTTATCTCCTTTAACAATCAAAGTAACAAATTTTACGACTCAAAACATGCACAGATTCTTCCACATGCTTAATACCGATGCAATCAATCATTTATTACCTTACAAATTCATACCTTGAAACAAAATCACCAAGAATGCAGACTTATAATGAAAAGTTTGAATTTTAAGTCCAATTGTGTAACCCAATACCCTTATGTATCTACATTTGCTCATACCTTGAAGATTTTTACGAATCACCTTATCTTAGCTTATCATTGATTGCCTCTCAACCAACCATACCATATGCTTCACTAAAAATCCAACCCTACTCATTTCTAAATTCAACAGTACAACAGAACTTATCATCTCACTCAAGTTGAACGTCTGCACACTCCTCTCTTAAGTTCTATTCAATAGCTTTTAACCAAGCTGATTAACCTGTTATGCTAGTATCAATCTACCTTTTGAAGCTTAAGATAAAACCACCAGTCCTCACTCAAAACCCTCAAGATACATTGCACAGTTTAAGTTGTGTAAATATTTGTACCAAAGATCCACCACTAAAGATTTTCTTTAAAATAATGCTCAACCACTAAAATTTTCCTTCAAAATAATGCTCAATCTAAGTTCGTGTAGTAATAAACTAGTTGGTTTCTCAAATGTGAATGCAACACTAAATCTTATTATCTGACCATGTCGTACAACTTGTGACTCCTTTAGTAATTAGTATTCATACTTGACAATCGACGTACCTGTTTCCACATAACCCTAGTACTGCCACACCGTGAAAGTCCATTAGATACCTTACTAGAACACATCATACCTGTCCATACTATCATACCCAAATAGCCCACATATTTCTACCCATTGAATAATGGCAAAACATTAACGAATATGTTCTCTCTCTAGACCAACAATACTTCTTAGATCAATTCAATAATAAAATAACACACTTCCTAACTCTAACCAAGTAAGCATCGATGACTTTCTCTAATATACCCTCACTCTATGAAGTCATAGTAGTGTCTTTATTAACCGACACTCTACATGAGACTACCACCATATTTTGCGATCGAGAAAATATATCTATTTGTAAGGACATATTTTTTTTTCTCTTGGTTGTTGCTATTTCAACTTCGAATACTCTAGTAGTACCCACATTTGAAATAGAGTGAAGAAGTTCAGATACCAATTTGTATCACCTAGATACCAATTGGATCCAAGTAATAGCACGAAAGTAAGAAAGAATGGAATTTTTCCTAAAGTTCTATAGCCTCTCAAATAAAAGTAAGGGCGTCCCCCTACCGTTCCTCAAGACTCTACTAGACTCGTTCTTCTGTGATGAGACCAACGAACCTAATGCTCTGATACCAAGTTTGTCACGACCCAAAACGAGCCGCGAGTGCACCCACACTTACCCTCCTATGTGAGCGAACCAACCAATCTAAACCCCAACATTTCAACCATAATAAACAGAATATAATGTGGAAGACTTAAAACTCATTAACAAAAATCGATTAAATAACTTCTAAAACTCCATACTTATCATTCCCAAAATCTGGAAGTCATCACCACAAGAACATTCTATCCTCAAATTACTAATCTAAGAGTATCTAGGAAGCTAAAATAAGTAAACAAATGGTCCATGTCCGAACTTCAAGTACATCAAGACATGAATGAGAGAAAATCCAGTCTGAGCTAGGAACAATAGCTCACCCTGAAATCTGACGTGATGGAGACTGGCTAGAGTTGAGGACGAGTTGAAGATGATGGCACGTTTGCTACACTCCACAAATAACAAAGAAGAAAATTACACGTAGGGGTCAGTACAAGGCACAAGTACTGAGTAGGTATCATCGGCAAACTCAAAATAGAAAGCAATATATATCGAATAATAACATAAAACCAACCAAATACTTAACAGGTGACAACAACAAGTACCATAACCATTGGCCGCAACACCAAGCACATCTATGAGGACTCAAACCTCCACACCATACTCACTTGGGAAATAGGTTCTTTAAATCTGAGTATATTAGCATAATTCAAGATTTATTCTCTTTACTATCCTGATGTCGGAACGTGACACTCTGATCCCCTCAATATTCATTCATCTTAATATCCTGGTGTCGGAACGTGACACTCCGATCCCCTCAATATTCAGTCATCTTACTATCCTGGTGTCGGAACGTGACACTCCGATCCCCTACTATCCTGGTGTCGGAACGTGACACTCCGATCCCCTAATACTACGTGTCGGTTCGTGACACTCCGATGCCCTAATACAACGTGTCGGTTCGTGACACCCGATCCCCTAATCTCATTAATTTCGTTCATCAAGCCTTCTTTTATACCAAGGCATCATCATTAACAAAGTGAATTTAAGGGTTTAAGATTCACAGTCTCGTCTTTCCAATCCATTACAATTACATAATCACATCATGCAAGCACACAATTAAGCATATAGAAGATTTTACAATACCACCCGATACATATCATTCGCTATTAAGAGTTCACTATGAAATAGCATAAACCATAACCTACCTCCATTGAAGAACCGAAGTCAAGCAAGCTACTTCTCCAATACTTTTTCTTTCATCAATGCCTCCGAACCTTTCCAATCTATGCAACATGCCTAATTTATAAGTTAACGCTTCTATAGGCACTTCATTACTCTATTAAGTATAATCTAAACCCAATAGTCATCAAATACAAATCTATATTCAAGTTTCTTATCTTGAGTTCAATTAATATGTCAAGCCTCCTATTTCCTATATTTAAGCCTAAGGTTAAGTCATTAATTTTCCGAATAACATAACTTTAATGTTATTCAAATAATATGTTACTCTTAATATTTAATTACCTACCTCAATATATTAAAATATAGTTTATAATGTGAGAACAAAATATTAATATATAAATTGGAGTCATTGATCACAAAACTAATGGCGTACAACCTAACGACCCAAGCAACCCAAACTACACATGAACTATAATACATGCATACAAGAAATATGCAGAACTTAATGTATTCGAATTTTTTCACTACAGTAACACAAGGTTTGTTTAGTAATCATAGGCAATCATTCGATAGTTATCAATTTTTGAATTTGTTTTCATATTACACTTTTTTTTTGTAGGTAAATAAGTATATATGCCATGTCCTTCCTATACCCACATATAATAACAATAATAGTTATAATAATAAGAACTATTCGAAATCAAAAATAACTGATTTGCAAAACCTGTAGCATACCACGTAATGCATTGTAGAACTAGCCTATTTCTTTCTCCATTTCAATAATACATTTATAATATTATATTACTTAGATTCATTCCTTAATTGTCAAACAATTTGCCTTTACATTCACTCATATTTAATGCTTGTCCCCCAATTTTTCAACAGTAAGCACACCCCTCTTCAATCTTATATCTAACAAAATAACAACAATATAAATTCTCGCCTAAAATTAAAGTTCATGAAATTAACATGGAATTGGTGACGTTTACCTGATGCTGAATCGCTCCAAACTTTTTTCGACGCCGCTTTCTCTTGTTTTCCTCTTTATCTATTTCTTTACAAATTATTTGTTACCCTAATTATTATACTAATTATAAGAATAGTAAAAGTGCTCCACTATTAGTTTAAATATTATTAATTTCTCTAACCACTAACTAAATAAATTATTAAAACTACCCCACTAATTTCATAATTATAATTATGAAATAGTTTAAAATACCCATTTAGAATCTAACGAAAAATATTTTATGAAACACAAGGCTTTAACTCTCAAAACGTCCAAAAGGGTCGTTACAGTTTATAGGTTTACTTGTTGAGTACCGTGTGTTTTGGTACTCACCCTTGCTTCTAAAAATTTTTGTAGGTTATTAGCGCGGATCTTGATAATATATTTGTTGGATATGTAGCAAGAATTTATGGGAAATAGAGGGAAGTAGAGAAATTTGAAAAGTTTAGAACTTGAAAGGTTGGGAACTTGAAAAGTCCTCTAATGCTTTAATGAAAAAGGCAATTGTCCCTCATCGGTAATGGAAATGAAAATAGGAGAGTTAAAATAAATAAACACTCCTATTAATTGTTAAAAGGGTTGGAAAGAGGGAACCCCCTCGCGCCGTCGTCGCTCGCTCGCTTTGGTTTTGCCTTTGGCTTTGGCTTTGGCAAATGATCGAGAGATTGTTTTTTGGACAAATTTATTTTAATTATTTATTTAATTAATTAAATGGCCAAAAATTAATTTCAATTAATTAGTTGATAACAGAAATTAATCGAAATATTTTCAACTTTTTAGTTAACCCGACTCGACTTGGATTCGCGCGCGTGAACTGTTTTAATTTCTGTTATATTTAAAATTCCCTCCATGACTGTTCTGAAAGGTTGCATTTTCCAGGAACATTCAATACCATTTGAAAGTTTGCAACCTTTCATTAATGGTCATGTCAATTCTGAAAGGGTTGCAAGTCAGAATATATTCTTCTTGCCTATAAATACCATTCAGTCTTCAGAATATTTTCTAACGAATTTTCTGGTCTTCCTTCTTCTCTAAACACATATTTCTTCGTGTACTTTACTGATGTGGATTGATTCGCTGACAATACAGTTTTTGGTATCTACACTCTAGTGATTAAGATCATTTTACCCTGGGAGGTTATATTCCAAATCAAACCTCGAATACTAGAGGGGAATAATTTCCTTAAGGGGACACTGTGAATTTAGTGGACTTGATTTTCTTCCAATCAAAAAAGAGTATTTCAGATTCTTGTAAATTTTTATAGATTCAATAATTTTTTAGAAATAAATTTTTGTTCATCTTATTTACTGGTTCTATAAATTTCAGTTACTTCGTGTTTCTGATAATTTATTACAACTAGTAATTTCTGATTTTGATAACACAGATTGGCTAACAATTTTAAGGAAATTATTAAATCTGTGTTTATGGTGGAGACAAAAATCTTTGTGATTTTATACTCCTTTAAGTCTGCAATTATAGTTTATTGCTTACTTATATTGTATCAATTTTTTTTATCAGAAATGGCAAACACTGGTGTTACAGTGGCGGTTGCTGCACCAACCCGAACTCTTGTACTACAAGCAGAGAAACTGGGTAAATTCACAGGTGTGAATTTCAAAGGATGGCAGCAATGAGTATTTTTCTGACTTACCACTCTTGGTCTGCAGAAATTTACAAGTGAAGATACTCCAGTTCCTGCTGATGATATGCCAGACAGTAAAAAATTCATGATTGTTGAAGCATGAAAACACTCAGACTTCCTATGTAAAGGTTACATTTTGAGTGCTTTAGAGGATGACTTATATAATTTCTATAGTGCAATAACAACTTCAAAAGAGTTGTGGAATTCACTTGAGAAGAAATATAATACAGAAGATGCATGCTTGAAAAAGTTTGTGGTCGCAAAGTTTTTAGACTATAAAATGGTAGACAGTAAAACTGTTGGATCACAAGTGCAGGAACTTCAACCTATTCTCCATGATCTGATTGCTGAAGATATGGTAGTAAATGAAGCTTTTCAAGTGGCTACAATGATCGAGAAGTTGCCTCCTTTGTGGAACGATTCAAGAATTATCTAAAGCACAAGCGTAAAGAAAAGAAGCATGAAGATCTTGTGATTCGGTTCAAGATTGAGGAAGATAACAGAAATACCAAAAAGAAGTCGCGTAAGAGTTCAACAATCATTGGAGTCAATATTGTTGAAGAAGCTCCTACCAAAGACAAAAAGAGAAAGAAGTCCAACGGACAAAAGTCTGAACAGGCCAAGAAGGAATTCAAAGACAACTGTTATAATTGTGGCAATGTTGGTCATAGATCTTCTGATTGTCATGCTCCAAGAAAGGACAAAAACAAAGGCAAAGGCAAAAGTCAAGCAAACATCGTGGAAAAGATGGAAGATGGAGATGACTTGTGCAATGATATCGAAGTCTAACTTAGTTGGAAATCCCAAGGAGTGGTTTCTCGACTCAGGTGCCACTAGACATATTTACTCTGCGAAAGAAGCCTTTGCAACGTACACTCCTGCTAAGTACAATGAAGATTTATTCATGGAAAACACAGCAACAACAATGATTGCAGGAACTGGGAAAGTAATGTTGAACATGACGTCTGGAATGGTGTTGACTTTGAACAATGTTCTGCATGTCCCTACTATTAGGAAGAATTTAGTTTCTGCTGCACTACACGTTAAGAACGGGTTTAAGTGTGTCCTAGTTACTACTAAAGATGTGATAAGTAAAAATGAAATGTTCATAGGAAAGGGCTACCTCAATGAGGGTCTTTTCAAACTAAATGTAATGGTTGTTGACAGTATTAATAAAAATTCTTCTTCTGTTTACTTATTGGAGTTAAGTGATTTATGGCATGCCCGTTTAGGACATGTAAATTACAAAGCATTGCGAAAATTGGTTAATCTAGAAGTATTGCCTAATTTTAAATGCGACAAGTCGAAATGCGAAATTTGTGTGGAAAGTAAGTTTGTTAAACATCCTTAGAAGTCTGTTGAAACAAATTCTAAAACTTTAGACTTAATTCACACAGATATATGCGATATGAATTCAACACCATCTCGTGGTGGAAAAAAGTATTTTATAACTTTTATTGATGACTGCACTTGATTTTGTTATGTATATTTGCTTAATAGTAAGGATGAAGCAATTGATGCATTTAAGCAATACAAAAATGAAGTGGAAAATGATATACCGTGGTTTCACGGTATTATTAATACTTTTTCCTTATGTTTAGTATGTCAAAAGCCTTTTTGTGCTAATTTTTATATAAGTTTCTCTTTGTTTTGCAGGAAATCTGTCCAAAGATGAATGCGGAGATTTTGAGCGAAGAAATGCAGAAGAGACCACCTACGGAGCTTATGACGGTCTGTCGTGCTTGTGACGGTCCGTAGGTGGCAGCGTAGACAGACCAAGTGTGGGGTTACGAAGCTTGTGACGGTCTGTCGTGTCTATGACGGTCCGTCCTGCAGGTTCGTCATGAAGTTCATAGAATTAATCCCAGTACCCATATTCCAAGAGTTGAAGTGTTTTGGAACGAAGACCCTCGACGGACCGTTGTGCCTATGACAGTCCGTCATACTTTCCGTCGAGGGTAATAAAGAGAGCAGCAGAAGAAATTGCATAAGTATGGGATGACCGAGTCCATGACGATCCGTCGTGACCACGACGATCCCTCGCGAGTTCCGTTGATCCAACCGCGTTTTGGCAGATTTCCAGCAAATAGACTCCTTGTTTAATTAGGTTTTTATTTTCTATAAATAGTTCGAAAAACCTCATTTTTGAGGTTAGACTCTTAGATTGTTAGACACCGTATTAGTAAACATTGTATTGCTAGACTTTTGATTATCATTAGACTTTTTGTGAGATTATTGATTACTTTGAGATTCTTGCAAGTGATTTTTGGTGATTAATCAAGCAAACTTTCAGATTTTACTCTTTCTCATTTAAGTAAGTACATGAATTCTTAATTAATATATTTGAATATTCTGATTATGACTATGAGTAACTAAACTCCATAACTAGGATTGTGGGAACCATAGGCAAATAATGAGATAAAACCTAACTAAAATAACAATTCTAGAGTGGTGTCTTGCATGTATTAATAATTCTTTCACTTAGAAGTCTTTTTAACGGATGGCCAACGTTAGAACTCGCCTTAATGCTACTTTCCAGACCAAGTAGGTAGATAATAGGAAAAGAATTATCAACATAGATTTAGTGTGCACTATCTAATAGGCTAGTATTGATTGGTACGAGGTAATAACTCAGTCAAATATCGAATAAGATTATTAATATGAGGTAAAGATAAGGGTTAGGATTGCAACACACGTAGCCGGACCAAGGTGCGGAGTGAGATTTTCTAGATGCCGGACCAAGGATTTAGAAATAAATAACTTATCACTTTGCATGTAAGATACTAGGAAAGAATTTTTATAGTTAGAATTATCAAGTTATGAACCTGTGGGGAACACGTAAACCCTAGTTACTTTGATTAATTGATTAAAATCCAACATTCAAAGCTGTTAAGTGTCTCTTTCAATTGCGTTAGTTATTTTCATTCATTTAGAAATAGAAACCCCCATTTAATTGTTTTTACTTTCCAAGGAAGTCATTGACCAAACAATAGTAATAGCAGGTTGAAGTTAAGTCTAGTCTATTTTCTTCGTGGGAAGGATCCCAACCTCACTAGTTGGGTTATTTACTTGACACGACCACTTTACTTCTTATTTGAGAAGTAAGTTTTAGCGTATCAAATTTTGGCGTCGCTGCCGGGGATTATAGCTTTTAGATTAACTTGAACTTATTACTATAGTTTAGTTGATATTTTCTTGATTTTAATTTGTTTTATTGTTTTTGATTTTTTTCAGAACTATCCTCCTTCTATGCCAAATACACGGAGAGGAAGAGAACCCTTGTTTCCCTACGATCACGAATTAGAGCGTACACTGCGCAATATGAATCGAAACTTCGGAATAAATGATGATGATCTGAACCAGAACATCCCAGCTCCGGTTGATGTTCATGGTCAGTTGTTACCCGATGCTCCAGGTGAACACCAACAGAGGGGATAAAATCCCGCTCCACCACCCCAAGCATACTACAGAGGCTATGATAACATAGCAGACTCCGATGGGCCACTGGTTTTTCCTCCTCTACCCACAGGCCATACTTTTGTGGTAACTAGTAGCCTGATGCAAATGCTCACTGCCAGAGGTTTGTTTTCAGGGCTAACTTCTGAGGATCCACATGCCCATATACCTAAGGTAAGGGAAGTGTGTAAAAGCTGTGTAGGGAGGCCTGATTTGGATTTAAATGTAATAGGGCTCAAAGTGTTTCCTCTCTCACTAACGGGAGAAGCTTCTATATGGTTCACTAAGCTCCCTTACAACTCAATCTTCAATTGGAACCAACTAAGGGATGTTTTCTTAGCACGCTACTATCCGGTCTCTAAGAAACGAAACCACAAAGACAGAGTGAACAACTTTGTGGCACTACCAGGAGACTCAGTTAGTAGTTTTTGGGACAGATTCACCTCATTCTTGAGAAGTGTTCCAAATCACCGTATAGATGATGAGTTACTGAAGGAATACTTCTATCGGGGACAGGATGATAATAATAAAGCGGTGTTGGACACTACCGCAGGTGGATCTTATGGGGAATGCCCTTATGCTGAGATTGCTGAAAAATTAGAGAAAATCTCCCAGAATAATAAAGCTTGGAGTACTAGGAAGTCTTATACAGGGAGAAACACCTTCGCAGTGCAGTCCACTCACAACCCAGCCACAGATGAGATTCGCGAAGAAATGGCTCATATGAGAACCAAGCTTGGGTTGGTACTAAAACATGTCATTGGGGTGCAGAAAAGATAAATGCAATCAACTACTTGTCGGAACCATCCCCACAAAACGATGATTGCTATTATGAGGAGGATTCCTATGCAGTAAATGAACAGACGAGGGGTTTCCGACCAAGTGCCCAAGGCTCTAATAAGGAGAATTGGTGCCAAGGTCGGAACTATGGTAACTACAATCGTGAGGGTCATTATGTCCGACATCGAAACTACAATCGCGACAACAACTTCAATAGGGGTAACTATGGTAATAGAAACAACAGGAATGGACCCTATGTTCCTCCTCAAAATCGTGAAGTTACTCCTAGGGATGGTGGAGGTAGTATTTCGCGAGTTGAGGATATGTTGCATAAAATAATGACGAGGTTCGATGCTAGTGATGAGCACAATAAAGAGTTGAGGAATGATTTAGCGGGTATTGGGAAAAAAGTCGATACGCATGCAATATCTATTAAGGAACTTGAGTTACAATTGGCCCAATTATCTGCGACTGTGAACACACGGCAACCGGGCACTCTTCCTAGCAACACTGTCCAAATCCAAAAAATGATGGACATTGTATGGTAATTACTACTCGCGGTGGCAAGCAAACCATTGACCCACCTATGTCGTCTAATGAGAAAAAGGTGACAAAAGATACTGATAAAGTGGTAGATGTTGATGGTGAATAGAGGATAACACTGTAAAAGATGCTGAAGTGCCTAAAAAGGTAACTCCCATGCCTAGGCCACCACCCCAATTTCCTAAAAGATTATTGAAAAAGACCGAGGACGGTAAATATCGGCATTTTATAACAATGTTGAAGCAACTTTCTATCAATGTCCCTTTGGTAGAAGCTTTAGAACAAATGCCCGGTTACGCCAAGTTTATGAAAGATCTGGTCACAGAAAAGATTGGTCACTTTTGAGGATGATGATAGAATGCTGCATTGTAGTGCTATTGCTACAAGATCTCTAGTCCAAAAGAAAGAAGATTCATGTGGGTTCACTATTCCTTGTACAATCGGGCTATTACATTTTGCGAAAGCATTATGTGATCTGGGGGTAAGCATAAATCTCATGCCCCTCTCGATTTACAAGAAGTTGGGTTTGGGTGATCAAAAGCCTAATGCGATGCGGCTACTGATGGCTGATCGAACAGTAATAAGGCCTATAGGGATACTCCACGATGTGCTAGTAAAAGTGGAGTCGTTCATATATCCGGCAGATTTTGTTATTCTTGATTGTGAAGTCGATTTTGAAGTGCCCATTATTCTTGGGAGGCCATTCCTTGCTACGAGACGAGCCTTAGTAGACATGGAAAAGGGGCAGATGAAATTTCGGTTGAACAATGAGGAAGTGACCTTTAACATTTGTAGGTCCATGAGGCAGAGTGGTGAGCTCCAATTGGTATCTGCTATATCCTACAACATGGGTGAGACATCTGAGACACAAATAGAAGAACGTCTAGGTGTAGAAGCATTAGTGGCAGTGATAATGAATTTTGATAGCGATTGCATTGAAGAGTATGAGTCATTAGTCGCGGCTCTTGACCGAGGTGATGTTCGGTTTAAACCAAAGAAATATGAGCTAGATATGAAGAATTGCGAGTCCCCACCCGCGAAATCATCTATAGAGGAGGCTCCAAAATTAGAACTAAAAGCTCTCCCACCTCATCTCAGGTATGAATTCTTAGGAAATGGTGACACTTTGCCGGTAATCATTGCATCAGACCTGAATGAACAAAAAGTTCAAAGTTTGGTGAAGGTGCTAAATAGGTTCAAAAGAGTTATTGGGTTGACTATTGCGGACATTATTGGGATCCCTCCTAGCATTTGCTCTCATAAAATCCAACTCATGCCTGATCATAAGCCAAGTATTGAGCACCAGAGACGCTTAAATCCTCCTATGCAAGAGGTTGTGAAGAAAGAAATCATTAAGTTGTTGGATGCCGGAGTAATCTATTCAATCACCGATAGTAGTTGGGTATGCCCGGTCCAATGTGTACCTAAGAAAGGGGGAATGACTGTGGTCCCCAACAAAAAAAATGAACTTGTTCCAATGAGACCGGTTACTGGATGGAGGGTGTGTATGGATTACCACAAACTAAATTCATGGACTGAAAAAGACCACTTTCCTATGCCCTTCATGAATCAGATGTTGGATAGACTTGCCGGAAAAGGGTGGTACTGTTTTCTTGATGGATATTCGGGGTATAATCAGATTTCTATTGCACCATAAGATCAAGAGAATACCATTTTTACTTGTCCATATGGGACCTTTGCGTTCAGAAGAATGCCGTTTGGTTGGTGGAATGCACCCGACACATTTCAGAGATGTATGATGTCGATATTTTCTGACATGGCGGAGGATACTATAGAAGCTTTTATGGATGATTTTTCTGTGGTTGGTGATTCATTCGAGCGGTGTTTGACCAATTTATCTGAAGTCCTTAAGAGATGTGAAGACTGCAATTTAGTACTAAATTGGGAAAAGTGTCATTTCATGATGAAAGAGGGTATTGTTTTGGGTCACATCGCATTTCAGAAAAGGACATAGAGGTTGATCGAGCTAAAGTCGAGGTAATAGAGAGACTTTCCCCACCGATCTCTGTGAAAGGTGTGAGAAGCTTTCTTGGGATGTAGCTTTTTACCGAAGATTCATCAAAGACTTTTCAAAGATTGCACATCCATTGTGCAAACTGTTAGAGAAAGATTGTAAATTTTGTTTTGATGAATCCTGTCTTAAAGCATTCAGTGAGCTAAAAGAAAAATTGGAGTCTGCGCCTATCATTATTTCTCCGGATTGGAACAGTCCATTTGAGGTGATGTGCGATGCTGGTGGGGTGGCTCTTGGTGTAGTATTGGGACAGAGAAAAAAACAAAATCCTTCACCCCATTTACTATGCTAGTAAAGCCCTAAATTAAGCTCAGAAGAACTACACAGTAACCGAGCAAGAACTCCTTGTAGTAGTCTTTGCTTTTGAGAAATTTCGCTCCTATTTGCTAGGTACTTGAGTTATAGTGCATACTGACCACTCAGCACTAAGATATTTGATGGCAAAGAAGGATGCGAAACCTAGGCTGATTCGTTGGGTATTACTGCTACAAGAATTTGACTTTGAAGTGATGGATACAAAAGGAACTGAAAATCAAGTTGCTGATCACTTGTCTCATCTAGAGGATGAAGCTATGAGAGAGTTAGGGGATAAGACTGACATTGATGATACTTTCCCCGATGAGCATGTATTGGCTACTTCACAAGAGTTGATCACATGGTTCGCAGATTTTGCGAACTATCTGGCTAGTGATATTGTTCCATCAGACTTGTCCTTTCATCAAAGAAAAAAGTTCATGTACGATGTAAAGAAGTTCTTTTTGGATGAACCATACTTGTATAGAAGTTGTGCCGACGGGCTTATTCGGCGTTGTGTGCCAGAATGTGAGATGTTGAGTGTGTTGGAGGCATGCCATTCCTCACTCGTTGGTGGACATCACAGTGGTATCCGAACCGCTCATAAGATATCACAATGTGGTTACTATTGGACAGCTCTTCATCAAGATGCTCATGAGTTTGCTAAAGCATGTGACAGATGCCAACGAGATGGCGGCATTTCAAGAAAGCAAGAGCTCCCTCTAAACCCCATTCTTGTGATTGAGTTATTTGATGTTTGGGGTATTGACTTTATGGGCCCTTTTGTGAGTTCTCATAGAATGAAGTACATTCTAGTAGCAGCTGATTATGTATCTAAATGGGTCGAAGCCATCGCCCTCGCAAACAATGAAGGGAAGAGTGTCACTGCATTCTTGAAAAAGAATATATTCTCTCGTTTTGGTATCCCAAGGGCCATTATTAGTGATGGGGGCTCCCACTTCTGCAACAGATTGTTCAATGGGTTATTGGAGAAATATGAGGTTCGACATAATGTGGCCACTCCTTTCCACCCTCAAACTAGTTGGCAAGTTGAAGTGTCGAATCGGGAGATGAAACATATATTATCAAAGACAATGAACGCTAGTAGAACGGATTGGTCAAGGAGGCTTGATGATGCTCTTTGGGCCTACCGGACAGCATATAAGACTCCCGTAGGTATGTCTCCATACCAACTTGTATATGGGAAAGCTTTTCATCTTCCGGTTGAGTTAGAGCATAAAGCCATATGGGCTATGAAGAAGTTGAAAATGGATTGGAGCGAAGCTGCAGAACAACGGTTAAATGGGTTGAATGAACTCTATGAATTTCGCCAGAAAGCCTATGAAAGCTCAGACCTATACAAAGAAAAGATGAAGAAGTACCATGACAACAAAATTGAAAAACGAGAGTTTATGGTCGGGGATTTGGTGATTTATTTACTTTCATATAATAAATAGATATTACAATAACTCATAAAAAATGAAGAAATAACAAAAATGAGGTAATACTAATAATAATAACTATAAATGTTTCTAGAACTATTTAATTTTTCATATTATCATTCGTGGTAGATTTTTGCTTGCGTGAAATTATAGTTTTACCTTTGATCATCATTCACTTCATATAAATAAATATGTTTCTAGGATTGTTTATTCCTAATAAATTTTTGTTAGAATGAAATTACATTTTTATTCTTAGTCGTCTTTAATACAAATATATCATCCTATTCATTTTATTTGTAAAGTTATTTTCAACATCTTTTTCTTTAATTTCAATATAATATTTATTATTAATTTTATCACACTTATTTATTTTCAAGTATAATAATTAGAGACAAAATAAAGATGGAAACAATTAATTCATAATTTTTTTTTTTAATAAACAGTAGGCATTTTGATAAGCATAATGAATAGAAAAAAAATACTTAGAATTAATTAAAGTAATAGTAAAATAGAGTAATAATAAGATAGATATCTCAATAACTCACAAAAGAAAAGAAAGTAAAGCAATACCAAAATAAATTAATAGTAATAAGTAATAACTTAAGATGTTTGTAGAACTATTTAATTTTTTTTGTTATCATTCTTGGTAGATTTTTATTAGCGTGAAATTACATTTTTGCCCTTGATCATTATTCACTTGATTTATAGATATATAATTCTATAATTACTTATTATCTTTCTTCATAGATTTTTGTTAGAGTGAAATAATATTTTTGCCCTTGGTCGTCCTCCCACCTCACTCTTCTATATAATTGAAAAACCTAGATTCTTAAGGCCCGTGATATCAGCCCGACATAACCGATTATTAATCATTATTTAACATATATTTAAAGGCATTTTTATAGCATTTTGATCAACATTAATTAACCGTGATACTGATTCCTACTGAAAAAGAATTAGTATAAGAAAATAATAACTAAAGTGATTTGATATAGTGCATCACTACATTAAATAGTGTTCTTTGTTTCTTAATAAATATTTTTGAGTTTCGAATATGATTTTTTTTTCATAGGGAGCAATATATCCGAACAAGCCCTATTTTGGCGCACAGTAGAATTAGAATTAAACGAACTCTGATATGAATATCGAATACTGAATAAAAGATATTAAAATAAATTAACCCAAAAATCTTTTTAGTGTAATTGGTGTTACCAATGGGTAGATGCAATTTTTAAGTTGTAGACACTCAAGTCTAATATTTAATTTAGTTATTTTTTACTATAATGACGACTTATGAAGATTTGAAGTTAATTTGTTTGTTAGATTGAATATTGTCTTATATAAAAATCATGAATCATTATATATTATCGTCTTGAAATTTATTCTATTCATTTCCATTGATCTATCATATTTTTCTTTATAATTTGTTAGAAAATAATGTTCATTTTCTTTTCTTAATTCTAACTCCCCATAACACATTTAAGATCACAAGCTTAAAAGACATTTAGTATATTTCACATATTTTTAATTTAAAATTATAAGATTAAGAACTCTTTCTTAATTTTTAAACTTCATACCAAATCAAAATAAAACAAACAAATTAAAATTGAAACTAACATGCATGTTTCATTATCACGTGAAGTTAACAAATTAAAATTAGAACTGACATGTCGGTTCGTTATCACATGAAGTTCTATATATGTATATATAATTTATCTTAATGAACATAATTTTTTTAGCATGTTACAATGTGTTTTTGGTTCTCTTTTTTCATGCACAATAACTTATAGGATAATATAATTAGAATTACACGTTAAATTAACATGATATTTTCATATTACATATAATAGTGATTTCCTTGCCCATACATGTTTATCTTATTTAAAAATTTATTTATAATTTTTAAAATTACTATTAGACATTTGCTATTTTTGTTATCTCTTTCTTAACTTCTTATTTCTGACCAAAGAATAATAAACTTGAGCAAATAAAGTAAACAATCTACTATAATTTATTAAATATTAATATGATTAAATTTAAAACTTCAACTAATCTATTATAAAAGACGTTCCTATCATTAGTGTATGTAAATTGAACACATAAAATATTAAATATTTGATCAAAAAATTTAAAAATATTTATTTAAATTTAGTGAATCTCTTAATTTATTTTAGTTTCATTTGATTTATCTTTCTATTTTATTTTTTAATTATGATACCTGATTAAATTATTTTTATTTTCATTGAAATATTTAATACATTTTAAAATCATTTTTGTTTCTTTTCATATTTATTTTCGTGCAAAAATTAAAGGTGTTAATGTGATGGAAATTGATTTTAAAAAGTGGGTCACACCATTTTTAGATAATATGATTATTTATGATATTTATCCTGCTTTCTATAACAAGAAGTACACGTAGCAATCATTTGGTTGGGTATTTGAAAAATTCATACTTTAGAAGCAGAAAGTATAACTATTTTAAGCTGATAATTTTATTAAAATAACAAAACTGACATTGGTTGTCCTAGACTTCACTCTTCAATATAATTCTAACGATTCAAAACGATTCGTGAGTGACACCCACACTTAACCCTCTAGGTGGGAAAATCAAAAAATTTAACCCCAAATTATAAGCATAATGCGGAAGCTGAAAACTTACTAAATAATTTTTCTCAAAACCTAAAAGTCATCGCAACAAGAACATCTAATCTCAGATTACTAAGTCTAAGAGTATCAAAGACACAAAAATAAATCAAATAAAGTAATTCGTGTCCGGAAACTAAGGACATAGGTAATGACCGAGAGAATCCAACCCAAGCTCAAATGAATAGCTCACCCTTGAGCATGATATGCCGAGACTTGATGGAGCTGAGGGCGATTCAAATTCGTCGGTACACTTGGTGCACTCCATATAAGAAAAACAGAGAAAAATACAAATAGGGAATAGTACGAGGCAACATGTACTGAGTAAGT
The DNA here is from genome assembly GCA_027704785.1 of Solanum chmielewskii. NCBI lineage: Eukaryota > Viridiplantae > Streptophyta > Magnoliopsida > Solanales > Solanaceae > Solanum > Solanum chmielewskii. Next base: position 32,523,126 of record JAKWIX010000318.1, read on the forward strand.
ATCATCGGCTAACCCAAAACTGTAACTAATATACAAAGAATAATAGTACAAAATCAACTATAATACTTAATAAGTGATAAACAACAAACAACATGAACAAGTGTCAATAACATTAAAGTAAGTACATAATAGGTAAACTAGTACATAATAAGTCAACTATATCAAGATCACACATTAGGACTCATGCCTCCAAACCAAATCATTTAGGGACTTGAGTTCTTTGAGATTGAGTACCTTCCGTTAATTTAACATGTTTTCCTTTAATATTACCGTGTCGGAACGTGACACTCCGATCCAAGAATAACATATCAGAACGTGACACTCCAATCCAAGAATACTGTGTCGGAACGTGACACCCCGATCCAATAATACCATTAATTTATCATTTATTATCACCACTTTCAATTCATTGATTATATTTCATCAAGTCTTCTTTATTCAAGGCATCATTTTGATAAGAGGTTCAAGATTATAAATTTCACGGTCTCAGAATTTCAGACCAATCACAAACCACACAACCAAATCACACAATCCCACAGTCAAGTACCTAGAAAACTTCACAATATCATTCAATACATATCAATCACTATTAAGAGTTTACTATAAAATAGCATAAACCATAACCTACCTTTACCGAAAAATCAAGGTCAAACACGCTACTTCTCCAATACTTTTCCTTTCCTTAATGCCTTTGAACCTTTCCAATCTATCAAGCATATATGCATAATTCGTAAGTTAACGAGTCTACAAAAAAACCCATGTTACTATATGCGTATCCTAGACTAAAAAAATTCACCCAATTCTATAATCAATTTGCTAATGTTCAAGCCTAAGGGTAAACCTTAATGCCTCCAATTAGCGTAATTTTAACGATATTCAAATAATACGATACACCTAATATTTTATTACCTATCTCAATATATTAAAATACAATTTACAGTGTGAGAACAAACTATTAATATATAATGATGGAAGCCATTGGTTAGGAAACGAATGGCAGACGAGCTAACAACAATCACACCATATTAATATAAAAATTAGTAACCATATAGTCACCGTTCAGTTACATACATATATAATAATATATATAATTAACCCTCATTCCTTTTACTCCATAACTCCAGTATTCTTTGTCGACAATAGATAAAAAATTAATCCTATTTTAACCACGACTATATACAACCCAATTATGCCCAAATGAAATATAATTATTATAATAATAATTTCTACATGTAGACTATTCATCAAGTTCACATATACATATATCTTTTACCTTGATTATCATGTCGTCTCTCTCGAGATTGTACCGCCTTGGGAAGTCTTTCTTCCGGGAGTGTATTTCTTAATATTCCTTGTCAATTCTTCATTTACAAATATTAAACCCTAGTGTTTTTTAAAAAAAATATGGTTCAAGAGGAATAGGTTATTAAAAAAATTATTATAAGTAACCCATTAATTTTATAATTATAGTCACAAATAGTCCAAACTATCCATTTACAATCTATTGGAAAGAATTTTCTGAAATAAAAAATTCTAGTATTCAAAACAACCTAACATTAGATAAAAATTTACCCATTGTTCATCCTCGAACGATCAAAGAAGGAGAGGGTAAGAAAGGGTACAAGAATTGACAAAAAAAATTGTGTGAATATCTTTTGTGCATATCATGCTCATGCGTCAACCAACCAATAAGAGAACTAAATCTCCTCTCATAATATGTCTCAAACAGGGTCATATCACTACTCAAGTGGTAGCGATTGTTGTATGTAAACTCAACCAACAACAAAATGTATCATCAATAGCGATCAAAGCTAATCGTACACACATATGCAACATGTTCTCAAGGACCTTGACACAACCATCATGTGAAATCTTTTTCACAAAACAACAATAAAATGTTTATTCAATACCGATTCCAATCAAAAGTCAACCTAAACCAACAACAACACCACTCGTAATGCAAAAACCATCATATATCTTATCAATATTTCAATCTCACGACATAAACTCTCACGAGCTTAAGTTATAAAAAAGAATGATCTTTAGACATCAGGTACTCATCAAAGGAAAATTGAACTCATATAACCTGAAGAAGAAAATGTTCTAATAACCATCCATCGAGCAATACACCTAAGCATACAGAATCTCTAACAACATAGTCAAAATGTTGTATTAGTAGCTATTATAGACAAACTTTATGACTCACAAAAACAAACCTAATGACCTCCACATTCAATCACACATAGCCTCAACATAATACTAATGATGAGATAGATCTTAAGTCTATCGAACAATTGTAAATTTTCATGGTAGCCCTCCTATAAATTCTCATTAGCAAAATTGTGTGTGTTGAATCACTAGTATACTTTAACTATCTCAAACAAAACTAAATCTTCCATAATTGTTATAAATAAGTCTAACCAAGGATTCCACCCTAAGATATTCCCGTAGTGTCCATATCAACATGTTCATTCATTTGACTCTATCTCCTTGATTTTCTAGGTACCCACAATCACCAATTTAGTCCCTATTATAATCATACACACTTGGTTTATCGAACCTCCCATCCACTAAAGTCAACAGTTTAATACTAACAAAACATTAGAACCACATCAATCATCCCAACCCATCATTAGTATCAAAGTATTCTAATAAAATACATGTTCAAACTATGTCTATCTCTCTTTCTATTTAAGCATTTCATATAAAGTACGAGTCTCAAACAAGGGTAACAACACCAATTTCAAAATTTTTAGTACCTTTTTATCGAGATAAAGCTATTAAATCACACTCAAAGTCAACTCCACACCACTTCCACATATCATGCTTTAGCTACCATTTTAAGTCATTGCATACCTCATGCCAACACTTAGGGAAATTTTTGGTCACTCAAATTATTGTGTATACTATAAGCTCATAACCTCTATTCACCATCAAATATCTATGTAACACATCATAACCTTCTATGTTGTCCCATTAATAGAGTAGTATTAATTCAAATCTAAATTTTTAATAACCATGTAGAATTATATCTCACCTCGTGCATCATTCTTAACTCATCTATCTCAATTTAAATAATCTAACCCCACGTAAAATTCTAAATTTTTTATACCTCACTGTTTGTTACCCAAATCAAAATTCAATCATCATAAAAGTCGATGATGAATTCCTAGTAAGTATCTACTACACTAGTTCACAGTCATATCAAAACTAATAGAAAATAAAAATAAAAATATAATCAATACAACCTTCAACTTCACCCCAAGGGTTTATACGAGAGGTCTTATTCCTTTTACTTTTTCTCAAATCTTCTCATGGTGCGAAATTTTAAATATCGCGACCCTTCAATATATCAGACTTTTGTCTCTCTAACTCGCATACCGATCTCATTCTTTTGCCAACAAACCATGACGTTTTACTTCACACTCTAAATCAAAACTCTTCCTTATCTCCTTTAACAATCAAAGTAACAAACTTTATAGCTCAAAATACACACAGATTCTTCCAATTACCCAATACACCACACGATTAATTATTTATTACCTTACTAATTCATACCTTGACTAAATCTACTACCATGAATGTCGATTTAAAATAAGGAAGTTGAACTTTGATTTCAACCATATAACCAAATTCCTTTATCTATCAACATTAGCTCATACCTTGAAGATTTTTAGGAATTCATGTATCTTACCATATCATTGATCGCCTTTTCATAGATTTCACCATATCCTTTGCTAAAAACTCAATAGTACTCATTACTAAACTCAAAATCACAAAAGAACTTATCGTTACATTCGAGTTGAATGTATGTACACTCTTTTCTCAAGTCTTTTCCAATCATTTTTGACCAATATGATAAACATGTGACACTATTATCATAACCAAAGAAAAACTGATGGAATCAGGAGTCACTAAATTCAATTTTCAACTCCTTTGAAGATACCTATTTACCCCTTACAATTTGAGAAAAAAATATTTTTACTCTCCCTTCTCTCTAAAGGTTACCCTACATTCCATTAATTTTATTTTATTTTCATTATGACTCTAGCTTCTTTAAATTCAATTCGACTGGTGCCCTAACATCTCCTAAAATTTGTCATACAACCACATTACTCACTAAATAGTTGAAATCTCAACCTCAGATACTCGCAAAATTTTATCACCGTACAAAATTTATTTGACCAACAATTTGTATTCTATAATTTCATCTCTGTCACCATTCATCACTTACTCCTATTACCATCACACTTTGTAAGCCCTTTTCATCACCACAAAGTCAATTTTTTTCCTCGACATGACACCTTAAACTTAGATATAGTAATCAAAATCAAGGGACTAACAAATTATATACACACTTTCTTACTAAAATCTTCAATTTAATTCACCCAAAGTATACTCACTAAGACTTTCTTTCCATATAAGTTTGTCATTCTAGTATCAATCTATCCCTTGAAACTTAAGATAAGATCACCGCTCCTCATTCAGAACCCTCAAGATGCATTTCACAACCTAAATGTATCATACTGTACCAAAACTGCACCACTAAAATTTTCCTTAGAAATAATGTTCAATCCAAGCGCCCAGAGTAATAAAATAGTTGGTTACTCAAATGTGAATGCAACACTGAATCTTATTATCTGACTATGTCATACAACTGGTAACTTCTTAAGTAGTTAGTATTCTCACCTAATAATCGACAAATCCATTTTCATATGTCTATAGTATCACACCATGAACGTCCATTAAATCCACCACTAGAATACATCATACCCCCGCTAAAAATTTACTCAAATAAAATTTTTCCCATTAAGTGACTACAATACGTCATCAAATATTTTTGGTCTCTCATCCAAAGCGATATTCATTATTTCGTAGCATAAGTCGACAAAAAAAATATCACACCCTATAACCAAGTAAACACTTATAACATTAGTATTATTGTAGTAGTCAATCATGACCCTTTTTTATATACACACAACCTATGAAATCATAAAAGAGATTATGCCTCAATTGCCTCAATATAATTTCATCATTCGCTATACAACCTATATATGTTAGAAAAACTATACTAACTGAATTTTCTAAACTAATGATGTTCAGTTTCTATTTTTTCCTGAGGAAACTTCTTGCCTGTTGTCAGATATCTAGATTAAGTAAAAAAAAATTTACCTTATGGGTTGCAACACATATCTTCCGTTTCTCTATTTTCAGGAAACCATCTCTCTTCCCATCGCTTTAAGTTTGGGGTATATAATTGGATGAAAAAGCGAGAAAATATTGCCTTAAGTCATAAGTAGTGCCTTTACTACTCAACACTCAACATGAGATTATCGCCACATTTTACGTCTCCCCGAAACTAGTATGTCAAAACTCGGAACTAAGCCTCTACATTATATTCATAAAACTACACAAAATAATGAACAATGAAAGAATAGCCATCTTCACAATCAGCATCCATAAAAAATGAGGCTTTCAACTTTGACTTAATAAAAAAAAACCATGTTGGTCACTAGTCATTACAAATCCTGTAGTAATTTGAGAAAATATACCTATTTCCAAGAGCACATTTTCATCTTTTCGGTGTTGTTATTTCAACTTCTAATACTCTAGTACTAACCATATGTGAAATAGTGGAAGAAGTAAAGATACTAATTTGTATCACGTATATACCAATTGAATTCAAGTAGTAGCACGAAAGAAAGAACGAATAAGTTTTCCTAAAGTCCTATAGTCTCTCGAAGAAAAGTAAAGGTGTTCCCATACCGTTCAACAATACTCTACACGACTCGTCCTTATGTGATCAGATCACTGAACCTAACTCTCTGATACCAAGTTTGTCACGACCCAAAATGATTCGTGAGTGGCACCCACACCTAACCCCCTAGGTGGGAGAACCAACGAATTTAACCCCAACTTAACGACTACAAGCATAATGCGGAAGCTCAAAACTTACTAAATATCTTTTCCCAAAACCTGAAAGTCATCACAACAAGAACATCTAATCTCAGATTACTAAGTCTAAGAGTATCAAAGACACTAAAATAAATCAAATAAAGTAATTCGTGTTCGGAAACTAAGGACATTAGGTAATGACTGAGAGAATCCAACCCAAGCTCAAATGAATAGCTTACCCATTAACCTGATATGCAGAGACTTGATGGAGTTGACGGCGATTCAAATTCGTCGGTACACTTGTTGCAGTCCATATTAGGAAAACAAAGAAAAATGCAAGGCTCAGTACGAGACGACATGTACTGAGTAAATATCATCGGCCAACCCAAAATAGTAATTAATATACAAAGAATAATAGTATAAAATAAACTATTGTACTTAATAGGTGATAAGTAACAAACAACATGAACAAGTGTCAACAACATTAAAGTAAGTACATAATAAGTCGACTATATCAAAATCACATAGGAGGACTCATGCCTCCAAAACAAACCATTTTGGGACTTGAGTTCTTTGAGATTGAGTAGCTTCAGTTAATTTAATATTTTTTCCTTTAATATTACCGTGTTCGAACGTGACACTCCGATCAAAGAATACCGTGTCAGAACGTGACACTCCGATCCAACAATACTGTGTCGGAACGTGACACCCCGATTCAATAATAAAAATAATTTATCATTTATTATCACCACTTTCAATCATTGATAATATTTCATCAAGCCTTTGTTTATTCAAGGCATTATTTCGATAAGAGGTTCAAGACTATAAATTTCACGGTCTCAAATACCAATCACAAACCACACAACCAAATCACACAATCCCACAATCACACAGTCAAGTACATAGAGAACTTCACAATATCATTCAATACATATCAATCACTATTAAGAGTTAACTATCAAATAGCATAAACCATAACCTACCTCCACCAAAGAACCAAAGTCAAACAAGCTACTTCTCCAATACTTTTCCTTTCCTCACTGCCTGTTAACCTTTCCAATCTATCAAGTATATATGCATAATTTTTAAGTTAACGAGCCTATAAAAATTCCATGTTACTATATGTGTATCCTAGACCCAAAAATTAACTCAATTCTATAATCAATATGCTAAAGTTCAAGCCTAAGCGTAAACCTTAATCCCTCCAATTAGCGTAACTTTAAGGATATTCAAATAATACAACACACCTAATATTTTATTACCTATCTCAATATATAAAAATACAATCTATAGTATGAGAACAACTATTAATATATAATAATGGAAGCCACTGGTTAGGAAACCAGTGGTAGACGAACTAACAACTATCCCACCATATTAATATACAAATCAGTAACCATATAGTCACCGTTTAGTTTTATACACACACACAGATATACATACATACATATATATATATATATATATATATATATATATATATATATATATATATATATAATTAACCCTCATTCCTTTTACTCCACAACTCTCCACTATACTTTGTCCACAATAAATAAATAATCATATATTAACCACGAATATATATATATATATATATATATATATATATATATATATATATATATATATATATATATATATATAAAAAAAATTAACCCTCATTCCTTTTACTCCATAACTCTCCACTATACTTTGTCCACAAAGAATAAATAATCATATATTAACCACGACTATATACAACCCAATTATGCACAAATAAAACATAATTATTATAATAATAATTTCTACATGTATAATATTCATCAAATGCACATATACCTATATATTTTACCTTGATTATCATGTCGTCTCTTTCGAGATTGTGTGTCACGACCCAAAAATAGGCGCGATGACACTTGTCTTATTCCACCAAGACAAGTCAGCCTAACCCAATAATTTTGATAACATGCAAAATTAAACCAAAGTCTTATAACGGTTACTAATACGGAAACATTTCTCTCAATTCCTAAAACCTGGTAGTCACGTGCACAAGCCTCTAATGTAAATATGAGAATTGAAATAAAAATACGAGTCTAACAAGAAGTTGTTTTTAAATAAAAACAAAGTCATAACAGGAGTAGGAAAGTTCGTTGAGATGACAAGTAGCTACCTCACAATCCTCCACAAGATGTCTCGGAAACAAAGAGAATGGAAGGTATCATGAAAATTCGGGCTCGTAACCTACAAAAATGTATAGAAGCAAGGGGTGAGTACCAAACCACGCGGTACCCAGCAAGCAAATCTCTAAACACAAGTTAAGGGAACGAAATACAGGTACTCCTTACACAATATCTGAACCTCCACACTACAAACAACTCATAGTTTACCAAACACACAACTCAATAATCACACTATTAATTTATATATTCTTAATATTCAACAGTCACAATTTTCACAGAGAAACACTAACAAGATCAGCAAAACACGTTTTCAAGTTCATCAATAATAAAAATGTGTAATGTGATGAGATGCAATTTCATGTATAGTGATGCATGTCTTCCCTAACGATACACACCCGCTGTCTCTCAGTCTGGGACCCATGGGGGACATATCTGTCCATGCATCGGTCGCGGCGCACGACACGAACCTCGACAATAGTAACTTTCGCAGCGCGCGATACGTCTCTCAAAATATAATATCCATTGCGGCGCGCGATACGTCCCTCGAAATGATACATCCTCTTATCACATAACTCTCATCACAACCATGTTTCTAATGTAGTGTGAATTATATACTAAAATAAAAATGAGGAGATAACCATTTTAATAACAAAGCACAATTTGCAACAAGGAATACAACACCAACAAATAGGAAACAAGTCTCCAAATCATTCATAACATCACACAAGGAAAGACACGAATTTCATACGCTTAACAAGAGTTAAAAAATTCACTTGCCTCAAATAGTCAAACAATTACTTCGGAACTTGAGCCTTCCTTTTCTTTGAGCTTATGAATCGATGCAATCTATTCAATTCCATATTTATAATAAGATTTCGGAACTAACAACACCCTCATTATAATATGTTTGGCCTAGACCCAAAACTCACTCTTATTTTATTTTCCTATTTACATTATGTTTTGAAACCCATAAATAGAACTACACTACAGGTTCTATTCCATGTCAACCACTATAAAAAAAAACTAAATTCATAGTGTAACAATAAGGAAAAAAAAGAAATTACTGAAATCAGTGGTTTACCAAAATAAAAAAATAATAACAATAATTTGCAGACCGACTGATCTGCATCCTAATTTCCAAACATGTATTTTCAATCATATTCATGGCAATAATTGCCACTGATTACATTATTATTATTATTATTATTATTATTATTATTATTATTATTATTATTATTATTATTATTATTATTATTATTATTATTATTTATTATTATTATTATTACTCTACATCAATTAAAATAATTATAAAATAATTTAAAATTTCAAAGGTAATTACTCTTTCTCTTTTTACCCATCACATACTAACCTTCTTATGTATATATACAATATAATATTGAAAACAGTAACAATTCAAAGAAAAATTCATTCATGAGGATAACATACACCTGCACTTGTTCGATGACGCCGCTACTGGTTAGTTTTCTTTCCACCTATATTTATGTATTTATTTTATTTTTCTAAATTACATATGTTATTAGGAAGTAACACTCTTTATTAACCTTCATTAATATTTCAGACTTGACCCATTATTATTAAAAATAACTAAATTATCCCAAAATTAATTAATATAGTTAAATGACTATTCGAAGTTATAAAAAATAACCTTTTGGGGTTCGAGTCATTACATTGTCCTCCACTAAAAATTATGTTCATCCTCAATCATAAGATAAAAGAAAGTACCTGGAGCTTCAAAAAGTTGTGGATATCTAGCATGCATGTCAGACTCTGTCTCCCAAATTGCCTCCCCCGCAGATCGGTGCTTTCATTGCACTTTCACTGAAGCAATCTCCTTGGTCATAAGCTTTCAAACCTGCCTATCCAAAATAGCTATAGGCTCCTCCTCAAATGTTAAGTCTGGAGCCAAATCCATGGAGTCAAGTGAAAGCACATAAGATTCATCCGGAATATACTTATGAAGCATAGAGACATGGAAAATAGGATGAACTGCCAACAAACTAGGTGGCAAGGGTAACTTATTGGACACCCCTCCCACTCGGCTCAAAATCTCAAAAGTTCCAATGAATCTAGGGCTAAGCTTGACCTTCTTTCCGAACCTCATCACATCCTTCATGGGTGATACTCGAAGCCAAACATGATCACCCTCCATAAACAATAAGGCTCTAACTCTCCGGTCTGCATAACTCTTATGTCGACTCTGAGCTGTCAATAATCTCTACTTAATCATACGGACTTGCTCCATAGCATCTCTAAGCAAGTCTGTATCCAAAGAGTTCATCTCCTGTCACGACCCAATTTCTCGAGCCATGAAGGCACCTACTATAACCCATCAGTAGGTAAGCCAAACCACAACCCAGAACCACTCATACTGGGTGTGAGGGTAGAAACTAAACAAGACTAAGAAAAATTACTATAACAACATAAGCAAACCAAAACATAAATACAATAAAGGATCCCTCCCAGAACCTGGAAGTCACTAATACAAGATCGCAATACTTGATACACTACTAATAACTCACCTATCGGGGTCGAAACATGAACCGGCTCTGCCAAAGACTCGGACCTCATACCCAATCGGGGAGCAAAATAAATAGATACATACAAGAATGTGGACCCTGGATCAAATAATACTGTAGCAGGCTGATGGCACAAGAAGAGCGTACCTGAGATGACATCGTCAGATGCCTCAGCCGCCGCCCTTGTCGGGGCAGCATAGAAATGGCCCTGAGCACCTCTACCTGGCGCACCCGGTCTACCACCTGACCTGCCTCCCCGAGCTCCACCCCTGGTACCCTGTCGACTCTCTCGACGGTCCTGAATCTGACCACCTCCTCTAGCCGAAGAAGACACGGCTGAAACTGGTTTAGAAGTAGGTAGAGCTGGTATAATCGCCCCCCGACCTCGCCGGGGGCATTCTCTAGACCAATGGTCAAGAGCACCACAATCATAACACCCCGAAGTTGAACGCCCTATAGTAACCCGAACACGGCATGGAGGAAAAGAATCTGATCCCTTCGAATTTTCTGGCCTGTACTAGGACCACTCTGCTGATATTGACCTCCCTCAGAAACAGGTAATGCCGCCTGAACAGGCCGACAGGTCTGACCCTGCTGGAACCTCTGACATGGCCTATCATATGAGTCCCTCCCCCTAGTCTGCGACTCGCTATAGCTGCCCTAGTAGCGTGCCCTCTTATCGCTGCCCCCTTGGGCCTCACGATGAATATGCTCCATGGATCGGGCATGATCAACCACATCAAGAAAAGAACGGCCAGCTGAAACCATATGCTCTGTGTCAACCCTCAAACGGTATCGCAACCCACGTACAAAACAACGAACTCTCTCTCCCTCTATGGGCAGGATCATAGTAGCTTGGCGAGACAACTCATGGAACCTCGCCTCATACTCTGAAACGGTCATAGATCCCTGCTCCAATCTAGAGAACTGATCACGAAGCCTGTCTATGACGCTCCGTGGCATGAATCGGGCCAAGAAAGCCTCTGAGAACTCACTCCAAGATATAGGAGGAGATCCAACTGGCCTAGACTCTCGATACGTGCGCCACCACTGCCTGGCTGGCCCATGGAACTGATGAGCGGTAAAGTCAGTTCCTCTCGACTCCAAAAGGCCTAATGACTGTAATTGCTCCTGGCAAGTGAGCTGGAACTCGTGAGTGTCCTCTCCAATCGCCCCTGAGAATATAGGCGGTGCCAACCTCTGAAATACCCCAAGAATCATCTGATCCCGCAGTGGCATCTCTCTAACCTCTAAGTCTGGTGGGGCGGCCACATGAACTGGTGGCGGCTGATCTTGCAGCACTGGTGCTGGTGCCTGTCGCATATCCCCAATAGCTGCTAATATCTGAGTCAAGAGGGAATGAAGATCAGGTGCTGCAACTGGTGTGGGTGGTGGCTGGGCAGGCCCCGGCCCCACCGGCTGTGGCGGTACATGCGCTGCATGAGGCTCCTCCTCCATATCCCGGGCAGGTACTGCAGCCCTACCTCGACCTTGTGGTCGACGTCTACCCCAAGCTGAGGCTCCGGGTGCATCTCCCCCGAACGCACCGCCTCGCGTGCGAGCCATCCTGTAATAGAGTGGAACAACTGAGATTTTAAGAAACAAACAAGACACACGCGGCACGAATTTGAAACAAAATGGATATTTTCCTAAATACTTCCTGTAGCCTCCTAAAGATAAGCTACGGACGTCTCCGCACCGATCCGCAGGACTCTACTAGACGTTATCTATGTAAAAGTGAGACTGTTGAACCTAGGGCTCTGATACCAACTTGTCACGACCCAATTTCTCGAGCCATGAAGGCACCTACTATAACCCATCAGTAGGTAAGCCAAACCACAACCCAGAACCACACATACTGGGTGTGAGGGTAGAAACTAAACAAGACTAAGAAAAATTACTATAACAACATAAGCAAACCAAAACATAAATACAATAAAGGATCCCTCCCAGAACCTGGAAGTCACTAATACAAGATCGCAATACTTGATCCACTACTAAGAACTCACCTATCGGGGTCGAAACATGAACCGGCTCTGCCAAAGACTCGGACCTCATACCCAATCGGGGAGCAAAGGAAATAGATACATACGAGAATGTGGACCCTGGATCAAATAATACTATAGCAGGCTGATGGCACAAGAAGAGCGTACCTGAGATGACATCGTCAGATGCCTCAGCCGCCGCCCTTGTCGGGGCAGCATAGAAATGGCCCTGAGCACCTCTACCTGGCGCACCCGGTCTACCACCTGACCTGCCTCCCCGAGCTCCACCCCTGGTACCCTGTCGACTCTCTCGACGGTCCTGAATCTGACCACCTCCTCTAGCCGAAGAAGACACGGCTGAAACTGGTTTAGAAGGAGGTGGAGCTGGTACAATCGCCCCCCGACCTCGTCGGGGGCATTCTCTAGACCAATGGTCAAGAGCACCACAATCATAACACCTCGAAGTTGAACGCCCTGTAGTAACCCGACCGCGGCATGGAGGAAAAGAATCTGATCCCCTCGAATTCTGGCCTGTACTAGGACCACTCTGCTGATATTGACCTCCATCAGAAACGGGTAATACCGCCTGAACAGGCCGACTGGTCTGACCCTGCTGGAACCTCTGACGTGGCCTATCATATGAGTCCCTCCCCCTAGTCTACGACTCGCTATAGCTGCCCTGGTAGCGTGCCCTCTTAACGCTGCCCCCTTGGGCCTCACGATGAATATGCTCCATGGATCGGGCATGATAAACCACATCAAGAAAAGAACGGCCAGCTGAAACCATATGCTCTGTGTCAACCCTCAAACGGTATCGCAACCCACGTACAAAACAACGAACTCTCTCTCCCTCTGAGAGCAGGATCATAGTAGCATGGCGAGACAACTCATGGAACCTCGCCTCACACTCTGAAACGGTCATAGATCCCTGCTCCAATCTAGAGAACTGACCACGAAGCCTATCTCTGACGCTCCGTGGCATGAATCGGGCCAAGAAAGCCTCTGAGAACTCACTCCAAGATATAGGAGGAGATCCAACTGGCCTAGACTCTCGATACGTGCGCCACCACTACCTTGCTGGCCCACGGAACTGATGAGCGGTAAAGTCAGCTCCTCTCGACTCCAAAAGGCCTAATGACTATAACTGCTCCTGGCAAGTGAGCTGGAACTCGTGAGCGTCCTCTCCAATCGCCCCTGAGAATATAGGCGGTGCCAACCTCTGAAATACCCCAAGCATCTTCTGATCCCGCAGTGGCATCTCTCTAACCTCTAAGTCTGGTGGGGCGGCCACATGAACTGGTGGCGGCTGATCTTGCAGCACTGGCGCTGGTACTGCTTGTGCTGGTGCCTGTCGCATATCCCTAATAGCTGCTAATATCTGAGTCAAGAGGGAATGAAGATCAGGTGCTGCAATTGGTGTGGGTGGTGGCTGGGCAGGCCCCGGCCCCACTGGCTGTGGCGGTACATGCACTGCATGAGGCTCCTCCTCCATATCCCGGGCAGGTACTGCAGCCCTACCTCGACCTCGTGGTCGACGTCTACCCCAAGCTGAGGCTCCGGGTGCATCTCCCGCGAACGCACCGCCTCGCGTGCGAGCCATCCTGTAATAGAGTGGAACAACTGAGATTTTAAGAAACAAACAAGACACACGCGGCACGAATTCGAAACAAAATGGATATTTTCCTAAATACTTCCTGTAGCCTCCTAAAGATAAGTTACGGACGTCTCCGCACCGATCCGAAGGACTCTACTAGACGTTAGCTCTGTAAAAGTGAGACCGTTGAACCTAGGGCTCTGATACCAACTTGTCACGACCCAATTTCTCGAGCCATGAAGGCACCTACTATAACCCATCAGTAGGTAAGCCAAACCACAACCCAGAACCACACATACTGGGTGTGAGGGTAGTAACTAAACAAGACTAAGAAAAATTACTATAACAACATAAGCAAACCAAAACATAAATACAATAAAGGATCCCTCCCAGAACCTGGAAGTCACTAATACAGAGCTACCAACAAAATGAGTACAAGTCCCAACAGTGGACCACCGAAATACTTTAGGATCTAGAATAAAATTTTTAAATCAATGGTTCATACAACTATGTGAAAACCAAAAAGAAAGATTAAAAATGGAAAAAGTATTAAATAAAAATTTATCATGTTGCAAAAATAAAATGGCACCACAATTTGGATGCACAACTGAAAAACAAAAATCTAAAAGATATAAAAATTATAGAAAAAACAAAACTATATATAAATATAAACAACCAAGACGAAGGTATTATGTAAAAAACCATAAAATAAAAAGACCATACAGACCAAAAAGAAAAATATCCAATGTACTTGTTATAATTGTGGAAAGATAGGACACATAGCTAAAGATTGTAAATTACCCAAAAATCCAAAAAGAAAACAAATTGCAGAATTAATTATAGATAATGAAAAATATATGCAAATAGAATACATAGATTATGAATTAAGTGAAAATGATAGTATATATGAAGTATCAGATATAGAAACTGAGAATGAAGAAGAAAATATTAACATAGATAATAACGAAACAGATGAAAAAATATAATGTCTGAAAATGAAATAAAAATAATATCTAAGGAAGAATATCAAGATAAAGAATCATCAGAACAGAAAATCATATTTGATAATACGATATTTGAACAAATAAAAGGAAAAGAATTAGATTTAAGTGTTGAAAAAGTACTAGAAATACCTATTTTAAGAAATTGGTTTAAAAGACAAAAAGAAGAATATTATGTAGTTAGTCAAAAAGAACATATCATAGATTGTAAATACACAAAAGGAAAAGCATATATACCTATAATAAATAAAAGAATGATAAACAAAGAAATACAAGATATAAAAGCTAAAACACCAATAAAATACCTACATTTAGGAGGAACAGAAATATTAATAAAAGCCTGCTTTAGAGAAGGAATAGATACACCTATAGAAATATACCTAGCAGATGATAGAATTGTACACCCTATAGAAAAAAGCGTAATTAGTGCAGTAAAAGGAAACTTGATATATCAAAAATTTAAGTTTACAATAAGTGCCAATTATACAGTATCATTAACAGATAAAAATATAGATAGATCATTAGTTCTATATTGGAAAATGTCTGGGATAGAACTAGCACCAGGAAGCAAAATATTTACAGCAAGATGTAAAAATCTATATATATTAACAACGAAGCATAAAATAACAGCAAGAAATAAAATTAACAAAATAAAAATAGAAAATCCTTTTGAAAAAATAATTACTGTAATAGACAATAATGACTATAGCTATAAAGAAATTGATATAGAAGAAGATTTAGAGATAGTAAAAGAAAGATTAAGCACTTCAAGCGTACCAAATACATTGACAAGAGCTACCTCATCAAGGATGAGTACATCTAAAAGAAAATATGAAATTCCCCAAAGCTTATTAGATAAAGAAGAAATAACACCATATCATTATTTCATAACAGGAATAATAGACCAAAGAAAATATAAAATATTAATAAATACAGGACAAGAAGAAAATTATATAACAAGAGAGTTAGTATTAGAAGAAGAAATTATAAAAACAGGATATACATGCCCTGGACTACCTAGTGAGATAGTAAACACAAATGAAGAAACAACAGAAAAAGAAATAATTATAGGAGGAATACCCTTAGTAATACAATTCAAAATATACCAAGGAAACCATAATATTACATTAGGAATAAAATGGTTAGAAAAAGTCAAACCATACAATATAGAAAATGAACAATTAACAATAACTTGCCAAAATAAGAAAATAATTATAAAAAGGACAAAATGATTAATGAAAATATTTATACTTGCAAAAATTATAGTAGAAGGATATCACAACAGATATTATACCCCTATGATAGATACAGGAGCAGAAGCGAATATATGTAAATATAATTGCTTACCAGAAGATAAATGGGAAAAATTAAAAACACCTATGGTAGTAACAGGATTTAACAATGAAGGAAGTATGATTAAATACAAAGCAAAAAATATAAAAATACAAATATGGGATAAAATACTAACAATAGAAGAAATGTGTAATTTTGAATTTACTACAAAAGATATGTTATTAGGAATGCCATTTCTAGATAGATTTTATCCACACATAATAACAAAAACACATTGGTGGCTTACTACACCATGCGGAAATAAGATAGGAGCAAAAAGGGTAAATAATAAACAACGAAAACCTATAGAATGGATAAAAGGAAGTGAAAAGATAAACCAAGAAATGGAAAATATAAATAATAAACAAATAACGCAA
Source organism: Solanum chmielewskii (assembly GCA_027704785.1). Taxonomy (NCBI): domain Eukaryota; kingdom Viridiplantae; phylum Streptophyta; class Magnoliopsida; order Solanales; family Solanaceae; genus Solanum; species Solanum chmielewskii. Next base: position 32,540,009 of record JAKWIX010000318.1, read on the forward strand.
TTAGAAATTATTATATTTGCTATAGACAAAGTCAAATTAATTAATGAACAACTAGAACAATTATATAGTGAAGATCCATTACAAGGATGGGAAAAACATAAGACAAAAGTAAAAATTGAATTAATAGATGAAAATAGCATAATAACACAGAAACCATTAAAATATAACTTTGATGATTTAAAAGAATTTAAAATACATATAGATGAATTATTAGAAAATAATTACATACAAAAGAGTAATAGTAAACACACAAGTCCAGCATTTATAGTTATAAAACATAGTGAACAAAAAAGAGGTAAAAGTAGAATGTTCATAGACTATCGTAATCTAAATGCTAAAACTAAAACATACAATTATCCGATACCAAACAAAATACTAAAAATAAGACAAATACAAGGATATAATTATTTTAGCAAATTTGACTGTAAATCAGGATTTTACCACCTAAAACTAGAAGAAGAATCCAAACAATTAACAGCATTCACAGTACCGCAAGGTTTCTATGAATGGAATGTTTTACCCTTTGGATATAAAAATGCACCAGGTAGATTCCAACATTTTATGGATAACTGTTTTAACCAGCTAGAAAATTGTATTGTATATATAGATGACATATTGTTATATTCTAGAACACAAGATGAACATATAAGATTATTGGAAAAATTTATACATATAGTAAAAAATACAGGTATAAGTTTGAGTAAAAGAAAAGTAGAAATTATGAAATCACAAATAGAATTTCTAGGAATACAAATAGATAAAAATGGAATAAAAATGCAAACTCATATAGTACAAAAAATAATTACTATTGATGAAAATATAGATACAAAAAAGAAATTACAATCCTTTCTAGGATTAGTAAATCAGGTAAGAGAATATATACCAAAATTAGCAGAACATTTAAAACCACTACATAAAAAACTTAAAAAAGATGTAGAATATCATTTCGATAATAAAGATAAAGAACATATAAAAATTATTAAGAATCTATGTAAAAAATTACCAAAACTATATTTTCCTGATGAAAATAGAACATTCACTTACATTGTTGAAACAGATTCGAGTGATCATAGTTACGGAGGAGTTTTAAAATACAAATATGAAAAAGAAAAAATAGAACACCATTGTAGATATTATTCAGGATCTTATACAGAAGCACAAATAAAATGGGAAATAAATAGAAAAGAATTATTCGCATTATATAAGTGTTTATTAGCATTTGAACCATATATTGTTTACAATAAATTTATTGTAAGAACAGATAACACACAAGTAAAATGGTGGATAACAAAAAAGTTAGATGATTCAGTTACAACAAAGGAAATAAGGAGATTAGTATTAAATATATTAAATTTTACATTTACAATTGAAATAATTAAGACTGACAAGAACCTTGTTGCAGACTACCTATCAAGAAAAAGGAACTCAAACTAACAAGATACGATAGAAGAAATACTCAAAGCAATTACTACACTTTCTACGAAGGTGGACAGTATGGGAAAAGAGTTACAAAATCTGAAAGCTAACAGTCAGCAGCATGACTCTAAAAATGCGGAGCTACGTCGTTCGGCGGACGGTAAAAAGCCAGAACTAGAAGGAGACGTTGGGAAACTCCATAAAACCCATGACAATGTTTGTTTAAATGCAGCTACAGCAAGCACATCTACAACAAAAGGAGCCAGTGGAATAAGATATACAAATTTAAATATGAACAAAATCTTCGATAAACCATTTATTCCAAAGAACCAAAAAGACTCATTATTTATACCACCACAAATACATACTTACTCAGAAAGTTTGAACCAAGATAAAAAAGCCTACAACCACATAACCCGCTCATATATTGAAAACCTTTATAAAATCCAAAATTATTTAAACTCAACACCTAGATCTCCAACTACCAAAGACCCTAATACTGATTTTATAACCCAAAAGCTACAAGGATATAATAAGTTAATAGCACAACCAGGTACCAATGCAAATCTTGTAAAAACATGTTATAGTTATGGATTACTTAGTACAGTTTATACCCAAACAGGAGATGAAATATCTACCATACCAGAGCTATACAAAGCCTTTATGAACTATAAAAGAATTACTAAAGGAACATTGTTTTATATAAAGTTTTATTCAGCACCAGCAGAGATATTATTTGATGAGATAAAACCAATTATACAAGTCATAAAAATTGGTTTGACCAGAGACATGATAATTCCAGAAGATATAGGAATACAACAAGAAATACAAAGGGTTGAGATACCAGAATTCTATGCCAACAAAAGAGTTATAGGGATAGCAACTATCCTAAATGAACTAACCAACAATTATTTAAACGGAAATTCAGTATGGAGCTATTATGTACGAGAACAAGTTATGATATATTCAAATTCTAAAGAAATCAGAGAACAAGATATGGAAGAGATACGCCAATGGATACTTAGTCTACTCAAGCCAGAGCAAAAACCGACAACCAGAGCATTAAGGAAAGGGTTTATTTCAGAAGAATTATTGACGAGATATTGCAAAATTATTGGACAAAAATACCCCGACCACATATGTTCAAAATGTCAAGGAGAAGATAATGTCATACCAGACGTTCAAATCGAATAAAAAAAAGTATTTTGAATTTTGTTAAAATTTTGTGTCGGCTGAATATAAGCCATATGTAAAAAGTAATAATTTTTATTTTTGTCGTGTTGTGTCGGCTGTAAAAAGCCAATTGTAAAAGTCATAAAGAAAACAGTGTGTATGTCGGCCATAAATAAAGAAGAGGCCATTATGTAAAGTAGTAATAGTAAGTATTTTGTTTTCTTGTGTCGGCCGAATATAAAAAGACCAAGTGTAAAGTATGTGTCGGCCATCTTTTGGCCAAAAGTCTGTAAATTTTGTGTATAAATAGAGGGTTTCCCCTCATAAATAAAATCATCAATCTTTCAGCTAGCAATCTTTTCTCTACTCTCTACTCTCAAATCATAAATCCGCTTCCACCCCCCTACATTGGTATCAGAGCTAGTTAGTTAAATAACTATGGAAAACAAATCAACTATGTCGGAAGATCTACAAAAACAGGTATATCATTTTATATTCATGAGTAGCTAAATTAATTTATTCCTGAAAATCTCTTGTTAATTATAATTGTTTATCATGTTTGAATAATGTTATAATAACCATCTTTAGAAAGTTTGCTACAGAAATACTCTTTGAATAAGTATGCCCAGACTATGCCATCCTAAGGTTGAAACCGGTAGGCAGAGAAGGCCATTTAGGGGAGTAAACAAAGTTGAGGCGCTGTTAGGGTAACTAATCAAAGAAGAAAGCTGTAGTAGTGACCAGACGAGATGATTATTAAACCATTATTTTTGCATAATAAGCAAGTATAATTTATTAAGAGGTTGGAAGGGATAAAATTTTAGTGAAAAATGAAAATAATAGAAATGGAAACATACCTATTAGATGATGATGTTAATTATAAGATATTACTACTCTATGTACTAAAAAATTTGAATACTGATATAAAAAGAGAAATTTATAATAAATTATTAACATATGAAATAATAGAAATAACAACCCAAGGTTGGACTGAGTTAACTATACAAAGTATACAGGATGAACTTCATTATGACATATATGATTTATATGATGATTTAGATATTGGAGACTAAATATGACTGAACATTGGCTAAGGCGATATGGTAGAAATTACAGGTTAAAAAAGATTAAATATCCAGAAAAATTAAGTAAGCTTTTTAAAATATTATATAAAAGGTTATGATAAATAAAAATAAAAATACTAAAATAAAAAGAACTAAGATAGATAAAAAGGTGAGAAAAATATGGAAAAAATTAAAATCCTTATATATAGAATACCAATTATCACAACTAGTCAAAACAGATAATGATAAAAAAGATCAATTAATAAACATAATTTCAAAAACAGAATATAAATATGTCTGCTATTTGAAAAAACAGTATGAACAGAGAAATCTATAAACAACAATTAATAGAAGAAATAATGGAACAAATAACTGAAAAAGAACAAGAGTTACAACATAAAAAAAAGAAGGTTAGAAGAAAATATATTAGCAGGAGTATGTAATAAATCAATACTAGCACAAAGAAAAGATATATTAATGTTAGAATTAGAATTAGATTGTCTTGAATATGAATTACAACATAATATAATACATAGATCATAATGAACAAAGAAGAATTTGCAGTAGACGAAAAAACATATGAAAACCAAGATGGAATGATAATAAAAATAATATTTTCAAATTTAGGAAGAAGATACAAGAAAATAGGAAATAACTTATACTTAATGCTGGAAAAAGAAACAGCAAAATTAGAAGATAGTTTAACAGCTATGGTAAGAATAACAAAAGAAAATGAAGAAATAGATAAATCAAGAGAAATTGAAAAAATAAAAACACAAGCAAAACAAGAAGTACAAAATTTAGAAGAAATAAAAAATACAAGAATAAGTGAATTAGAAAAAGAATTAGCTAGGTTAAAATTATTATATGAAAATAAACAAAAACAAAAAGAAAAAGATAAAGAGCTAGAATTAACAAATGAAATAAAACAAATGGAACAAAAACTGAATGAAGACCTAAATGAGGATATTGAAGTAAATGAAATAGATGGAAATGAAAATGACCAACAATCAGAAATAAGCGATATAAGTGAAACATATACAGAAATTCTAGAACAGATAAATAAACCAAAAAAATTAGAAATAAACACAGGAGATATGAATAGGCCTAGTACGTCAAGAGTTAAAACCCCAGATAATAGTCCCAGAAATAGTCCTAGAGTTAGTCCTAGGAGGACACCACCAACTTATTATACAGAAAGCTATCAACAATCAGACAGAAATAATGCAATATGGAACAGTAGACTAAATAAAAATTGGACACCTAAACCAGCAAATGAACAATACAATTTCTTAGATTTAGATTGTGTCGCAGATATAAATAAAGCAATATTATTATGGATAGGAAATATGTCTAAACAGTTAATAGATAACAAAATAGAAACAGCGAAAACACCAAGATACATAGAAAGAACATTCGTAGGAACAACAAAATTATGGATAGAAAATCTCCCCTCGGAAAGTTTAGAAGTACTTAGGAATGATAAGAAAATGGATGGATCCGCATCAACAACAAATATAGATATACTAGATAAATATGAATCAGCGATAAGAAATGAATTTGGAGGTATGACTACAGATATAAGAGAACAAAATAGAGAAAAAATTTCAATTACTTATTAACTTCTTACAAACAATAATAAATGCTAAGCTTGTTTTGACATTTTAGAATTTTTTTTTTGAACTAATTAAAATAAGATGTGTTTGAATAGTTAATATTTTGTTCCTAGAAATACTTTAAAGAAATATTGCGTAATTATATTTTTAATGTTATGTTACATAATATGAACAATAAATTCGTATTTTGATTATTAAAATAGTCTTTAAAATGACGTATCTGCAATTCTTAATTAATATGAAGAAAATATCAAATTTTGTGACTAAAAGAATGAACAATGTTTGACTATCAAGAAATCAATAATTTCATAATATATTCATCGAAAGATTAAAAAATATAAAATTTTTATTTTTATATTTTCTAAATATCAATATGATAAACAATTTAACAGAGAAAATTTGACAAAGAGAACATTTAACATTCAAATTCTAATGAATATTAAAATTCAAACTAAAAAAATGAGTAGTGAAAAAAGGTAAAAGAGTAAAAAATGTCGTCAAACTATGAGAAAAGAACAAAAATTCAGTTTATAGTTTGACTTAAAATTGTCATTGACATTAATACTTTGGTTCAAAAATGTCTTTGCAGTCAATACTTTGATCCAATAATGTCCCTATAGTTACTTAATGGGTCAGAAATGCCCTTTTCCGAATAACTATATTATTCTTTTCTTTTAGAACACATTTTATTTTTAATTAATTTATTATAAAAGAATCATGTTCTAGTTTTCTTTCTTTTAAAATCACTTTAAAAATAAAAATGTAGAAAATATTTTTTTCTCAATCTCATCTTATCAATCAAAATAGAATAACTCCATGAACCCTTTCGACAAATCATATATGTCATATATATAAGATCATTGTATATCCATCATTAGTTTATATTTATATAATGATAAAATATAATTATAATAACATAAGAAATAATTTTTTTATTTTTTCTGAATTGAACTAAGATAAACATTTGCTAATTTTTAAAAAATGTTATTAGAGACAGTGTTAAAAAAAAAAATAATAAATTTATTTGAAAAAATGATCATCTTTTACCAAAAATAACAATAATAGCATTTTTGGACAAAAGTATTGTCGGGAAGGACATTTTTGGATCAAACAATAAACGGAGGGCATTTTTGTTCCATTCTCATAATTTTAAGATATTTTTGACACTTTTTCCGTTAAAAGTAAAGAATAATAACAAAAGAAAATGTCAATATTAAAAGACTTTGTTTAGAAATATAGAGGAAGAAAAAAACTAAAAAATAACAAATTACAAAAAAAAAACCTGAAAAAAAGTATATTGGTTACTTTGTGGGGGTAAGCTTTAGAGTTTTGTTAACGGCATGATATTAAGTGTAGTATCAAAATAATTAATTAACGTAATTTAGAATATAACATAATGATCACTGTTATTGTATAAAGAAATAAAATTTCTTCCATGATTGTTTTTATTGTTATGGAGTCAAAAATTAGTTTTTTAATAAATGCTTTCAAATTAGAATATAACATTATTATAATTGTTATTGTATATAGAAATAAAGTTGCTTTCTTGATTGTTTTTATTGTTGTGAAGTTAGAAATCATTGTTTTAAGTGTTTCTATTTGTCGAGAAAATAATAAAATGCATCACAAAATTCATCGATAAAGTCAAATACAAACACAATGTACTTAAGTTGACACAATAGAGATTTGAAAGAATTTAAATCTATCTTTACGAATTGATTGATCAATGATTATTATTTTATCAGATGCAAAGCTTATGGTGCAAATATCACAAAAAGAAGAAAATTATATTGTGAAAAATAAATACCACTTGCGAATATATATGATGATCGAAGAACTTTTCGAAGATACCAACATTTTATATATTCTTTGAACACAATGTTTTAACTCTTAATCTAAAAATGTTTTAACCCTTAATCTAACACAATTCTCTATTTTCTTGCTGCACAAAGTTTTTTAGAATTTAATTTTCTCAATTTCGATTGTAAATGACACATTTATGTCGTATGACCATTTAAAATAGAATATAAAGTAATTTATTGAAGTTGTTTACTAAAGAAAAAAATAGTATAAAGTACATAAATCTCATATTTTTGGAGGCTAATTACATCATATCCGAGAAGCTTTCTCAATTAAAAAAATCTTGAATTTTTCATTCCTCTCAAGTACATTTCTTGATTTCCAATACATTGCAAATGACATAGTACTTTGGAAAGGGTTGTATTCGAGAGGGGATAGATATGTATCCGGGAGGAAATAGATGTATCCGAAAGAAGATTATAAAATCTTGAGTTGTGAATTTATGTGATTTTTTCAATAAAATATGTGAAATTATACGGGCTTTAAAATATCTAGTATATATATATATTTCTATTATATAGAGAAGTGTAATGACCCAGAAGGTCATTTTTGAAAATTTTAAATAGGAAAAATTACCTAACAACACAATTTTTTTTTATAATCCCTATCATTTTAAAATATTTCAAAAATCCCTCTTTTAATTTTTTTCTCTCTCATTTTCCAGATATATTATTTATATCCCTTCCAATCCAACGTTTTTGTTTCTATTTTTATGCCTAAAATCACTCTCATATATCAACAATTACATCAATTACTCAATTTTTTAATTTCAAATCTATTCTCTCTCAAGTTCATCAATTTCAAGTTCCTAAAGAGGTAGAACTATTTCTTCATCAATTTTTTATTTTAAATTCTTTAGATTTCATTTTTTTTGTTAAAAAGAAATAACGTTTTTGATTTACATTTTCTTATACATATGAATTCTGCTCCGTCTTTTTAGTATGGTACCTTGTGTATTTTGTTTTGATGATAAATTTTTTTTATGAAATAGATCTATTCAACTCATTATGATTCCGACGATGATGATTGAGCTGAAAATAGATTCCAAATCTTGTAGGGTCCATTAACAATGAAGATGATAATATTTAGAAGACAAAATCGAAGAAGAATGAAACTTCATGTTTTAAAGCGAATATAGAAGTCCCCCAAAAAAAGGATAGAATTGTTGCATTTGCGATGTGGTGTATTATCTTTGAAGAAAATGATCTATGATTAACAATCTTATGATGTTGATTTCTAGATAATTAGTTATTTCTCTAAAAAATTTATTATTTTGAATTTAAATTTTAATGTATTTTAATTTTGATCTTAGTATGTATATTTTTCTTTATTTTTTGGTTATAATTATAGTGGTTGTGGTATACAATACAAAATAGGATACTTTTAAAAATTATCTGATAAAAATAAGTTTTATAAATTTAAGTATCACACAATTTTATTATTCAAGAGGTCGTTTATTAAGTTAAAGATACACTTTATATCTAACCACAACAATGTATATTTCAATATATACCAATTACATAAATTAATGTATCAAATATACTATTTTATATTTCCTTTTATAAGTGATACTTAACGTAAAGTTATAGCAAATATGGTGGTTCAAAATCATGATGTAACACACACACACACACACACACACATACACCCACACACGCACGCACGCACGCACGCACGCATGCACACGCACACGCGCACGCACACGCGCACACACACCATGAAAATTTTGGAAGAATTTCATTTCCTTAAGGAATCAGTTCATCTATGTCATAGTTGCTTGGAAGGAAGGTCTCAGATGTACCTTCGGCATGTATGAGATTTTCTTTCCTCTATCTATGTCAACACACACACACACACACACACACACATATATATATTATAAGATTTATAAAATTTAATAGTTTAACAGTGTGATTAAATTATTTTCTAGCAAAAATGTCACAAAGTTGAACAAATTTCTATTTATTAATATTTAACAGTAACACTTCACTATATTGGGAAAGTTGAATGTATTTTTCTTTAAAAAAATGTATCACTTTTCTTTAGGTAAGAAAATACAAGATCGCATGTTTTTGACTTTTATGTCTATAACGTCCACAACTATTTCTGCTCGTAGTTAGCTTATCACTTTATCACTTGAGTTCTTTTTTTTTCTTTTTGTGACCGTCGAAACATTCTTTTGTATCGAGATGACAAAACAATTTCTTATCTGGTAATGGAACCATTGAATCTTTGCCTTTCAAGGTAAACAACATAATATTCATCAGTTGGCTTATTGTTTCTATTAAATATCAATTTGACTGATTTATCATATGTAGTTAGAATTATGTATTAAGTATAAATTTAGCTTATTGTTTCTATTAAGTATCAATTAACTGATCTATAATAATTAGACTTATGTATCAATTACAATTACATTTTTATATATCAAATTAAAGCTTATTATTTACATTGAGTATCAATGTCGTTTTTTTCAATTGCAGATTATCCGATATTTTAATATTCGTAGAGGCAAAATTTTGAAAAAAAAATATTATGTTTATGATATATTGTTGCTTTAAATGATGTCGTTTTTACATGTCGTCTCTTTTAACTTTGGCACACATCACAACTATTGCTACTATTATTCTATCCAATACAAAATTTACAAACAATTAAGTATCTCAACACAATAGTGTATACCAAACTAACTTTATCAAAAATTAAGAATCATAAAATGTAACCAGAATTGAAAACCTAACATCTTTTCATTTATCACATCATAAAATAGTAACCTAAAAGTATTTCACAAAGTATCTAATTTGAAAATTATTAGACATGAAGCAGAAAAGTACTTCTAAAAGGTAAGCATCATGAATCTTTCGGGAAGAAAGTACATGTTTGCGTCCCTTTTTTCACCTTCAACACACACAATTTCATCGATTATTGCATCAAAATTTTGTATATCTTCATCACTTTTATCCGATGTATCAATGCATAGTGAATATATATCGAATCCTACCTCATGTTTCATCATTCCTATGTACAATTTCACCCCCATATCATTCCGAATACATAATGGAGACAAATTACCTTCAACGATGTATCTGATCTCGTTTTTTTTAATTCATCAATACCCAATTCAGCTGCAATTGTTAAAATAAGATTTACAAATGAAATATTTTCTCCAACCACTATCACATCACTTCTGTGTCGCTCGTATTTAACATCACTTTTCCATAATCCAAAATGCCTTAACAAGATCAAAATATTCATTTCGAATCTTCACAAAATTGCGTTCCAAAATTGTATGAATCAAACTTTTAATATTTTTTCGAAGAACAAGAAGAAGATTTCACAATTTGAAATTTAAAAATTATAATTTAGTTAGAGATTTATGACTGATTGGTTGAAGGAAGAAACGTACGCGTGATTTGTGAGAATCAATTAAATTCTGTTTTTATCCCTTATGTAATGCTTAAACTGATAACAACAACTTAATAATTTAAGTATCAGCCGTTATTAATTAAAGTATCTGTCTACAATATTATGTATCCGAAAAACACTAAAAAAAGGATTTTTTTGTAATTAATGAAAGAGTAGGGATAGAAAGTAATTTCTCTCTTATACTATGTGATTTGCCTAATTTTACTTTAAATATTCATTTAACTAGCGTAAATTAATTGAATGTCAATTATTAAATAGTTAACTTTAGTTAAAGCTTAATGGATCAAGTTTTTAATTTATTTAATACCACTTGACTATATAAAAAAATAAATTATTAGGGTTGAGGATTTTTGGGTCATAACTTAAGAAAAGAAGAAGAGAACGGAAATCACCTGTGGAAAGGGAGCCGACGTAGAAATCAAAAAATGAATTTCAAGTGATACAAATTTGTTATATGTTTTTCCTTTTAAATTATTATTATAATATGTAGGTAATTAAGGAATATTATCTTCAATCCCTACCAATATTATTTTTATTATCAACTGATGGGCAAATATCATTTATGGGTCCCTTGTTGGCAATTTTAGTGGATAAATTATGAAGTTATTATGACCAATGATAATCCAATCATTGGAAGATGGCATATCATAGTTTAAATACACAAATAACGTTCTACTATTAGTTCAAGTTGAAGAATGGTTCCGTAATAAGTATCATTCACAAGTGGTTTTGATTTCATTACCTTATAATTCATGTTTTTCTGTATTTAAATAAGTAATTAAATATTAGGGGTATAATTTTTATAAATAACATTAGTTTTATAATATTGGAATAGAATTAAGACATAACTTAAGCTTGAAACTTAGGAACTTGATTATAGATTGGGTGATCATCTGAGTCTAGGCTTAACCTATAGTAATGTGGGTATTGCTAGTTTCGAAATCTTATTAGGAATATGTACTTGAACAGATTTCACTAATTTGGAAGTTCAACAGAAGAGGAAGGCTCATGTATTGGAGTGAATTTTTGATTGGTTGAGACAAGTGGATTTCTAAACTCTTACTAAGTGTATGAAATGCGTGTATTTTCTTGTGGTATAGGTTTGGGAGTAATGGGACTTGGTTATGGGTTGACTTGTCCACATTGATTAATTCTAATGATGAAAACAAAGGGTAATAATAGGCAATGTGAATAATTGATTGTGTGTGATGTGTTGATAATGGAGAATAGTTTGAAAGGCTTGTTGAATCATTGTTGATGTTGTTGTGAATTGAGAAACGTTATGAAAATGGTCATATCCTCTTTATTTGTGTGAACATGTCATTTGCATTACTTTAAGACATGGTTGTGACAAGTGTTATGTGCATTGACAAAGAATGAGAACTTAAAGAGGATGTACTATTTCGAGGGACGTATCGCGTGCCGCGATGGATACTATATTTCGAGGGACGTATAGCGCGCCGCGATGGTTACTATTATCGAGAGCCGTGTCGTGCGCCGCGACAGATGCATGGACAGATATGTCTCCCATGGATCCCGGACTGAGAGACAACAGGTGTGTATCACTAGGTCAGACATGCATCATTATACTTGACATTGCATTCCATTGCATTGCACATACTTATCATTGGTGAACATGATATTGTGTTTTGCTGATCTTGTGATTGCCTTTCTACGAAACTTATGATTGTTGAATATTGAGCTTGTTATTGAGGATAAGTAATTTGTTGAAGTGTTGTTGTTGAGGATAAGTAATTTGTTGAAGTGTTGAGGCTATGTAACTTGTTGAGGTGTTGTTGTTGAGGATAGGTAATTTTTTGAATTGTTGTTGTTGAGGATATGTAATTTGTTTAAGTGTTGTTGTGGAGGATATGTAATTTGTCTAAGTGTTGTTGTTGAGTTACGTTCTATGTAAACTGTGAGTTGTTAGGTTGGACTGATTTTTATGCAAGTTATATTGTGGAGGTTCGGTTGGGGTGGTAGAAGGAACCGTATTTCATTCTCTTAGCTTGTGTTTAGGGATTTACTTGCGGAGTACCGTGTGGTTTGGTACTCACCCCTTGCTTCTACAATTTTTTGTAGGTTATGAGCCTGGATTTTTATGGTTCTTGTCATTCTCTTCTTTTCCAAGGCTTCTTGGAGATTTGTGATGTAGTTGTTTGTCGTCTCAGCAGACTTTCTTTCTCCTTTATTATGATCTTATTCTTTTCTAGAAACAAGTTCATTTGAGACTTGAATTTTTCTTTTGAATCAATTGTAATACTTTAGAGACTTATACACGTGACAACTAGATTTTAGGGTATTTTTGAGTTGATTGTAAAATTTTTGCACTTTATTGTAACAATTGAGTTTTAGGCTAAGTTGTCTTGGTGGGATTGTGAACTGTAAGTTTGAGACTTAGCAAATGCACCAGAATAATCTACCTTTATTCATAGGTTCCAATGCCTTTTTATAGGAAATACATGAAAGTTAAAGAAAAACGAAAATACATGACATGACTCAACAAACTCCACTACTGACAGAAAAATAGGAAATAGAAATTGACTTGTTCCAACCCTGAAGAATAGGTCTTTGTTGAAGTAAACTAAAACTAAAGAAAAACTAACTCAACACTCCCTCCCTTGAACTGAACTCAATCAAGAGTTTCAATTCACAATTTTTATCCCAAATGCTTCACTGATTCTTTGAAATGATGCCATCTTCAAAGGCTTTGTCATTATGTCTGCCAGCTGCTCCTCAGTGCTGCAATAGACCAATTTAACAACACCTTCATTTGCCAATTCTCTGAGAAAATGATTTCGAACCCTTATGTGCTTTGACTTTACGTGCATGACAGCATTTTTTGACAACTTGATAGTGGATGTGTTGTCACAAAACAGAACCATCTCTTCATCTTGTTCATGCCCGATTTCTTTCAATATTCTTTTCATCCAGATGGCTTGACAGGCACATGTAGCTGCTGCTACATACTCTGCTTCAGTAGTTGACAGAGTGATGATTGGTTGCTTCCTTGAGGACCATGCCACAGCTCCTCCACTCATTAAGAAAACATATCCTGAAGTGCTCCTACTGTCATCCACATCTCCCGCATAATCACTATCGGTGTAGCCTAAGAGTTCACTTTTTCCTTCACGTTGATACCATATTCCAAATTCTAGAGTTCCCTTCACATACCTCATGATTCTTTTTGCAGTACCAAAGTGCAACTCAGTAGGATTTGCCATAAAACGACTAATAAGACTTACCACGAACATCAAGTCAGGTCGTGTGGCTGTGAGATACATTAAGCTGCCCACCATTTGCTTATATAGTGTTGAGTCGACCTTCACACCAGCTTCATCCCGGCCAACCTTCTGTCCAGGGACTATTGGATTGGAAACAAAGTTGTAATTCTGCATCCCAAACCTCTCGATCAGCTCAGCAGCATATTTTCTTTGACATATAAAGATGCCATCAGCCTTCTGTATCACTTCAATGCCAAGAAAATATCTCATCTTCCCCAAATCAGTCATGTCGAATTCATCCTTCATGGAGCACTTAAAACTTATTCAACAACTCCTCATTATTACTAGTGAACAATAAATCATCAACATAAATGCTCACAATTATGATTTTACCTCCCTTTTGCTTGATGAATAATGTTTGTTCACTAGAGCTGCTTACAAAACCTTCCTTGACGATATAAGCCTCAATGCGACTGAACCAAGCTCTGGGTGCTTGTTTTAGTCCGTAAAGGGCCTTATGTAGCTTATAAACCATGTCCTTCTTCCCTGCTACTTCATAACCTTGTGGCTGCTCTACAAATACATGTTCCTTCAGCTCACCATGTAAGAAAGCAGATTTGACATCTAGCTGAAAGATTCCCCATCCTCTTTGTGCTGCTAAAGCAATGATCATCCTTACTGTATCCATTCGAGCCACTGGTGCGAATACCTCTGTGTAATCTACTCCGTACTCTTGAGCATATCTTTTTACAACTAGCCGAGCTTTGAACTTGTCTATCTCTCCCAGTTCATTTAATTTGGTCTTGTAAATCCACTTAACCCCAATAGCCTTGGCTCCAACGGGAAGTGTAGTTAGTGACCACGTGTGGTTCCGTTCGATGGACTGTATTTCAGCATCCATCGCTTGTTTCCAACTCTGATGTATGATGGCTTCTTGAAAACTGGTTGGATCTGATATGATCATGAAAGCTAGAGTTTCAGTCTCGACTCTAGCCATGTTTACTTCTTCCACTATATCTGATAGCCTTTCTCCTGTGGTATAATCTGCAGACCATATTGGTGGTTTTCTCACTCTGCTAGTTGTTGTTATCGTTTATCCAGTTGATGGATTATTTGGTGAAGGAACATCATCAGTGTATTCTTCTGTTTCTTTCGCTTCCTCAACACTTTCATAATTGTTTTCCCACTCGAGTTCAATGCTTTCTTCACCAGAATAACCAACAGTTTCCCAATTCCACTTCTTATCTTCCTCAAATATCACATCTCGGCTAATGTGAATTCTTTTCTCCACTGGATCGAACATCTTAAAAGCCTTGGATTCACTGCTGAAACCTAATAGGACACACTTCACGTTTTTATCATCAAGTTTGCTTCTTTTAACATCTGGGATATGAACATAACCAATACATCCAAAAACCCTGAAGTGTTCGACTGATGGTTTTCTTCCACTCCATGCTTCTTCTGGGGTCATGTCTCTTACAATGAGTGTAGGAGATCTATTAAGAACATGATTCACCCATTGCACAGCATCTGGCCAGAAAACTCTTGGTACATCCTTCTCTAACAAAGTTGCTCTCACCATGTTCATGATTGTACGGTTTTTGCGTTCAGCAACACCATTCTGCTGGGTGTGAAGGCTGTGGTCAGCTGTCGTTTGATTCCATGCTCTCTACAGAATTCCTTGCACTCATTTGAGTTGTATTCTCCTCCTCTATTTGTTCTATGACATTTGATGAACAATCCAGTTTGCTTTTCCACAAATGCTTTGAATGTCTTGAACTGATGAAATTCTTTGGATTTTTCTAGCACAAAATATATCCATGTTTTTCTTGAGAAATCGTCAATGAAGCTTATCAAGTACCTTATTTGACTGTTTGATGGTGGATTGATCGGACCACAGAGATCAGAGTGAATAAGCTGCAATCTTTCAGTGGCTCTCCACTTGCTCTACCTCGGAAATGGAACACGATGGTGTTTCCCTTTGACACATGCCTCACAGGTGGTTTTCACATCTCCAATTTCAGGTAATCCCACAACCATCTCTTTACTGCATAATGTGTGAAGTCCCTTGTAGCTGAGATGCCCATATCGATGGTGCCACAGCTCTGCCTCGTCTGAGATATAAACCTGCAAGCATTTCTTCTCTTTTGTTTTGTCATTTGATTCACCTAGCAAGATAATCATTCTATTAGCACTCATAACAGATTCTGCTATCTTTCCTCTCGAGGGATGAAAGATGCTGCATGTGTTCCGATCTCCTCCTTTGAATAGCACATTTAGACCCCTTTCTTGAAGTTGTCCAACACTCAGCAGGTTGTTCTTCATTTCCGGAATATAATACACATCGTTGATCACATGGTTTATTCCTTTAAGCATTATTTTTACCACTCCTTTCCCACCAACCATCAGTTTGTGATTGTTCCCAAGCTTAACATTATGTGTGAAGCTAGTGTCTAAACTTGAGAACATACCTCTTTCTCCACACATATGGTTTGAACATCCAGAGTCCACGAACCACACATCTCTTCTTCGACCACCTTGAAGCTCCACATACGTCATGAGAAGAACTTCATCCTTTTCTTCGATCTCTGCAAAATTTGCTCCACTATTCCCATTTGGACATTCATATTGGAAATGTCCAAGGTTATGGCAGTTGTAACACTCGATTGTTGCTTTGTTGAATGAGCGTCCTCTGCCCCTACCTCGGCCTCTGTATGATCCTCTGCCTCTGCCTCTAACATTTAGAGCCTGATCATCTTCTTCATGACTGATCTTCTTAAAAAAAATTTCATGTACAGACAGAGAGCTTTGTAGTTCGTCAATCGTCATCCTTTCTGTGTCTTTTGACTCCTTGATAGACACCACTAGATATGTAAATTTGTCAGTCAGAGTTCGATGTATTTTCTCAACAATCTTTGAATCTGTCATGTCTTCTCCGTTGCTTCTCATCTTGTTGGAGACAGACATTACTCTTCCAAAGTAATCATCAATGCTCTCTTCATTCTTCATTTCAAGAACCTCAAAATCTCTTCTTAAGGTTTGGAGAAGAGATCGCTTCACCCTTTCGTTGCCTCCAAACTTTTTCTTCATCGAATCCCAAATGATCTTGGATGTTTTGCGATTCAAGATCTGTTCAAACACAACCCGATAAATTGCCTGGAACAGGTAGTGCTTCACTTGATGGTCCTTCATCTTGATCTCATCAAGACTCTTCTTCTCTGCTGCTGTCATTTCAAATCCTTCTGCTGGTTCGTCGTAACCCTCATCCACTAGACTCCACAGACCCTTGGCACGTAAGAGATTTTCCATCAGTTCACTCCAGTGGTCATAGTGACCATCAAATTGTGGAATCTTGGTGAGTGTTTTGTCGTCGCTCATTTTTCTTTCTCTTAGATCACTCTGTTTGCTCTAGCTCTGATACCAAATGTGAACTGTAAGTTTGAGACTTAGCAAATGCACCAGAATAATCTACCTTTATTCATAGGTTACAATGCCTTTTTATAGGAAATACATGAAAGTTAAAGAAAAACGAAAATACAGGACATGACTCAACTAACTCCACTACTGACAGAAAAATAGGAAATAGAAATTGACTTGTTCCAACCCTGAAGAATAGGTCTTTGTTGAAGTAAACTAAAACTGAAGAAAAACTAACTCAACAGGGATAAGATGAGTGACATCACGTCTAATTTTGGATCGTGACAAAGAGTGAAGTGGGAGGACGACCAAGGGTAAAAGTGTAATTTTATTTTAACAAAAATCTATTAAGAAA
Source organism: Solanum chmielewskii (assembly GCA_027704785.1). Lineage (NCBI taxonomy): Eukaryota > Viridiplantae > Streptophyta > Magnoliopsida > Solanales > Solanaceae > Solanum > Solanum chmielewskii. The sequence continues at coordinate 32,557,560 of JAKWIX010000318.1, forward strand.
GATAATATATCATTCTAGAAATCTCTTTTACTATGTAAAGTGAATAATGATTAAGGGCAATGTAATTTCTCACTAACAAAATCTACCTAGAGTGATAACAAAAAAATTAAATACTTCTAGAAACATCTTAAATTATTTTTATTACCATTAACTTATTTTGTTATTACTTCACTTTCTTTTCTTTTATGAGTTATTGTGATATCTATTTTACTATTATTTTAGTTTAATTCTTAATATTTTTTCTATTCATTATGCTTATCAAAAATGCCTACTTTTTACATAAAAATTATCATGAATTAATTATTGTCATTTTTTCGGCTCAAATTAATATACTTGAAAATAAATAAGTATGATAAAATTACTAATATATACTATATTGAAATTAAAAAAATGTTAAAAATTAACTTTACAAATAAAAATGAATAAGATGATATATTTTTATTAAAGACGATCAAGAATAGAAATATAATTTCATTCTCACAAAAATCTATCAAGAATAAATAATTCTAGAAACATCTTTCTATATATGAAGTGAATGATGATCAAAGGTAAAAAAAAATGTAACTTCATTCAAACATAATTCAGCCTATAACAAAAAAATTAAATAGTTCAAGAAACATCTTTAGTTATTATTATTAGTATTACCTCATTTTTGGTAATTCTCCATCTCTTATGAATTATTGTGATATCTATTTATCATATGAAAGTAAATAAATTATGGTTATGATTAGCTCTTAATAATTCTATGTCAAATATAATATTAGCTGGGATCAATCAAAAATAAAATTAAAAGTTATATGTATATATTAAATTTTGTGTATTAAAATATTTTTTAAATTTTGTGATCTTAAATATGTTATATAAAAAAAATTAAAATTCGAAAGTCATTTTCTTTTTGAGATGAAATAAAAAAATACGTTCATATGAATTGAAAAGGAGGGATCATATATTAAAAATGAAATAAATATGTGTTATTATTAAAATGAGCTTTCATATATCTTTTTAAAAAAAATCTTTTGATTTCCTTCTATTAATTTGTGCATATATGTGGAGTTTTAAAGATTTGAATATTTTAATATAAAAAGATAATGATTTGAAAACTTTAATTCTTCGTTTTAATTTCTAATTTGTTGCATATTTAAAAATTACATAATGTAACAATTCAAGATATTTTTAGAAAAACATAGTTAAAAACCATAATGAAATTTGGTTGATTCTCTTACTTTTATCAAAATAAAAGAAAATTGCACATATTGTTTGAAAATGACGTAAGAACTAAAAAGTACGATGAATCACTACAAAATGACAACTAAAACTATGTGAGAATCATATAAAAAATTTCGTTGACTTTCCTAAAATCACTTGTATCATATAAAATGAAATAGATCGAGTAACATATATTATTTCAAATTGACTTAAAAGGTACATAAATTAACAATTTAAAATATTTTTTAAAAAAACACATATAACAAATTTAGTTCATTTTTTCAATTTTCATTTGTGTCACATAAATTTGAAGAAAATAATTATCATACATTGGGCCCGCGCTGCCGTGGACATCTAAGATCTAGTATTTAATATATTGAAGAGTGAAATCTAGGACGACCAATGTCACTTTTGTCATTTTAGTAAAATTATCAGCTTAAAATAGTTATACTTTGTGCTTCTAAAGTATGAATTTCCCAAATACCCAACCAAATGTTGGCTACGTGTACTTTTGTCAAATCATAAATATTCTAGAATGTTTCTTTCTATGTTATGATATCAAGAAAGTTGTAATAGATTTGTAATGATAAAACAACTAAATATAATTTCCTAAATGTCATGTATATCCTAATGATATGACATTTAAGATGGATCCACATTTTCAATCATACTTTTTTCTTAATATAAACTAATTTTAATTAGTCTATTTTAATGAGATATTGTATATTTATTTTTTATACGATAAAATTTTCATCAAACCAAAAATATCTATTAAATAAATGTAGGATAAATTTTTATTTTTACAACATACTAATGATTTTTATACGTCTAAAGGTAATTCTAAATCAAGGATTTTTTAAGACCTAAAAAATTAATTTACGTGATGTTTGTCTAAAAAATTATATTAATATATTACAATTAATATGATCAATTAACATGATAACTTATTTTAAGTAATATTTCTCTATATTATAAAATAAAGAATTTCTTACAATGAGGACATATAAAAATATTCATATCAATTTTTCATAAAACATCAAATTTGTAATTTTTTACAATAAAATAAATTACATATTAATATAAGTAAAAAAATTTAGAGTGAAAATTCTTTACATTAATAAGTATACGACATAAACATTTAAAATATATAATTTGTACTCCATTTTCATAAATAATTTTCAACTATAAATAAATTGTCTCTTATAATTTTCATATTGTTTCATTATGATAATTAACTTATGACATATATATCTCTAAAGAGTGACAATTAACTCACAACGACCTTCATATGATAGTGAGTTGCACTTTTTAGTTTTGATTTTCTACTTCTTACAATCTCGAATAACAATAAATTAGTGTTATTCGTCGAGAGTAAGGAGCATATTAACTATTAGATTATGAAGGCTGTACAATTCAAAAATAAATGTTTCCACTACTGATATCAATACTTGAATTTCAAAATTAAGATACTTTATTACAGTTTGGGTTATTATCGGCAGAATATTGATAAAAATGTACTATTAAAAATAATAGTAAAACAACTTTAATATTTTCATTTTTAATTTTATTAAAAGGAGCAAAATAGTTATAAAAACTTCAATTTCATAAATTTAAAATGAATCTAACGTTTGTACCCACTCCATTTCGATTTATGTAATGTTTATTTGACTTAACATGATATTTTTTTAAAAAAAAACACTTTTAAAAACTCGTAGTCTAAAACAAACGATAGATGTTAATATGATTATAAATCATCTTATTAAGAATAAAATAAATATTTTGAAGTGAGAATGTTATTAAATATAGTAATATATCATTATTTTGAAATTGACTAGGGAGAAAAGTCTGTCACATAAATTAAATAAAAATTAGGGATAATGCCCAAGTACCCCCTCAACCTATGCCCGAAATCTCAAAGACACACTTGTACTATACTAAGGTCCTATTACCCCCCTGAACTTATTTTATTAATAATTTTTACCCCTTTTTAGCTTACGTGGCACTATCTTGTGGGCCCAATGATGGTTGACTTTTTTTTCCGAACTAGTGCCACGTAGGCTAAAAAGGGGTAAAAAGTTACATATAAAATAAGTTGAGGGGGGTAATAGGACCTTAGTATAGTATAAGTGTGTCTCTGGGATTTCGGGCATAGGTTGAGGGGAGACTTGGGTATTTTTCCTAAAAATTACATAAATTTTCATGGTGTTAAGAGCTAATTACATTATATTCATACTCTTTTTTCAAATTACAAAAATTTCTTAGAATTATAATATTTTGTGTAAATCAACAGAAATTTGGATACATAGGTCATGATACTATTCAAAAAAACTTGCAGACACATATCTCACGTATGAATTCGAGAGGGGAGGAGTGTATTCGAGAGGGAATATGGGTGTATTCGAGGGGAGAGATGTATTCAAGAGGGCATAAAGATGTATTCGAGAGAGGATAGAGACGTACCCGAGAGGAGATAGTGATGTATCTGACAGAGGATATGGATGTATCTGAGGGGATTTTGTAATTTTTTAAATGGTAGAAAATTTATAAAACTAAAATAAAATAAAATGTAAATTTAGGTAAAACAAAATTAAACTAAAATTGAAAAGATAATCAATTATATTGGGCCCGTGAACGGGCCTTCAATTATCTAGTATATATATATATTTCTATGACATAGAAGAGGCATGGGAAGGACGACCAATGGCATTTTAGTAATTTTAACATTACTTAAGGGTAAAATAATAATTGTATAATTAATTGTGAAAATGAAAATCTAGAAGAATCTATACATGTCTTAACCTATGTTATGGGCCCATAAGGATATTATTGTAATTTTTTTTTTAAATGAAGAGTTTCTATTAGTTAACTTCTTACAAACAATAATAATTGCTAAGCTTGTTTTGACATATTTTAGAAAGAAAATTTTAAACTAATTAAAATAAAATATGTTGAATAGTTAATATTTTGTTCCTAGAAATACTTTAATGGAATATTGCATAAACATATTTTTAATATTATATTACATAATATGATCACTAAATTCGTATTTTGATTATTAAAATAGTCTTTAAAATGACGTATCATAGTTTTTAATTAATTTGAAGAAAATATCAAATTTCATGACTAAAAGAATGAAAAATATTTGACTATCAAGAAATCAATAATTTGATAATGTATTAATCGAAAGATCAAAAATATAAATTTTAATTTTTATATTTTCTTAATATCAAATATGATAAACTATTAAACAGAGAAAATTTGACAAAGAGAACGTTTAACATTCAAATCCTAATGAATATTAAAATTCAAACTAAAGAAGATGAGTAGTTCAAAAATAAAGAAGAATAACCAAAAAAATGTCAATAGGAAAAGATATTGTTTAACATATGACATATCTCTATCAAGTGACAATTAACACCTTCATATAATACTGAGTTGTACATTTTAATTTTGATTTAAACTTCTTACAATCTTAAAATAAGATAAATTAGTGTCATTCGTCGAAAGTAAAGAGCATATTAAATATTAGATTATGAATGTTTTACAACTTAAAAATAAATGTTTTCTCAATTAATATCAAAACTTGAATTTCAAAATTAAGTTACTTTATTACCTTATTTTTATTACAATTTTGTTACTATTGACAGAATATTGATTAATAAAATACGATAAAAATAATTGTGAAAAAACTTTAGTAACATTTTAAACTTTGTTAAAAGGCAAAATAGTTACAAAAACTTAAATTTCATAAATATAAAATTCAGCTAAAGTTTGTACTCACTCTATTTGATTTATTTAATGTTTATTTGACTTAAAATGAAGTATTTAAAAAAAACACTTTTAAAACTCGCAGTTTAAAATAAACCATAGAAAAATTCATCGACTCATCAGCAGAAATGCAGAAACATCGGTCGTAGTACTATTCAGAAAACTTGCAGACACATATCTCGTAGATGAATCCGAGAGGGGAGAAGTGTATTCGAGAGGGAATATAGGTGTATCTGAAAGGATGGAGATGTATCCAAGAGAGGATAGATATGTATTCCAAAAGGGGATAAAGATGTATTCTAGAGAGGATAGAGAGGTATCTGAGAGGAGATAGTGATGTTTACAGAGGATAAGAACGTAGCTGAGCGATAACTTTTGTAATTTTTTTAAATGATAGAAATTTTTAAAAAATATAACAAAATAAGATGTGAATTTAGGTAAAATTTTTAAATTAAAATTAAAAAGATATTTGATTATATTGGGTCCTTAAATGGACCTTTAATTATATATATATATATATATATATATATATATATATATATATATATATATATATATATATATATATATATATATATATATATATATATGTATATATTATATATATCTTATCTATTATTTATTCATTTTATTTTTATTATTATTACTATATAGAAGCGTGACAGAGGATGACGACCAAGGCTATTTTTGTAGTTCTGTACTATATACAAGGGCAAATTCGTCATTTTGGTCAAAGACAAATTTCTATGACTAGCTTTTTGGCCTTTCTAGAAGACTCGTGAAGTCATTTTTTCTTTCCGATAATGAAGAATTTCCAGAAGACTTGTCCGAGTTTCTTTCATCCAAACTTAAATTTTTCAATTTCATAACTTAACTTCATCGATACCGTGGTTATTATTCTACCCACTCTATCTTCTATGTTCTCTTTGATTTTTCATCGGTACAAATTAGTTTTCTCTCTAAATATTTTCCTAATCTTGTTTTGGTAGTGTTCAAAATTTTCAATAAGTACCTTGTGCCATAGGCATACAAAGCGATGTAAGTTTTTTCTCCTATATGGTCAAAAATTCACATCTACAAATGTTCATATGCTATTATTAAAATAAGTTTCAAGCTTTTTCTTTATAGATGTTTGAACTTATTGGACCATGATTTGCAGAGGTTGTATCTGCTAGCTCAAGCTAACATATTTCGCCAAAGTAGATAACATCAATTTTCCGAGTTGGGATTTCAAATACTGCTTTTCAATCTCAAGAATGTTAAAATTATCGGCTGCCTTATGATATGGTTGGAGGGGTGGTCTGAAGCAGAGTTTTGTAAGCTTTTCGAACCTTTGAGGTTTATATTAAAGAATACAGTGGTTTTGCAAAAGTTTGTTATCATAACAATTAAACAAGTGTGAGTTCCGGCATTCATAACGATTGACTAAGAAATTGTTAGATAGTAAAAAATCATCAACAAATTTCGTGATTGTTTATCAAGAGATTGCTTAGCCAACCATTATAAATAATCACGAAATTTGTCGTAGTGTTTCTAGCCGCTGCAACAAATACATATTTATTAACAAAATATAAGGTGTATCTAGCGATTAAGAGTTGTTTTTTTGTAGTAGTGTTCTTTTTAGGATCATTATGTATGAACTACAACTGCATTAGAGTTGAGTTTTGATAAGAAAAGTTAGAAGCTGTGGGCATGCTAATTGAAAAACCGCAAGTATCGACTATCGTGAAACAAGCACTTGATAGTTGATCCTGATCTTGTGGGGTTGGTCTTAAATATCTCAGGGTACTTAGGCTATAATATGGATTCAATAGTTTTTTCTACTGTGGAAATATTGAGAACAGATTTATTCACAACTCTTTTTGGACTTGGATATTGGGCAAACATCCATAGTTTCTAGCACTATTTCAGTATCTGACTATCCAAATGGTTACTGGATTATTCCAATCCTCTGGATGTCCTGCAGTAGTTGCAATGGTTGGGAATTAGTTTTGCAAAGAAGAGGTTATTTATAATGGGTATTTAGAATTCTCACACTTCTGTTGGGATATTACAGGGTCATTAGTCGCATCAATATTATTGAAATACAAATGGGGTTGGTCGGTGATTGTTCCTGGTATCCTTATTGCTTTTAGTGGCATGATAGTGTTCCTTTTGTTACCCGTTTATCCAAAATCCATTGAATGCAATAAAGATGAAGTGCTATCTCTAGGAAAAGAAGACGAGGAAGTGAATGAACCTCTCTCGAGATCAAACAGAGAAAGAAATCGGACGTGGATTTTAGTGAAGCACGGAGGATTCCCGAAGTTGTGCCATCTGGTCTTTGACCTTTTTTTTGGTGGCTTACACATTTCTCTAATGTGGTTGTCGTACAACACTAATTGTTCCATGCTGCAGGAAAGGTCAAAAGTATGTTGCACTTGGCTGAACTGGTTGAGAAACATAATGATCAAATTGCAACGTTCGAGACTTGGGACACTGAGAAGCCATATGAACAGGCTGTTAAGATTGGAATACGCTGGTTGTACATCCCCGTTATTATGCTGGTAAGTAATAAGTTCAACTAGAAAGAAAGTCTATCATCAATTATTTCTTCTCCCTGAAAAAAATTATTTCTACAGGCTAGGCAGATAAAATTCTTGATATGACTATTCTTGCTGAAGGACCATATTGTATTCAAACGTTGCATGAACTGATTGAATTTGTTGGTTAGATTATCTCATGAAATTTTGCTCTCCTCGTGTTCTCTTGGAAGATGAGCCCTACTTTCACTTGTGGCAGAAATATCGTGTTAAAAATGCTGAGCAGACCCCTTTAACTACACTCTATGTAGAAAATCTGTTGCAGGAGGTAGCATCAAAAAATTTCACTTTTATTGCCCAAAAGAGTCGTTTTGCACAGTAAGTCAAGTTTCAGTTTTTTTGGTATCGTATCTGAGTGAAAGAATATGTTTTTTTCTTTTCAATTTTAGAAAAAATATTCCACAACAGTTGAAGTTTTTCATTGCTTTTTATCAAACAACAACATATTCAGTGTAATTTGATGAGTGGTGATTGGGGAGGATAGTGTATACGCAACCTTATCATATAAGTTCGATAATATGTTATTTGAAATTAATTCTTGATTCTTGAATATATGATTTAAGTATGAACTTAGAAGCAAAGAATCAATGCTAATTCAAGAGAAGGGAACTGTTAAATGAATAACTATTAAGTTGATATGCCGGATTACTACTAAAAAGTTATGCTGAAAATAAAAGGATCCTCTTTATCACTCAAGATCGCAACTTTTTTCATCGGTTAATTTTATCACTTTTTAAAAGATATATAATGGATCTTTTAATACAATCTGTTTGTTCTTGTAATTTTTGAACTATATAACCCAAAGATAAATGGATTATCCCTCACCTCATCCAATTCCATGGATATTTGTTGTCATTCCCATACCTTGAGAAGGTATATGAGCCTTATACTCATGGTTGTGTCCGTGAGCTTACAACTGTCTGAAGAAGTTTGCTTATGTCTGTTTCTTATAGAGCAACCATATTTGAGTAGATCTTATTGAATCCTGATGGTTGAGTTGTCAAGAGGCCACAATTCATATTGATATGAGTTAGGTCTATTCATTTCTTCACTGTCGTCTCCTCAAAACTCCTCTGCTCTTCTAGTATTTCTTTTTCAATAATAGATGTAGATATTGAAAATTCAAGTTCATTTATTTTCCACCTTTCTCTCTCTCTCGTTTATGGTATGTATGCATTTATCAACTTTATTTTTTCAAGTTTACCTATTCTAATTTACGATAGAGCTATCTTTTTTTTTCTTCTTTACTCATTAATAATTAGAATTAAACTCAGTAAGAACTACATTGAGGTACAATGTACCATGTTTCTTGATTGACATACGACAAATGGAGAGCTCTGACTATGCATCGGTCTCTCACCAAAAGGTATGGTAACCTCAAAAAAAACTTTCCTTGAATCTGAAGACGAGAGTACTTCAATAAGGAAATTCGTGAGGAGCCTGTTGGCCAAGACAATTAACAGGTTTTGATTGAATAACCAATGTATAGTCATTCTTGATTATATCCATTAATTTCCTTATTTCGTATCATAGAATAAGAATCTATACTAAAAAAAATATTTGCGAGGTTATAGTTAGCAGATACTTTTAGTCATGGATACACTATAAGCTTCCACAAATGTTAAAAAAGACATCTAATATGTATGTGACAAAGGATCAATTGTACATGTAATGGTAAGTCCCAAATCTTACAAATTATATCAGAGACAATTAAATTTTGCCCTTAATTAGCTGTAAACACTCGAGAAAAGTTATTTTGATACCATTACCTTTATATTTGCATTTTGTGATATAGCTTAATATCCAATGGCACTATCATGATAGCTAATTTATGTCTTTCTTTCCTCATATTACTTGCCACTGGACTCGCTAATGGGTACAAAGATTAATAGACAATTAAAATCCTCATTGTGGTCCATTTAGATCTAAAGAGTATGCAAGAGTGTTATGGTTTGTGATATTACTTTTTGAAAATTGTATCTTGATTAATGTGTTTTACTTTATTATTATCCAGTTTGTTCAAGATGTGTGATATATTTAGGTGGAATGCTTTCGATTTTTAGTCCTCAAAAAAGATGGTTGTGTTATTCTTCAATATATAGAATCAGATGTTGTTATCTTGAGTCAATTGAAGCAAGTTTCCAAGGTGGAAACTGGAAATAATCTGTCAAAACATGAGAAGGTTCAAAAACTTGTTATGTAACAGTGGTTAAAAGCTTTAAGTCGCACATATATTTTTGTCTAATGTATGTAAAAAATATAATTAGATCCAAAGTGTATATGAACTTAAACAATTATTTGTTTAATCAAATATGCTGCATTAGTATATTTATCAGATCAACAATAAAGTTGCCTAATGCATGTAATACTTTTAATCTTTATATTTGTATTGGTTGTCGTTGAATTAAATTAATTAGATTTCCTTATGCTAAAGGGTTGTTGCACATGTAATTGTATATATGTAAGTAGTAGTGTTCACGGGCACATGCCTATGTAGTATTTATTATATAGAAGAATCAATATAGGACGACCAATGACAAAGTTGATATTAAATCAAAGTACAAGGGCAAATTATAACAACTATACTAAAATTTGTTGATCTCCGTGTACTCTTGCTCAAACCAAGGCTTTAGTTTTTTTACTCCAGAAGTATCTACATCTTTCTCCACTCTTCCAATGAAAATAAATAAATATCTCATTTGCATCAATCTTCATCAGTTTTCTTAGATTTTTCAAGACGAATGGGTTGAGACTTTGAGTTCTCTTAGATTTTCAAGACTATTGGGTTGAGAGTGTTTCCAAGTATGTTTATTCGCATTTTTGCTAAAATCTCTTTGATTAACTTCAAAATTCCCACTTTTGTGTAACTATTTGTTTTTTCTTTACTCTTAATCAATCATTAATTCATTATCTTTACTTCTCAAATATTCAAAGATGGCTTCTTTTCACTTTCTTAATTGGATATTATAACCCTAGGTCGTTCCAAAAATATGAATTGATAAAAAAAAAATCAGAACTGTGTTTTTCTTCTATCTTCTATTATCTTAAATTATTTCAGATAATTGAGGGTTCTATGTTCTCTTGTGCTCGTGTGTAATGGTATAACAGAGCTTTTATCTTTGTATTGAGACACTCATATAGCTAAAGGCATTGCTTGCTTGTGAAATATTCTTGCCAAAGAAGAATACAGAACAACAGACATAAATGATATAGTTTCTATATGGTAATAGTTAGGCGCTCGAAAAATTCTTTATTGGAAAAATCTTAAAATTGCAAACAATTTTGATCGGTATTCAACTAAGGACCCGTTAAGTAAGATGGGAGCCAATACAAAGTTATACAAATTAAATTTAAAGAAAACAGATGTGAGGTCCAATGACATATTATTTGCTTACCAAAATATTAATAATAATTCTTAAGCTTTGAGTAAATAGGAATACAACGTGAATATCTGTAAAATGCTGTGCTTTCTGTTTTTCATCATTTTCTCATAGTAATAACATGGTTAATATTTTTTCTCTTACACTTGGATTATATATATGCTTAATTGGAAGTGTTTGTATTGGATGGTTCGTGGAGCATCATTTGTTAAGGTGTCCGTCACTTTGCATATTCCTATAAGCTTTGAGTAAATAGAAATAGCATCCAAGTGCTGATACGGTCTATTTTTTTCCTTTGTTAGGCTAGCTAAGTATTGTCTGATGTTATGCTACTACTGAATTAGGAGTTACAAATGTTTGACCTCTTATCATTCTTTCTATATTTATTAAAATATAAAGCTTTTCGATCTCTTCTTTGTTACTATGTGTTTTGTGTTTTCTGCTCCAGAAATTTTGTCTTCTCATGCTCTTATCTTTAAGATTTTTATATATGGTCAAATCAAATGTTTATTAGACACTATAATATCAATGTTCATTAAGAAGTACATGTAATCTTTTCTCTTCTTTAATCAGATTGAAGGGTTAGGAGGCTTAGATTGATACTTCTCTAATTGTAAATTATGAAGGGATCATATTTTGTTGACACCTAATCTTGTCTCTCACAATTTTCTTGGTCTCTGTTTGGAAGTAATATTGGATTTTGTCATTACTTAATAGTCCTTTTCAAACTAATTTGAACTATTATTTGATCTATTGACTCAGTATACAATCTTGACATCATACAAAGATTAGAAGGTAGGAGCACATTTTAATTCATTTGGTTCCCACTAGAATCATTTTCATTTAGAAAATTTGTATTTGATTGACATGAGAAAGAAGCTGTCTTGACATGCTTCTTTTCATTCTTTTTAGTTCTTTGACATAAAAGCAACAGGAGTTGCACATTAATTTACTTTGAGCTATAAGACAGACACTTTTGAGATAATATTACACCTCAATAAACAGTACTAAAAAAACTAGAAAAAGAGATCTAAAAAGAGAGACCTCAAAAATAGGTCGCTAAAAAGAGACCTCATGACGTCACAATTTATATCTAAATTTTATTTTATTTTATTTTATTTTTTACATAAGAGACCTTATGAGTTCGATTATATATATAAATAATTTAACATAGATCACTTATTTTAAAAGTTATTTTTACTGCTACTTTGCCTGAAATATGTCATCTCACGAGGTCTCTATTTGGGAAAATAAAAAATAAAAAACAAATTTTTGAGACTTTCCAATGTCTCCTTTTTTAGTCAAATTTGATCAATAATATTTTGAAACAAGAGACTTCATGAGGTCTCTTATTTTAAAATATTATTGATCAAATTTGACTAAAAAAAGGAAATAATTAAAATAAAGAGAACAATTAAAATAAGAAAAACGAATTAGACTTGTCGCGCGTCTTCCCCAAAATTTTATATCACATAAAAAGCCCTATATCTCCCGCTCTTCTATCTCCCACGATTCATTCTCCCACGGTTCAGCTTGCCGCCAGCCACCATCCACGCTCGTAGACGACACTACAGCGCCGTTCGTCCTGCCGCCAGCCACGCTCAATCACTTAGTTGAAGCATTAGTTATTGTCGATCAATGAGAAATCCATCTGTCAATATTAAACAGGTAATTTTGGAGCTTTTCAGTTTTTAACAGTTTGTGATCATGCGTAGCTGTTATATTTAATCAATCCTTTATAATTATTATTAATAGTTGAGTGTGAAATAAGAAATACGTCAATAAGAGATTCTTGATTTTGAAAAAGAAGCAGCAATAGAATGACATTTAGTTATAAACTAGAAGACGATTGCCCATCTTTGTGATTGTACTACTTAACTGTGTACCCGAGGCTATGGGAATATTTTTTTTACATATATGGAGACTGGTTGAAGAAGGTTACACTGTGTTCATTAGGGCAAGTCTTTGTTTATGGGCGATTAAAATGAGACGAATATAAAGATTATTCTGTTAGAAAAGAATGAAAAATGTAACAGAAGATGTTTTTGATAATTTTTTTAGAAATTTAAAGGATGTTCTTAGGTAAGTAGAGATGTATGAAAGTCGAGGTAAAAATAATAAGAATGAATTTGGTAAAAAACTCAATACCATGACAACTGATTGGTAGCTTCAGAAGCTCTTTAAACTTTGAGCAAAAAGGCATATTCCCACCGGCAGAGCAAACTACAGAAAAAGCCCTCTCTTTGATACAAGATGATTAAACATTGAACACCTCTACAACCATTAGGCCTGTAAGCTAAAAGCTCACAAATCACATTGTCGTGGGAATATAGAAGCCACATACAAATTATTACACCATATGTCTGCTCTAGGTTGTTTAGGTTAGCTGGAAACAGAGTTAAATGTAGGATCTGCTTCTAATGCCTCTATCACCATAACACGACGATGCTAAAAACTTGGTTTCAACAAAATGCAACTGGGGACTAAAAAATAGTCAACTCAAATGTCACAACATCCAACAATGGATATTTCTCTATGATTTACTTCTTCAGATACATTTAGCTTTTAAGCCTTTCAATAATCAGTTAAGAACCCATCAGGGCCATTGGTTTATTGCTCCAAGCCTTGTTAAAGCATCATGCATAATCTTGTTGAACATCATTCTAGATTTTTACAAAAAAATAGTTCATAGGCAAAATGAAATCTGGTTGAGATTGAGGTTGCTGCAGAAACTTCCTGTAAGATCATATGGTCTCATAAGCTTAAAAGTTCTAATAGCATTCATATATATGGAGCGAAAATATACTGCAAAAACACTAGCGATTTGTTGTTCTTGTTTTCAAGTATTAGTGGTAAACTAATATTATAAGTTGTGTGGCTAGTAGTGGTAAACTTAGAATTTGTTTTATTCATCTTTTGGTGTGATTTGAGGTTGGTATTTTGTTAGTGCTCCTCTGTCTGTCTAGTAATACGAATCTCTAGTGGTTGACCTCTTGCCTACCAACACAAAGTATTAGAATATGTGGCTATGCTAGTCTGTTAAACATAAATAAGAAGACAATAATAGATGCATATAAGATTGCATAATAGGCAACGTTAGTTCAATCAATTAAAAAGTCTGAGTAGTGATTGATATAATTATCGTTATATCATTACATGGGGTCAGCAAAATACTCGTATTAACATGTATATATTATAGTATTCTGTATATATTATACATTTAATTTTTGGGTCTATTTTGCTGCCATCTTCTTTAAACTTCTTCCACTTTCCTCTTGTTTTCTTGGTTTGGACTATTATAGAGAGAGCTTAAATTTGTATAAATGAAACACGATCAGTATTAATTACATTGAGTAATAAGGTGTGCTCTCTTTGTCCAACTATTGTGAACTACATATTGTCCTTTTTTCCAGCAAATGTAATAACATGTCCACTTCTCCACCTTTAAGAAATGAAAGTTTAATTGCTTTATTTGCATGAGTCTATGAGTTATGCTTATATATATATGTTTAGACATCATTTAACTTATAATTGAGTACTAATTTATTATGCAGATCTCCGAAAATCTTACTACAGCCTTGCGGTCGACTCTTCCGGTTAGTTATAAATTCGTTGTAAAAAATGGATATGCTTTTTGTTAGGTTCGTTGTACTTGTTACTTTGGCTTTAAGATGTTGTGAATTTGATGCAAATTTAGAACTAATATCATTTTGGCTCATGTCGTTGTATGTATTTAGTTGTTTTAAATTGAAAAATGTATGGATTAGATGTTTTTGCTGATAATTGACAATTAAGATGACAACTATTGAGAGAACTATGCTTTTGTAGTCAGCAAAGATACATTTATTCTTTTGCACAAGGCCTCGTTAACCAATCCCTAAAAGGATTGTTACAATTAGATTTTCAGCAAATTATTACATATTCTAGTGTTTGATAAATTCAAAATTTTGTTATTTTTATGTAGATGGATCGTAGTTGGATGTATAATATGACTAGTTTTGATCGAATGGGTCTAAGACCTGAATTTGTAGAAGGTGTCACTGCTTTTGTGGAGTATGCAAAGACATTAGATCCTTTCAACGTAGTGGTATGATTAAGTGTCCTTGTAATAAATGCCAATGTTTGAATTATGAAAAATCAGATATTGTTGAGCTTCATATCTATCAAAATGAGTTTAAAAAAAATACACAGTGTGGACTAGTCATGGAGAAATTGATAATAGTTTTGATGTATTTCAACATTATATTCCTAATGATAGTAGTAGCATTGTGAATTCTAATGCACAACATTATAGAATGCATGACATGGTTCAAGATTTTTTTAGGGTGTACTCTGATTTTGATTCTGGTAATCAAGGTGAAGAAGCTCCTAATACTGAATGTAAAATTTTCTTTGAACAGTTGGAAGCTGCTAGTCGGCCTTTATATGAGGGGAGTCCACATTCGCAGTTGTCTATTGCGGTTAGATTACTAAGTATCAAATCAAATTGGAATATTCCTCAAGGAGCAATGGACTCTATGATTGACCTTATTCATGATTTAGTTGACCCAAATGTAGAGATACATGATAATTTCTATAAGGAAAGGAGGTTGGTATCAAAGTTAGGAATGTCATCGATGAGAATTCATTGTTGTGGAAATGGTTGCATGTTATTCTATAGGTATGATATTAAGCTAGAATCGTGTAAGTTTTGTGGAAAATCTCGTTATAAGCAGACTGCTAGTGGGGAGAAAGTTTCTATTAAGGCAATGCATTACTTACCTCTTATACCAAGGTTAAAGAGGTTGTATGAATCTAATAAATCTGCTCCTCATATAAGATGGCACCATGAAATAGAACAGCACCTGGAGTTATGTGCCATCCATCCGATGGAGAGGCCTCGAAGCATTTTGATAGAACATATCAATAGTTTGCAACCGAACCACGGAATATTAGATTGAGTTTATGTTCAGATGGATTCACGCCACATTCTGTGTCTGCTGCAACATATTCTTGTTGGCCTGTATTTGTTACACCATATAATCTTCCACCTGAGATGTGTATTACCAGTCCATATATATTTCTCAATTGTGTCATTCCTGGCCTACGTAATCCAAAAGTCTTGATTGATGTATACTTGCAACCTTTGATGGACGAGTTGAAACAATTGTGGGTTTAAGGGGTTGAAACATTTGATATGTCTCTTAAGCAGAATTTTAATTTGTGGGCTGCCTTAATGTGAGCTATTAATGATTTTCCCGCATATGGAATGTTGTCAGGGTGTATGACAGCGGGAAAGCTAGCTTGTCCTTATTGTATGAAAAATACTAAATCATTCACTTTGAAGCATGGTCGTAAAAACTCTTGGTTTGATTGTCATCGAAAGTTCTTGCAATTGGATCATGAGTTTAGGAGTATGAAAAATGTATTCAGAAAGATTAATGTTGAACAAGGTTGTCCTCCTCCAATCTTGACTGGAGAACAAGTTTGGGAGAGTTTCAACACTTTCCAAAGGTTACAAAAGAACAACCCTACAAATTTGATGGATATGGTGTTGCACATAACAGGATAAAACAAAGCATATTCTAAGAGTTACCATATCGGAAGGATAATCTTCTTCGACATAATCTTGATGTCATGCATATTGAAAAAAAATTACTTTGATAATTTATTTAACACAATATTGGATGTCAATGGCAAGACAAAAGATAATGTTAAAGCTAAAATGGACTTACCGGAATATTGCAGACGAAAAGAGTTATGGTTGCAAGAGAAATATAACAAGAAGTTCTTCAAGCCCAATGCTAGTTATTCATTTACATTGGATCAAAAGCGTAAAATATGTGAATGGATCGAGCAACACAAGATGCCTAATGGGCATGCTTCAAATTTAGGTAAATGTGTCGATATGGAGCATGGAAAATTACGTTGTATGAAAAGTCATGATTGTCATGTCTTTATGGAAACATTACTCCCCATTGCATTTAGTGGCTTGCCCGATAGAATTTGGAAACCTATGACTGAAATTAGTTTGTTCTTCAAGGACTTGTGTTTTAATACGTTAAGGGAAGACAACCTAGTTCAGATGGATCAGAATATTCCTATAATTACAAATAAGTTGGAGAAGATTCTTCCACTTGGATTTTTCGATGTGATGGAGCATCTTCCTATACATCTAGTGCATGAAGCACGCCTCGAAGGTCCGGTTCAATATAGATGGATGCATCCATTTGAGAGCTAAGGTTTAACTCATAAAATTTTTATATTAATATGTTATTTAAATAAATGATAATATAATATAATGTAGGACTATTGGAAAGTCTAAATGGGGCATGAAAAAAAACATAGACTTGAAGGCTCAATGATTCAATTCCATTTTGCTAGGGAGATAACTGAGTTTGGTTCTTATTACTTTGAAAGTTGTGTGCCATGCTTTCAAAATATACCCAATCGCCATGACGATGGTGGTGAGACTATGAAGCCAATATCAATCTTCAATCAACTAGGCAAAGGTTAAAAAAAACGTATGAGGAGGAATCTTAGTGCCATTGAGTTTCACTCTGCATCTACACATGTCTTATTGAATTGCCCACAAGTTAAACCATTTCTTAAGTAATTTTTTTGCACTAAAATATGTAATTACAAGGCGAAACAATCAACTCTATATCCATCTTATTTGACAGTTACTTTGTGCATTTATATGGCAATGAAAAAGTGTTTGAGCATTTCTCAAAGTGGTTTCAAGATTACATAAGCCTTATAATATTTTCATAATACTATCATTATAAAATAAATCTATATTTAATTGAAGCTAATATCCTACTTTTCAAATATTCATAGATTTATGACACAAAAAATGGTCAATTTGATTAATTTTTGAAGGACCTTTCTTGGGGACCCATCAAGATTTATTCGATGAACAAGTATATTGTCAATGGTTTTAAATTCAATACGGTAGAATACTCCAAATGTATAAAACTAACAATAGTGGAGTTTGGGTGAAAGGCAGTGATGGAAATCAAGATGGAGTTGATTATTATGGGGTACTCTAGGAGATTTTGGAAATGGAGTTAACTGGTTGGCCTACAAAAAAAATTGTATTGTTTAGATGCAAGTGGTTTGATCCAACTCCAAAAAGAGGTACGAGAGAAATCAGAAAATATAATATCATTGAAGTAAAGCACACAAGAGAATATGAAGCATTTGACCCTTTTATTATTGCACAAAATGTTAAGCAAGTGTACTATGCTCTTTATCCTCTGTGTCCAGATAAAGCTGATTGGTGGGTGGTGATTAAAACCAAACCCATGGGTCGTGTGGAAGTTGAAAACATGTTGGATGTTGCATACCAAGATGATGATTTATCAAGTGTTCACCACACCGTGGATGTTAAATTAGAAAATGCCTTAGAGCATCCTGAACACATATTAAAAGAGGTTGATATAGAAGAAATAACAGATAAAGGGGAAAATGCATCAATTAATGAGGAAGATTGGATAGATGAAGAAGAATTGTCGGAAGATGAGGATGAGGATGAGGATAAGGACAAGGATGAGGATGCAGATGATGATGAAGACGAGGATGAGGATGAGGATGAGGGAGAATAGTAATTAGTATGAAGTAACGTTCTCCTTCTCTTTGAGTACACTAAAAAAATATATTAGAATTTGTATGCTTTCTCTGTAAGATGAAAACTATCCCCAAAAAAAAAATATCAGAATAACTAGAACATGTATATGTGCATAACTCTTCTACCCCAATCTTGAATAAGATAACTTGGTTTCCTGAGAACTTGAAATTTACTTATTTTTTCGTTGAAGTTGCTCTTATTTGATAGATGAAATGACATAACAAACATTCATGAATATACCAAAATACACCCGTAGTTAATTTAGTTTCACTATTAGTTGATAATAATTGAGACTTTACATGTTACGTGAATATCTAACCTTATTTTGACTTGAATGTTTTCTTTACTAATTAGATGGTAGGTGGAAATAAGAGTAAAGATATTGATAATTTACCTAAAAAGAAAAAAAAGAAAGATGGTATAGTTAGCAGACGGCTGATAGGGATACATATAATATTAGACACCACCACATCTCTCCCACCAAGAGACACTCCGACACATTAATATTCTAGGCAGACCGAGCCAGACAATCTTGTGCCTCCATATATTAATACTCGTTCGACCTATATGCATCCACTATTGGAAAATACTCAGCCGCCCCCTCAGGTACCTGTGATGATGCCTACATCAGGGTATGCTACCCCACATGGATACAGTGTTCTGCCTCCAGAAGCTAATCAGCCAACGTCTAGTGTCTCTCGCACTAGAACTCACAACCCTGCAGACTCACAACCTTCATCATCATCTACTTCACAACTTGGAATTTCGAGTCTTCGTATTCAAGGTAATAGTTATGAGCCTAACACTCCTATCACAAATCATTCAGCTACACCTGGTCAGGTCATTACAATGTTGGCATGAGGGATATGCATAATCGACTTGTCATCGAGCCTGACGGTTATACGCAAAGTTTTTTACAAAATATCTTATGTTTATGATTATCTCATTTAATTTTTTGTTTTAACCTGTAACTGTTAAAACTTTGTATTACAGTTTCAATCCAGATGATGCTATGTGGATCTTTCTCAGGCAATCAAAGATCTCTGTAGAGATGCTTTTCCTACTTGGGGCAAGATGCCAAGCAATCTGAAGAGACAAATATTTTTGGAGTTCAGGGTATATTCAAATTTATTTGTTTAACATTATTAAAATACTTGTCTTCAATAATACTTATTAATTAAAAAATTTATGCTTTATTGTAGAAACAATATGCTTGGAGTCCGGAACATGAGGCCAAAATTTGTGCAAACTTTGAAAAGAAAGTTGCGCGTGTTCTTGCTAGTTTGTTGAATAAAGCTCGTAGAAATAATCAGAAACCTAAGTGGATTTTATCGGATGATTGGAAAATTATTACTAGTGCATTGGGCAAATGATCCAAGATTTTAGCAAATGAGTAATATGGTAAGAAGGCAGGATCATATACTAAGGGTGGTTCTCTACACACAAGTGGGGCTCAAAGTCAAGGAAGTGTGAGGAGGAAATTGGTATGTATCAGTTTTCTTTAAGTTTTTATATATTTTAGGTATTGATATTTAATTACTCTTGATTATAACTCAATTAGTTTTATATTTAGGAAAAGGAACTAGGAAGACCGATAACTGAGACCGAGGCATTCAAGGCATCACACATAAGAAAGAAGAAAAATCCCGAAGATCCAGACGTGTGGGTTGAGCCGCGAGCTGAAGTGACCTATGTAAGCCTCTAATTTAAAATAATAGTAACTTTTTTTTTAAACTTATAATCTAATATTAATACCATTCAATGTAGAATCGATATCTTCAAGCATTAGAGGATTTACGACAAACTTAGCCAGAAGAAAATCGAAGTATGCCACTTACTCAAGAACAGGCTAAGAGAGTATGGTTAGACTTGATTGGTGGACCGAGTAGATATGGGTATGGCTATGAAATGCCGCAACAAACCTTTCTTGAATATTCTTCTGAGTTTGAAGGCCTAAATTGTTCATATGATGATGAATCAATGAAGAAAAATTTGGCTATGGAGCAAAAGATTGTTGAGCTATCTAGCCAAGTTGAACACTCGCGGGCTAGGGAAAGGTGAAGGGACTTAGAGTTTGTGAATCTTAAGGCTCAATTCGATGCATTACTTGCGTCAGGAGGGATTCCCCCTTGTTCCAGTGATGTCACTTTCCCTCCTCGACCCCCTCAATCTCAACTTACTCGATATCCAGCGTATGGTCAACAAAGAAATATGAAAGTTGAGTCTAGTAGTGATGAAGAAGAAGATGATCATGTGACAAACAGACTACCACATTAGTGAAGTTTAGAGTTGTGATAGATAATCTAAGTTCTTTACTTTATAATTTTGTTATGGGAGTTATTTGTTTTGTGAATGCATGATAACATTGAAATATATTATGTTAAACTTATGGATATTGTGGTTTTTGTTTAATTTCGACAACGTTGAAGGTGAATTGCAATTGAGTCGATAAGAGAATATTTAGTAAATGTATTGCATCGGTTGATTGTTTGAAGCTCTTTGAGCTTGATTTAGCTAATTAGAGAGGTATTGAATCAATATGACAGGTGATGAAAGCTGCAGAAATAACAATTACCTGTCAGTTTTTTTCCAAGAAAAGAGACCTCATGGGGTCTCTTTTTTGCATCTTATTTTCAAGAAATTTCATGAAAAAGACCTCATGAGGTCTCTCTTCTGCATTTTATTTTCCAGAAAATTTTAAAAAAGAGACCTCATGAGGTCTCTCTTCAGCAGTACATAGCCCTGATGAAGTCAAATTTTTCATGAATGAGGTCTCTATTCAACATTTTATTTTTTACCAATACAGTAAAGAGACCTCGTGCAGTCTCTTTTTGCATCACAAAAGAGACCTCAAGAGGTCTCTATTCATCATTTTATTTTTGAAGTAAAGAGACTTCACGAGGTCTCTTTTTTGAAAATATAAAATCAAAATAAATAATATAATAGTGACCTCATGAAGTTACCTTAATTAAAAATTTTAAAAAAAAGTAAATTATGAAATTGAAACCTCATGACGTCTCTTTTTAAAAAAAATCGGACAATTTATTGGTGACCTCGTGAGGTCTCCATTGGGGACCTCATGAGGTCTCTACTAAAAAAAGTCACCTATATAATTGTGACCTACCGTTGAGGTCTCTCTTTTGGTCTCTTTTTTTGGAAAAGAGACCTCATGAGGTCTCTTTTGTTAGTCTCTTTTTACTATTTTTTTAGTAGTGAAATATTAATTAAAGCTGATACTGCGAAAAGCTACTCAAGAACTATTGACACAATCCATTCAAGTTTCTTCCTTCTTTTATGTTGGTTTTGCAAGTGTCCTATAAAATAGGATTTGATGCAGAACCATATAGCATGTTGAGATAATTCAGTACATTTTGAAGTCTTACAATAGTATTTACGATGTTGATTTACAATTATATCTATGGTAAGTGTCTTTTCCTCTTTTGATTTTATTTTTTTCCGTCTTCAGGTTTCATTCATCTTTCTCATGAATGGATATATTTCTCTATGTCTACATAGAAGACCAGAAATTTTATGTTTTTGCGCAATAGTAGGGAAGATGATGATGAAATATAAGGTAAGTCTCTATTTTGGATAAATAGTTTTTCGCTTTGGTTCGCCCATTCTTTCTTTGATTTTGTTTTTATGTTTTTGCTGTGTTGTTGGTGTTGATTATGAATTTCTGACTTCTCATTTTTGAGTATCTTCATATATTTGAGATTATTGATATGCCATTTACATTTTACCTGAGGAATCTCTTTGCATTTTTTTTCTTTTACTTTTCAGTGCAACATTTATGATTTATACTAACAATGGATTTTTCCTCTTTCTTCATATTTTCTAGGGTAGAATTTGAGCACAGGAAATTAAAGGTTAGCCGTATAAATAGGATGGAATATGTGCGGTTTTTACTGCATTTTTGGTATGTGATTTTGTAAGAATTTCCTTATTCTCTCTTTGATTTTCATTCTCGAGTTCTTTTTTATTATTGTTATTTGTGGCTCTTAGGCACTCTATATCTTACCATTTACTTTTGTTGATTTGTTTGCTTTATGTTCCTTTTTTTTGGATGATCAATTTTGTAGTTATGAAAAAGTTACTACTTGCTTGAATATCTATGTTTGCTCTTTTTTCTTTCTCTGTGTTCTTAGAAATTGTAGTCAATTGAAGCAACATGAACGATAAAAAACGATTAGGAAATCCTACCTCCATTGCATCGAGCTGATGACGATATAATGGAATCCATCCATTGAAAGAGCATAGTAACTTCTGGACTTTCAACTTCAGAATCATATCAAAGGAATAAGACTTACTCAATCCATAAGCGGAAAAATATGCACGTTTGAGTCAATGTGTAGTTATTTATAGCCATAAACATCTTAATCACTGAATAAATATACACAATTCTACTCATTGAAATGGTTCAATGCATGTTATTTTATATAGACTCAGATATGTGTTTTATATTATTTATATTGACACAACTTCTAATTTTGAAACTCAGATATTCATATTTTAAGTATGGAGATTGACTCATCTACTGATTTAGTGATATGATGTTTATGTATATTTACTCTCTACTATTAACATATTACACAGCTAATCGAGACATACATTATGGTTGTCGCTTCTTGGGGGTATATCTTTAACTCCTGGTCGAACTGAGATTTTGCCAACTGTTGTCAGATCAATTCCCATTCATTCCTGCCCCGAATGCCTTATCCGGCCCTTGATATGGCAAGATGGAATGATCGTTGGTGAATGCAATCTTGTAACTACCCATCAATCTTGTCAATAAATTAATCGTAGAAGGAGTTGTTTAACTGCCTATAATAGAATTATGAAACGGTAGGCTTCTTGCCTGTATATATTGGTCTTTATCATAACTTTGAGTTGTATATATTATGTCTTTACAGAAATTCATTTCATTCTGTTTTAGTTGCTTTTGTATTTGAAGATTAGTACATTTTTCTTGTAGTATTTCATTATATGTTGTATTCTATGTCCTATTGACCATTTAGCTTGAGGGTTTTGTATTACTCCTTCTCTTTTAGTCCATCTTTCTTCTATTTCTCTTCCAAATCCTTATAACTTTACAAATAAAGTACATACATTAATAACAGGAGAAGATCCAAATAGTGGATTATTAGCTTTACAACGAAATGCTGTAATAAAATTAGAACAATTAAGTATAAGTAATTGGTATTATATAAAGAAATTTTTAAACGATTATTTCTATTATTGTACAATTAGTGGAAATGCTTTTGATCAAGACTTAGGCAAAAAATTATTTAATAAACTACCAGGAGCCTTAGGAAGAGAAATAGAAGAAAGATGGACTAAAAGAGAAGGGAGTAATACAAAACCCTCAAGCTAAATGGTCAATAGGACATAGAATACAACATATAATGGAAATACTACAAGAAAAATGTACTAATCTTCAAATACAAAAGCAACTAAAACAGAATGAAATGAATTTCTGTAAAGACATAATATATACAACTCAAAGTTATGATAAAGACCAATATAAAAAGAAAAGATATAAAAATACCATCCACAAAATAATAAGAGATATAATAGGAAAGGATATTTTCTTAGAAAATCCTCAGCAAGAAAACCATATTTAAATAAAGATAGACATGTTAGAAAATACAGAACAGATAGAAATTATAAAAACAAGCTAGAATGTTTTACATGTGGAAGTATAGAACATTTAGCAAATACTTGTCCTAAAAGATATAATGCTAAAACCAGAAATGCACAACTAGTAGAAGAATTTAATGAAGCATTATTAAATGTAGACGAATACATGTCAGACAATGAAAGTATTTACTCTATAGTAAGTATTGATATAGACGAAAATAACAAAGAAGAAGATTCTTCTAATTCAGAAGGAGAAGAATTAATTAATGAAATAGGAATAGAAGATTTGAATATAGACAATCTAAAAATAAATTTTATGAATATAGTAGAATGTGAACATGATTTTGAAAAGGATACTGGATTAGATAGTAATCCATGTAACTGGTGTAAATGGTACCCAAACAAACATAAAAGAGCTAAATATAATAAATGTTTTATAGAAGGATGTATAAATTGCATAGAGACTCAATTAGGAATAATAACTATAAAAAAAAAAGAAATATACACAGATGAACCTCTAGTAAACTTAAAAGTACTAGTATTAGAAGCAAAAATAAAAGAATTAGAAAGAAGAATAGTAAGGTTAGAAAAAGGAAAAAATATACAACAGGAACAACCAGTAGATAATCAAGAATTAATGAATGAAGAATCTAACACTTTAATATGTAATGAAGACAAAAATATAAATACTATTAAAATATTAGCAAAACTTCATATTGGAAAATATGAAATAGAGACTTTAGCATTAATAGATTCAGGATGTACTAAAAGTATTCTAAATAAAAAGATTGTACCCATAGAATTAATAAAAACTTTAGAAAAACCACTTGCAGCCATGCAAATGGATGGAACACATAATATATATAGACATTATATAGATAGAGCTCAAATAAGTTTCTTAAATACTTGTTCAGAATTTTATAAACCCACCTATAAAATGGATAAAATATGGGTAAGAGATCTGGATATAAGGGTAGATTTTGTATTTGGACTAGATTTTATATTACATAATAAAGGAGGAACTTTAATAACCAGAGACGGAATACTTTTATGAAAAATACTACTTATACTTCAGTTTTAACTAATAAAATTGAAACTAAATTAAGACAAAAAGAAAAATGTTGTGAAAATTGTAAAAATGATATAGAATGTACTAAAAATAATTGTAATATACTATATGAAAATATACTAGACATAGAAGAAGAGGACGAAATAATTAATAAAAATTATGTTTTAATAGAAATGAAAACAGAACTATATAATTTTAAGACAGGAATACAGAAAATAGGAGAAATAAAGAATCAACAAGACTTAGATAATATAGTAAAAATCCTAGATGAAATAGAAATAATAGGAGAAAAGCCTTTAAAATATTGGGAAAATAATCATGAAGTATGTAAACTAGACATAATAAATCCAGAATATATAATTAAAACTGCCTCAATAGAAGCTACAAATCAAGATCTAGAAGATTTTAAAATACAAATTAAAGAACTATTAGAATTAGGAGTAATAAGAAGATCTACTTCAAAACATAGATCAACAGCATTTATGGTAAGAAATCATAGTGAAATAATTAGAGGGAAAGCTAGAATGGTTATAAATTACAAAAGATTAAATGACAACACTAGAACAGATGGATATAAACTACCAGACAAGACAGAATTAATAAATAGAATACAAGGAAAAACAATTTTTAGTAAATTTGATTGTAAATCAGGATATTGGCAGATAAAGATGCATCCAGACAGTATAGAATGGACTGCTTTTAACTGTCCTGAAGGACATTTCGAATGGTTAGTAATGCCATTTGGGTTAAAAACAGCACCTCCAATTTTTCAAAGAAAAATGGATAAAATATTTGGAGAATATAAAAGATTTGTTTTAGTATATGTAGATGATATTTTAGTATTTAGTAGAAATATAAAAGAACATTTAGGACATTTACAAACAGTTTTTAGATTATTTGTTAATAACGGAATAATAATTAGTAAAAAGAAAATGGAATTATGTAAAAATTATATAAATTTTTTAGGAATTATTTTAGAAGAAGGAAAAGTTAAATTACAACCTCATATAGCTAAAAAAGCATTAGATATGCTAGATAAATTAGATAATTTAAAAGACTTACAAAAATTTCTAGGTATAGTTAATTATGCAAGACCTTTTATAAAAGATT
The DNA here is from genome assembly GCA_027704785.1 of Solanum chmielewskii. Taxonomy (NCBI): domain Eukaryota; kingdom Viridiplantae; phylum Streptophyta; class Magnoliopsida; order Solanales; family Solanaceae; genus Solanum; species Solanum chmielewskii. The sequence continues at coordinate 32,583,924 of JAKWIX010000318.1, forward strand.
TAGGAAAAATAGCAGGACCATTATATTCTAAGACAGGAAATAAAGGACAAAGAAATTTTAATATAGAAGACATAAAATTAGTACAAAAAATAAAAGAAAGAATAAAAAACATTCCTGATCTAAATATGTCACTAGAAACAGATTATTTAATAATAGAAACAGATGGAAGCTTTGAAGGATGGGGTGCAGTACTAAAATCAAAACCACATAAATATAGTATTAAACAAGAAGAAAAGATATGCGCCTATCAAAGTGGAAAATTTAAAGAAAAAGGTAATAAGGCTAGTATAGATGTTGAAATTTTAGCAGTAATATATGGGTTAAACAGTTTTAGAATTTATATTTTAAATAAACCAGAAATATTAGTAAGAACAGATTGTGAAGCAATAGTAAAGTTTCATCAAAAAATTAATGATAAAACTAGCAGTAGAAGAAGATGGTTAAAATTTTTAGATACAATATCTATTTACCCTTCTATAAATTTTGAGCATATTAAAGGAAATGATAATAATATAGCAGATCAATTAAGTAGACTACTAATTAAAGTTTAAATTTTACAGAATGAGACCTCTACTATCAGACAAAGGTAAAAAGGTTCAACCTTCAACCTCAGGTTTGGCAGAATCTTATAAACAGACAGTACTAGCTAATTTACATTTTAAGTCATTAGATAAAATTGACGATGTCAGAGTAGAAAGAATGCAATTTAGATTACAAAACTTAATTGCATATGGACCGTCAAACTTAACTTTTAGACATTTACCTAATTATCAATTAGACAAACAACAGACATGTCTTATAGATAACATATGGATAGCACATAATAAAAAAGACACTAAGTATATAATTGCTGTTTTAAATGCTTTAGGATACTATTTTACTAGTAAAAATAAAGAAAATAAATTTAAATATTATGTAGTAGTTCATGGTAAGACAAATGGTGTTTTCCAAACATGGATAGAAGTTTTAGACTCAACTAAAGATTTTCAAAAACCACTTTTCAAAGGTTTTAACGATTTTACAGAAGCTTTAGACTATGCTAGAGGAATTTTAGGACCAAATTACTATATTTCTCCAGCTCTCAGACAAAAACCAGAAAAAATCCCACAATATAATATCCAAAAAGACACAGACAAAATCATATTTTGTGACCATTGCTCATCCATGACTGAAACATTCAAAAGGCTGAATTTGAAAAATGAAGCCTTAATGGAAGAAAATGCCAAGCTCAGGGAAAGACTCAGCAAATTGGAAAGCAAAGGTAAGAATACACAAACTCAGACATATACTCAGGGTTCTCCATCCCAAACAAAAATGGATGAGATGGGTGTGCATTCCCCACTGAATGCTAAGAAATCCATTGTATCGGATGATGATACAGCTAGTCCGGTTCAAACGGTGACCGGTAAAGACTTCTCAAATCCGTTAATGGCTGTCACTTTGCCAAAAAGTGAAAGAGAAGAAAGTTCGTCGTCAAGAAGAAGATTACCACTTTCCTTTAACCAGACAATCAGACGAAAAGTTAAAAAAGCCCAAAAAAATAAGGAGTTATAATTCTTAATAAACCAGACTGTAGAAAAATTACTTAAACAAAAACAAGAAAAAGACAAACATATAAACCCAAGCCCAGTACAAAGCCCAAGACAAATTTCTACTCCTAGCCCAAATAATTCAGATAATTTTGAAGACTCAATGCAATTTGCCCAAGACCCAAATGATGATGATTCAGGAGCAAGTTTCGATTCTATTGCATTGCATAATTTAGACACATAAAAAAAAATAAAAAAAAATATAATAATAATAATAAATAATTTAATTAAAAATATTATCTTATCATATTATTACACTTAAAAGAGGGATGCCTCTTTAGTCAAAAATGTGAGTCCCACTTTACTCACTACCACACATGTGGAAAAACTGTTGGGAAGCGTCGTATTCAGGAAAAGAGATAAGATAAAGGATGCTGAATCGGATTCCAGAAACAATAATGCAAGAAGAAGGGACAATAACTTCACGTGACGATGGGGCCCAAATGTGTACCCGGCTGAAGTGATAAGATTCCCTTTTCCATTTGAAATCCGGAGTTTGAAGTCCAAAGACACCTATAAAAACAGACGTTATCAAGACAAGAAAGATAGAAAAAAAAGAAAGAAAAGACTCACTACAAACGCTCTCACAAAATTCCCAGAACAACTTTTTTCATAAAACTATCTTTTAGACACTGTAAAAAGATTTTCAGTTTTTGGTTCTTTAAGTATTTTTAAAAGTTTGTTTAAAGAAAGCTTGGAAGCTTTTCGGGTTTCCCAAAAGGGAAACTTCACTCTGTTCTTATAATGTAAGTTTCATATTTATGTTTCTAGTACAACTTCCCATATATGTAAATTATGTGTGCTAAGTTTATGCAAATATGTGTGCTAAGTTTATGCAAATATATGAGTTTTATATATGTTAAATATTGTTAAGTTTATAAATCATAATGAATCTATTTTACTTAGTATATGGTTAATCTCTTAGCCTCTTAAAATTATTGATGGATTAACTTGTAAATTCCTAGGAAATTGTGGGGTCAGTTAGAAAGTTCATGGATGAACTACGAATGACCAAATCCGGGGTGGAGTTAAAGAAAATTAATTTTAAGAACAAAAGCTAAGAGAAAGAGATGAACAGTAAAAATAGATTCATGAATGGACAGAGTCCATAAAAAAAAAAAGGGAGTTAAAACTAGAACTTAATATGAGAATTACAACTAAATAGAACAAGATAGAGTGAAGGAGTACTGAGTAGGACTGTACAACATTAAGAAAAAACCACACTAATTTTATTGAAATATCTTCTTTTTTGAAAATATCTTATTTATCGAAACATCACCTTATTTTGGTATCAGAGCCTTAGATCTAAAAGACCTTTATATGAGAAAAGATTACTATTTTAGAAGAACATTTGCATCACATAGAACTTTATTTTATAATAGACAACATTTTAAAATAGTAAAATTATATAAAAAATCTCTAGAAAATCATATATATACTTTAAAGATAAGATTATCTTTAACTTATACATATAAGAACTCAGTAAAGACACTTAGAGAAGTCCTCAGACAAAATATAAAACAGATTAGCGAAGAACTGAGTCAAATAGAATTTGAGATAAAAGACGTAATAGAAAGAATTAAAATAATTAAAAAAGAACAGAAAAAATGAACATTTTTCCAACTAGATCAAGAGATAAAAGATCAGAACTTAATTACACCCAGAATAAAATAAGTAATAACTTTATATCAAAAATATTAAATAGAAAAACAAAAGAAGAAAATAATCAACAATTAGGAGAAATAATAGACACAGATAAAGATATACAAATTTTTCAACAGAATCAATTAAAATTATTAAATCCAAAGGTACTATATAATACAAATTCAAAATCTCAATTATATAGACACTATAGAGAAGAACAAGTATCAGTATTAGGAAAAAATTCAGTATCATTACCACTAGTAAACACTGAATCTATAAAGGAAATACAATATGTTAAAAAAGATCTAATGCATATAGGACTAATAGTTATAGGAATTAAAAGATTAACTAGAAAAAATTTAGGAACAAAAGCATTAATTACTATATACGATAATAGATGGTCAGATGTAAAAAAGGCAATTATAGGATTAACAGAAGTAGACATGACTAATAATGGAGGAATTTTCTACATAAGTCCAGACTTTATGATGAATTTAAAAGAATTTGGAACTCAAATAAAAATAGGAATACAAACTAAAGGATACGAAGAAATGAGTAGTGGAAAAAATTTATTAATATGTGTAGGATTCCTAGGAAAAATGACAGATAATAGTAATACTAGATTTAAATTACAAATAAACGATGTAGTAGAAGTAATGGGAAATAAAGGGATAAAACTAATAAAACCAATAAAAATAGACCCTGAAGAATATGCAGGATTAGAATGGAAATAGACCCTGAAGATAATAGGAGACTTTAAAGAAAAAGAAGCATTAACCCCAGATGCTCACTTAATATATACAAATTCTAAAGGAGAACCTTCAATTAGATTTACAGATTATAATTATGAAGCTCAAAAAGACTTTGAAGAAGAAAGTACTATAGAAGAAATGCCTTTAGAAGGAATGAATATGAAATAACATTAGAAGAAGATTATGCAGTAGATATAGCTATAGAAAAAGCAAAAGAAATATGCAAAGAAAATAATAATAGATTTTTTACATGTAAAGGATGTAAACTAAAAGACCTAAATTTAGAACAAACCATATCTCATTTTAAAATATGTGAACAAAGAAATGATAATAAAGGATATAGATTAGAAAAAGATTTACAGGATAAATTAGATAAAAGCAATAATATAATGACACAAATACAAGACGATGATAGTGAAATATCCGAATTAGAATCTATACTTAGTCAGAAAGAATTAATGGAAACAGCTAGTTCTAGTAGTCCATTTCAAAGAACAAATGAACAAGGACATACTGCAGACAATAGCACAGGAAATATACCACGAAGAAGAGTATATAGACAAGGAGATACTCCAACAATAGAAGTAAAACCTATGGGAAAAAGAATGCCTATAGAAGAACCAATAATACTCCAAGAGGGAGGAAGTAAAGGTAAAATCTTAAATATAGCAGCACATGATCCACAAAGGTGGAATTCAGTAATAGACTTATGGAAAGGAATAGTAGTAGCAGACTTCATAAAAAATTATACAGAAACTGATGCAGAGACAATGTACAAATACTTAGAAACGTTTTTAGGAGAATCAACTAAAGCCTTATGGGAAGCTTATAAAGTAGAATTCCCATCAGAATTTCAGTATTTAGTGTCTTTAGGACCAAATCCTTATAACTTTACAAATAAAGTACATACATTAATAACAGGAGAAGATCCAAATAGTGGATTATTAGCTTTACAACGAAATGCTGTAATAAAATTAGAACAATTAAGTATAAGTAATTGGTATTATATAAAGAAATTTTTAAACGATTATTTCTATTATTGTACAATTAGTGGAAATGCTTTTGATCAAGACTTAGGCAAAAAATTATTTAATAAACTACCAGGAGCCTTAGGAAGAGAAATAGAAGAAAGATGGACTAAAAGAGAAGGAGTAATACAAAACCCTCAAGCTAAATGGTCAATAGGACATAGAATACAACATATAATGGAAATACTACAAGAAAAATGTACTAATCTTCAAATACAAAAGCAACTAAAACAGAATGAAATGAATTTCTGTAAAGACATAATATATACAACTCAAAGTCATGATAAAGACCAATATAAAAAGAAAAGATATAAAAAATACCATCCACAAAATAATAAGAGATATAATAGGAAAGGATATTTTCTTAGAAAATCCTCAGCAAGAAAACCATATTTAAATAAAGATAGACATGTTAGAAAATATCCTGGTTGCTTCTTGCCTGTATCTATCCTGGTTGCCTTTTGAGGGAGGGAGATGTACGTGCACCTATTAACTTTGATTATATATATATATATATATATATATGCACGTGCCTTTCAAATCGCAAGTCCATTTTCATAAATTTAGCGATAACGTATCTCACGAAAGAAAATTTTATAGTAAGTAGGTAGGAGAGCATCTGCGTAAGGACAGAACATATCATTAGATTGGATATTTATTGCTTTAATTCTTAACTTTTATATTGCATAATTGATCTAAATGAAGATTTTTCCAGGATGGATGAAAATAGGTTAAGATTGAATTGAATAGTTCATGTCAAAGTCTTACACAACTCTAGATTCAATTAATTTAAACAGGAAAACATGACAAGCTTCTTAATTGGTATATGAAGTTTCTCTTTTTCTTATCTAATTTAGTAGTTGATACACATTCATTACGATTTGCAAAGAGTAAAAAAGTTTGAATGACCATATACTTTTGTAATGTGGTTGTTAAATGCGAGAAAATATTATGAACTTTTGACCATATACTTTTGTAATATGGTTGTTAAAGGTGATGAAAATATTATGAACTTTTTCACACTATACATAGTACTGATCTTAATTTGTTGAAATGACTGGTGCTACTCTTTGATTGCACCAAGGTGATAAAGTGAGTGCTACTATCTCTTTATGATAAATATTATCGTGATCTGAGTTAGTGTTAGATTAATCTTTCCATGTCACAAAGATAGGTAAGAATAATGTAGTTTAATTTTCTCCCTGCTCAAGTTTTCACGGTATTGCTATGGCAAGCCATAATCTAAGTAAAATAGGATAGAATCTTTGGTTGGCTTTTAGGTTCGCTTGGTATGAAGGAACTATTCAAGCTGAAATCACATTATGATAGGTCCAATCTAGAAAAGGCACAAATCACTTATATGGAATAAGTAGTTTCATCTATAGTATTAATCATAGGCCAGAATTAAGAGGAAAAAAAAAAGGTTTCGTAGACTCTGTTTTAAGAGATATTGAAATAGTAATTTTTAACTGCATGTTGCATAGAAATTAAATGTTGTCTCTGTGAAAAAAAGAAAGAAAAGATATTGCATAGAAATCACCAGTGCATGCATGCCATTTGTTTAATTTTTTGTTCATTTTACTCCATTAAATTACATACTGATGGAGATTGTATTGACTTGGTGTAAACACCCGGTGCGGATAAGTTTTTTTACAATTTTAAATATTAAGTTATAGGCTCATCTACTTAATTTTGCCAATTAGTTATGAAAAGAAAATATTAATTATAACCTGACTTAATGGGAGCCCTTACCAGGAAGTAAAACAAGTTTTGTATTGTTGAATAATGACTAAGTAATTCTTTAGATCATTTTTCAGTATGGGGAAATTTAATTTTTGAGCTATATTCACAACTCTCTAATTCGTTGGGTGTGGGTGGGGTATTTCCTCTCATTCCACGTAATGAAGGTGGTAATGTTATACAAGCTAGACTCTAGTGAAATTGATAAAATTTGTTTTGTTATTAATTTAATCCACCTTGCATAACACACATAAATTGTTGGGCAAGAGAAGAGTTATCAAATAATGTTTGGAATATACATGAAGTTTGCATTTTATTTAGATGCTTATAATTGTTGCATTATTTGTCGACTAATATTGTAACAAAAATATGACTTTTTGATGCTTAGGACTATTGATTTAGTCAGATAATTGGTGCCCGCCACAGTCCATATGTTGAGCCTGTTGTGATGATAGTGCAACGAAGTTTACAAGATAATGTAGTAAAAAAGTATTCAATTTATACTACAAAGTTCAGTTTGAAAACGTTTTACACTTTTCTCATGAGTGGAATATCCTTTAAACAGTAATGTTAAATACAGTTGTGACAATAAATTTACGGAAAAGGGTCTAAAATATCCTTGAAGTATTGAAAATGGTACAAAATTACCCTTCATCCACCTATTAGCTCCAAAATGTTTTTTTCATCCACCTATTGGCTCCAAAATACCATTGTCATCCACCTTTGAGTTCAAAATTGACCACTTATTTAATAATTTTAAATTTAAACTATTTAAATATTTTTAAAATACTTGATGTTCAACTATTGGTTATAATTTAATTTATTTGTATTATTTATAAACCAACCACTACCCAATTACTGAGTAAACCCCACCCAATTAATAATCCAACTATAATATCAAAATCATCATAAACACTACTAAAACACGATGGAATTATAGATTAATGAAAATGACATCCAAAATTATTCGAGTCCGAATCGAAGCCCAAATTAAATTTATGTTGAGCCGCTTATTTAGGAGGACACTTTCAATTTGATTCTCTTTCAAGATTAATTAGAAATTTATGATTAAATATAAAGAAGTTGTTATGCGGAATTCGAGATAATACGAGAAAATATAAACGCGAAAAACAAGACAACATATTTACGTGATTCACCAATAAATTGGCTACGTCCACGGGAAGAGGGGGAGCAATTTTATTATGGAGAGGCAAGAACAGAATACAGAATAGGGTTTGCCATAGCGTCTATATATAGTGCTAAGCTACGCCCTAACAGGCTTGAGCCCAAAATACAGAATTGACAGACCCTCCGACTCGCTGACCGGGCAGCGAGACCCCCGTTCTTTCTGCTGTAACGGGTCCGATTCAAGGCATTCAACAAATCTCCACCTTGACTTGAATTCTCCAAACAGATTCTTCAGACGCACTATGATAGTGCCAGGCCTCTCCCTCTTCCTCAGAATTGCCCCGCAGGGCAATTAACAACTTCTGATGTTGAGCAAGTCCAAACAGTGTTGAAACTTGCTTTGTGGAACCGGCTTTGTGAACATATCAGCAAGATTATCAGCAGTTCCTACTTTCTTCACCTTGATTCTCTTCTCACTTCTCAGAAAATGATACCTAACGTCAATATGCTTGGTTCTCTCATGATGGACTTGATCCTTGGCTAGACAAATTGCGCTCAAGCTGTCACAATACACCGTAGCCTGATCATGATGCAGACCAAGATCAATAACCAGTCCTTTCAGCCAAATCCCTTCTTTTGCAGCCTTTGTCAAGGCCATGTACTCCGCTTCCGTAGTAGACAAAGTCACTGTAGGTTGCAAAGTTGCCTTCCAACTGACGACAGATCCTCCAAGGGTAAACACATAGCCAGTCATCGATCTTAGATGAAGACATGCCAAACCTCACCAAGACCTTTTGAATGTAGCTTCTCTGCGACAAGAAAAATTTCCTTCTCTCTCTGTCTCTAATGATCTCCATCCCTAGAATCTTCCGTGCGGCTCCCAGATCCTTCATTTCAAACTCAGCACTAAGTAAACCCTTCAGCTTCTGAATGTCATACTTCTTCTTTGCAGCTATCAGCATATCATCTACATAAAGCACCAGATAGATGAATGAATCATCCTTGAGCCTATTGTAGTAGACACAACAATCATATGAGCTCCGAGTATAGCCCAACTTCACCATATAGCTGTCAAACCTTTTGTACCACTGCCTTGGAGACTGCTTAAGTCCATATAAGGACTTCTTCAACTTGCAGACGTGATTTTCCTTCCCTGGAACTTGGAAACCATCCGGCTGAGTCATGTATATCTCTTCCTCCAACTCTCCATGTAGAAACGCTGTCTTCACATCAAGTTGTTCAAGCTCCAGATTCTGATGTGTAACTATCGCTAGTAACACTCGGATGGAAGTATGTCTGACTAGTGGTGAGAAGATCTCATTGTAGTCCACTCCCTCTCTTTGGTTGAAACCTCTGGAAACAACCCTGACTTTATACTTGACTCCTTCTGCTGGTGATATCCCTTCCTTCTTCTTGAAAAACCATTTGCAAGTAATAATCTTTCTCCTCGAAGGCTGTATGACCAGATCCCATGTCTGATTCTTGTGTAGGGACTCCATCTCAACTCCCATAGCAGCAAATCATTTTTCAGAATCAGGACTTAAAATTGCTTCTTTGTAAGTAGACGGCTCAGATGTATCTACCTCTTCAGCAACCTGCAGTGCATAACCCACCATGTCCTCAAAGCCATACCTCGTAGGTAGCCGAACTCCAACCCTCCTTGGCCGATCTTGAGCTATACTCTGATGGATATCTGATGGCATAGATTCTGGAATATCAGTTTCTGTCTGTGGCTCTTGATCCTCCTCTTCAGGTTCTTTCAAATCGCTCTCGTTCTAAATGACTTGAAACTCCACCTGTTTATCAAGACTCCCAGTTTCTGACGTAGTTGTAGGCTTCACAATGGTTCTAAGCAGAGAACTTTCATCAAAGACAACGTTCCTGCTCATAATAACCCTCTTTTCTGCTGGAGACCAGATTCTGAAACCTTTCACTCCATCTCCGTAGCCCACAAATACTCCCCTTTTAGCTCTTGGTTCTAACATACCTTCACTGACGTGATAGTAAGCCGTACAACCAAAAGCTTTCAAATTTGAATAATCAGCAGCTTTTCCTGACCACATCTCCGTAGGTGTCTTGCATTGTATGCCTGTGTGTGGTCCGCGGTTAATCATGTAGCAAGCTGTACTAACCGCTTCTGCCCTGAATCTTCTATCTAGCCTAGCATTAGAGAGCATGCACCTTGCTCTCTCCAGAAGTGTTTGATTCATCCTCTCAGCTACACCGTTCTGCTGTGGTGTATTTCTGAATGTACGATGTCGAGCAAGCCCTTCATCCTTACAGAATTGATCAAATTCAGACCAGCAGAATTCCAGCCCATTATCAGTTTGCAACCTCTTGATCTTCTTCCCTGTTTGATTTTCCATCAAAAATTTCCACTCCTTGAACTTCTGGAAAGCTTCACTTTTATGCTTCATCATGTACACCCAAGTCATCCTTGAGTAGTCATCAATAATGGACAGAACGAATCTGCAGCCTCCTAAAGACTCAACACGGCATGGACCCCAGCAATCAGAATGGGTATAATCAAGTGTGCCTTTTGTTCTGTGAATGGCCTTTGGAAACTTGTTGCGATGTAGTTTTCCAAAGACACAATGTTCACAAAACTCTAGGCTCTTAACCTTATGACCAGCAAAAAGATCCTCCTTTGACAGAATTTGCATCCCTCTTTCACCCATATGACCAAGTCTCATGTGCCATAACTTAGTCATATCCTTCTGGTGAACATCTGACGATGCAACATGGGCTGAACCTGTAACCGCGGAACCTTGTAGAAAATACAAAGTACCACGCATGACACCTTTCAGAATCAGATTTGAACCCTTCCAGACCCGCAAGACTCCATCTTTTCCCGACCAGCTGAATCCCTTGCTTTCCAAAAGACTGAGAGATATCAAATTTTTCGTCATCAATGGAACGTGCCTGACCTCGTTCAATGTGCAGAAGCTACCGTCATGTGTCCTTATCTTGATCGAGCATGTCCCAACCACCTTGCAGACAGAACTGTTGGCCATCGAGAAGCTGCCTCCGTCTACCTGCTCATAAGTCGTGAACCACTCTCTCCTAGGACAGATGTGATAGGATGCCCCAGAATCGAGAACTCACACTTCTGAATGATGAGTGTGCTCATCCTCAACTAGGGCAATGTCTTCTTCAGAATTGGTGTCTTCTTCAACAACAGCAGCAGAAACTGATTGTTTTTTCGATTGCTTCTTCTTCTTCGGACAATCAAATTTCCAATGTCCCTTCTCCTTGCAGTAATTACAAACATCATCCTGCTTTGCACCCTTCGACATCAGCTTCTTTTTCTTTCCGCCGTTTTTCCTTCCCTTTCCGCTGCTGGTGAACAGACCGAAAGGCTGTATGTCTGTACTTGTGCCGTTAGCCTTATGCCGTAATTCCCTGCTATGAAGGGCCGATCTGACTTCTTCCAGCGACACAGTATCTTTCCCAACAATGAACGATTGAACAAATTTCTCAAACGACATTGGGAGAAATACTAACAGAATCAGGGCAGCATCTTCATCCTCGATCTTCACATCGATATTACGCAATTCTAGTAACAAAGTATTCAATTGCTCTAAATGTTCCCTGAGTTGTGTACCTTCAGCCATTCGTAAACCAAATAGACGTTGTTTCAGAAGCAGCTTGTTGGTTAGAGATTTTGTCAAGTACAAACTCTCCAGCTTCAACCACAGACCAGCAGCAGTCTCTTCATCCGATACCTCCGTGATGACGTCATCTGCGAGACACAACATGATCGTCGAGTGCGCCTTTTCCTCTAGAATCGCCATCTCAGGAGTAACGACGGCGTTCCTGTCTTTCGACAACGGCGCCCAGAAGCCTTGCTGTTTCAACAAAGCCCTCATCTTGATCTGCCATAAACTGCAACTGTTCCTCCCTGTGAATTTGTCGATTTTCACGTTCAAAGCAGACATCTCGAATTATCCAAAAACACCGATTAACCGAGAGGCTCTGATACCAATTTGTTATGCGGAATTCGAGATAATACGAGAAAATATAAACGCAAAAAACAAGACAACAGATTTACGTGGTTCACCAATAAATTGGCTATGTCCACTGGAAGAGGGGGAGCAGTTTTATTATGCAGAGGGAAGAACAGAATACAGAATAGGGTTTGCCATAGCGTCTATATATAGTGCTAAGCGAGACCCCCGTTCTTTCTGCTGTAACGGGTCCGATTCAAGGCATTCAACGGAAGTAATACATCCCGAATTAATTCATGCACTTTTTTAAAATATAATTTCATAAATATTTATGATTTGTTTTAAAACTTTTAATCTATTATTTTGAAAAAAAGTTACCTATGATGTAACATCACATAATTGGAACGTAAGAATAATTAAGATGAACATAGTCAGACTTTTAAGTTTATCTGTAATTTTTATTTAGACACTTGAATGTATGATAATTAAATTCTATAGATATTTTCGTCTCAAATTTTTTAAAACACTCAATTGGCCGTAGCTTTTCTATTGTTGCATTAATAATGTAAGTGATTTATTAATTTGGAGGGTTTAATTAGTAATGGATGGGTAGTGGATTGATTTATAAATTATACTAATAAGTTAAATTATAACAAATAGTTGAGCACCACGTATTTAAAAAAAATATTTAAATAGTTTAAATATAAAACTGTTAAATAAGTGGTCAATTTTGAACCAAAAGGTGGATGACAAGGGTATTTTGGACCCAATAGGTGGGTGGGAAGGGTATTTTGGAGCCAATAGGTGGATGGAGGATAATTTTGTACCATTTCCAATACTTTGAGGATATTTTAGACCCTTTTCCGATAAATTTGTATTGAACTACTGATAAGGTTTTCAATTGTTCTTGTTGGTTGCTTCTAATAGTGATAATTATTTTTGCAGGAAGTTTTTGGTGCTTCCAAGAAATCATAAATTTCCCCAAGTTGTGATCTTTTTCACTGTTCAAGCAAGTGATAAGCATATTTAGGCCAAACAACACTCAAAAAGTAGAATATAGAAAACATGTATGATAGAGTCAAATTACCTATTTATTTGCGCTTGTATACGACAATTCAGTAGCACTGTAAGAGTAGTTAATTGCTAGCAAAATATGATGTAGTCTGATTTATAGGCAGTCTTTTATGTTTAACACTTTCACCAAGGCTAGACTTGAGCGTTTGTGTTCGTAAAATTGTGGTTAGAGTTTAGACGTTATATCCATCTAACTATTAAACAAATGCAACTAAATTTACATCTGAAATGTTGGGCCCGTGTTAGCATGGGCCATTTCAATTTAATATAGAAGAGCCAGTTCATGTCCATCAAGGGTAAATTTTTCATTTCATAAATATTCAAGAATGTTTATTTTTATGATATGACATCAAAAAAGTGGTAATAGATTTATAATACAATACAACCAAATATCTTTCCTTAAATGTCATGTGTATCCTAATGATGTGACATTTAATATGGACCCACATTTTCAAACACATTTTCTATAGATTTTTTTCTTTTTTTTTTTGTTGTGTGAAATTTCCATTAAACCAAAAAAAATATATTAAACAATGGCATTTTAGTAATTTAATATTATTTAAGGACGGAATAATAATTGTATAATTAATTACCAAAATAAAAATCTAAGAGAATTCATCATGTCTTTACTTTTAATTGGCGCATAAAGATATTTTTTATAATTGTGTTAAAATGAAGAGTTTCTATTAATGAACTTTTTACAAACAATAATTGTCACGATCCAAAAATGGACATGATGACACTCGTCTTATCCCGCCAAGAAAATTCAGCCTAAAACTCGACCATTACAATAAAATGCGGAAACAACAAAATTTACTCAAAAATACCCCCAAAATCTAGTTGCCACGTGTACAAGACTCTAAAGTATTACAATTGATTCAAAGAAAAAAAAATAAGTCTCAAACGACATTGTTTCTCGAGTAGAACAAGATCATAAATAAGAGTAGAAGGTTTGCTGAGATAACAAACAGCTACCTCACAATTGTCCACATGAAGCCTAGGACAAGGGGAAGAGAAATATCACAAAGGTCCGGGCTAGAAACCTACAAAAAAATTGTAGTAGCAAGGGGTGGGTACCAAACCACACGGTACCCAGCAAGTAAACTTCTAAACACAAGCTAAGGAAATAAAATACGGGTACTCCTTACACACCAACCGAACCTCCACAACTACAATCTACATAAAAATTAGTCCAGTCTAACAATTCACAGTTTACATAGCGTCCAACTCTTAAAAATTATTTTAAAAAATTACACATCCTTAACTATAACACAATATTCAACAATCACAATCACAAACTTTCACAAAAAGACACTCACAATATCAGCAACACACAAGATCAAATTTCTTAAATAGAAGTAATCACATATCAAGTACTTCTCAACCAGCAATAAACACATAATCATCAAGAATGAAAAATGTCATGGGATACAATGCAATATGACACCATAAAGTGATATGCCTCAGAATATCAATTTCTCTCTCAACCGTATACACATGATACTCCTGGGAAGTACATCGAGAGTTCATGACCCATGGGGGATTCGCGAGGTCCATAAATCGACACGGACGATCTTCACGTGTTTGTGTGGGCGATCTCAACACAATATCATAAATCAAACAAATTTTGCACGGACGATCTCCACGTTCCAAAATCGTAATCATAACTTTTCTATCGCACGGATGATGTCCACGTGCCCAAATGGACAATCTCCACGTGTTAGACCTTTACTCATACCCAGTCTCATGTCAATGCAAGTGCAAAATATGATATCAAATGAAGGAGATGATGCAACATCTCAATAAATCAAATGTCGTTATGACATATAATCACCTCAATTATAACAATTATACGGGTTCAGTAAATAACACAATCACACATAATAAATCAAATCCATAATATATTAGTTAATGCTCATATGTTTTGACATTCTTCGATTTCAATCCACATTCTATAGTAATAAATATTCTCATTATAACACCGATACTCGTACCATTCTCAACACATCATATACAAACAAATAATCACATGTCTTTTATTACCCCTTTTTATCATTAAAATTAATCAAGGTGGACAAGTCATCCCTTTTAAATCCCATTACTGTCAAACACATACCACAAGGAAATACACGCATTCCATACACTTAGCAAGAGTTTAGAAATCCACTTGCCTCAAATAATCGAGCAATTACTCCGGTGCTTGAGTCTTTCCATGTCGTTAGACTTCCAATTCAATGCAATCTTTTCAAGTATATATTCACAATAAGGTTTTGAAAATAACAACACTCACATTACTATGTGTTTAGCCTTACCTAAAAATTGTCTAGGCTTAATCATCAATTTCTTAACTGTAGATATCAAATATCATTTTGACTATCATAATTATTTTTCCAAGTTTCAAGTCTAAGGTTAAGTCTTAGTTCCTCCAATTAGTATAAATTATAGATATTCATACAATACAATACACCTAACATTTAATCACCTATCTCAATATATCAAAACTTGAATCATAACATGATAATCCAATAACTTTTAAAAGGAATCGATCCACTAATTCCTAAGAATAGTGACCTTAACCACAAATTAAAGCCTAAAATATTTATAACCTTAATCTAATCTTAATACATAAGATCATTAAATTGGCATTGTTGCCAAATTTCTATTTCCAATAATTATCCAATCACACACCATTAACCCATAATTAGTTGCAATCACCATCCAATAATTATCCAAAAACTATTGATAATTGATGCCACTATATTGGTATTCCACTGGAATTGGCATACTGCCAAATGAAGCATTAACATTAAATTCTCCAAAGCTACAAACAACATATTGTGCAATCACTATATAATTATTAACTAATCATTATTTAATCATTTATAACTCTGCGAATTATTTTTTCTTAAATCAAGAACAACACATATGATTTGAATTTAAGATGTAGGCTACACTTTATCCCCCTAATAATAATAATAATAATAAACTAATACTACTATGACCCTCACTTAATTAGGAAATTTGCTAATAATCTCTAACAATATCAGATTGAAAATCATTACCTCACGGTATTACTCCCATGCGACAGCGCCAGAGTATTCCTTCATCTTTTTTTTCAAACTTCTTTGATTTTTATCGCTCGTTTAGGTCAGTTTTCTTCCATCATTTTCTTTTCTTTTCTAAATAATTATGTATTAAAAATAATAATTCATACTAACCTATTTTAACATTTCAGACTTGACCCATTATTATTAACAATAAATAAATTATCCACAAATTAATTAATTATAGCCAAATGACTATTCAAAATTATAAAAGAATAACCTTTTGGTTCCGGATCATTACATCATCCACCACTAAAAATCATGTTCATCCTCGAACATAAGGAAGAAGAAGAATAATAACTGAGATTACCCTAAGTCTAAGTTATGACCTACTAGTCGATGTTCATCTCTCTATGTGAGCTCATCATTAATACCATTTTCATTAAGAACAACTACTAAGAACTGAACTTTCAAATCATATTTTGGCAGACCTAAAAAAATCACAAGTGATTACCAACTTACAGACTAAACCATGAACTGAGTCTAAACTCAAACCCACTAGAACTCCACACAATCATCATGATGAATCTTTTGACAAATAACTAAGGTAACCTTCGGAATCAATACGTACTACCATAAGTAGTGAACCTGAACCAACCACCACACCCGCATAATGTACAAACCATCACCAATCTTATCAATATTTCATTTTCACAACTCAATCCCTTCAAGAGCTTAAGTTATAACAATATGATCTTTAGATAATGGGTACTCATCAAGGGAGAATCAAACTTATCAATCCCTAAGAACAATATCAATTAAATAACTCACAAGCAATACAATTCAAAATGTAGATCTCTAATAATATTCTTAGACAATTGTAACTCTTCATAGTAGGTCTTATATAAGTTCTCATTAGCAACATTGTGCGCGTAGAGTTACTGGTATACTTTCATTATTTCACCCAACACCACATCTATCATAACTGAAATGCCATGTCTGCCCAAGGATCATACATCCTATCCACCACTAGAAATTCACCCATAGATGTAGAAACACACGTGAACATATGCAATGAATCATACTGCAAATCATGTCTAGAACAAAATATGTGGTCACATAAGAATGTATCAAACCAAAGTCGTATAACAATAAGTAGTTCTTCCAACGTGCCAATATCATACATTTTCATTCATATGACCCTATCTCTTTAAATTTTTAGCTACCAACAATCATCAATCTAATCTCGATTATAATTACTCAAATACTTGCTTTATCAAACCACATATGCTCTATACAGTACTTCATTGAACCTAACACTCTTCACACAAACAATCATCATAACTACACCAATCAGTTACTTTACTCTCAAATATTCACAAGTATCAAAGTCTTCTTGGCGAACACATTGTCTACTCTATAATTTCTAAACTACGGCTCTTATTTTTTTCATGTAAATATTCCATGACAAATACAAGTCCCACCTAAGATTGATAACACAAATTTCAAATATGATACTACCTTCTTATCGAGATAAAGCTATCAAATCATACCCACAGTCAAGTCCACACAAATTTTCATGTACCATGTTTAACTACCATTTCAAATCATCACATATCTCATGCCACTAAAACAATAATCATAGTCACTCCAATAATTTCATCTACCATAAGTTTATACCATCTACTCACCATCAAAGGCTTATGTAATGCATCATAACAACCTATATCGTCACATCAAGTAGTTTCAATCCCTCAAAATCCTCATTATCCAACGTAGAATTGTAGGTCCACTCGGTTAAAATCCATAAGTTATTGATCATTTTTTGAACAATCTAACTCGACATAACCACATAGAATCTTCCACACGTCATTGTTCGTAACCCAAATCAAGATTCAATTTTTATTAAAATCAATGATAAAACTAAACCAATTCACATCCATTGACATGTCTAGAATCAAAGGCACTAAACAAGACAACCTTTAAATCCAATCCAATCCAATGTTTATACGAGTGGTCTTATTCCTCCACTTTTCTCAAATTCTTCCCGTGATATAAAATTCTAAATAGCTTAAATTCTTCAACACACGAAACTTTTGTTCCATTTGCTGATTTGTTTACCAATCTTATCCCTTGACCAACAACTCATCATATATATATATATATATATATATATATATATATATATATATATGTATATATATGTATATATATATATTACCTTATCCTCTAACGTGAAACCCCTCTTATATAACAATCAAAGTAACCAAACTTACGATTCAACCCATGTTCAAGTCTCTTCAAATTGTCAATATCTAATGTGATCGATTATTTCTTACCTTACTAATTCACACTTTGACAAAACATACTACCACAACATAGACTCACAACAAAACTTGAATATTTTTCAACTATGTTTGTATCACAATCCTATTATTTATCAACATTATCTCATACCTTGAAGACTTTTCATGAATCCACGTATCTTAACTTATTATTGATTGCGTTTCCATCGACCTCATCATATCTTTCGCAAAAAAAAATCCTACCATACTCATTTCAAACTCAAAACGACAAAATAGTCGAGAGGGAAACAACCCGGATCACCAGCTAAGGCCCCTAAATGACCGCTCAGTGATAAAGGAGGTAGGAGTGCAGGAATTTATCATCACACTCAAGTCAAATGTATGTAGACATGTTTTTTTTTTTTATAAAAAAAATCCTATCCAAATAACTTTTAACTTATACAAATGGAACCACGTGTCCGGAACCAAATTTTCAACCATCTAAAGATAAATTTTTAGTCCTTGCAGTCAGAGTAAATGTCATTGTTTTCAATTGCCTCTTATCAAAGACTAAGCTACATTACACTAATCCTTTCCATGTATGAAACTATTTTCTTTTAATTTTATTCAAACGGTGTCTCAAAACTTTTTATAGTTTTTCATGCAATCAATCTACTCAACAAATAGTAACAAACCTGAGACTTAAATACGCACAAGTCGTCATTACAATACAAAATTAGTTTAAACAACAATCCTTATTCCATAATTGCATCTCAGTCGCAATCCATGAAGAACTCTTATTACCATCATATTCAGCTAGCTCTTTTCATCACCACGAGGTAAATGTTTTCATAAATATGACACCTTAAATCCAGTAATACCAACAAAAATCAAAGGGCTAACTCAATCTTATATGCCTTTTCTTACTAAATCTTCAATACCATTCACACAAGTATACTCTTTGAGACTTCCTTTACCCGTAAATTTTTCATTCTGGTATCTATCCATTGAATTCGAGCTTATTGTAAAATCACCGCTGCTCATTTAGAAACCTAAGGGTACACTTCATAACCTACACACATTAATATCATACCAAAGATCCACCACTATGATTCCCCTCATAAGTAATGCTTAACTCATTATTCTGTAGTGACAACCTAGTTGGTTTCTCAAATATGAATGCGATATCAAATATTATTATTTGAGTATGTCACATAATTGATAACTCCTTAAGTAGTTAGTATTCA
Organism: Solanum chmielewskii; assembly: GCA_027704785.1. Lineage (NCBI taxonomy): Eukaryota > Viridiplantae > Streptophyta > Magnoliopsida > Solanales > Solanaceae > Solanum > Solanum chmielewskii. The sequence continues at coordinate 32,603,402 of JAKWIX010000318.1, forward strand.
CGCTTACAATCGACGTATCCACTTTCATATAACACTAGTACCACATAGTGAAAATCTGAGTCAACCACAAGGACAAATATACTCCTAGAGAAGATTATACTCAAATAGCTCCTACGTTTCTACCCATTAATTAACTATATATAATACGCTACCGAGTTGGTTCAGGTTTTCATCTAATCGATACATATTCCTCCATAGATCAGGTCATTTTCAAGAGTAACACATTCTCTAACTCTAAACAAGTAAGAATTAGTACCCTAAATGATATGTACCAAATTTATTAAAGGTTTTAACCTTGATTGACACAACATCATTCACTAAGCAACACATATTCATGACAACTATACCAATTGTACTTTTCAAGGCTACATTGTTCATTATCTAGCCATCGTTTTAATCATTCCACTTCCAATTATCAAATCAGTTTGCGTATATCACACAAATAATAATCCCCGCAGCTGGGTTACTAACCTAAAAAGTATAATACATTTATGAAGTCCTTTAGACCATTGTTCAACCTCATCTTTAAGAAAATACTAAGAATTTTGGTCCACCCAACACCTAACTTAACCCTTTTAATTGAGCATTCAAAAATGACCACATGAGTTTTTCATAAATCTATCATTTTCACCTTAGGATCAGGCCTAACCTCTAATCCAAACACGATACACCAAATTCTAAATCAAGGATCCACACACGACTCATCAATATAAGTAAGAGAGAATGGAAGAAATCAATAACACTCACAATGGAAAAATGATGCACGATAGAGGTTCAAGAAGTGAAGATTTTTCTTAAAAGTCATTATAGCCTCCGTACTGATCATCGAGACTCTACTTAGACTCGACTTGAACACACGTGAGACCTATGAACCTGGGGCTCTAATACCATGTTGTCACGATCCAACAATAGATGTGATGACACTCGTCTTATCCCACAAAGATAAGTCATCCTAAAACTCGACCATTACAAAAAAATGCAAAAATTTATAATTTACTCAAAAATACCCTTAAAATCTGGTTGTCACCTGTACAAGCCTCTAAAATATTACAATTAATTCAATAAAAAAAATAAGTCTAAAATGACATTGTTTCTCTACAAGAACATGATCATAAATAGGAGTAGAATGTTTGCTGAGATAACAAGCAGCTACCTCACAATTGTCCATGAGAAGCCTTGGGCAAGGGGAAGAGAAATATCGCAAAGGTCCGGGCTAGTAATCTACAAAAAATTTATAGTAGCTAGGGGTGAGTACCAAACCACATGGTACCCAACAAGTAAACTTCTAAACACAAGCTAAGAGGAAAAAATACGGGTACTTCTAACAAATCAACCGAACCTCCACAACTACAATCTACATAAAAATTAGTCCAACATAACAATTCTCAATTTTTATAGCGTCCAACTTTTCAAAATCATTTTAACAAATTAGACATCCTTAACTACAACTCAATATTCAACAATCACAAATTTTCACAAAACGACACTCACAATATCAGCAACACACAAGTTCAAGTTCGTCAAATAGAGGTAATCAAATATGAAGTACTTCCCAATCAGCAATAAACACATAATTATCAAGAATGAAGAATTTCATGGGATGCAATGCAATATGACACCATGAAGTGATATGCCTCAGAATATCAATTTCTCTCTCAACTGTATACACATGATACTCCTCGGAAATACATCAAGAGTTCATGACCCATGGAGGACTCGCGAGGTCCATATATCGACATGGACGATCTCCACGTGTCCGTGCAGACGATCTCAACGCACTATCATGAATCAAACAAATTTCGCACGGACGATCTCCACGTGCCCAAATCATAACTTTTCTATTGCACTGACGATCTCCACGTGCCCAAATAATCATAACTCGATCTCAACACGGACGATCTCCACGTGTTAGACCTTTACTCATACCCAGTCTCATGTCAATGCAAATGCACAATATGATATCAAATAAAGGAGATGATACAAAATCTAAATAAATGAAATGCCATTTTGACAATCATCACCACAATTATCACAATTATACGGGTTTAGTAAAGAACACAATCAAACATATTAAATTAAATCCATCATATATTAATTGATGCTTATATATTTTGGCATTCTTGGATTTCAATACGTATTCTATGGTAATAAACATTCTCATTATAACACCGGTACTCATACCATTCTCAACACATCATATACAAACAAATAATCACATTGTCTTTTATTACCCCTTTTTATCAATAAAATTTATCAAGGTGTACAGTCACCCTTCAAAATCCCATAACTCCCAAACACATACCACAAGGAAAAACACGCATTCCATACACTTAGCAAGAGTTCAGAAATACACTTGCCTCAAATAATCGAGCAATTACTCCAGTGCTTGAGTCTTTCCTAGTTGTAGGCTTCCAATTCAATGCAATCTATTCAAGTAGATATTCACAATAAGATTTTGAAACTAACAATACTCACATTACTATGTGTTTAGCCTTGACCTAAAAATTCTCTAGGCTTAATCATCAATTAAGTAACTCTAGATGTCAAATAACATTTTTACTATCATAATTTTTTTTTCCAAATTCCAAGTCTAGGGTTAAGTCTTGGTTCCTCCAATTAGTATAAATTACAGATATTCATACAATACAAAACACCTAACATTTAATCACCTATCTCAATATATCAAAACTTGAATCATAACATGATAATCCAATAACATTAAAAAGAAATCGATCCACTAATTCCTAAGACTAGTGACCTTAATCACAAATTAAAACCGAAAATATTTATAACCTTAATGTAATCTTAATACCTAAGATCATTAAATTGGCATTGTCGCCAAATTTCTATTTCCAACAATTATCCAATCACACACCATCTACCCATAATTAGTTGCAATCATCGTCCAATAATTACCCAAAAACTATTGATAATTGATGCCAATATATTGATATTCCACTAGAATTGACATACTTCCAAATGGAGCATTAACAATAAATTCTTCAAAGCTACTAACAACATATTGCTCAATCACTATATAATTATTAACTAATCATTATTCAATCACTTATAACATTGCAAATTATTATTTTTTAAATAACGAACAACACATATGATTTGAATTCAAAATGTAGGCTACACTTTATCCCCCTAATAAGAATAATAAAAAAATTATACTATTATGACCCTCAGTTAATTAGGAATTTACTAATTTTCTCAAACAATATCAGATTGAAAATCATTACCTCAAGTATTGCTCCTATGCTACGGCGCCAGAGTATTCCATCATATATTTTTTCAAACTTCTTTAATTTTAGTTGCACGTTTAGGTTAGTTTTCTTCCATCACATTCTTTTGATTTCTAAATGATTATGTATTTAAAAATAATAATTCCAACGAACCTATTTTAATATTTGAGACTTGACCCATTATTATTAACAATAAACATATTATCCACGAATTAATTAATTATAGTCAAATGACTTTTCAAAATTATAAAAGAATAAATTTTTGGTTCTGGGTCATTACAATAATAAATATTAATTAAGTTTGTTTTGACATGTTTTTTGAAGAAAATTTTGGACTAATTTAAAATAAAATGTGTTTGAATAGTTAATATTTTGTTCCTAAAAATACTTTAAAGGATTGTTGCGTAAACATATTTTTAATATTATGTTATATATATTACCACTAAATTCTTATCTTGATTGCTAAAATAATCTTAAAATGACATATTAATATTTTTAATTAATTTGAACAAATATAAAAGAATGTGACTAAAAGAATGATTTTGAAAGGATTATTGCGTAAACATATTTTTAATATTTAGAAATTAATGATTTAATAATATATTTATCAGAAGATCAAAAAGAAAATTCATTTCTATATAGAATATTTTCTTAATATCCAATATTATAAACTATTTAATAGGGAAAATCTGACAAAAAAAAAATTAATATCAAAATTTTAAGGAATATTAAAGTACAACTAAAGAAAATGAGTAGTTAAAAAATAAAGTAAAAAACAAAAAAATGAAAATGTCAATAGAAAATGGCTTGAGAAATATAGAGGAAGAAAAAAACTAAAAAATAAATAATAACTTGAAAAAGAAAACAAGTATATTGGTTATTTTGTGGGGGTTGGATTCAAAGTTTTCCTTTACGCCATGATATTTAGAGTGTAGCATAAAAAAATTACTAATGTAATTTAAAACATAACATTATGTCAATTCTTATCGTATATAGAAATAAAATTGCTTTCATGATTTTTTTTGTGGAGTTAGAAATAAACATTTTAATAAATACTTTCAATATTTAGAATATAACATTATGATAATTGTTATTGTATATAGAAATAAATTTGATTTCACGATTGCTTTTAGTGCCGTGGAAGTTAGAAATCAAGTTTTTAATAAATACTTTCAATATTAAAACCAAAATAAATAGAAGTATTTCTATTATTGAAGACACAATAATGAAATGTATCACTAAATTCACCGACAAAGCAAACTATAAACACATTATACTAAAGTTGAAGTAGTAGAGATTTGAAAGGTTTTGAATCGATCTTTACGAATTGGTTGATCAATGATTAGTATTTTATCAAATGTAAAGCTTATGACGCAAATATTACAAATAGAAGATGATAACATTGTAGAAAATAGATACCACTTGCGAAAATATATGAAGATCGATAAACTCTTTCAAAGATATCAACATTTTATATGTTTCTCGAATGTAAAATGTTTTCCTCTCTTTTGTGGATACACAACGAAATTGTTTACTGTAAAATAAAAAAGTATAAAGTATACAAATCTCATATAACTAGAGGCTAATTACATCCTATTGTAGCAGTTTTCTCAATTACAAAAAATTCAATTTTTTATTTCTCTCAAATACATTCCTTGGTTGTCTGATACATTATGGGAGGGATGTATCCAAGAGGGGATAAGAATATATTCGAGAGGGGATTATGATAACTTAAGTTGTGAATTTATGTAATTTTTTCAACAAAATATGTGAAATTATATACGGGCCTTAAATTATCTAGTTATATAGAGTGAAGTGGTAGGACTAACAAGGATAAAAATGTAATTTCATTCTAACAAAAAATTATCAAGAAAGATAGCAAGAGAAATAAATAATTCTAGAAACATCTTTCTATATATGAAGTGAATGATTATTAAGCTTAAAAATATAAATTTACACTATAAAAAATCTATTATGATAGATAACAAGAAAACTAAATTGTATTTTAAATATCTTCACATATTGTTATTATTATTAACTTATTTTGTTATTACTTCACTTTCTTTTATTTTATGAATTATTGTGATATCTATTTTTTTTACTTTATTTTACTATTCACTTATTTTGTTAAACTCCACCTTCACAAAATTGATCCTTTACGAAGGGTCGTACTACTTTTATGTCACGATTCGAGTCTACACCCTCGACGTGGCCGACACTTGGGAACCATTGTTGTTCCTTGAACGAATCCTCATCCTGACTAACTAAAAGTGAAAGACTAACTCAAAAATACATAAACTTAAACTAAATTACACTAATTAAAAACTAATACTCAAATTTTTTAAAAAACTTTAATCTGAACAATACTCAATGAGAATACTTATAGTTTCTAAAACTACTCAAAGTAATTAAATATTGAAAAACTCATCAACTCTATCAATCTATGAAACCAATACTATTGAAAAATGATATCGAGATTTGACCCACGACATTTTAAAGTTACTAACAGTAAGGTAAAGGTTAAGTCCAATATATATATATATATATATATATATATATATATATATATATATATATATATATATATATATATATATATATATATATATATAAAAGGGAATCAAGATTCCCTTTTATCTAGTTCACTTATACTAGATCTTACGGAGCCTGCTCATGTACAACATGATTCGGATCATAGAAAAGATTCTCTTTAAGCTAACCAGCCTATCATATATATATATATATATATATATATATATATATATATATATATATATATATATATATTAGTGATTAATTTCTGGTGAGCATAAAAAAGAAGAAATAATACAGTAGAATAGAAGGAAAAAAATAACAAGAATTTATATATGAAAATGTTAACAAAAAATATTAATAATATGGATTTTCATTTTTTAGTATATCCATAACGGTGATCAGAGTCATATTTAAAGAGTCATAAAAAGAGACTCCTGTTGATGATCCTGAATACCCGTATCTGCATCATAAAACGATGCAGGTCGAATGATATTAGTGCATTGAAAATTTGAGTATGTGATAGGATTACACTAAATAATTAACTGCCTTGAATTACTGAAAGAAATAACTGAACTGAACTAACAAAGCCGGAAGAAATACTAACCTCAACTCAACTCAATAAAAAGCAACCATGATAGTGTTATATGTAAAACACTATAAAACAGGAGATAAAACACATTGTTGTATAAAAATACAATAAAAATACTTTTTACCCTTATTTGGGAGAATCTCTAACCGACAACCATCGCTATGAGCTACGTGATGATACAAAGTCTCATCACTCTACCGGAGTAGTCATATACCTTTTCGTGGTATAGAACACATCAAATGAGTGGATCCACTAAGCTCTCCTTGGAGGCACTCAGGATTCATCTAAAAATCATGATCTTGTACCCATGTTGGCATACATGGTTTACGAGGAATATGAGTTGTCTAAACTCATCCCTATATTGGTGGTCCATACTACTCCAAATAATATACAATGTTTAAAAACATACTCTTTCTTTGGTTTGAGATACTCAAACTATCATCTTAAAAGAGGTAACTTCTCTAAAATATCTTTGAACTCATAAACTCTTTTTAGAAATCAAAGTTTCTCTTCTCTCAATGTAAAAACTGATACCTTTGGGAATACTTAATTCCCTTGTCCTCTTACTCAATTCATATTTGAAAACTCTTTCTCAATAGACATCTGTATTCCCTCAAAACACATCTTTAAAAACTCAAATGTTAGATTAAAAAGCTTCTCAAGATTTATAGTGCAATATGTAGGGTTCACACAAAATTTTGGACATGAACGACTTGACTCAAGGTCCTAATAGCAATGTGATAATTGAGTATTCAGAACTCAAGGACTCAAAATCCAGAACTCAGAACTCAACAATACTACTCCTTATCACAAGAATACCCAATTCATAGAGTTTATGTAGATTTATGGACATGAACGACTCGACTCAAGGATATCAATACAATGTAAACTCGTGAATAAACCTCTTCTCATTTTCACAAACTTTTACTCGAGACTTAGTTCAAAACTATGATTAATTTCAAAAGAAATCGCAAATTTGAGTCAAGGGACCCTCTTGAACTTTCCTCTTAATATCTCTTTAAATTGAAATTTATTTTAACAGATATAATTAGGATATGTAGGATCTTTCAATGATTAATGAAGACGTTAAGAATTATTATCAAGTAAAGAAAGATTACTCGATTTAGAGGAACATATAAGAAATGAAGAACAGAGAAGAAAGAAGGGGAAGGCGATCCAGGCGCATCGCTCCTGCCCCAAAAGTATTGGGAGTACATTGGGCGCACTAGTGGCGCAGGATCCAATCCTCCTAGAGCTATGGGGGCACATTGCCCCAGCCCAGACCTAAAAATTTGATGAATTTTAGTGTTGAATTTTGGGTCCTAATTCATGTAGAATTAATTGGTTTCTTCAAAACTATCTTTGATTCATTAAGACAACACAAAATTATAAAGATCTCACTAAAAATCTATCAATAAACAACACTTATTTGCAAGACCCTCACCTCAAGAACTCAAACCCTCCATTGATAAAGAACGAGGCTAAAACTAAAGAACTACTCAAGAATCTTTACGTAAGTGATTTCATGGATGAAGTAATGGAAGAAATACATGACTAGAATGAGGAAGAACAGGTCCATAATAATGGAAAACCTTTCTTACCTTGAAAGAACCACGTTCTTGGCGAAAATCAATGAATCATGAAGAACGCCTTAAAACCTCGCTTTTCTTCTTTTGAAACTTTGCTCTAAAACACCCTAAGTGGTTTGAACATTAATGGCTATTTTAGAATATAATTTAACTCTTAATTGGGACAGGAAAAACATGCTAAGACAAGTGGTAAAAGTAAAAGACCAAAATACTCTTTCCTAAAACGAATGGAAAGTCTTAAATGGAGATGCTTCACTAAAATGGGCACAACATTTTACTAGTGCTTGAAATTTAGAAAATTGGGTGGCGTTGGAAAGAGGATTCAAAGCCTTTCCATTTGAAACATCATGGTCCACCTAACACTCTATGTGGTAAAAGATACGGTTGATTGAAGATAATCCAAGAAAAATCCCAAAAAGAAACTCAATTGGAAGGAAAGTTTTCAACTTAACCTTATGTAAGGGAACTCTAGTGACCTTAACATGAATAAAAATTAGAATCACTTGGTACAACCTTATTCACAAATTAAGAATGACTCGAATCTTAACTTATAAATTTTTGTGATATTACAATATCTCCCACCTTGGGATCATTCGTTCTCGAATGAAGGCTAGCCTGAGAATTTAAAGGGATTACTCGTACCACCTTTCTAACTTCTAAAATTGCTTACTAACATAGGAGAAAATGATTCCTAATAAGAGTTTGGATCCGTTTATGGAACCTCAATGAAGAGCGATATTAGCTCGAGCATAGACAAGCCCTATTTAAAGTTATCTTACATGAGACAAAGAAAATCCGGGTATGAAGCAAGAATATGATTATTACGCGTTAAGCCTTACAACTGATAGCTATTAAGCCGACCAATACCTCTAAATTATGCCCTCCTTTATGAATACCACCCACATAAGCTGCAACTCATAACTCCCACTAGGTTTTAAGACTACTCTTACTGAGGTTTTTGGTCTAGTTGTTTGCTTTTAATATATTCAAGTCGGTCTGTAAATAAGAAAGTACTTAGAATAAGTATATTATTATACTCTAAATCACAAGATTCGGGTTCTATACCTCTATAGGAATCTCATCAAAAGGATATTATTCCTTACCAGAGCATTCACCCAATCTCGAGCCTTAATCAAAAACTGCGAAATGCATCATGCATTCATCCACATGCTTCTAACACAATATTCATGCCTAGTACTACAATTACTCTATGAACTCTTACTAACCAATCCTTATAAGAATTTCTTTTTCTCTTGTCATATTTACCAAGTTAACTTTCATTCATTATTACCTTATCTCCTGATTCCTCCATATTTATAACCATAGGTGGAATAAACACACCATCCCTATCACAATAAGAATTTCTATCATGACACAACTACAATAATCAACACCACTCTAAAAACTGAAAAAGGATAACTGAAAGAGCTTTAGGTCAAAAGTTCGTAATTTGAGATGACTGATATAAGAATATGCATGACATAACATTATGTTTCTATCTTGAGATCAAATCATGAATTTGCGAGATCAAGCATACTATAAGATGCAAGTGCTTATATGAACAGGTTCATATCATGGGTCTGATATCTATAACATTATGGAGTAACATTGAGATCAATGGGCTAAAGTCTTTGCCCTTCTTTATGAAAACTGAGCATAGATGTGCATCTCTCAAAAGTGTATGCGCATATACATAAACACAATTTTGATATAAGAGACATCATCATGATGTTGAAATGGCTAAACTTTGAGGAATACACTACAGTATAAATGGAGTGATGTACCTCTAAAACTCATTCAGAATACATCACTATCTCATCATCAACACTTGACTTGGTTTCTCATCTTATCATCTCCCATTAGGTGTAAAGCTGATATTTGTAAAAAATGCATCTATTCCCTCATCTCTAAACTTGTCTACATTCCCTTAAATACTCAAGAAAGACTTATCTCAAGGCTATAGAACATTCCATAACTAGGTAGTAAGAATCCTAGCACCTATTTCTAAGATGTTTCTATGATTCTCTTTTCACTATCTTATAAGGACACTTCATTTAACTCTTAAAAAGAAAAGTATAATGTTTACCTGAGTCTGTTCCTTATTGACTACTGAAATATACTATCTAGGCACACATGGAAATCATTAACTTAGTTAGAACCTCGTCTGATTACATACAATTTTGGTACACCATTTAATGCTCTTGCTACTCTTATAACTTAGACATACTTCATTTCTCTTATTTAAAACATAATATCTCTCACTTGTACCACTTATATTTATTGCATCTGGAGGAGTTCTCAAATTGGACTCATTTAGGACTTTATTTTAATGCAAATAGTGTGCTCAATTACTCATTTTATCTCAACATCTGATGAAAACTCAGTATTTGGAGTTTTAGTGCGAGCATAGACACTTAGGCACAAAACACAAAAAAAGGAGGAAAAAGAGCTGTTATTAAAGCTTGAGCATGGCAAAGCACGTTCTGTGATTCGCCGAATAGAGAGTTTTCTCCCTTTCTTCAATCAAGAGAAGCCTGAAGGAAGTGGATTCAAAAGACAATAAAAAGAAGTAGTCGACGTTTCGCCAAATAGTTTCGCAAAGTAGATTTATTCGGCCCAATGTTACAACATGCATAAACGATGAAGGCAAAGCACAAACAGGGACGAACTAGAAGAAGGGTGAATTGCTGAATCATTCGGCGTTTTACACCTCCATTTGTTGAACGGATTTGCCAGCACTTAATTTGAAGACTATAAATACTAAAATCTTTATTATTTTTAGAGGTACGAACATTATTATAATTTTTTACTTTTTAGAACTCTAGTTTTCATATTTATTCTCAAATTTGGAGAGGGTTTTGTGGGAGACTTAAAGAAAGAGGTTCTTCTTCTTCAAATCGGAAGTTGTTCTTCTCCAGTATTCTTCCTTTGCTTATATTAAGATTTAATTTCCTATACCCATTTGATTGACTTATCACTTTAGGTGTATTTGATTATTTCTTGATGTGTGGCTAAAACCCCTCATTCTTGGAATGTTATTTAACAAATATGTGTTGATATTATTGTTAGGTCTATCTTCCTAATAGGATTAGATGCATTTTAATGGCGATTTCACCTAGTTTATGTGATTTAAGTTAATAGATTTGTAGTTGCTAATAAAAAACCACCTATGTGTTTTCGGCTTGCTTGAGAGAGAGGTCACTAAACCAAGACCGCTAGATTGATATCCTAAGGCGACAAGAGGCTCAGCCCGGGAGGGTGATCCCTATCATCATATTCAAGAACCATTCATCGAAAGAGCGGGTGCGGATAAGGTGTAGGCTAGATATATTAGACGAGTGGGTGTTCGAGAGGAACCTATTTGATATGCGGTAAGTTTTCCGAGAGAAACTCACGTATACAAAAAGCTTATCCTAGTTACCATTGTTTTGCTAATTTTCCTATCAAAAGCATATACCCATTAGTTTATGTCAACATATACAGTCACACCCCAAGAACTTTCCTCCATACTTGATTTTCCCTTTAATTTTGGACTTTTTACCACTTGTGAAAATCCCTTTTGTGATTTCACACTTTGGTGTCACAAATTGAATTTATGTCGTTTTATTCAATAATTTCTTAAGCTACCACTATTTAGAATGGAATTTTAGTTAGCTATTATTTTCACTACCAGTCCCTTGGGACACGACCCTATCCCTTGGTTTGGTTACTAAAATTCTTTGATTCATAGACACTTAGACGGTAGGCTAGTGTCTTTGATCAAGAATTATCATAAAACATCAAAATGGCGCCGCTGCCGGGGAGGGGTGTAATGCAGAAATGTAGTTTCTCAGATTTTTTTAGTTCTTTGTAGTGTAGTTTTTACTAATTTTACTTTTAGTTTGTCTCTCTGCAAGTCGTTAATGTAGGTACTTATGTAGAAACAAAGCAATTACAAGATAGCCAAAGTGAACAAAGAAGTCGAGAGCGACATCATGCTGAATGTACTGGCAACTCAATTGAGTAATTTGGCCACCGGGATATTTGCGGTTGAAAGCCAATGCAAAATGAATGGAAAGCATGCACGTTTCCATGAGAAAGCACATTTTTTGATGGTGTAGATGAACATGTTGATGACACGCTTCTAATCATTCTCCAAGCGCTCAATGAACAAAATAAAATCATCGGATGGATGAAGAAGAGCATAGAATTGTTAGCCCGGATAGTTGGTTCCACTCAAGATCCATTCATCTGATTGAGAGATTGATCGGTCACGTGTTGCCTCGCTCTGACCCAACAAAGGAATGGGAAACCTTAGAGGGTTCTCCTGAAATATTGGAAATTGACTGAGGAATCACATCGAGCCACGAAGTTAAATAAGGCACTTCTTCGGAGGCAACCCAAGGTTTTAAATTTTAGGCTTTTACTTATATGAATAATAGTGTGATGATGTTGCAGGTGTAAGTTAAGAATTTATAGAATAGTATATGTTGGTGGGTACAAGTCTATTCTGCGATTCACCAAGTGAGTTGGCTAGTTCAGCTGAATCCACCATTTGGCTCAAATGCAAGAGTAACGCTGAGCCTGTAAAACTCCGCGACCACAAAGAGTGAATCAAAGATTCACCATCATGCTTGGCTATTGCGATTCATACCGCTAACCTAACCACAAAGAATGCGAGATAAACAACCACTCTGTGGTATGCCGAGTAGGTCAACATGCACAAATAACACAACCAAATGGCCACATGCAGAAAGACATAGACGGAAAAAAAGTCATAACTATTCCATTTTTCTCTCTTTCAAACCTTATAACTCAACACCAATGTAATTTTTAAATTTTCTTAGTTTACTTTTGTATTTTAGACTCAGATTGGATCATGAAATTTCATATTTTTCTGGCCGCCTAGCATTGCAACTATATTCTTGCAACCGAAAAGGTTAGTTTTTAAAAATCTCAATATTGTTGTCGAAGAGTTGATCCTCATCTATGATACCTACATGTATTAATGAATAATAGACCCAGCTGATAACTGTAGATTTGTCCTGATTTGTGAAAGGATATTAATCTAATTTGGCATGCTAAACACTCTTTTCCCACCATTCTTAATTTAAACTTGTGTGATGGTTTGTGCTAAATTGATGCTAAATGAGAATGGGGTGTAGTGGGTCTGTCTTAAATTTTACATGTACATAGTTCAATTTTGTTTCTGAAATGTGTAAGAGCGATTTTGGAACATGGGTCAAAATTAGGGCAATTTGGGTCATTTGGCGAGTAGGGTTAAGCTTGCCGAATTCTTCGGCGGTTTGTCTATTTATTTTGATCGAATTTAATTCTAGACGTGAAGTTCTGAAGGTACTAGAACATTATGCGAACATAAGTACAATCACGGAATGTGGTCATCGATCCACCGACAGTAATATTGATCACCCTTTTGTCTCTTATACAATTATATGTGCACTGTGATTGATCAGGACATCCTTTGAGCCATCCAATGTGGTAGGCATTTCGCGAACAAAATATCTTTACGTTAGCTCTCAAGTTGAACCATATGGCGAAATAAACCTGTTTCACCAAATATTTTTAGCAATTCACTAAGTAGGCCGGCGAAGCTTTCTGAAATTTTATACTTCATTGTATGTGCTAACAAAAGTTTTTATTTCAATTGTTTGCAGAAATGGCCGTACAACAAACTTGAGAAACGAAAAAAGGAATTATGCTAAGAGAAAATGCACCACCACAAAGAGGAAAGGGCATTGAACACCCAAAGGGCAAAGGAAAAGGGAAAGTCCTCAAATTATCATACTCCAGTTCCGACAGCACATGCCCTATACTTTTGACCCAATAGATTAAAATACCGATTCGGAGGTGGAGACATTAGAAGATTTACAAAGGATTGAGCACCGAAGCAAAATAATAAATGATCCATCTCGGATTATAAACCCTCAAACTATTGCATTGGCTTCTCCAAATAAATAACAGGTAATGGTTATGGCACTACCAGTAAATGGCCCTCCACGAAGGCCAACAAATCAATCGAAGTCTAATGGGTTGAGAACAATCATAAAAAAGGCTCGATTGTCAATGGATGGGGTCATCAACAAATACCCAAGAGTGATGGAATGTCCGACGTACCATATGTTTCAGATATTCACCAAGACATGCAACCCTATATCCCAAGTTTGGTCAGAGAGTTCTATGATGCATACAATGCAGTGATTTCTCAAAGGAAAAGGATGGTAAACTTTTTTAAATCGGTGAAGTATGTGATAGTTTGAGAAAGTAGAGTAGATTGCGACAGTAGGTTCATTAACACAGCCTTGGGATTGTCCTCCCCGATTCATGATCGTTGTCAAATCTTGGTAAAGAATGAGAAACTTGATGAGATGAAGAAATTTCTAGATAGGATGTTCCTGAATGGATAATAAGAGGTGCCCAGATCAAGAAAAAGGATTTGAACATGGCGGCGAGATACTGCTTCAGATTTATTAATATCACAATTATGCCTTCTCAGAACGAATCAATTATTCTCCATGCTAAAATTGCATGCCTTGGATGCATTATGGGACATATAAGGACAAATATGGGAAAATTCAATGCATTAGAAATCAATATGAGAGTAAAGAAGAGACACACATCTTTACCATTTCCGGCATTGATCACTAAGATATGAAAAATAGCTAGGGGCCTACAGATGCATGGATTGTATGTAGAGGTATACCTCTTGGACTCGACATATATCTTGAAAATAAAAGCTGAGTGCTTGAAGGACCAAACCAGAGAAAGCATAAGGAAGCCCTAACCCTGGTTTTATACCTACAAGAGAATCAATACACACTCCACCTTTCAAGCTTTCTGGTATAGCTAGTTCCATTATTTCTATTGCTAACTCATCAAGTATTTTTGCTGTTGTGCGATGTCCAGAGTTGCTCTATATAGTGCATCCATTACCACTTCGTTGATCCAAATGGGGAAGCTTGCGCGATCTGCTAAATCCCAGGATGCACATCTAGAAACATCTATTCCAGATATGATTCAGTTGTGGTGGACGATTATATGGCACCAGTGAATGCAATAATTGAATATTTATCAGAAATGATAGTGGCGTGCGAGCATGACAAGGAGTCATAGAGGAGATTGCAGTCCTACAAGCAGAAATTGTGAAGCATAAGAATGAAGTGGACTACTTAAAGTTTACTTATCTGTCTGCAATTTTTTGCACAGTAGAAATTCAGGTTGCACCAGAGATGACTCAACTGACTTCTGGACTTGGAGAGAGAGAGGTAGTTGATCCTGACTTAGAAGAAGAAAGTGATGAAGAGATGCAAGAAGCAACTGAAGAAGCTGCAAGATAAGATTGGGAAGAGATGGATGCAATCATAATGGATGCAACCTTTGATGCTTCTCTGGAAAATGCACAACCCACCGGATTTCATGAAGCTGGGGACTTCCGGAGGCAAATTGAGCTCAGAGGATTAGACAGGATTGTCCTATACCCAATTATTTATTTTACATTTCACACAATTTTGGATATTTTATTGAATTTGAGGATAAACACTTTTGTTTGTGGTGGGGTGAGGCCCACCTTGTTTTTCTTGCTATGAATATTTTATATATTTTGTGCATATTTGGGTTGTCTGTTTTTAATTGTTTTTTTTAAACTGCTTTTGCGATTATTTGAGTTGATGCCTCTCTTTTGAGGTCCTAATTTCAAAATAATTTTGATCCTTCGGAAATATTTCATTTTTGAAAATATTGTCAAATTTCTGTTGAAATTGGCTGTTCTTGTACAAAATTTAAGTCTCAATGTCGATCAATACTTGTGACTTGAAAATTTCTCTCAATTTAACACACATTATGGTGCGGCTACAACGAGAACTAATAAAGTTACATAGACAATGTGTTAACTCTTTGCATCTCATTATGATTAGCCAATTATTGAATTGATTATTTTGCAATGACCATTGCACACTAGCGAAAATGTGCAGTCTTGTTTGACTTATGTGATGATGCCTTGTATGATAAACTTACTTTGAAACTTGCATGAATAAACCTAAGATTTGTCTCGTTAGTCTGATTGATTTAGAAAGGTGTCCTCCAGAGATAATCTTAGGCAAATTTAGAGAGTGTTAGCCAACTTTAGCTTATACCTGTCTTTTGTGGTCTACACGTGTGTGTGTGAAACTCTCTTTCCCTTACCTCTTCTTTGGAAAAACCATGATGAATCCTACACATTATGTTATCCATCGCCAATAATCCTCTTGAGATGTGATAAAAGTGAATAGCCAACATATGCCAAAAGTTTAAGTTGAGGGTGTGGTAAGAAAGGAAAGGAGAAGTCAAGAAGTGCAAGAAAAGTCTCGTAAAACCCATGGTATTGCACAGAAATAGAAATCCTCCATATAAAAATAAGAAAACAAGAAAAATAAAAAGAAAAGAATGAAGTTGTGGAATAAAAGCACAAAAAGAAATCGGGTTTGAAGAAATCTATGGAGAAGAATAAAAATATGACTTAGAGGCACTTGACTAAGGAGAAATTGATTCCTGATCATAAATTGATTAGTCTTTGCTTGAAAGTGGAATGATTTGTTGTGTGAGGGCATTTAGATACTTTTGTTGAGCTTGAACTTGCATTAGTAGAAATTATTGCGAGCTAGAGAATCTTTGATAATGTTGTATCACAACATGAATCTTTGAGTATACAATTGAGTTATGCATGAGTAAATTGAGTCTTGTTATGTATGTTCATGATTGACTCTTGTGTAGCACTATTTGAGGCATCTTATTTGAACTGGTGAACTTGAGTTTTACTTGAGGACAAGCAAAATTTTAGGTTGAGGGTGTTGATGAGTACTCAAATTGGACCCATTTAGCGCTTTATTTTAATGTAAATAGTATCTTGAATTTCTCATTTTATCTCAATATTTTATGAAAACTCTTACGTTTTAGGTATTGGAGTTTTAGTGTGAACATGGAAACTAAGGCGCCATGCGGAACAAAAAGGATGAAAAAGACTTGAAGGTTAAACCTGAGCATCGCCAAGAACGCTTGATGATCCACCGAATAGAAACTTAATGGTCATTGCTCCATCAAGTGAAGCCTAAAGGAAGTGGAATCAAAAGGAGATAAAAAGGAGTAGTAGGCATTTCGTCTAATAATTCTCTGAAGCTTAGTTATTCCACCCAATGTTACAACATAAATGAACGATGAAGGCAAAGAACAAATACAATATGAATGAACGATGAAGGCAAATAACAAACGCAGACGAACAAGAAGAAAGACGCATCGCTGAATTACTCGACGACGAAGCAGGAGAAAGGTGATTCGCCAAATCACTCGGCGATTTTACGACTAAATTCGCCAAGCGGATTTGTCATTACTTAATATGAATACTATAAATACTAAACACTTTATTTTTTTAGGGGTACGAACATTATTATAATTTTTCACTTTTTAGAACTGTAGTTTTCATATTTTCTCTCAAGTTTGGAGAGGGTTTTTTGAGCGAATTGAAGAAAGAGTTTCTTCTTCCTCAAATCGGAAGTGGATCTTCTCCATTCTTCTTCGTTTGATCATATTAAGGTTTAATTTCTTATACCAATTTTATTTCCTTATCATATTAGGTTTATTTAATTAATTCTCGATGTGTGGATAAAAACCCCCATTCTTAGGGTGTGATTTAGCAAATATGTGTTGATATTATTGGTGAGTCTCGTTTACTGATAGGATTAGATGTATCTTAATGGTTATTTCACCTTGTGGTTTTGGTTTAAACTAATGGGTTTGTACTTGCAACTACAAAACCACCTATGTTTTATTGACTTGCGAGAGAGAGGTCGCTAAACTAAGACCACTATATTGATATCTTAAGGAGTGAGGTGGCAAGAGGCTCATCGAGGGAGGGCAATCCCTAGCTTCATATACAAGCTCCTTTCATCAAAAGAGCGGGTGTGGATAAGGCTATGCTAGATAAATTAGACGAGTGTGTGTCCGAGAGGAACAATTTTTATATGGGTAAGTTGCCCGAGAAGGAATTTGCTTTCACCTAAAGCTTAAGCTACCATTGTATTGCTAATTTTCCAATCAAAAGCATAAACCATTAGTTTATGTCAATATATATTGCGGTCACACCCCAAGAACTTTCCCTCATACCTGATTTTCCCTTTAATTTTTACTTTTTTACTACTTGTGACAAAACCCCTTTCGTTATTTGACTTTTTTGTGTCACAAATTGAATTTGCATTGTTTTACTAGATAATTTCTTGAGCTATCACTATCTAGAACAAAATTCTTGTTATTTACTATTTACTACCACTCCCTTGGGACACGACCTCAACCTTTGGTTTGGTTACTATACTTGCTTCAATTCATAGACACTGACGCTATAGGCTAGTGTCGTTGATCACGAATTACCATAAAACATATTTAACAGATAAATTCCTCACCTACTCTCTATCAAGTCTACTAGATCAGATCTCAAGACTAACATCACTAACCTCGTGTTGCCATTCTTTTGATCACGATGATCATCTCAAATAAAGCATAATATTCATAACTGAACCAAATATTAATATGATTCGTCGCTTACTAGACCAACTTACTACTGCTAGATAAAAATTTAGAAACACTCGCTCACTAAATCTTCATGAGAAGTAGTCAATCTTAACCTCTCGGTCTACATACTTACATATTACAACCACATTCCACTTCACAACTTAAGTACTATTTACTCATTCAATATACATCATTGCCTAATTAGTTCTATAACACTCTCCCTCAAAAATCATAAGCTTGCTTAGATGTATCACCTCACGAATATTTCAACTCTTCTATTCAACATATATACTTGGTCATTACCAATAAAATGACACATAATCATAAATTCCTTTCTAGTTGAAGTATAGTCTAACTCATTCTAACTAGTAACCCTTATTCTACCTTCTATCATGAAATTTAACACAACTCATCACCTCTAAGTCTACAAATAAATGAAAACAACTCATTAATAACTCACTAGGTGCATGACTGTAACAATATCATTTGCCTCATCATTATCTCTCTTTATTTTATTACTGATCCTCTGCATGGATTCTTCTAACTTTGGTCACTCTTACTACTACTGCTTATAAAATCATAACTCATAGTATCTTTTGGGTGAAAGCACTACCCAAGATCTAAAACACACTTCCTCAGAAGGGCCTCAACTCAAATAAGTATAGGGAAAAGAGTTTGGGAATACATATTTCTTTTAGCTCGAACTCAAGAATCATATCGATAAGAGTACATTATTTTGAAACTCAATATTTAACTCACTCACGAGCTTCTCTCAAGATCCTCTACATTCTCATGACTTCCTGAAGACATTTGTTGAAAGTAATTCATCGATATGAATGTAGATTTTCTTTTGAAGTACCTTGAGTATGAGGTGTAGTCAAATAAGTTTGAGAAAAGCAAAAGTTTAAATAATCTCCTTATGACATAATTATATTGAACAATTTAGATTCTGAAAAAAGAGAAACTTTTCCTAAATTTATGTAGTCCCTTATTTAAATCACTGTCTCAAAATAATTTTAGAACGTTTAAGGATAAACTTTCAACTTGGACAAAATGACAAATCAAGTCTTTAACATATGAAATAACAATGGAAAGACAACATGACTACTAACTGTCTATCTATGAAACCTCTAATATAAGATGGATGTGGGGACTAGACCCGTGATCATCGTAAAAATTGAAAACTACTAAGCAATGAAAAAAAGGAGATCCTCCATAGAGAAAGGAGGCTCACTCAAAACTCAAAAGCTCAACTATATCAACAAGGCGCTAGATGTTGATCTTGGCTGCTTGTGTCTACATCATAATAAGATGCAAGCCAGCTGCATCAGTACATTGAGTGTACGAGTATGCGAGGGGTAATTTAAAATAAGTCATAGACTTGAAAGGAACTTAATAACAAACCTGTTCTCAACCAAACGTAATTGTACGCATTTCAATATAAATCAATAAACAAAGTACGCTATAAAGAAAAGATTTAAAACATGGATATCAACTCTCTATATTTAGTAATACTGTAATAACTCTATATATGTGCAAAGATAAAAATTATTTCTGAAATGTATATAAAAATACGGAATTACTGCTATGAGTGTTTCTCTAACAGACAACCACGACGTAAAAGCTATTGTGATGATACAGAGCTTTGCCTTAATGTATCATCTAAAGAGTATGACCCTTTTCTACCTATGATGACTACAATTTTTATGAGGGCTGCGAGTTTTTTGAACTCTCTCCCATATCGTTGCTCAATATTACTACCAAAATATAATACTAGCTCTTATGTTTAAAGACATACTTCTTTCTGTGGTTTGAGATAATTTCTCAAAACTATGCTCAAAGGATATCTTAGAAATCAAAGTTTCCTCTCTTGCTTAATTTGAAAGCATTTACTCTTTTAACTGAAAACTAGATCAAAGGCTTCTTTTTGGAAATTGATGTTTCCTCATTTCTTAAAATGTGAAAACATTTTACTCTTTGAGAATACGTAGTCCCAATGTAATCTTTTGAAGAAATGAAATTCAAGATTTACTTTTTGCTCAACTTAAAATTAAGTCTTAAAACAAAGTTAAAAGGTTTGTGAAAGACTTTTGGAAAACTCAATGAACTTCTCTTGACTTGACTCTTAACTTTCCTTGAATTGAATTATGTATTCAAGCTTCATAATCTCAAGTTAATGGATAATTTCATGATGTTTAGACGTACCTTAGATTGTTGAAATCAACTACATAGGTTTAAAAACTCAAAATTAATTTCATGAAAATTATAGTTTGACTCCATGAAAATGCTCTTGGATAAGGATAGAATGGGTTTTTGATAAAATCTCAAAAATAATTTCATTGATTAGCCTTGTAACACTCTTGAAATTCTATGACCTAGACTAGAGCCTCACCTATTAAATAGTGCTTAAAATGATTTTTACGGACTTGAATAATGTAATAAACTCTATTTAGAAGTATTAGAGCCCAAACATTAAGGGACGACCATGACATACAGAAACTAGTGAAATTGAACTAGTAAATGTCCTTAGGTCTTGTGAAGGCTTGGAAGTGTTGTATGAAGTCTAAAACTTGTACAAAAACTTTAAATAGATAAAATAATGTATATAGGATAAAAATGTCCAGGTCTGACCCCCTAACAGACCATGCTAGGGGTCCTTAAGGAGGACACAACTATTGGCCAAATAGCTACCGAAGGCAGCAGGCCATAGCACATTGAAGAAATCAGTCCGCGTCGCAGACTTAGTTAACCATGGGACTAAAATTTTTTTCCGCGTCGCGGACTCTACAGTCTCAAAAATTAATTTCAGAATCTTGTGGGAACAGCTCCGCGACGCGGACTTGTTTCCCGACGAAATTCAGAAATTTGAATCAGGGGTCTTTTGAGTATTTTAGGAGAGTGTTATATATTGATTTGAAATTAGTTTTACAAAAAATATACCCACCTAAATCAAAACACCAAATTAAAATTCAAATTTCTTGCATTTTCCCCTAAAGTTTCTCTCTACCAAACCACTAGTGACGAAACATTGAAGCTTGAAGAAGAAGTACAAATCCTTAAGTTTTCTACTCAAATTCGTGGATAAAGTCTTGGTTAAGTATGGTTCTCTTGGGATTATTTACCACAAGAGTCCCTTCAAAGAGTTTTTCAAACTTTCCCAAATCTAGGATTTATATCTACATACGGTTCTTCTTTGAAAAATGAAATTTTTAATCAATTGTGAGGAATTATGATCAATGAATGTTGTTTGACTATATAATACTGGTTAATTATTGTTATTCACCCAAGACTCCCATGGACCCATGTTCTTCCCCAATTTCATTAAAAACTTGAATTGATATGGTGAATTGTTGAAGATGATGAATATGTCACTTGACTACATTGATGTTAATTATGTTATTTCTTCTCGAATTAACTTGTTTTGTCTATTGATTATTAATTCTTGGGTGATTGAAGTATGAACTCCCATGAAGGTCAATAAAGTATGAATGTTGGTTCTTACTTGAACTCAATTATGAAAGATGAGTTACTTAGATATTAATGATGTTGTGAGTAATGTGTTGTTACGGTATTGATGACAAGTTTTCCTCATCCTTAACCTTATACACTTGAATTAGCTATGAATTATGAATGTATGTTATGTTATGATAGTTATATGATTGAAATCTTGTTCTCATGATAATAATGAATAATTAAAGTGAAAGGCTTACTCACTTTCAAGTGCTTCTAAATTGAAAGGATAGTTCTTACTCATGATCACCTATGAGATATTATGATAAGATGTTCATATAAGGGTTTAGTATATGCTAATGTGAACTTGATTGATGACAAAAGATAATTACTAAAGGGAATTGATGCTTATCACTAAAAGGGCATGTAAATGAGACGGGGGTCTCACGTACAATTCCCAACATGGATTTCCACACATTTAGAAAGTATGTATTCCTAATGTATATGTTGTATCATGAGATGGAAACCCCATGTCTAGTAAGTTAGGGTTTCTAGTAACAATGTCCTTGTCTTTAACTATGTGCCCACATAGGACTCTAGCTTAGTTGATCCACCTAGACAATTATGTATTGAAGGGTTACACCTTAGGAAGGTGTTAACCGTATCTTTTTGGTGTGGGAATAGAACACCGGATTCCATGTAGCTCACATGTTCTAATGTCGTTTATTGCAACCTCTTGTAAGACCTCAAAAATGACTTAGGTGAAGTAGATCCTAATATGGTTGTAATGATATTCTAAGGTTCTAAATAGGTCTATCATGTGATATTGAGGCAGTGTCTAAGAGTTTAGGTGCATTGGAAGTCAAACGTCAAGGGACGACTAAGACGTTCGACGACTAAGCCAACTATGTGCCTTATCTGTGGTTCTATGTATTTATGTGCGATTCATGAGGTTTTAATGTTCTTAAATGAGTTATTATATCATATCTCATCAGTGTGTGTAGTTTTGTGAAGTTTGGGTGTCAAACGTTCAAGAACGTCCATGACGTTCGATAGTGTTGCCTTGAAATGACCTTGTGTGTTTAAGCATTTTTCGTCGAGTTTTACATGTTCGTTTTGGATGAACTTCGTGGAGATGTGATAAACTCGTATATGAGTATGTTTGGGTTGAAAATGTCCGGGAAAACATCCCCAATGACCATCCAAGGGTCCTTGAGAAAGGACCCAAAAAGTGGTGCCAAGACTGTCCAAGGCAGCCCCAAATGAAGGAGGCAATTGACGCCCCGTAGAAGGGTGGATACTTGGTCTTGGGAGAGAAGAGACCCATTTTGAGTCTCTAAACTCAACGACGGAAGGACAGGAGGGTGCGTTTGTGGACAAATAGTCCATTGACTGCCAATCATTCATGGAGTCTGTCCCTGCATGCAGTTCACTACCAACTGAGGGATGAACTAGTAATTTCACCCACTTCCAAATAAGAGTATTGGAAGTTCCTTAAGGGTACTTTGGGTATTTTAAATGTGTTTATAAGCCTAAAACTCTTAGAAGATTTCATTCTTCAAAATCAAAAACCCAAATCCCTTAGAATTTTCTCTAAAACTCCATTGGACTCAAAACTCAAGGAAGGGCTTGGAGTGACGAATTGAGTGGAGATTCTTCAATAAAATTGAAGAATTAGCTTCATCAAGGTATGAATTTTGATCCTTGAAACTCTCTTCATCAAGTATCCCAACTTTCAAAGATGTTTTCTAAAGTTTTCAAGTTGAATTGTCCAATTTTATGATCTATTTCATGGGTCCTTGCATTAGTGGTTTCTAAAGATTGAATAATGATTAAGAGGAGAGATGTATTCAAGAGGGAAAGAGTGATGTGTGAGGACGACCAAGGGTAAAAATGCAATACCATTCTAACAAAAATCTATTAAGAAAGATTAAATAATTCTAGAAATCTCTTTCTTTATATAAAGTAAATAATGATCAAGGGCAAAAATATAATTTCACACTACAAAATCTTCCTAGAATGATACCAAGAAAATAAAATATTTCTAGGAACATCTTAAGTTATTTTTATTACCATTAACTTATTTTGTTATTACTTCACTTCCTTTTCTTTTATGAGTTATTGTCATATCTATTTTATTATTACTTTAGTTTAATTCTTAATATTTTTTCTATTCATTATGCTTATAAAAAATGTCTACTTTTTACATAGAAATTTATCATGAATTAATTATTTTCATCTTTATTTTGGCTCTAATTAATATACTTGAAAATAAATAAGTGTGATAAAATTAATAATATATATCAAATTAAAATTAAGGAAAAATATATTAAAAAGTAACTTTAAAAATAAAAATGAATAAGATGATATATTTGTATTAAAGACGACCAAGAATAAAAAGTAACTTCATTCTAACAAAAATCTATCAAGAATAAATAATTCTAGAAATATCTTTCAATATATGAAGTAAATGATAATCAAAGGTAAAAAATATAACTTCATGCAAACAAAAAAACTGTCAATAACAAAAAAATTAAATAGTTATAGAAACCTCTTTAGTTATTATTATTAGTATTACCTCATATTTGGTATTTCTCCACTTTTTATAAATTATTGTGATATCGATTTATTATATAAAAGTAAATACATTATGATTACGATTAACTCTTAATAATTCAATATCAAATAGAATATTAGGTGGAATCAATCAAAAATAAAATTAAAATTCATATGTATGAAAAAAATGAAAATTCAGAATTTATTGTCTTTTTGAGATAAAATAAAAAACTAAGTTCATAAAAAGTGAACGGGATAGATCATATATTAAAAATGAAATATATTGTGTTATTATTAAAATGAGCTTTCATATATTCTTTTGAGAAAATTCTTTTGGTTTCCTTCTACTAATTTGTGCATACATGTGGAGTTTTAAAGATTTGAATATTTTAATATAAAAATATAATGATTTAAAAGATTAGTTCTTCGTTTTAATTTCTAATATGTTGCATATTTAAAAGTTACATAAAAAGAAGCTTAAAATATCAGTGTAACAATTTAATATATTTTTAGAAAAATATAGTTAAAAATCATAATCAAATTTAGTTGATTCCCTTATTTTTATCGAAACAAAAGAAAATTGTATATATTGTTTGTAAATAACGTAAGAACTAAAAAGTACGAATGACAACTAAAAATGTTTGAGAATCATAAAAGAAATTCCTTTGACTTTCCTAAAATCACTTTTATCATATAAAATGTAACAAATAGAGTAACAAATATTATTTGAAAATGACATAAAAGGTACATAAATTAACAATTTAAAATATTTTTTTTAAAAAAAACACATATAACAAATTAAGTTCATTTTTTACAATTTTCATTTGTGTCACATAAGTTGGAAGAAAATAATTATCATACGTTGGGCCAGCGTTGGCGCGGACACCTAATATCTAGTATTTATTATATTGAAGAGTGAAGTCTAGGACTACTAATGTCACTTTTGTCATTTTAGTAAAATTATCAGCTTAAAGTTGTTATATTTTCTGCTTCTAAAGTATGAATTTCCCAAATACCCAACTAAATGATGATTACGGTACTTCTTGGCATAAAAAGCAGGATAAATATCACATGTAAACATATTATCTAAAAATGATGGGACCTACTTTTTAAATCATTTTATATTACATTAACACCTTTACTTTTTGCACGAAAATATTTTTATTATATAGAAGTGTGAAGTGGAAGGACGATCAAGGGTAAAAATATAATTTTATTCTAACAAAAAGCTATTAAGAACGATAATATATCATTCTACAAATCTCATTCGTTATGTAAAGTGAATAATCATCAAGGGCAAAATTTAATTTCACACTAACAAAAATCTAACTAGAATGATAACAAAAAAAAAATAGTTCTTAGAAACATCTTATGTTATTGTTATTACCATTAACTTATTTTGTTATTACTTCACTCTCTTTTCTTTTATGAGTTTTTATGTACTCTTTTGACAAATGACGAGGACTAGAGCTAATGTTACTAGTGGTAAAGGGGAGGCACTTCCCGAGGTAGTTGTGGAGGCCCCAGCTAGGGGTAGGGGTAGAGCTCGAGCTATATGTGGTGCTCATGGTACGACACTAGCCAGAGATCGTGGCTATGGATCAGCACCAGTAAGAGGTCGTGCTAGAGAGGTCTCTCCAGATCCTCAGATTGATGACAGAGAGGAACATGTACCTCTAGATCTTGCAGTCACACCTTTGCTTCAGGATACATTATTGAGGGTATTTAGTGTGTTTGAGGGCTTTACTCAAACCTAAGAGCAGCAGCATGCTCCAGTTGTTCAGGATGCGGTGGGGCAGCTACTAGTGGATCCCGTGGTTCAGAATGATGTTGCATTAGCAGTTGGTGGTCAAGTTGCACCGGTGGTTGTTCTGACAGAAGATGAGCAGCGTAGGTATGAAACATTTTTAAAGATGGACTCACCTCAATTTCAGGGTGGGAAGAACGAGGACACTCTTGAGTTTCTGACAACATGCCGAGAGTTACTAGAGGTGATTGGATTAGCTGAGTAACATGGGGTTCGATATGATACACTCCAGCTTCGTGGGCCAGCGAGAGAGTAATGGAAGACTAATTAGGGGGTTTTGCCAGTTGGATCTCCTTCAATGACTTGGGGAGCAGTTTTTAAGTGCATTCCATGATCGTTTTATCCCTTGGAGCGTGAGAGAGGAGAGTCTCTTGAGGTTTGAGAATCTGAGACAAGATAGTTTATCGGTTACAGAGTATGAGGCACGTTTTTGCCGATTGTCTAGGCATGCGTTGGGTATTATTCCAGATGAGACAGAGAAGATCCACAGATTTGTGAGGGGATTGACTTTCTCTATCAGGTCAACTCTATTCCGGGCATCTAGAGACGGGGATTCTTTCTAGTCCATTGTGAGCGCTACCAAAGAGGCGGAATTGATGGAGAGGAAATAGTTTGGGGACCCTAAAAGGGCCCGTACATCAGGTAAGTTTCATTGTTGCCTCATCTGGATGTAGGGGATCACAGAGAGTGAGTGGTTCCTTTCAACAGCAGGGACTTATTCATGCATCTATGCCGACATTTGAGGGTGGTCAAACATCTTGGGGTTCTTATAGCTCGGGCCAGGGCTCGTACGGTTCACAACTGCGACCTACAGGGCGAGGAAAGTATAGTAGATTTTCAAGGTCTGCACATCAGTTCCCAGGTCAGATATTTTACTTTACTTGTGGAGATCCCGATCACCTTATGTGGCAGTGTACTTCTAAAAGAGTTTGTGGTAAGACTAGACGTATTTCTTCATTCCAGACAAGACCACCAACACCATAGGGTAGAGGTAGTGGCAGAATTTATTCAGGTAGAGGTGATAGAGTTTCTAGTAGTGGTGTTGCAGCTCAGAAGAGTGGGGTAGAGGTACCACCCAGGCTGGAGGTGGACAAGGAGGACACTGTTGTGCTTTCCCGGGGAGACCTGAGGCAGAGACCTTTGATGATGTTATTACAGGTATCATCCCCGTATCCCATCGACCTGCGTCTGTATTTTTTGATCCAGGGTCTACATTCTCTTATGTATCTACCTATTATGCTGCTGAGTTTGATATGATATGTGATAGCATGATTGTACCTATTCGTGTTTCTACACCCATAAGTAAGCCCCTAGTAATGGATCGAGTGTATCGATCCTGTTGTATTTCTTTGGCTGGGTATGACACTTGGGTAGACTTAATCATTTTGGGGATGGTAGACTTTGATGTTATCTTGGGTATAAATTGGCCTTCTCCTTATCATGTTGTCCTTGATTGTAATGCTAAGACTGTGACTTTAGTGATGCCTGGTATTCCGAGGGTTGAGTGGAAGGGTTTTAGTGGTTCTTATCCTAGAAAGGTATTCTCTTTTATCCGTGCTCAGAGATTGGTGTAGATAGTGTGTTTGTCTTACTTAGCTTTTACTCGAGATACTGGTGCTGAACCACCTCCTACGGACTTAGTTCCTGAAGTTCAGGAGTTTCTTGATGTATTTCCTTTTGATCTTCCAGGTGATCCTCCCGATAGGGATATTTATTTTGCTATTTATTTGAAGCCGGTCACTAAGCTAATTTATATCCCTCCCTATCGTATGGCTCTTGCAGAGTTTAAAGAGTTGAAGGATTAGTTGCAGGATTTATTGAGTAAGGGTTTTATTCGCCCTAGTGTATCACCTTGGGGTGCCCCTGTATTATTTATGAAGAAGAAGGATGGGACTATGAGGTTTTGTATTGAGTACATACAGTTCTACAAGGTACCGGTGAAGAATAAGTATCCTCTTTCGTGTATTGATGACTTATTTGATCATCTACATTGAGCTCATTGTTCTATAAGATCGATTTGAGGTCTGGGTATCATCAATTGAAGATTAGGTCATCAGATATCCCTAAGACAACTTTTTTGACCCGGTATGGGCATTATGAGTTCCTAGTGATTTCCTTCGGATTGACTAATGCTGCTGCAACATTCATGGATTTGATGAATGGGGTGTTTTGACCATACCTTGATTATTTTATGATTGTTTTCATCGATGACATCTTGGTTTACTCCAAGAGTGAGGAAGACCATGTTCGACACCTGAGGATTGTACTTCAGAGGTTGAGAGAAGAGAACGTGTATGCCAAGTTCTGAAAGTATGATTTTTGGATTACTTTTGTGACATTCTTGGGACACATGGTGTCAAAGGAAGGTATTAGAGTAGATCTGGCAAGGATTGAGGAAGTTAGAGGCTAGACGTGACCTACTTCACCTACTGAGATTAAGAGTTTTGTGCGATTGGAAGACTATTATCGACGATTTGTTCAGAGTTTCTCTACTATTGCAGCTCCATTTACTAGATTGACTAGACAGGATGTGGGTTTTTAGTGGTCAGATGAGTGTGAGGAGAGCTTTCAAAAGCTCAAGACTTTGTTGACTTTGGCTCCTGTGTTGACTATACCTGAGGAGGGTGTAGACTTTACTGTGTATTGTGATGCTTTAGGAGTTGGATTGGGTGGCGTGTTGATGTAGAAAGGGAAGGTGATTGCTTATGCTTCTAGGCACTTGAAGTCCTATGAGTAGAACTACCCTACACATGATTTGGAGTTCGCGGCTATGGTATTTGTACTTAAGTTATGGCGTCATTATTTTTATGGAGTTCGTTGTGAGATATTCACTGATCATCGGAGTCTTCAATATATCTTTAGTCAGAGGGATTTGAACTTGAGGCAGCGGAGATGGCTTGAGTTGTTGAATGACTATGATGTGACCATTTTGCCAATGTTGTGGCTGATGCTTTGAGTAGGAAGACTACTAGCAGGGGAGTCTTGCATCTCTTAGTATTGAGGAGAGATCATTGACTAGAGATCTGCAGATATTAGCTAACAATGAGTCTTGCATCTCTTAATATTGAGGAGAGATCATTGACTAGAGATCTGCAGATATTAGCTAACAATCTTGTCCGCTTGCAAATTTCAGAAGAGAGTGATGGGATGATTGCTTTTATTGAGGCTCGATCTTCTTTAGTCCAGAAGATCCGTGCGCACTAGTTTGATCATGAGAAATTATGTCTCATTCGAGACAATGTATTGACAGGGGAAGCTAAGGAGGTTGTCCTTGATTCTGATGGTGCCTTGAGGATTGAAGGCAGGATTTGTGTGCCCAAGACGGGCGATTTGGTTAGATTGATTCTTGAGGAGTCCCATTGTTCTCGATATTTCATCCATCCGATAGCAACGAAGATGTATCATGATCTGAGTCAGCATTACTGGTGGTGTGGGTTGAAGAGGGATATTCCATACTTTGTTTTGAGGTGTTTTACTTGCCAGTAGGTCAAGTGTGAGCACCAACGTACCAGGGGTGTATCTCAGAGGATGCCTATTCCTACTTGGAAGTGGGAAAGGATTACTATGGACTTTGTTGTGGGTTTGCGTACCACAGTGGGTGGTTATAACTCCATTTGGGTTGTTGTTGACAGGCTGACCAAGTCTGCCCACTTCATTATGGTTCGGGTGAAGCATACGACAGAGAAGTTAGCCAAGCTATATATTAGTAAGATAGTGCGACTTCATGGAGTTTCAATTTCTATCATATCAGATCGAGGTTCACTATTTACTTCTCACTTTTGGAATTACAGCATGGTCTCGATACCCAGTTAGATATGTGTGCAACCTTTCACCCTAAGACAGATGGTAAGTATGAACGGACGATTCAAGTGTCGAAGATATGCGCTGAGCGTGTGTGATCGATTTTGGAGCTAGATGGGATTGGCGTTTACCCTTAGTGGAGTTTGCCTACAATAACAGTCATAAATCTAGTATCCAGATGGCCCCATTTGAGGCTTTATATGGCAGAAGGTGTAGATCTCCGATTGGTTGGTTTGATTCGGAGGAGATGAACTCTTTGGATACAGACTTGATCAGAGATGCTATGGAGCAAGTCCGTATGATTCAGTATAGACTATTGACAACTCAAAGTCGATAGAATAGTTATGCAGACCGAAGAGTTAGAGCCTTAGTATTTATGGAGGGTGATCATGTTTGGCTCCGAGTATCACCCATTGAAGGGTGTGCTGCGGTTCGGGAAGAAAGGCAAGCTTAGTCCTAGATCCATTGGACCTTTTGAGATTTTAAGCCGAGTGGGAGAGGTGGCATATAAGTTGGACTTGCCACCTATTTTGTCGGCAGTTCATCCTGTTTTTCATGTCTCTACGCTTCAGAAGTACATTCCGGACGAATATCATTTGCTTTCACTTGATTCTGTGGAGTTGGGTCCAGACTTGACATTTGAGGAGGAGCCTATAACTATTTTTGATAGGGAGGTTCAAAAGCTTAGAACCAAGGAGATTGCTTCAGTGAAGGTGCAGTGGAAACACCAATTTGTGGAAGAGGCAACTTGGGAGACAGAGTCTGACATGCGTGCTAGATATCCACAACTTTTTGAAGCTTCATGTACTTTATTTCCCCTAACATTCGAGGACAAACATGATTTTTAGTGGTGGATAATCTAATGACCCGAAATATTTTTTTTTGGAAATTATGAATACTAGTGTAACTTGAGTTAACTAATCGATAGTTAATGAACTAAAGTTATCATTAAATAATACTCTATACACCATGGGTTAAAGTGAATTAAATTATTTGGGATTAAAATATGAGTCATAACTAAGTAAAAAAGGGTAAGAAGAGGAGAACATGGTTGCTATCGAAAGAACTGACGGTGGAGAAAATAAACAAGGGAAAACTTAGTGAATCAAGAGCTAAAGTACTCTAGTTTCTTCCCTTTCTATATAATTTATATGTTAGTTGGATGTCTAATTATTGATAACTTAAGGTTGATTGTTGAATTATTGAAAATGGAAAAAGGACAAAACTCATTAATGGGACGAACAGTAAGGTGGAATGAAGGAAAATATGTAGTTATCAACACTAGTCCCTGCAGAAAATTTGATTAGTTATTTAATTTCTTAAGAGCCTATCCATTATTTTATTGTTATAATGAATTTAGTATAGTGACATTTATAATAAAGTAAGTGTGTCAGTGATGATTCTCATGATGCTTTCATCAATCTGGATGTTTTTAATAAAATTGGAGACAAGAAAAAATGTAATTATTATTATAATATATTTAGATCAATTGGTCGTTTATGGAACTGAATTGTTAGTAGTTCATATATATATTTTCAATAAAATCTACACTACGATTTCCAGTTAGATTAAGTCACAAAATTCTTGAGGTATTATTATACATTGTCATTGGTTATGGATTAAGCATAGGATGTAAATTGAGGTTCAGAATATAATTTAATTATCTTTTAACATAAAAAGGTGTTGGAATTGTTTTTTTTTCTTTGGATAGAATTTAGTATTGAATATACTAGATTACATGAATACCATTAAAATGGTGATATTGGAGAAGTTGAAGCTTAATCCTAGGCTTGAAACTTATACTTATATGGGTGTTATTAGTTTCGAAATCTTATTGTGTTTATGTACTTAAATAGATTGCATTAATTTAGAAGTTCAACGGAAAGGTAAGGCTCAAGTACCGGAGTGAATTGTTGATTAATTGAGGCAAGTGGATTTCTAAATCGTTGTTAAGCCTATGAAATTTCGTGTATTTCCTTGTGTGGTGTTGAGAATGATTTGGAGACTTGTTGCTTATTTGTTGGTGTTGTATTCTGTGTTGTAAATTATGTTTTGTTATCAAAATGGTTATCTCCTCAATTTTCATTTGAACATGTCATTTGCATTGTATCAGAGACTTGCTTGTGATAAGAGGATGTACAATTTTGAGGGTCGTATCGCGCACTGCGATGGATATTATATTTTGAGGGATGTATCACGCGTCGTGAAAGTTACTATTATCGAGGGCCGTGTCGTGCGCCGCGACAGATACATAGACAGATATGTCCCCCATGGGACTCAAACTGAGAGATATCAAATGTGTATCATTAGGGAAGACATGCATCACTATACTTGACATTGCATCTCATGGAATTACACATTTTTATTGTTTATGAACTTGAACACGTGTTTTGCTAATGTTGTGAGTTTTTCCCTGAAACTTGTGACTGTTGAATATCGAGTTGTTATTGAGAATATGTAAACTGATAGAGTGTGGTTATTGAGTTGTGTGTTTGGTAAACTCTTAACTGTTAGGCTGTAACGTGGAGGTTTAGATAGGGTGGAAGGAGTACCCATATTTGTTCACTTAATTTGTGATTATAGGTTTGCTTGTTGTGTACCACGTGGTTTTGTACTCAGCCCATGCTTTTACATATTTTTGTAGGTTACGAGCCTGGATCTCCGTGACACCTCTCATTCTCTTCGTTTCCGAGACATCTTTTGGAGGGTTGTGAGGTAGCTGCTTGTCATCTCAGTGAACTTTCCTACTCCAGTTTATGATTTTATTTTTACTTGAAAAACAATTTCATTTTTAGACTCGTTTTATTACTTCAATTCTAATATTTACATTAGAGACTTGTGCACGTGACAACTAGGTTTTGGGGATTTAATCAGGTTGAATTGTTTTTATATTAGTAAGTGTTATTAGACTTTTATTTTAATTCCGCATTTATAAAAATTATTGGGTTAGTATGAATTTTCTTGGTGGGGTAAGACGAGTGTCATCACAATAATTTTTGGGTCGTAACATCAATGGACTCTGTTCCCGCATTCTTGTTAGGCTGAATAGAGGCATATTCAGATTTTGAAGACGGTGAATGCACCACTAACAATCAATACATGTTAATTAAATCATGTCATTCAATATTGATTCATAGAATATTGTTATACAACCTAAAAATATAAAACTAATGTAAGAACGTATAAACTTCCTTTTGCTTCAGTTTGTATTGAAAGATATGGGCCGCATATCACTTGTTTTGGGGAAATTGGGTAAAAGCACGGCAAACACTTACTAGAAACTTTGGATTTATTATCAATTCACTTATTTTTTTTATAATTTTAATTTAAATGCGGAACTAAAAAATTTCAAGACTAATCTAATTGGATAATTTACAGAAATTTCACTAGTTTACAGGTTAACTATTTAAACACACTGATTTATAATATTGCTTATCTTATTAGATTTTGATGCGTTCATTCACGTTCAGATGTACGTATCTCGGGATACACAAAATTATGTGTAATTTGTTTTAGATATATTGTATCCAATGTATTTTGGTCACACAGACAACTTTCCCTCGCCCTCCTTCTATTTTGCTCGTCACTCTTATATTATTTGATATCTCGAACACATGAAAATCACACTAAATATATACATATATATGTAGCCAGTGTGTATCTAATGTTATTTGTATGTATCTGAGATACATACACAAATCTCGCTTGCTTCCCTTCTGTTCTCATTCGCATTATTCCTTATTATAGTGTATCATGTATCAAAAAATATAAATCCTGGTGTGTCTGATTTAAAATCAAGTATGACATTACTAATTAGTGATCTAAAATATAAGTATTTCAAAATATAAAAAAATATTTAACATATATTTTTAATATTTGTGAATTAGATAATATCTCTGATTTAACACCTCTAACCAAATACAAGAGAAAATAGTTTACACTTTATCCATTATTATCGCTTATTTCCATATGCCAAATGATCCCGCATTATGTAAATGTATATTTAAATATATACAATTTAAATTTTGTATACAAGGATGAAAATAATTGAATCACATCATTATGTTATAAATAAGATGATATACCATATTTCCTGGTCTTTTGTAAAAAAGATTGCAATGATAGAGTTAAAATAATTTTTAAGAGTTGTCAGATAGATTGCATTTGAACCTTGTGGTTCTTATAAGAAAA
Organism: Solanum chmielewskii; assembly: GCA_027704785.1. Lineage (NCBI taxonomy): Eukaryota > Viridiplantae > Streptophyta > Magnoliopsida > Solanales > Solanaceae > Solanum > Solanum chmielewskii. The sequence continues at coordinate 32,637,701 of JAKWIX010000318.1, forward strand.
TAAAATTGTCTTGATAAAAAAATTGAAAAGATAGTTTTAGCGGATTGTGATTATCATATGTGTTGTTATATAGAAAAAATGACGATATGATGTTTTGCTCTTGCCAATCTTATAAAGTTATCTTTAAAATACTTTGTACCATAAGTCATGACAACTTGGTGATAACTCGAATAATTATCCAATGATTCTCAAAACAATATTTCTATAGCCAGCTGAGATAAGCAACTGTTGATGAATTGGAAACATATAACTCCACGTACTTGTAAAGACTTTTGATGCAATACTAGTATTTTTTGGGTCCCTAATTTGAAATCTATGTTACTATATATTATATGTTGTATTGTCACGCTTCGAGACTTTAGTACTCTAGACGTAATATTTTATAAAATATCAACGCTTGTACCAATCAATTCAGAGTGGTCTTCCATATACCATAGTTGTTAATGATATGGGGTAGACTAGTGATCAACATTATTTTACAATGAATAAATTCTATCAAGTCGATAGAATAATATAACTTGGGCTTTGTCGCTGAAAATCGATTGAATGAAGAACTGAATTCGAGTTGGGTCATTTCTCTTTCATTTTTTATACGGGATACAAATCATGATTGGTTGAAACTTTATAAAGCTTACGTTGGTTTGTGGTAGAGTTGCAGAGGTTGTAATTGATTTTGTGATGGTGATTGTATATGGCACCGATAATTTAAAGTGAAGTGAAAAAAGGGTTTTATGATAAATTAAAATTTCTACATTTTAATGAAAAGAACAAGGGTTTTCTTAATAACTTAAAGCGAAACGATTCAAGTTACAGAACTAAAATAGAGAACGGATATTAATGTATGAGCTTTGGTCTTCTTCTCATTTCCCAATAAAATTGTAAATATTATCATTTGTAGCAAGGATGAAGGTCATTCTATTCCCAACTGCAGAATCAAAATAATCTGGCCCACTTACACAACCTTCAACAGTTTGAAACACCCTTAATACTCACATTCATCCTGTACAAAAACAATGTAGCAACCCTAACTAAAGCAGTTTTAATGAGATCTGTCGATTCTTCTCCAAAGCATTCAATTAACGGTGTTGGTGCCAATCTCATCACCTCCACATAGTCTTGTTCTCATTTTCAAAGCTATAAAAGACCATTTTTTGTTAAATATCTGAGCTTGAATCTCTTTCATTAACTTAATAATTTCGTACAAAATTGGCCCAACGATCCCAAAAAGAAAACGAAAAAGTATCTGGCCTAACCCAAAAATTGAGCCGACCATCCATTCTTAAATATCATCCTAGCAGCTAGGGTTTTCCAATAGTGCTCTCCTTTTTCCGCTCGAATATCACCGCTAGGCGCTTTCACTCAATCCACCTTCCTCCTCCTTATATGACGGATCTCAACATATTTCTCCTTTTTATACTAAAATTCAACTTTCTCAACTCACAGAGTTGGACCTCTACTATCTTTTGCACTTTTCTCATTTTCCTTATTTATTTTGTCATCTTTTCCCCATTTGCTCCATCGGTTGAAATGGTTACTAACGTGGTTTTGATAGAGCGGCAACAGGTCATATCCTCTACAGTAGCTTCGAATAGAAAAGGAAAAGCTCTTAAAATTACCTGATTCAAGATTTGTCCATGGGATTTTCAATACTAATGGCCTCTAAAATATACTACATTTCTTTTTCTGTCAAAAAAGGTAACCGTATCCCTCTTCTTTTATTTATTTTCGCCATTAATCTCTATTTTTTTTCTTTGATGAATCACTCTTTTCATTAATCTAAAATTTCAAATTTTAAGTTCACTGAACTTTTTGAAGAAGTTTTTATGCCCCTAATATATCTTATAAAAGGGGTCCTTGTTCAACCCTTTAAATGTCTGTGGTTGCAAATTTACATTCATAGATCTACAAACTTAATCAGCCTGAAACACCCTTATTTCTCGCATCAACCTCTTGTCCAAATAAAATGTAACTAAATCAATTATAATTAGATCTGTCGGTTCTTGTCCAAAGCAGTCGATTAACGGTGGTGGTGATACTCTCGTCACCACCACATAGTGTTTTCCTCATTTTAAAGCTATAAAAGGCCATTTTTGTTAAATATTTGAGCTTATAAATTTTTAATTAATTTAATAATTCCGTACAAAATTTGCCCAGCGGGCCTAAAAAGTAAATAAAAAAGTATTTGGCCCAACCAAAAACTGAACGGACCATCCCTTCTTAAATATCACTCTAGCAGCTAGGGATTTCCAATCGAGCTTTCTTTTTTCCTCTCGAACGTCACCTCTGGGTGCTTGTACTAACTCCTTCATCCTCATTATGTCATCTTTAGTTCCTCCTTTTTATACCACAATTCGTCTTTCTTAGCTCAAAGAGATAGACCTCCACTATCTTTTGCTTTTTTTTCCCTTTTCCTTGTATTTTCTGACCTCTTTTTCCCCTTTTGCAGAGATTTACTCCATTGGATCAAATGGTTAGCAACGTGGTTTTGATCGAGCGGCAAAAGGCCATCTCTTCTGCTCTGCTGTAGCTTCGAATAGAAAAGGAAAAACTCTTAAAATTATTGGACTCAAGCTTTCACCATGGGATTTTCAACACTAATGGCCTCTAAAATATCCTCCATTTATCTTTTACTTTGAAAAGGTAACCCTATCCCTCTTGTTTCATTTATTTTCGCCATTAATCTCTATCATTTTCCTTTGGTGAATCAATCTTTTCATTTATCTGAAATTTCAAATTTTAAATGCACTGAACTTTTTGAAGAAGTTGTTATGCCCCAAATATATCTTATAAAAGGGGTCCTTGTTCAACCCTTCAAATCTCTATGGTCGCAAATTATGATTAATAGGTCTACAGGAAGCATGAGATCATTTTAGTTGACACGTTTCGTTTATGGTTGTTGTCCCCAAACATATTATATAAAAGGGGTCCTTGTTCAACCCTTTAAATTTATATGGTCACAAATTTTTATTAATAGATCTACAAGCATGAGATCATTTAGTTGACACGTTTTGTTTCTTATTGTTATGCCCCAAACATATCTTATAAAATGCGTCCTTGTTCAAACCTTCAAATCACTATGGTCGCAAATTCTCATTAATAAATCTACAATAATGAGATCATTTTAGTTGACATGTTTTGTTTCTGAATATTTTCTTTGATGACAAAATACCTTTATTTCAATATTTTTATACTTTTGAAGTATTTTCCATTTTAAACAACGAATATCACCATTAAGTAACCATCATTAATCACATAATTGATAATAACGTAGGTTATTCAAGTCATAAACTGAAATTTTGTAGTCATAATGCATAAATAGTAACTATAAACATAATATCACAAACTTTTTAATTTCATACTTGATAAGATTGAACTTTAGTACTTTAACATTGTTCTATATTACTGCTCATTCATATAAAATAACAAATCCATAGAGGATATTGAAAATTTAGCAAGAATTAGGTTATAAGAAGGTGATATTGATCATTAGTACTTATTCTGGATCTATGAAAGACACTTGAAGCAAGTAAAGAAAGAATATAAAATTGCTATTTGAATACCATGATTTATACACACAATAAGCAAACAACTTGAAATTATTTCTAGGCATAAATGTAGACAAGAAAGATGCAAGTATAAAAATACAAAAGGACATTAAAGAAAGGATTGAACATATGAAGAACTAAAAAGGAAGAAGCTAATAAATATATTTATTTTATTCGACAATTTTTTAATTAAATATGATTACTGGTAATAGGAAGTTGCAATAAATTCTTTCTATTTTGGAGGTCATTGGGATTAGTTTTTCCTTTCTGGAAAGTAATATCTCACTATGTGTATTTGTTTGTTCAATGATAATATTTTTTATTTTAAAAAAAAAAAGAAGAATAAAAGAGTCCAAAGCTCATAATATAACCATTTTTACGATATCTTTTTTTAATCATATAAATTAAATCTTCTCTCTAATGTTTTAACCTTGACACTTTTTTATTACTACATGAAAAAATTGTCTTATCATAAAATACTGTCCCCCTTTTTTCACTTTGAAGATCAATACAATCTACAACTGTTGCAACACCACTAGCTACATCCCCCACAACTCCACCATCAACAAATTCAGATGACGGTGATGCGACAATAATTGCAGATGACATTGATCACGTCGAAATGAAGTGAAAAAGGATTTTTATAATAATTCAAAATTTCTAAATTGTAATAAAAATAACAAGGTTTTATTAAGGCTTATAAGAGAATTCAATTTATTAATTTAAAAATTGGAGAATGGTCGAGATTGTTATTAAAGTATGACTTTGGTCTTTTTTCTTCTTTGTTTTCCCCAGCAAAAAATGTTGATATAATTTTCCCCCAATTTCTTATTTTAAAGAAAAACCCTTTTCTCCAAATTATATTAGAATACCGTGCTATTTGAACAACTTATGTATCTCTGTGATGTTTGGATAACACTGCATATGTTGTTGCTAGGGTGTCAAATGAGAGGGGGGGTTGAGTTGAAATAGAAATCGACCCACCCAAGTTAACTTTGGGCTCAAATGAGTTGGGCTCAAATGGACTAAAAAATAGGCTGGGTCCTGACCAACCTAATTTGATCCGATTAATCTCAATAATTTTAACAAATTGATATTTAACTTTTATAATCACCATCATAATTTCAACTCATTTTTTTAAAAAATGACAAATTGATAGATAAATTCTAAAATATGTTAAATAGATAATAATTCATAAATGTAATATAGGAACCTAACTTAGTAAAGAATTTTAAAACGTGTTGAAATTGGATATTGATTGGCTAAATTAAGAACGCTCCTAAAGTTTGTTAGGTTTGAATGAGGTGAGATTGAACACAGTTCAAATTATCTTGAGTGCAACCCTTAAAATTCTAGGCGGATTACCTATGTTTGGGTTCATTTTTGACACCCCTAGTTGTTGCTATAACAGAGGACCATGCACTACGATTGTGAAATTTTTAGTTTATCTCACTACAACAAAAATGATCATTAGCGGCAATTAAGAATTAAGAATTAAGAATTAATTGCCGCTAAATATATATATATTTAGCGCCAATTAACACTCTTTGTATATATCTCTAAAGCCTTTAGAGACATTGGTTCTAACGACACTTAACTAATGCCGATAAAGACTTTAACACTCTTTATTAATGTCAATATTTAATGCCGCTAACAGTTATTTTTGTTGTAATGTCTCACTCAATGATTTATATCAAAGTATAACATTGGCTTCTTATTTTTTGATCATACCAGATGACCACCCTCTGATTATGTATTGTAGTTCAAGATTAGATCTTGAAGTGTATATCTATGCAATTCGTAATAGTGTGAATTAAGTATTTTGCTATAATATATGGTGTTAAACTAACATTCACTAATGTGGTAGCATCTAATAATTTCTAAATTTCACATATGACGTAGCCCCTTATGCCACCAAAGATGACAGAATTATCAAAATTCATGTAGAAGGTTTGAAGGTGCTTGTTGCTTTTGAGGTATTAGCTAGACTACTGAAAAAGTTTTTGGTTGGTCATAGTATTATATCTATATTGTCAAATATGGTAAGTTTAATACTTTTTGACCGAAACTAAATTGTCTAAATGTGTTTTTACAAAGTATATGTTCTACTGCCAGTTCTATGCAAATATCTCTTATGATTTATTAGCGGAGTCCTGGTCTGACAAACCATCGTCCTCAATGTTTCAGCCTTCTGGTCCTACACCAGCATCCCAAGCTGCATCAATTTCTAATTATTGCTTTTCCATGAATCGAGACCCTTACTTAATTGTGAAACTGAGATGGACTCTGAACTCCCGCGATATGGATAGAATCCAAGACTTGGTGGCTTACATTCTTCTATGACTGGCTGAACTGACATATGTTACTATATGACTGCTCGGCCAACCATAGCAGTATGTATGCCACGAAGCACAGGATTATGTCCATAACGCGGGAGTTCAGATTCCATCTCAATTTCACAATTAAGTAAGGGTCTCGGTTCATTAAAAAGCAATAATCAAAATTTGCTGCAACTTGAGATGCAGGTGTAGGACTAGAAGGCTGAAACTTTGAGGACTGTGGTTTATCAGCCTAGGACTCCGGTAAGTGATCATCAGATATTTGCATTGTTGTGGCAGTAGAACATGTACTTAGTAAAACCACATTTGTATAATTAAGCTTTAGTAAAAAAAATATCAAACTTGCCATCTTTTCAAATAAAGGTATCATAGTATGATCAATTAAAAACTTTCACAATAGTCTAACTACTGCCTCAAAAGTATCAAGCACCTTCAAACCTCTACATGAATTTCAATAATTCTTTCATCTTTAGTGGCGTAAGGGGCTACATCATTTGTGAAATTCATAAATTCTTAGATATTACCATATGAGTGAATGTTCTGTGTCACACCATATAGTATAGAAAAACACACCATTCACACCATCAAGAATTACTGAAAAGTACACTACAAAATCTAATCTTGAACTACGATTCTTAACCAGTGGGTGGTCAGATGGTATGATCCAAGAAATATAAGCTCATCTCCTACTTATCATTGAGTGACGTAAACTACAATTTCACAGTTGTAGTGCATGGTCGTCTCTTATAGCAACAACATATGCTATCTCAAAATAGTTTATACCAAAAGTCATGATAGCTTGGTGATAACTCGAGTAATTACCCAATGATCATCAAATAAAGATATCTATAGCCTGAGATAAGAAGCTCTTGAAAAATTAGAGAAATATGACTCCATGTTCTTGTAAAGATATCAGATGCAATACAAATATTCTTTGGATCCCGAATTTTAATCATATTTTACTATATATTGTATGTTGTATTATCACACTCTGAGACTATATAATATACATAATATTTTATAGAATATCAATGTTTGTAGAAATTAATTTCGAAGTGGTCTTCCAAATACCCTAGTTATTAATGATATGGTGGTAGACCAATGATTAATATGATTTTACTATGAATAAATTTTACCGATTTGATAGAATGAACTCGGATAACTATGGCTTTGTCTAGTGGTGTAGCCAGAAATTTCACGAAGGGTGTAAAATAATTGTATACGAGTATATTTTTTCTTTTGGATAAATGAGTGCACTTGAAATTTAAAAAATTAAGCTACGTAATATACATGAAAATTTTTGAAAAAATGAAAGAGTGCACTAGATATTTTAAAAATTAAACTACGTGATATACATGAAAATTTGTGAAAAAAAGTACATAATATACATGATTTTTTTAAATAAAAAACGATGAATAAATTTGAAAAATAAAGAGGCTTAAAGGTACTGTTAGTGAGATTTGAACTCACAAACGCTTAAATTCTTGACTTTTTCAAGGCACCTTAGACCACTAGGCTATAACACCTTGTTGTGTTAAGGGTGTCCAAAATACATTATCTAATTACTTTGTATATTATTTTACTTACATATACAATATAATTTGTTGACGAAGAGTGTCCAATTTATATAGCTACTCCCCTGACTTTATCGCTAAAAAACGACTGAATGAAGAACTAAATTCGAGTTGGGTCATTTCTCTTCTTTTTTTGATACGGGATAAAAATCTTGATCAAATGAAACTTTATCAAGCTTATGTTGGTTTGTGGTGGAGGTGCGGGTGTTGTAGTTGATGGTGTGATGACGATTGTAGATGGCACCAATAATTTAAAGTGACGTGAATAAAGGGTTTCATGATAAGTTAAAATTTCTAGGTTTTACATTGCATTTGCAGGTAAAAGAGTAATTGAACAAACATTGAATAAAACAGTACCTGAAGGTTCACAAGGAGCTGGATACTTATTCCAAAAGGGTTTATTCGACCTGATTGTACCAGATAATCTTTTAAAAAGCATTTTGAGTGAGTTATTTAAGCTCCACACCTTTTTTCCTTTGAATAAAAAGTCAAGAAAAATCATGTAGAGCACGAAGTTCAATTATTTTTTTTGTTTTTAGTAAAAAGTAGTTAGTTTATCGAAATCAAAGTAAATAAGATAATAATGACCTTTTCTTTGGTGATAGAAGATCGGATTGTAGAAAGAATTGAAACGAAAGTTGAGTATAACTCTTTTTGACCTATATCCTGATACGAATCAAGAAGCCTTTATCACCAACAATGAGTTCTTCCTTTCGTCAAATTAGTAAAATAAAACGAAGTTGGTGTTATCTTAGGTATATAATTTGAAATTTCAATAGAAAGAAAGGGGTTTGTTAATAACTTAAAGCGAAAAGATTCAAATTATAGGATGTAATGATCCATTTGGTCGTTTTGAGTACTAGAGCTTTTTATTTGAAAAAATACTTTTCGATAGATTATAAATGTGTATTTGGGCTATTCGTAACTACAAGTATATAATTAACAGGGTAGTTTTAATAATTTTTTTAGTTGATGGTTAAAAAAATAATATTAAAATTAGTAGTGGGTGGTTTTTATCATTATTTTTATAATTAGTCAGGCATATTAATTAGGGTATCAAACAATCTGTGGAAGAAAAAAAAAAGGGAAGCGGAGAACAACAAGAGCCTTACATGAGACGTGAGGATGCGGTTGTGCCTTCAGCTAAGTGTTCAACTACCGCATTATTTTTTTAAGCATATTGAAAGATTGGGTGGGGGCCTAATTATACCTTTACATATACTACTTAGTGTCATGTTATGACAGAATAAATAATAAGAGAAATTAAAGTTTAAAAAATGTTGGCAAAGTCTTGACAGTAAATGGTTTGAACATACAAAACAATTGAGGTTCTGTTAATGATTTCAGCTTTAGAATTTTTGGGAGACAAATATTAGTGGCTAATAAATTGTTAGAATGATGGGCATAATGAGGGTATGAAAATGTAGTAATATTAAATGGGTAGAATAGGTTGATTATGCATACTTGTTTAGTAATAAATCTACGCCAGTGACTTTACATCCATCTTCGATGTTTAAGATTATTTTCTATTACATTATAATTCAAGTTTTGATATAATAAAATAAGTAATTAAATATTAAGTGTATCAAATTATCAAAATTTCATTAAAGTTATGCTATTTGAAAGAATTAAGACTTACCATTAGGTTTAAACTTTAAGAGATTGATTATAGAATTAGGTGAATTGATGGGTATAAGCTAGACATAAAATAATCGGAGTGTATATGGTCTTGTGAACTTACACCTTATGTTATGTATGTATATATATACATATACATACATACATACATATATATATATATATATATATATATATATATATATATATATATGAATGATTGGAAGGGTTCGTAAGCAAAAAAAAAAAGAAAAGGAAAAGGCATTGGAGAAGTAGTTGCTTGACTTCGATTCTTTGGCGGAGGTAGGTTATGGTTTATGTTATTTGAGAGTAAACTCTTAATAGTGATTGATATGCATTGAATGATATTGTGAAGTTTACTATGTACTTGATTGTGTGGTCGTGTGACTTGGTTGTGTATTATATGATTGATCTGAAATCCTGAGATTGTGGAATTAATATTCTTGAATCCTTCTTATCGAAGTGATGCCTTGAATAAAGAAGGATTGATGAAATATTATCAAAGAATTGAAAGTGGTGATAACAAATGATGAATTAATGATATTATTTGATCGAAGTGTTACGTTCCGACACGGTATAATTGGATCGGAGTGTCACATTCCGACACGGTATAATTGGATCGAGTGTAATATTCCGACACGGTATCATTGGATCGAAGTGTCACATTCTGACACGATATAATTGGACCGGAGTGTCACATTCCGACACGGTATAATTGGATCTGAGTGTCACGTTCCGACACAATATCATTAAATGAAAAGGATATTGAATTAATTTAATGTACTCAATCTCAAAGAACTCATATCTCAACGAACGTGGTGTGGGGCCATGAGTCCTCGTGTGTGCTTGATATTGTGGTTGATTGCTTACTTGCTTCACTTGTCACTTGTTCATGTTGTTTGTTGCTTCTCACCAAATAAGTACTATAGTTGATTTTATACTATTATTCTTTGTATATTAGTTACTATTTTGGGTTGGTCGATGATATGTACTCAGTACATGTTGCTCTGTACTGAGTCCTACTTTTGTTTTTCTCTGTTTTCCTTTTGTTAAATGCAACGAGTGTACCGATGACTTCAGATTTCCCTCAGTTCTAGCTAGCCTCCCGCATATCAGGTCCCAGGATGAGCTATTCATTCAAGCTCGTGTTGAATTCTCTCGTTCATGACATGTTGTCCTATACTTTCGTACACATACCATTCTATTCTTTTATTTTAGTGTATTTAATATTCTTAGACTTAGTATTAAAGATTAGATGTCCTTGATGTGGTGACTTTCTGGTTTTGGGAAATGATATTTAGTAACATTTGAGTTTTCGCGTTATGTTTGTATTTTGTAAGTTAGGTTAAATTGGTTGGTTCACCCACTTAGGAGGTTAAGTGTGGGTGCCACTCACGACTTGTTTTGGGTCGAGACAAACTTGGTATCAGAACATTAGGTTCAATGATATTATCACACAAGGACAAGTCTAGTAGAGTCTCGAGGAACGGTACAGGGACTCCTTTACTTTTCTTCGAGAGGCTATAGGACTTTAGGAAAATTTCATTCCTTCATTCTTTGTGCTACTACTTGAATCCAATTGCTATCTAGATGATACCAATTGGTATCTGAATTTCTTCAATCTGTTTTACATATGGTTAGAACTAGAGTATTAGAAGTTGAAATAGCAACACAAGAAATAAAATGTGTCTTTGAAAATGGATATAATTTCTCGATGGACTATTGGGATTGTAATAACTAGATAATGGACACCATTACATTGTGAAGTGCAGTTAGTAAAGTTATCATAACATATCTTATTTCTTAGCAAATGAAATTATGTTGAGGCAATTGAGGGAAGAATCTCTATTAGGCTTTATAGATTAAGTGTGTGTAAAAGAAAGGGTCATGATACGACTACTACAATAATATCGATGTTTACTTGGTTAAATTTATGATGTGTGTTATTTTTGTCATCGACCTAATCTAAGAATGAATTTAATAATATTTTGGATTTATTTAAAGGTATAAATGTGTGACCTATTTGGATATGATCATTTAGGTAGGTATGATTTATAATAGTGGCAGATATTTGGTATGGTATTGGTGCATTTATATTTGGAAATTTATCTTGAGGGTTATAAATGGGGACTGACGATTTTATCTTAAGCTTTAAAAGGTAGATTGAAACTAGGATGACAAACTTATAGGGAAAGAAAGTCCTATGGAGTATACTTGGGTGAACTAAATTGAAGATTTTAATAAGAAAATGCTTATAAAATTGAGTTAGTCCCTTAAATTTGATTAGTATACCTAAGTTTAAGGTGGCATGTCAAGGAAAAGGTTCACTTCTTGATGATGAAAAGGTCTAGATAAGCGTGATGGTAAAAAGAGAAAGTGATATATGACCTATATGATTTATGTCTATTGAACTAGTATTGAAAATTCCATTTTTGAATAAGTTTTAGTGACAACAATGTTTTGAAAGTGTTTCAACGGTTCTGATATCGAATTTAGTATTTACTTAAGAGTTTGACACTAGGCCTAATCCTAATTGAAAAATGATTGAAATTATTTTCTTTATTTTGTTTCCAATTCTATTAGAAAAAGAATTTGAATTGTAATCCTATTTGTAGTTGATTTTGACTTTGTAAGGCAAAACATAATTGTATAAATAGAGGATGGTCCTAAGAGAAAAATTGAACTACTCAGTATTCTCCTCGAAAGACATTAAGACATAAGAGAGGTTTTGATATAGCTTTCAACAAGAGAGAAGAGAGAAGAGGGAAGAAAAATATTTATTTTGCTCCATATCTTTTCTCCGACAAGCAACGTTCAGATCATATTTCTCAATTACTAACGGTTGGATCGGGATAAAATTTAAACTACGTGTTCCTGACATCTTGTTGATTGATTTAAATGGTGGAGATTTGATTCAGATGTCCACAAGATTTTTTTTTGTTCCGAACAACGACTGCGTTTGGATGGTGCTTGCATTGAAATTGTAGAGATATTGTATTTATAGTGTGTATTATGAGGTGTCTTAATGATGATAAGGGATTTGTGATGAATATTATATAATAAAGATTGTTGGTTAAACGAGTTTTGTACGGTACTAACGAATTGCGAGCATCTAATGTTGTGGTTTTTCATTATTTGATAAATAATGTGGTTGTATGGAAAGTTTTAGGAGATGTGGGGACACCACTTGAATTGAATTTAAAAGAGTTAGTCATAATGGAAAAAAAATTGTGGGACATAATGCAATCTTCAGAAAGAGGTGAATACAAGAATATTTTCTCTAATTACAAGCAAAAAAGAGGTATCATTTGGAGGTTGAGAATTGGGTTCAGTGACATGTGGTTTCATATATTTTAATATGGTCATGGTTTTAGTGTCATAGGTTTATCAAATTTTTTTGAAAGATATGATAAGATTAATGAAGAGGCGATTAATGATAAGTTAAGATATGTTAGTTTATAAGAATCTTGAAGGTATCAGTCATGTTGATAGATAAGGAGATTGAGTTACATGATTTAGTTTACAATTAAAGCTTTACATCGTGAATCTACTTTTGTGGTGGAAAGGTATGAATTTGTGAGGTAAAAATAAAACAAAATAATTTAAGTGACCAAGAATTTCCCTAATTATTGGAATGAGGTATGTGATTGTGTTGAATGTTAGCTAAAGCATGGTATGTGGAAGTAGTGGGAAGTTGACTTTAAGTGTAATTTAATAGTTTTATCTCGATGAAAAGGTACTATCACATTTGAAATTCTCTTAATGAGCTTTGTTTAGGACTAGTATTTGTCATGAAATACTTAAATAGAACGAGAGATAGTCATATTTTGAACATGTATTTGATAAGAATACTTTGATACTACTGATGATTTGGGAGTAAGGTAGATGACCAATGTAGTTATGATGATTTTTCTTTTGTATTAAAAGTATTGACTTTAGGAAAAGTAGGGTTTGATAAATCAAGTGTCTGTGCAATTATAACAGGGACTAAATTGGTGATTATGGATAGGTAGGAAATCAAATAGATAGAGTCAGATGAATGACAATGTTTATATGGGCACTATGGAAGAAGTATCTAGAGTTATTCGACCTTGGTTATGTACGTTCTTATCTTACCAACTACTTCATTCTGGGTATGGTTTAGAGTATGATTCACTTTATATGTTCGTGTGTTTTTTCAGTTCTAAGGATGAGTCTCTAGTAGCGGATCGTGTGTACCGAATATGTGATTTTCCTCCTAGTAGGGTGATATCCTTAGTTAGACTTGTTCATTCAAGTTATGGAAGATTTGGTGTTGCTTGAGTTAATTGAAGTATGCTAATTTAGGAGAATTTATAGAAGAGCTACTATAAAAATTTTTTACAGTTGTTCGATAGACTTAAGATTTAGCTCATCATCGGTATCATGTTTTGGCTATTTGTGATTGAATGTGAGGACCAATGCTTCTAGTTTTCTTATTCTTAAGGTTTGTCTATAATAGACACTAATTTTGCATTTCGATAATGTTGTTAGAGTTTTTGTATGCTTGGGTGTATTGCTCCATGAATGGTTACCAGATTATTTTCTACATGAGGTTAGATAAGTCTAGTTCTTACTTGATGAGTACCTTATATCTAAATATTTTTTTATAACTTAAGCTCGCGGAAATCTTATGTCCTGAGAATGAAATATTGCTAAGATGTGTTATGGTTTGATGCATTTGAAGTAAGAACTTGGGAGACTAAGCATTATATGCACAAAAGATAATCACACATTTTGTCGATTCTTGTACCTTTTCTTACCCTCGCCTTTTTTGATCGTTCAAGGATGAACCATGGATAAATTTGTATCTAATGTAATGACCCATTTGGTCGTTTTGAGTACTAGAGATTTTTATTTGATAAAATACTTTTTGATAGATTATAAATGTGTATTTGGGCTATTCGTAACTACAAGTATATAATTAACAGGGTATTTTTGATAATTTCTTTAGTTGATGGTTAAAAAAATAATATTAAAATTAGCAGTGGGTGGTTTTTTATCATTATTTTTATAATTAGTCAGGGTATATTAATTAGGGTATCAAACAATCTGTGGAAGGAAAAAAAAGAGAAGCGGAGAACAACAAGAGCCTTACATGAGACGTGAGGATGCGCTTGATTGTGTAGTTATGTGACTTGGTTGTGTATTATATGATTGATCTAAAATCCTGAGATTGTGGAATTTATATTCTTGAATCCTTCTTATCGAAGTGCTGCCTTGAATAAAGAAGGCTTGATGAAATATTATCAAAGAATTAAAAGTGGTGATAACAAATGATAAATTAATGATATTATTGGATTGAAGTGTCACGTTCCAACACGGTATAATTGGATCTGAGTGTCACGTTCCGACACGGTATAATTGGATCGTAGTGTCACGTTCCGACACAACATAATTGGATCGCAGTGTCACGTTCCGACACTGTATAATTTGATCGGAGTATCACGTTCGGACACGATATAATTTGATTAGAGTGTCACGTTCCGCCACAGTAACATTAAAGTAAAAGGATATTGAATTAATTTAATATACTCAATCTCAAAGAACTCATTTCTCAACGAACGTGGTGTGGAGGCATGAGTCCTCGTGAGTGGTTGATATTGTGGTTGATTACTTACTTGCCTCACTTGTCACTTGTTCATGTTGTTTGTTGCTTCTCAACAATTAAGTACTATATTTGATTTTATACTATTATTCTTTGTATATTAGTTACTATTTTGGGTTGGTCGATGATACGTACTCAGTACATGTTGCCCTGTACTGAGTCCTACTTTTTTTTTCTATGTTTTCCTTTTATTAAATGCAGCGAGTGTACCGTTGACTTCAGATTTCCCTCAGCTCTAGCTAGCCTCCCGCATATCAGGTTCCAAGGTGAGCTATTCATGCAAGCTCGTGTTGGATTCTCTCAGTCATGACATGTTGTCATATACTTTCATACACATAACATTCTATTCTTTTATTTTAGTGTATTTAATATTCTTAGACTTAGTATTGGAGATTAGATGTCCTTGATGTGGTGACTTTCAGGTTTTGAAAAATGATATTTAGTAACATTTGAGTTTCCGTGTTATGTTTGTATTTTGTAAGTTAGGTTAAATTTGTTGGTTCACCAAATTAGGAGGTTAAGTGTGGGTACCACTCATTACTTGTTTTGGTTCGTGACGTAGGACTAGAAATAGGGAATGGTTATTAATTTATTAGTTTTGGTATTAATCTTTTTACCCAATATATTGTAAATATTTATCATTTTTAACAAGGTTGAAGGTCCTTCTATTCCCAACTCCAAGAAGTCTAAATGATCTGGCCCACTTACACAAACTTTATCAGCATGAAACCACCCTTATTTCTAACATCATCCTCTTGTCCAAATACGACGTAACAACCCTAACTAAATCAGTTTTAACGAGATCTATCGGTCTTGTCCAAATCAGTCGATTAATGGTGGTGGTGCCACTCTAATCACCCACGTAGTCTTTTCCTCATTTTCAAAGCTATAGAAGGCCATTTTTGTTAAATATCTGAGCTTGAAGTTAATTTATTAATTTAATAATTCCTTACAAAATTGGCCTAACGATCCCAAAAATGAAACAAAAAAGTATCTGGCCCAACCCAAAAGTTGAATGGACCATCCCTTCGTAAATATCATCCTAGCAGCCAGGGTTCTCCAACTAAGCTTTCTTTTTCCCTCTCGAACGTCGTCGTTGGGTGCTTGCACTAACTCCTTTCTCCTCCTTATGTGACGGGATCATCTTCATCTTCCTCCTTTTCATACGACAATTCGTCTTTCTTAGCTCAATCACATGGACCACCACTTTTTCCCCTTTTCTTATATATTCTGACCTCTTTTTTCCCTTTTGCGGATATTTGCTCCATTGGATGAAATGGTTACCGACGTGGTTTTGATATAGCAGTAAAATGTCATATCTTCTGTTGTAGCTTTGAATAGAAAAGGAAAAGCTCTTAAAATTATTGGGTTCAAGCTTTCTCCTTGGGATTTTCAATACTAATGGCCTCCGAAACATCCTCCATTTCTCTTTCAGTCTGTAAAGGTAACCCTATCCCTTTTCTTTCATTTATTTTCGCCATTGATTTCTATCACTTTCCTTTGGTGAATCAATCTTTTCATTGATCTAAAACTTCAATTTTTAAATTCACTGATCTTTTTGAAGAAGTTGTTATGCCCTAAACATATATTATAAAAGGATTCCTTGTTCAACTCTTAAAATCTCTATGATCGCAAATTTTCATTATAGATCTACAGGCATGAATCATTTTAGTTGACACATTTTGTTTATGATTGTTATGCCCCAACATATCTTATAAAAGGGTTCCTTGTTCAACCCTTCAAATCTCTATGGTCGCAAATTTTCATTAATAGATCTACAAGCATGAGATCATTTTAGGTGACACGTTTTGTTTCTGAATATTTTCTTTGATGACAAAATACTTTTATTTCATAATTTTTATACATTTGAAATATTTCCATTCAAAAAAATAATACCACTATTAAATAACCATCATTAATCGTAACATTGGTAATAACGTTGATTATTCAAGTCATAAACTAAAATTTTGTAGTCATAATCCGTAAATAGTAACTATAAACATAATATCACAAACTTTTTACTTTCATAATTGATAAGATTGAACTCTAGTACTTTAAAATTGTTCCATATTACTGCTCATTTATATAAAATAACAAATCCAAAGAGCATATTGAAAATTTAGCAATGATTAGGTTATAAGAAGGTGATATTCATCACTAGTACTTATTATAGATCAATGAAAGACACTTGAAGCAAGTAAAGAAAGAATTTAAAATTTCTATCAAATACCATAATTTATACACATAATAAGCAAACAACTTAAAATTATTTCAAGCCAAAAATGTAGACAAGAAAGATGCAAGTGTACAAATACAAAAGGAGATAAAAGAAAGGATTGAACATATGAAGAACTAAAAAAAAAGAAGGTAATAAATATTTTCATTTGATTCGATAATTTTATAATTAAATAGGATTACTGGTAATAGGAGGTTGTAACAAATTCTTTCTATTTTGGAGGCCATTGGGATTGGGCATCCTTTCTTGAAAGTAATATCTCACTATGTGTATTTGTTTGTTCAGTGATAATATTCTTAATTTATTTTTTTTTTTAAAAAAGAAGAAAAGCTTGCAAAGCTCATACATTAATAACCATTTTAACAATATCTCTTTTTAAATCATACAAATTATATCTTCTCTCTTATGTTTTAACCTTGACACTTTTTTATTACTAAAAGAAAAATTACCTTATCATAAAATATTTTCCCCTTTTTTTTCACTTTGACACGATCGATTGAATCTACAACTGTCGCAACACCACTAGCTACATTCCCAACAACTCCACCATCAACCAATGCAGATGACGGTGAAGCGACAATAATCGCAAATGACATTGATCACGTCAACATGAAGTGAAAAAGGTTTTTTATAATAAGTCAAAGTTTCTAAATGGTAATGAAAATAACAAGGCTTCATTAAAGCTTATAAGAGAATTCAATTTATAAATTTAAAAATAGGAGAATGGTCGAGATTGTTATTAATGTATGGATTTGGTCTTTTTTTTTCTTTGTTTTCCCCAGTAAAAGATGTAGGCATACTTTCCCCCCAATTTCTTTTTTTAAAGACAAACCGTTTTTTTCAAATTATATCAGAATACCGTGCTATTGGAACAATTTCTGTATTTGTATGATATTTTGATAACACTACATATGTTGTTGCTAGGGTGTCAAATGGGAGGGGGGGTTGAGTTAAAATTGAAGATATTAAAATGGGTTGAAATAGAAATCAACTTTGGGCTCAAATGTGTAGGGTTCAAATGTACTAAAAATTAGGCTGGGTCTTGACCCACCCAATCTTACCCCATTAATCTCAATAATTTTAACAAAGTGATAATTAACTTTCATAATCACCATGCTAATTTCAACTCAATTTTTTAAAAAAGTGACAAATTGATATATAAATCCTAACAGATGTTAAATAGATAATAGCTCATACATTTAATAAAGGAACTTAACTTAGTAAAGAATTTTAAATGGGTTGAAATTTGATATTGAATTGGCTCAATTAAGAATTCTCCTAAAATGGGTTAGGCTTGAATGTGTTGAGATTGAACCCACTTTAAATTATCTTGAGTGTGACCCTTAAAATTCTGGGCAAATTACCTATGTTTGGGTTCTTTTTTGACACCCGTAGTTTTGCTATAACAGAGGAACATGCACTACGATTGTCAAATTTGTACTTTATCTCACTACAAAAAAAATGATCATTAGCGGCAATTGACACTCTTTGGATATGTTCCTAAAGTCATTAGCGACATTAGTTCTAATGGCACTTAACTAATTCCGGTAAAGACTTTAACACTCTTTATTAATGTCAATATTTAATGCTGCTCAAAGTTCTTTTTGTTGTATTGTCTCACTATACTATTTGTTTCAAAGTATGAGATGAGCTTCTTCTTTTTGGATCATACTAGATGACCACCCACCGGTTGTGTATCGTAGTTCAAGATTAGATCTTGAAGTGTATTTCTATGCAATTCCTGATGGTGGGAGTTAAGTATTTTGCTATAACATATGGTGTGAAATTTAGATTCATTAATGTGGTAACATCTAATAATTTCTGAATTTCACATATGACGTAGCCGCTTATGCCATTAAAGATGAAAGAATTAACGAAATTCATGTAGAAGGTTTGGAGGTGATTGTTGCTTTTGATGTAGTAGTTAGACTGCTGAGAAAGTTTTTAGTTGGACATAGTGTTATACATATATTTGAAAATATGGTAAGTTTAATACTTTTTGACTGAAGCTGAATTTTCTAAATGTGTTTTTAAAAAGTATATGTTCTACTTCCTGTACTATGCAAATATCTCTTATGATCCGTTAGCGGAGTCCTGGGCTGATAAACTGTAGTCCTAAAAGTTTTAGCCTTCTAGTCCTACACCAGCTTCCCAAGATGCAGTTTCTGATTATTCCTTTTCTATGAACCGAGCCCCTTACGTAATTGTGAAACTGAGATGGACTCTGAACTCCCGCGATATGGATAGAATCCTAGACTTTGTGGCATACATACATTTGTGGCTGGTCGAACGGACCTGTGTTACTATATGAGCAGCTCGGCTAGCCATAGAAGTATGTATGTCACCAAGTCCAGGATCTTGTCGTAGTTCAGAGTCCATTAATGATTAAGTAAGGGTCTGGTTTCATGAAAAAGGAATAATCAGAAACTGCTCCAGCTTGGGATGCAGGTGAAGAACCAGAAGGTTGAAACTTTGAGGACTGTGGTTTATTAGCCTAGGACTCCGCTAACTAATCATAAGATTTATTTGCATTGTAGTGGCAGTAGAACATGTACTTAGTAAAACTACATTTAGAAAATTAATCTTCAGTCAAAAAGTATCAAACTTACCATCTTTTCTAATTCAGGTATCATACTATGATCAACCGAAACTTTCACAGTAGTCTAACTACTACCTCAAAAGTATCAAGCACCTTCAAACCTTCTCCATTAATTTCAATAATTCTTTCATCTTTAGTGGCATAAGGGGCTACACCATCTATGAAATTCATAAATTATTAGATGTTACCACATGAGTGAATGTTCTGTGTCACACCATATATTATACCAAAACACAAAATTCGCACAATCAAGAATTACATAAAAATACATTATAAGATCTAATCTTGAACTAAGATTCTTAACAAGTGGGTGGTTAGATGGTATGATTCAAGAAAGAGAAGCTTATCTCATACTTATCATTGAGTGACATAAACCACAATTTCACAATCGTAGTGCATGGTCGTCTGTTATAGCAACAACATATGCTATCTCAAACTTTGAAAGTATTCATTGAGTGAGATACATATATATACATATATACATACATATATATATATATATATATATATATATATATATATATATATATATATATATATATAGATATAGATATAGATATAGATATAGTCATCTTTAAAATACTTTCTACCAGAATTCATGATATCTTGGAGATAAGAAGCTCTTGATAAATTGAAGAAATATGACTCCATGTACTTGTAAAGATTTCGGATGCAATACAAATAATATTTGGATCCCGAATTTAATCATATTTTACTATGAATTGTATGTTGTATTATCACAGTATAAGACTATACTCTAGACATAATATTTTATAGAATATCAATGTTTATTATTGAAACGACCCATTAGGTTGTATTGAATACTAGAAATTTTTATTTCAGAAAATACTTTACATTAGATTATAAATAGATAGTTTGGACTATTCGTGACTATAATTGTAAGATTAATGGGGTAGTTTTAATAATTTATTTAATAACCTATTCCTCTTGAAACATATTTTTTTAAAAAACTAGGGTTTAATATTTGTAAATGATGAATTGAAGAGGAATATTAAGAAATACACTCCTGGAAGAAAGACTTCACAAGGAGGCACAATGTAATGACCCGAACCTGAAAAGGTTTTTTTTTTGATAATTTTGAATAGTCATTTAACTATATTAATTAATTTGGGAGTAATTTAGTTATTTTTAATAATGGTTCAACTCTGAAATATTAATATAGGTTAATTCTAATAACATAAGTAATTTAGAAAACAAAAAAAAAATAAACATAGGCGGAAAGAAAATTGACATGTAGCAACGTCATCGAACAACTGCAGGTATGTTATCCTCGTGAATGAATTTTTCTTTGATATATATATATATATATACACACATAAGAAGGTTAGTATATGATGGGTAAAAAGAGAAAGAGTAATTGCCTTTGAAATTTTAAATTATTTTATAATTATTTTAATTGATGTAAAATAATAATAATAATGTAATCATTGGAAATGATTGCCATGAATATGATTGAAAATATATGTTTGGAAATTAGGATGCAGATCAGTCGGTCTTGAAATTATTGTTGTTATTTTATTTTTTTGTAAACCACCGATTTCAATTATTTCTTTTATTTTTTTCTTACTGTTACACTATGAATTTAGGTTTTTTTTTTATAGTGGGTTGACATGGAATAGAACCTGTAGTGTAGTTCTGTTTATGGAGTTGAAAACATAATGTAAATAAGAAAATAAAAAAAGAGTGAGTTTTGGGTCTAGGCCAAACCTATTATAATGAGGGTGTTGTTAGTTTGAAACCATATTGTGAATGTGTAATTGAATAGATTGCATCGATTAATAAGCTCAAAGAAAAGGGAAGGCTAAAGTCCCGAAGTAATTGTTTGACTATTTGAGGCAAGTGAATTTTTAAACTCTTGTTAAACGTATGAAATTCGTGTATTTACTTGTGTTGTGTTGAGAATGATTTGGAGACTTGTTTCCTATTTGTTGGTGTTGTATTCCTTGTTGCAAATTCTGCTTTGTTATCAAAATCGTTATCTCATCATATTATTTTAGTATGTAATTCACACTGCATTTGAAACATGGTTGTGATAAGAGTTATGTGATAAGAGGATGTACCATTTCGAGGGTCGTATCACACGCCGCGATGGATATTATATTTCTAGGGACGTATCACCCGCTGCGAAGGTTACTATAATCGAGGGCCGTGTCGTGCACTGTAACAGATGAATGGACAAATATGTCCCCCAAGGGTACAAGATTGAGAGACAACGCGTGTGTATTGTTAGTGAAGACATGCATCACTATACTTGACATTGCATCGCATGACATTACACATTTTTATTATTGGTGAACTTGAATACGTGTTTTGCTGATCTTGTTAGTTTTTCTCTGTGAAAATTGTGACTGTTGAATATTGAGTTGTTATTGAGAATATGTAAATTAATAGAGTGTGATTATTGAGTTATGTGTTTGGTATACTGTGAGTTGTTCCTAGTGTGGAGGTTCAGACAGGGTGTAAGGAGTGCCCATATTTTATTTCCTTTACTTGTGTTTAGAGTTTTGCTTGTTGGGTACCGCGTGGTTTGGTACTCACCCATTACTTCTTCAAATTTTTGTAGGTTACAAGCCTGAATTTTCGTCATACCTTCCATTCTCTTCGTTTTCGAGACATCTTGTGGAGGATTGTGAGGTAGCTGCTTGTCATCTAAGCAAACTTTCCTACTCCAGTTTATGACTTTGTTTTTACTTGAAAACAACTTCATGTTAGACTCGTATTTAAATTTCAATTCTCGTATTTACATTAGAGGGGCTTGTGCAGTACCAGGTTTTGGGAATTGAGAGAATTATTTCTGTATTAGTAACCATTATCAGACTTTAGTTTTATTTCTGCATTTTATCAAAATTATTGGGTTAGGATGACTTGTCTTGGTGGGATAAGACGAGTGCCATCACGCCCATTTTTGGGTCGTGAAAAAATGGTATTAGAGCCCCAGGTTCATAGATCTCACGTGTATACTACCCAAGTCTATGTAGAATCTCAAAGATCAGTACGGAGACACCTGTACTCATCTCTGAGAGGCTTTAAGGATTACTAGGAAACTTCCTTTTGTTCATTCTTTCTCATCGTGCGTAGTTACCTTCTTTAGTACTAAGTTGTTGTATACTCTTTTGACAGATGATGGGGACTAGAACTAATGTTACTTGTTGTAGAGGGGCGGCACATCCCAAGGCAGTTGTTGAGGCCCCAGCTAGGGGTAGGGGTAGATCTCGATCTAGAGGTCGTGCTAGTAGTACTACAGTAGCTTGAGGTCGTAGCCGTGGAGCAGTGCCAGTGTGAGGATGTGCTAGAGAGGTCTCTCCAGAACCTAAGATTGATGATAGAGAGGACCAGGTTCCTCTAGAGCCTATAGTCACACCTTTGCTTCAAGATACACTATTGAGGGTGTTAAGTGTGCTAGAGTTTTTCTCAGGGTGGTGGTGCGACTGCCACACCACATGACTCTCGTACTAGAGAGGGGGCACAGACTCAAGAGCAGCAAGAATATCTAGTTGTTAAGGATGCGGTGGGGCAACTACCAGTAGATCTCACAGTTCAGAATGACGTTGCACTAACAGTTAGGGGTCAAGTTGCACCGATGGTTGTTCTGACAGAGGATGAGCAGTGTAGGTATGAGAGATTTCAAAAGATGGACCCAACTCAGTTTTAGGGTAGGAAGAGCGTGGATGCTCATGAGTTCCTAACTACCTACCGAGAGTTACTAGAGGTGGTTGGATTAGCTGAGTCACATGGGGTTCTATATGCTACACTCCAGCTTCGTGTACCAACGAGAGACAGGTGAAGGACTTATTCGGGGGTTTTGCCGTTGTATCTCCTCTAGTGACTTGGGAGCAGTTTTCTAGTGTATTCCAAGATCGTTTTATCCCTTGGAGCATGAGAGAAGAGAGTCTCTTGAGGTTTGAGAGTCTGAGACAGGATGGTTTATCAGTTACAGAGTATGAGGAGCCTTTTTGCCAGTTGTCTAGGCATGCGTTGGCCACTATTCCAAATGAGACAGACATGATCCACATATTTATGAATGGATTGACTTTCTCTATTAGATCAGTTGTGTTTCGGTCATCTAGGTTGGGGGCTACTTTCCAGTCCATTGTGAGAGCCGCCAAAGAGGCGGAATTGATAAAGAGAGAGGATTTTGTGAACTCTAAAAGGGCTCGTATATTAGGTCAGTTTCATGATGACTCATTTGGAGGTAGGGGATCACAGAGAGTGAGTGGTTCTTTTCAGCAGCGGGGACCTATTCATGCATCTATGTCGACATTTGAGGGTTTCCAGACATCTAGGGGTTCCTATAGCCCGGGTCAGGGCTCGCATGGTTCAAAGCAAAGACCTAAAGGGCGAGGAAATTATAGTGGGTTTTCAGGGTCCACACAGAAGTTTCCAGGTCAGATATTTTGTTTTACTTGTGGAGATCATGATGACCTAATACGGAAATGTACTTCTCAAAGGGGTCGTGATGGGCCTCGACCTAATTCTTCATTCCAAACTAGACCACCAGCACCACAGGGTAGAGTTCGTGGCAGATTTCAATCAGGTAGAGGTGATAGAGTTTCTAGTAGTGGTGTTGCAGCTCAGCAGAGTGGGGGTAGAGGTACCACCCAGGCTGGAGGTGGACGAGGATGCCATTGCTATGCTTTCCTAGGAAGACCTGAGGCAGAGACCTCTAATGTTGTTATTACAGGTATCATCCCAGAATGCCATCGACCTGCGTCTGTGTTGTTTGATCTAGGTTCTACATTCTTTTATGTGTCTACGTATTATGCTGCTGGATATTGAATGATATGTGATAACATGACTGTACCTATTTGTGTTTCTACACCCGTGGGTAAGCCCTTAGTGGTGGATCGAGTGTATCGATCCTGTCTTGTTTCTTTGACTGGGTATGACACTTGAATAGACTTAATCATTCTGGGGATGGTAGAATTTGATGTTATCTTCGGTATGGATTGGCTTTCTGCTTAGCATGATGTGTCCTTGATTGTAATACTTAGGCTGTGACTTTAGCAATGCCTGGTGATACGAGGGTTGAGTGGAAGAGTGCTAGTGGTTCTTATCCTAGCAAGGTCATCTCTTTTATCCGTGCTCAAAGATTGGTTGAGAGGGTGTGTTTGTCTTACTTAGCTTTTATTTGGGATACTAGTGTTGAACCACCTCCCATGGACTCTGTTCCCGTGGTTCAAAAGTTTCTCGATGTATTTCCTTCTGATCTTCCAGGTGTTCCTCCCGATTGGGATATTGATTTTGATATTGACTTAGAGCCGGGCACTAATCCTATTTCTATCCTTCCATATCGTATGGCCCATGCAGTGTTGAATGAATTGAAGGATCAGTTTCAGGATTTATTGATTAAGGGTTTTTATTCGCCTTAGTGTATCACCTTAGGGTGCCCCTGTATTTTTTGTGAAGAAGAAGGATGGGACTATGAGAATGTGTATTGATAACATAAAGTTGAACAAAGTAACAGTGAAGAATAAGTATCCTCTTCCATGTATTGATGACTTATTTGATCAGTTACAGGGAGCATCATTGTTCTCTAAGATTTATTTGAGGTCTAGGTATCACCAGTTGAAGATTAGGGCATCACATATCCCTAAGAAAACTTTTTGGACTCGTATGGGCATTATGAGTTCCTAGTGATGTCCTTCGGATTTACTAATGCCCCAGCAACATTCATGGAGTTGATGAATGGGTGTTTCGACCATACCTTGATTCTTTTGTGATTGTTTTCATAGATGACATCTTGGTTTACACTACAACTGAGGAGGAAAATGTACGATACATGAGGATTGTACTTCAGAGGTTGAGAAAAAAGAAATTGTATGTCAAGTTCTCAAAGTGTGAGTTCTGTCTTTTTTCTATGGCATTCTTGGGACACGTGGTGTCCAAGGAGGGCATTAGAGTCGATCCGACCAAAATTGAGGCATTAGAGGCTGGACACGACCTACTTCACCTACTGAGATTCGGAGTTATGTGGGATTGGCAATCTATTATCAACAATTTGTTCAGAGTTTATCTACTATTGCAGCTCCATTAACTAGATTGAGTCGACTTGATGTGCGTTTTCAGTGGTCTGATGAGTGTGAGCAGAGATTTCAAAAACATAATACTTTCTTGACTTCAGCTCCTGTGTTGGCTCTACCTGAGGAGGGTGTAGACTTTACAGTGTATTGTAATGATTCAGAAGTTGGATTGGGTGGTGTGTTGATGCAGAAGGGGAATGTGATTTCTTATGCTTCTAGGCAATTGAAGTCTCATAAGAAAAACTACCCTACTCATGATCTGGAGTTGGCGGCTGTGGTATTTGTACTTAAGTTATGGCGTCATTATTTGTATGGAGTGCATTGTGAGATATTCACTGATCATCAGAGTCTTCAGTATATCTTTAGTCAAAGAGATTTGAACTTCAGGCAGCGGAGATGGCTTGAGTTGCTGAAGGACTATGATGTGACCATTCTGTATCATCCAGGGAAGGCCAATGTTGTGGTCTATGCTTTGAGTAGGAAAAGTCATAGCATGGGGAGTCTTGCATCTCTTAGTATTGAGGAGAGACCATTGGCTAGACATGTTCAGATGTTAGGTAACAGTCTTGTCCGATTGAAGAATTCAGAGTAGAGTGATGGGATGATTGTTTTTATTGAGGCTCGATCTTTTTTAGTCGAGCAGATCCATGCACACCAGTTTAATGATGAAAAGTTATGTCTCATTCGAGACAAAATATTGAGAGGCGAAGCTAAGCAGGTTGTTCTTGATTCAGATGGTGTCTTGAGGATCGGAGGCAGGACTTGTGTGCCCAAGACAGGTGATTTGATTAGATTTATTCTTGAGGAGTCCTATTGTTCTCGGTATTCCATCCATCTGGGAGCAGCAAAGATGTATCATGATCTTATTCAGCATTACTGGTGGTGTGGGATGAAGAGATATATTACAGACTTTTGTTTCGAGGTGTTTAACTTGCCAGCAGGTCAAATGTGAGCATCAGCGGCCCGGTGGTGTATCTAAGAGGATAGTTATTCCTACTTGGAAGTAGGAACGGATTACTATGGACTTTGTTGTGGGTTTTCCTACCACAGTGGGTGGTTATGACTCTATTTGGGATGTTGTTGATAGGATGACCAAGTCTGCCCAGTTCATTCCGATTCGGGTGAAGTATACGGCAGAGAAGCTAGCCGAGCTATACATTACTCAGATTGTGCGATTACATGGAGTTCCTGTTTCTATCATATCAGATCAAGGTTTATAATTTACTTGTCACTTCTTTAAGGCATTACAGCATGATCTGGGTACTCAGTTAGATATGAGTACAGCCTTTCACCCTCAGACAGATGGTCAGTCTGAGCAGACGATTCAGGTGTTAAAAGATATGCTCCGAGCGTGTGTGATCGATTTCAGAGATAGATGGGATCAAAATTTACCCTTAGCGGAGTTTGCCTATAATAACAGTTAACACTCTAGTATCCAGATGACCCCATTTGAGGCATTGTATGGAAGACGGTGTAGGTCTCCGATTGGTTAGTTTGATTCGGCGGAGATGTAATGACCCTTATTGTCATTTTTAGTGTTTTATCTTCTGTACATCGTTTAGAGCGTTCCTATAGCGATTCCAAGTCATTTATGACTTGCTGGGACTGACAGATTGGTCACCTGGTCATTCGTTTGGTTATTGTGTGAGTTTTAGTATTTTTGGAGCTTATGAACCTTGAACGATCATTTTTGATCAAAAGTTTAAGAAGATGACATCAGAATCTAATTCTGACGATTCCATCAGTTCCGGAAGGGTCATTTTAGTCTAGTAGCATTGTCGACATGACTCCCAAAGTTTTCAGTGTGAGTTGGTGGGATTAGGCGTTTTAACTTTAAGTTTAAAGGCTAAGTTTGACTTTAGTCAACATTCTGAGTAAACGCGCTCGGATGAGAATTCCGTCAGCGCGGTTAGCTCTGGAATGTCTAGTTTGGTTTAGTTTGACCCTTCTTTCGGGTTTTGAGGTTTTTGATATTTTTCCGAGCCCTTTTGTGGTTTTTGACTTAAAATGGCCAATGGAAGTGGGACCCACATTTTATCGAGATGACCTCTGATGAAAATTTCGACTGCGCCTTTGAGTCCGGAATGTCAACTTTGGTAGGGTAGCATATCTATTTTATTTTTATCAGGGTCCGAACGGATTCCGAGCACCCGTCGGAGACTTTAAAGAAAGTAGGCAAAGCTGAATCTGGTGCAGCCCCTATAAAAACCCAACTTTCAGCTTTGTGTCTTACTTTGGAATCTTGATATCTTGAGCTATACAACTCCAAATTGGGCGATTCAAAAGGCTAAGTTGTGAGAATTTTCGAGGGAAACGCATTGGTGAGCTTGGAATATGATTTGGGGACCCGATTTGAGGTAAATTTTGGGTTTTAACTGCTGTCATAGCTCATTTTCGAGCACAAGTTTTGGGAAATTTTAGAAGGTGATTTCTTGGGCATTTTAGGTCCGAATCAAGTGATTCAAGAGCCTATATTGTGGGGTTTTTTGTGAGGATCGTCGTGGTGTGGTTGGTTTTGGCGTTTGGAGCTTCATTTTTGGTAAAATCTTGTAAGTAGCTGCTGCCATAGTTGCTGATTTTTAGCTTAGAATTTGGGATCTTTTGTTGCATGTTCATGTTGGGACTGTTTTGAGTCCTGAATTGTGCTCCATTCTAGTATACAAGTTTTGAGAGTTATTTAGGACTTTTATTTGGGGTTAATTCGGGATTTCTCAACGCGAATCCCCTTTTTCCATTTTGACCGTGAAATTGACCCATCTCCGTTTCTTGCGATTTTAATGTTTAAATGACTGTAATAACTTTGTGACTCTATTTCTGATAGTGTATCAACGTTTCGAGGCCTTTTAGAAAGTAAAAGATTCGGGGAGTGAATTTTGGAGCGCGCGTGATCTGCGTTCAGTTAGGCTATGGTTTCTCTTCTTAGATTGAACTCGAACATGTGAATGCATGTTGATTAGTTGGGATTTGGGTTGGGTAGTTATTGGATCATGCATAGGTGTTACAAATCATATTTTCGCCCTTTTCCTGAGAATTATCGGGTAACTGTGAGCATGTTTATTGTTATTAATTGACCTTCTTTGCTATATGAATTACTTGTATGTTTGAATTCTGGTTGTCAGAAGTATGTTGGGCCTTAGTTTAGGTTTGACTAGGGTTTTCCTTAGAAATGCATGGTTCAAAGTCGGTAGGACTTAGTTTAGCCCCGACGTCGCTCGGCCGGCTTAAATCCTTGTAGACTGATGTAGCAGACTTGAGTCTGGCCTTCTCTGCCTACCGGTTTCAACCTTAGGATGGCATAGTCTGGGCATACTTATTCAAAGAGTATTTCTGTAGCAAACTTTCTAAAGATGGTTATTATAATATTATTCAAACATGATAAACAATTATAATTAACAAGAGATTTTCAGGAATAAATTAATTTAGCTACTCATGAATATAAAATGGTATACCTGTTTTTGTAGATCTTCCGACATAGTTGATTTGTTTTCCATAGTTATTTAACTAACTAGCTCTGATACCAATGTAGGGGGGTGGAAGCGGGTAGGGGGGTTGAAGCGGATTTATGATTTGAGAGTAGAGAGTAGAGAAAAGATTGTTAGCTGAAAGATTGATGATTTTATTTATGAGGGGAAACCCTCTATTTATACACAAAATTTACAGACTTTTGGCCAAAAGATGGCCGACACATACTTTACACTTGGCCTTTTTATATTCGGCCGACACAAGAAAACAAAATACTTACTATTACTACTTTACATAATGGCCTCTTCTTTATTTATGGCCGACATACACACTGTTTTCTTTATGACTTTTACAATTGGCTTTTTACAGCCGACACAATACGACAAAAATAAAAATTATTACTTTTTACATATGGCTTATATTCAGCCGACACAAAATTTTAACAAAATTCAAAATACTTTTTTTTTATTCGATTTGAACATCTGGTATGACATTATCTTCTCCTTGACATTTTGAACATATGTGGTCGGGGTATTTTTGTCCAATAATTTTGCAATATCTCGTCAATAATTCTTCTGAAATAAACCCTTTCCTTAATGCTCTGGTTGTCGGTTTTTGCTCTGGCTTGAGTAGACTAAGTATCCATTGGCGTATCTCTTCCATATCTTGTTCTCTGATTTCTTTAGAATTTGAATATATCATAACTTGTTCTCGTACATAATAGCTCCATACTGAATTTCCGTTTAAATAATTGTTGGTTAGTTCATTTAGGATAGTTGCTATCCCTATAACTCTTTTGTTGGCGTAGAATTCTGGTATCTCAACCCTTTGTATTTCTTGTTCTATTCCGATATCTTCTGGAATTATCATGTCTCTGGTCAAACCAATTTTTATGACTTGTATAATTGGTTTTATCTCATCAAATAATATCTCTGCTGGTGCTGAATAAAACTTTATATAAAACAATGTTCCTTTAGTAATTCTTTTATAGTTCATAAAGGCTTTGTATAGCTCTGGTATGGTAGATATTTCATCTCCTGTTTGGGTATAAACTGTACTAAGTAATCCATAACTATAACATGTTTTTACAAGATTTGCATTGGTACCTGGTTGTGCTATTAACTTATTATATCCTTGTAGCTTTTGGGTTATAAAATCAGTATTAGGGTCTTTGGTAGTTGGAGATCTAGGTGTTGAGTTTAAATAATTTTGGATTTTATAAAGGTTTTCAATATATGAGCGGGTTATGTGGTTGTAGGCTTTTTTATCTTGGTTAAAACTTTCTGAGTAAGTATGTATTTGTGGTGGTATAAATAATGAGTCTTTTTGGTTCTTTGGAATAAATGGTTTATCGAAGATTTTGTTCATATTTAAATTTGTATATCTTATTCCACTGGCTCCTTTTGTTGTAGATGTGCTTGCTGTAGCTGCATTTAAACAAACATTGTCATGGGTTTTATGGAGTTTCCCAACGTCTCCTTCTAGTTCTGGCTTTTTACCGTCCGCCGAACGACGTAGCTCCGCATTTTTAGAGTCATGCTGCTGACTGTTAGCTTTCAGATTTTGTAACTCTTTTCCCATACTGTCCACCTTCGTAGAAAGTGTAGTAATTGCTTTGAGTATTTCTTCTATCGTATCTTGTTCAGTTTGAGTTCCTTTTTCTTGATAGGTAGTCTGCAACACGGTTCTTGTCAGTCTTAATTATTTCAATTGTAAATGTAAAATTTAATATATTTAATACTAATCTCCTTATTTCCTTTGTTGTAACTGAATCATCTAACTTTTTTGTTATCCACCATTTTACTTGTGTGTTATCTGTTCTTACAATAAATTTATTGTAAACAATATATGGTTCAAATGCTAATAAACACTTATATAATGCGAATAATTCTTTTCTATTTATTTCCCATTTTATTTGTGCTTCTGTATAAGATCCTGAATAATATCTACAATGGTGTTCTATTTTTTCTTTTTCATATTTGTATTTTAAAACTCCTCCGTAACTATGATCACTCGAATCTGTTTCAACAATGTAAGTGAATGTTCTATTTTCATCAGGAAAATATAGTTTTGGTAATTTTTTACATAGATTCTTAATAATTTTTATATGTTCTTTATCTTTATTATCGAAATGATATTCTACATCTTTTTTAAGTTTTTTATGTAGTGGTTTTAAATGTTCTGCTAATTTTGGTATATATTCTCTTACCTGATTTACTAATCCTAGAAAGGATTGTAATTTCTTTTTTGTATCTATATTTTCATCAATAGTAATTATTTTTTGTACTATATGAGTTTGCATTTTTATTCCATTTTTATCTATTTGTATTCCTAGAAATTCTATTTGTGATTTCATAATTTCTACTTTTCTTTTACTCAAACTTATACCTGTATTTTTTACTATATGTATAAATTTTTCCAATAATCTTATATGTTCATCTTGTGTTCTAGAATATAACAATATGTCATCTATATATACAATACAGTTTTCTAGCTGGTTAAAACAGTTATCCATAAAATGTTGGAATCTACCAGGTGCATTTTTATATCCAAAGGGTAAAACATTCCATTCATAGAAACCTTGCGGTACTGTGAATGCTGTTAATTGTTTGGATTCTTCTTCTAGTTTTAGGTGGTAAAATCCTGATTTACAGTCAAATTTGCTAAAATAATTATATCCTTGTATTTGTCTTATTTTTAGTATTTTGTTTGGTATCGGATAATTGTATGTTTTAGTTTTAGCATTTAGATTACGATAGTCTATGAACATTCTACTTTTACCTCTTTTTTGTTCACTATGTTTTATAACTATAAATGCTGGACTTGTGTGTTTACTATTACTCTTTTGTATGTAATTATTTTCTAATAATTCATCTATATGTATTTTAAATTCTTTTAAATCATCAAAGTTATATTTTAATGGTTTCTGTGTTATTATGCTATTTTCATCTATTAATTCAATTTTTACTTTTGTCTTATGTTTTTCCCATCCTTGTAATGGATCTTCACTATATAATTGTTCTAGTTGTTCATTAATTAATTTGACTTTGTCTATAGCAAATATAATAATTTCTAATTGCTTTATTTGTTTATTATTTATATTTTCCATTTCTTGGTTTATCTTTTCACTTCCTTTTATCCATTCTATAGGTTTTCGTTGTTTATTATTTACCCTTTTTGCTCCTATCTTATTTCCGCATGGTGTAGTAAGCCACCAATGTGTTTTTGTTATTATGTGTGGATAAAATCTATCTAGAAATGGCATTCCTAATAACATATCTTTTGTAGTAAATTCAAAATTATACATTTCTTCTATTGTTAGTATTTTATCCCATATTTGTATTTTTATGTTTTTTGCTTTGTATTTAATCATACTTCCTTCATTGTTAAATCCTGTTACTACCATAGGTGTTTTTAATTTTTCCCATTTATCTTCTGGTAAGCAATTATATTTACATATATTCGCTTCTGCTCCTGTATCTATCATAGGGGTATAATATCTGTTGTGATATCCTTCTACTATAATTTTTGCAAGTATAAATATTTTCATTAATCATTTTGTCCTTTTTATAATTATTTTCTTATTTTGGCAAGTTATTGTTAATTGTTCATTTTCTATATTGTATGGTTTGACTTTTTCTAACCATTTTATTCCTAATGTAATATTATGGTTTCCTTGGTATATTTTGAATTGTATTACTAAGGGTATTCCTCCTATAATTATTTCTTTTTCTGTTGTTTCTTCATTTGTGTTTACTATCTCACTAGGTAGTCCAGGGCATGTATATCCTGTTTTTATAATTTCTTCTTCTAATACTAACTCTCTTGTTATATAATTTTCTTTTTGTCATGTATTTATTAATATTTTATATTTTCTTTGGTCTATTATTCCTGTTATGAAATAATGATATGGTGTTATTTCTTCTTTATCTAATAAGCTTTGGGGAATTTCATATTTTCTTTTAGATGTACTCATCCTTGATGAGGTAGCTCTTGTCAATGTATTTGGTACGCTTGAAGTGCTTAATCTTTCTTTTAGTATCTCTAAATCTTCTTCTATATCAATTTCTTTTGTATTTGGTACGCTTGAAGTGCTTAATCTTTCTTTTACTATCTCTAAATCTTCTTCTATATCAATTTCTTTATAGCTATAGTCATTATTGTCTATTACAGTAATTATTTTTTCAAAAGGATTTTCTATTTTTATTTTGTTAATTTTATTTCTTGCTGTTATTTTATGCTTCGTTGTTAATATATATAGATTTTTACATCTTGCTGTAAATATTTTGCTTCCTGGTGCTAGTTCTATCCCAGACATTTTCCAATATAGAACTAATGATCTATCTATATTTTTATCTGTTAATGATACTGTATAATTGGCACTTATTGTAAACTTAAATTTTTGATATATCAAGTTTCCTTTTACTGCACTAATTACGCTTTTTTCTATAGGATGTACAATTCTATCATCTGCTAAGTATATTTCTATAGGTGTATCTATTCCTTCTCTAAAGCAGGCTTTTATTAATATTTCTGTTCCTCCTAAATGTAGGTATTTTATTGGTGTTTTAGCTTTTATATCTTGTATTTCTTTGTTTATCATTCTTTTATTTATTATAGGTATATATGCTTTTCCTTTTGTGTATTTACAATCTATGATATGTTCTTTTTGACTAACTACATAATATTCTTCTTTTTGTCTTTTAAACCAATTTCTTAAAATAGGTATTTCTAGTACTTT
This sequence comes from Solanum chmielewskii, assembly GCA_027704785.1. NCBI lineage: Eukaryota > Viridiplantae > Streptophyta > Magnoliopsida > Solanales > Solanaceae > Solanum > Solanum chmielewskii. The sequence continues at coordinate 32,671,502 of JAKWIX010000318.1, forward strand.
TTCAACACTTAAATCTAATTCTTTTCCTTTTATTTGTTCAAATATCGTATTATCAAATATGATTTTCTGTTCTGATGATTCTTCATCTTGATATTCTTCCTTAGATATTATTTTTATTTCATTTTCAGACATTATATTTCTTCATCTGTTCGTTATTATCTATGTTAATATTTTCTTCTTCATTCTCAGTTTCTATATCTGATACTTCATATATACTATCATTTTCACTTAATTCATAATCTATGTATTCTATTTGCATATATTTTTCATTATCTATAATTAATTCTGCAATTTGTTTTCTTTTTGGATTTTTGGGTAATTTACAATCTTTAGCTATGTGTCCTATCTTTCCACAATTATAACAAGTACATTGGGATATCTTTCTTTTTGGTCTGTATGGTCTTTTTATTTTATGGTTTTTTACATAATACCTTCGTCTTGGTTGTTTATATTTGTATATAGTTTTGTTTTTTCTATAATTTTTATATCTTTTAGATTTTTGTTTTTCAGTTGTGCATCCAAATTGTGGTGCCATTTTATTTTTGTAACATGATAAATTTTTATTTAATACTTTTTCCATTTTTAATCTTTCTTTTTGGTTTTCACATAGTTGTATGAACCATTGATTTAAAAATTTTATTCTAGATCCTAAAGTATCTACCATTCCTTCATTATTCCAATCTTTTATTACGTTTGTACTAAATGGTTCTGGTAATTTTGTATAATATTGTCTGAAAGCTAACAGTCAGCAGCATGACTCTAAAAATGCGGAGCTACGTCGTTCGGCGGACGGTAAAAAGCCAGAACTAGAAGGAGAGGTTGGGAAACTCCATAAAACCCATGACAATGTTTGTTTAAATGCAGCTACAGCAAGCACATCTACAACAAAAGGAGCCAGTGGAATAAGATATACAAATTTAAATATGAACAAAATCTTCGATAAACCATTTATTCCAAAGAACCAAAAAGACTCATTATTTATACCACCACAAATACATACTTACTCAGAAAGTTTGAACCAAAATAAAAAAGCCTACAACCACATAACCCGCTCATATATTGAAAACCTTTATAAAATCCAAAATTATTTAAACTCAACACCTAGATCTCCAACTACCAAAGACCCTAATACTGATTTTATAACCCAAAGCTACAAGGATATAATAAGTTAATAGCACAACCAGGTACCAATGCAAATCTTGTAAAAATATGTTATAGTTATGGATTACTTAGTACAGTTTATACCCAAACAGGAGATGAAATATCTACCATACCAGAGCTATACAAAGCCTTTATGAACTATAAAAGAATTACTAAAGGAACATTGTTTTATATAAAGTTTTATTCAGCACCAGCAGAGATATTATTTGATGAGATAAAACCAATTATACAAGTCATAAAAATTGGTTTGACCAGAGACATGATAATTCCAGAAGATATCGGAATAGAACAAGAAATACAAAGGGTTTAGATACCAGAATTCTACGCCAACAAAAGAGTTATAGGGATAGCAACTATCCTAAATGAACTAACCAACAATTATTTAAACGGAAATTCAGTATGGAGCTATTATGTACGAGAACAAGTTATGATATATTCAAATTCTAAAGAAATCAGAGAACAAGATATGGAAGAGATACGCCAATGGATACTTAGTCTACTCAAGCCAGAGCAAAAACCAACAACCAGAGCATTAAGGAAAGGGTTTTTTCAGAAGAATTATTGACGAGATATTGCAAAATTATTGGACAAAAAATACCCCGACCATATATGTTCAAAATGTCAAGGAGAAGATAATGTCATACCAGACGTTCAAATCGAATAAAAAAAAGTATTTTGAATTTTGTTAAAATTTTGTGTCGGCTGAATATAAGCCATATGTAAAAAGTAATAATTTTTATTTTTGTCGTGTTGTGTCGGCTGTAAAAAGCCAATTGTAAAAGTCATAAAGAAAACAGTGTGTATGTCGGCCATAAATAAAGAAGAGGCCATTATGTAAAGTAGTAATAGTAAGTATTTTGTTTTCTTGTGTCGGCCGAATATAAAAAGGCCAAGTGTAAAGTATGTGTCGGCCATCTTTTGGCCAAAAGTCTGTAAATTTTGTGTATAAATAGAGGGTTTCCCCTCATAAATAAAATCATCAATCTTTCAGCTAACAATCTTTTCTCTACTCTCTACTCTCAAATCATAAACCCGCTTCCACCCCCCTACATTGGTATCAGAGCTAGTTAGTTAAATAACTATGGAAAACAAATCAACTATGTCGGAAGATCTACAAAAACAGGTATACCATTTTATATTCATGAGTAGCTAAATTAATTTATTCCTGAAAATCTCTTGTTAATTATAATTGTTTATCATGTTTGAATAATGTTATAATAACCATCTTTAGAAAGTTTGCTACAGAAATACTCTTTGAATAAGTATGCCCAGACTATGCCATCCTAAGGTTGAAACCGGTAGGCAGAGAAGGCCGTTTAGGGGAGTATACAAAGTTGAGGCGCTGTTAGGGTAACTAATCAAAGAAGAAAGCTGTAGTAGTGACCAGACGAGATGATTATTAAACCATTATTTTTGCATAATATGCAAGTATAATTTATTAAGAGGTTGGAAGGAATAAAATTTTAGTGAAAAATGAAAATAATAGAAATGGAAACATACCTATTAGATGATGATGTTAATTATAAGATATTACTACTCTATGTACTAAAAAATTTGAATACTGATATAAAAAGAGAAATTTATAATAAATTATTAACATATGAAATAATAGAAATAACAATCCAAGGTTGGACTGAGTTAACTATACAAAGTATACAGGATGAACTTCATTATGACATATATGATTTATATGATGATTTAGATATTGGAGACTAAATATGACTGAACATTGGCTAAGGCGATATGGTAGAAATTACAGGTTAAAAAATAAATATCCAGAAAAATTAAGTAAGCTTTTTAAAATATTATATAAAAGGTTATGATAAATAAAAATAAAAATACTAAAATAAAAAGAACTAAGATAGATAAAAAGGTGAGAAAAATATGAAAAAAATTAAAATCCTTATATATAGAATACCAATTATCACAACTAGTCAAAACAGATAATGATAAAAAATCAATTAATAAACATAATTTCAAAAACAGAATATAAATATGTCTGCTATTTGAAAAAAACAGTATGAACAGAGAAATCTATAAACAACAATTAATAGAAGAAATAATGGAACAAATAACTGAAAAAGAACAAGAGTTACAACATAAAAAAAGAAGGTTAGAAGAAAATATATTAGCAGGAGTATGTAATAAATCAATACTAGCACAAAGAAAAGATATATTAATGTTAGAATTAGAATTAGATTGTCTTGAATATGAATTACAACATAATATAATACATAGATCATAATGAACAAAGAAGAGTTTGCAGTAGACGAAAAAACATATGAAAACCAAGATGGAATGATAATAAAAATAATATTTTCAAATTTAGGAAGAAGATACAAGAAAATAGGAAATAACTTATACTTAATGCTAGAAAAAGAAACAGCAAAATTAGAAGATAGTTTAACAGCTATGGTAAGAATAACAAAAGAAAATGAAGAAATAGATAAATCAAGAGAAATTGAAAAAAATGAAAACACAAGCAAAACAAGAAGTACAAAATTTAGAAGAAAGAAAAATACAAGAATAAGTGAATTAGAAAAAGAATTAGCTAGGTTAAAATTATTATATGAAAATAAACAAAACAAAAAGAAAAAGATAAAGAGCTAGAATTAACAAATGAAATAAAACAAATGGAACAAAAACTGAATGAAGACCTAAATGAGGATATTGAAGTAAATGAAATAGATGGAAATGAAAATGACCAACAATCAGAAATAAGCGATATAAGTGAAACATATACAGAAATTCTAGAACAGATAAATAAACCAAAAAAATTAGAAATAAACACAGGAGATATGAATAGGCCTAGTACGTCAAGAGTTAAAACCCCAGATAATAGTCCCAGAAATAGTCCTAGAGTTAGTCCTAGGAGGACACCACCAACTTATTATACAGAAAGCTATCAACAATCAGACAGAAATAATGCAATATGGAACAGTAGACTAAATAAAAATTGGACACCTAAACCAGCAAATGAACAATACAATTTCTTAGATTTAGATTGTGTCGCAGATATAAATAAAGCAATATTATTATGGATAGGAAATATGTCTAAACAGTTAATAGATAACAAAATAGAAACAGCGAAAACACCAAGATACATAGAAAGAAAATTCGTAGGAACAACAAATTATGGATAGTAAATCTACCCTCGGAAAGTTTAGAAGTACTTAGGAATGATAAGAAAATTGATGGATCCGCATCAGCAACAAATATAGATATACTAGATAAATATGAATCAGCGATAAGAAATGAATTTGGAGGTATGACTACAGATATAAGAGAACAAAATAGAGAAAAAATAATAAATAAACAACTTATGACAAAATTAGCTATATGTAAAATGTGTTACTTAGAAGAATATACTTGCGCATTTAAAGAATATTATTACAAAGCTAAATATAATTTTGACGAAGCAAAAGAAATAGGAAAACAATATTATACAAAATTACCAGAACCATTTAGTACAAATGTAATAAAAGATTGGAATAATGAAGGAATGGTAGATACTTTAGGATCTAGAATAAAATTTTTAAATCAATGGTTCATACAACTATGTGAAAACCAAAAAGAAAGATTAAAAATGGAAAAAGTATTAAATAAAATTTATCATGTTGCAAAAATAAAATGGCACCACAATTTGGATGCACAACTGAAAAACAAAAATCTAAAAGATATAAAAATTATAGAAAAAACAAAACTATATATAAATATAAACAACCAAGACGAAGGTATTATGTAAAAAACCATAAAATAAAAAGACCATACAGCCAAAAAAAAAAATATCCCAATGTACTTGTTATAATTGTGGAAAGATAGGACACATAGCTAAAGATTGTAAATTACCCAAAAATCCAAAAGAAAACAAATTGCAGAATTAATTATAGATAATGAAAATATATGCAAATAGAATACATAGATTATGAATTAAGTGAAAATGATAGTATATATGAAGTATCAGATATAGAAACTGAGAATGAAGAAGAAAATATTAACATAGATAATAACGAAACAGATGAAGAAATATAATGTCTGAAAATGAAATAAAAATAATATCTAAGGAAGAATATCAAGATGAAGAATCATCAGAACAGAAAATCATATTTGATAATACGATATTTGAACAAATAAAAGGAAAAGAATTAGATTTAAGTGTTGAAAAAGTACTAGAAATACCTATTTTAAGAAATTGGTTTAAAAGACAAAAAGAAGAATATTATGTAGTTAGTCAAAAAGAACATATCATAGATTGTAAATACACAAAAGGAAAAGCATATATACCTATAATAAATAAAAGAATGATAAACAAAGAAATACAAGATATAAAAGCTAAAACACCAATAAAATACCTACATTTAGGAGGAACAGAAATATTAATAAAAGCCTGCTTTAGAGAAGGAATAGATACACCTATAGAAATATACTTAGCAGATGATAGAATTGTACACCCTATAGAAAAAAGCGTAATTAGTGCAGTAAAAGGAAACTTGATATATCAAAAATTTAAGTTTACAATAAGTGCCAATTATACAGTATCATTAACAGATAAAAATATAGATAGATCATTAGTTCTATATTGGAAAATGTCTGGGATAGAACTAGCACCAGGAAGCAAAATATTTACAGCAAGATGTAAAAATCTATATATATTAACAACGAAGCATAAAATAACAGCAAGAAATAAAATTAACAAAATAAAAATAGAAAATCCTTTTGAAAAAATAATTACTGTAATAGACAATAATGACTATAGCTATAAAGAAATTGATATAGAAGAAGATTTAGAGATAGTAAAAGAAAGATTAACACTTCAAGCGTACCAAATACAAAAGAAATTGATATAGAAGAAGATTTAGAGATACTAAAAGAAAGATTAAGCACTTCAAGCGTACCAAATACATTGACAAGAGCTACCTCATCAAGGATGAGTACATCTAAAAGAAAATATGAAATTCCCCAAAGCTTATTAGATAAAGAAGAAATAACACCATATCATTATTTCATAACAGGAATAATAGACCAAAGAAAATATAAAATATTAATAAATACATGACAAAAAGAAAATTATATAACAAGAGAGTTAGTATTAGAAGAAGAAATTATAAAAACAGGATATACATGCCCTGGACTACCTAGTGAGATAGTAAACACAAATGAAGAAACAACAGAAAAAGAAATAATTATAGGAGGAATACCCTTAGTAATACAATTCAAAATATACCAAGGAAACCATAATATTACATTAGGAATAAAATGGTTAGAAAAAGTCAAACCATACAATATAGAAAATGAACAATTAACAATAACTTGCCAAAATAAGAAATAATTATAAAAAGGACAAAATGATTAATGAAAATATTTATACTTGCAAAATTATAGTAGAAGGATATCACAACAGATATTATACCCCTATGATAGATACAGGAGCAGAAGCGAATATATGTAAATATAATTGCTTACCAGAAGATAAATGGGAAAATTAAAAACACCTATGGTAGTAACAGGATTTAACAATGAAGGAAGTATGATTAAATACAAAGCAAAAAACATAAAAAATACAAATATGGGATAAAATACTAACAATAGAAGAAATGTATAATTTTGAATTTACTACAAAAGATATGTTATTAGGAATGCCATTTCTAGATAGATTTTATCCACACATAATAACAAAAACACATTGGTGGCTTACTACACCATGCGGAAATAAGATAGGAGCAAAAAGGGTAAATAATAAACAACGAAAACCTATAGAATGGATAAAAGGAAGTGAAAAGATAAACCAAGAAATGGAAAATATAATAATAAACAAATAAAGCAATTAGAAATTATTATATTTGCTATAGACAAAGTCAAATTAATTAATGAACAACTAGAACAATTATATAGTGAAGATCCATTACAAGGATGGGAAAAACATAAGACAAAAGTAAAAATTGAATTAATAGATGAAAATAGCATAATAACACAGAAACCATTAAAATATAACTTTGATGATTTAAAAGAATTTAAAATACATATAGATGAATTATTAGAAAATAATTACATACAAAAGAGTAATAGTAAACACACAAGTCCAGCATTTATAGTTATAAAACATAGTGAACAAAAAAGAGGTAAAAGTAGAATGTTCATAGACTATCGTAATCTAAATGCTACAACTAAAACATACAATTATCCGATACCAAACAAAATACTAAAAATAAGACAAATACAAGGATATAATTATTTTAGCAAATTTGACTGTAAATCAGGATTTTACCACCTAAAACTAGAAGAAGAATCCAAACAATTAACAGCATTCACAGTACCGCAAGGTTTCTATGAATGGAATGTTTTACCCTTTGGATATAAAAATGCACCAGGTAGATTCCAACATTTTATGGATAACTGTTTTAACCAGCTAGAAAACTGTATTGTATATATAGATGACATATTGTTATATTCTAGAACACAAGATGAACATATAAGATTATTGGAAAAATTTATACATATAGTAAAAAATACAGGTATAAGTTTGAGTAAAAGAAAAGTAGAAATTATGAAATCACAAATAGAATTTCTAGGAATACAAATAGATAAAAATGGAATAAAAATGCAAACTCATATAGTACAAAAATAATTACTATTGATGAAAATATAGATACAAAAAAGAAATTACAATCCTTTCTAGGATTAGTAAATCAGGTAAGAGAATATATACCAAAATTAGCAGAACATTTAAAACCACTACATAAAAAACTTAAAAAGATGTAGAATATCATTTCGATAATAAAGATAAAGAACATATAAAATTATTAAGAATCTATGTAAAAAATTACCAAAACTATATTTTCCTGATGAAAATAGAACATTCACTTACATTGTTGAAACAGATTCGAGTGATCATAGTTACGGAGGAGTTTTAAAATACAAATATGAAAAAGAAAAAATAGAACACCATTGTAGATATTATTCAGGATCTTATACAGAAGCACAAATAAAATGGGAAATAAATAGAAAAGAATTATTCGCATTATATAAGTGTTTATTAGCATTTGAACCATATATTGTTTACAATAAATTTATTGTAAGAACAGATAACACACAAGTAAAATGGTGGATAACAAAAAGTTAGATGATTCAGTTACAACAAAGGAAATAAGGAGATTAGTATTAAATATATTAAATTTTACATTTACAATTGAAATAATTAAGACTGACAAGAACCTTGTTGCAGACTACCTATCAAGAAAAAGGAACTCAAACTGAACAAGATACGATAGAAGAAATACTCAAAGCAATTACTACACACTTTCTACGAAGGTGGACAGTATGGGAAAAGAGTTACAAAATCTGAAAGCTAACAGTCAGCAGCATGACTCTAAAAATGCGGAGCTACGTCGTTCGGCGGACGGTAAAAAGCCAGAACTAGAAGGAGACGTTGGGAAACTCCATAAAACCCATGACAATGTTTTGTTTAAATGCAGCTACAGCAAGCACATCTACAACAAAAGGAGCCAGTGGAATAAGATATACAAATTTAAATATGAACAAAATCTTCGATAAACCATTTATTCCAAAGAACCAAAAAGACTCATTATTTATACCACCACAAATACATACTTACTCAGAAAGTTTTAACCAAGATAAAAAAGCCTACAACCACATAACCCGCTCATATATTGAAAACCTTTATAAAATCCAAAATTATTTAAACTCAACACCTAGATCTCCAACTACCAAAGACCCTAATACTGATTTTATAACCCAAAAGCTACAAGGATATAATAAGTTAATAGCACAACCAGGTACCAATGCAAATCTTGTAAAAACATGTTATAGTTATGGATTACTTAGTACAGTTTATACCCAAACAGGAGATGAAATATCTACCATACCAGAGCTATACAAAGCCTTTATGAACTATAAAAGAATTACTAAAGGAACATTGTTTTATATAAAGTTTTATTCAGCACCAGCAGAGATATTATTTGATGAGATAAAACCAATTATACAAGTCATAAAAATTGGTTTGACCAGAGACATGATAATTCCAGAAGATATCGGAATAGAACAAGAAATACAAAGGGTTGAGATACCAGAATTCTACGCCAACAAAAGAGTTATAGGGATAGCAACTATCCTAAATGAACTAACCAACAATTATTTAAACGGAAATTCAGTATGGAGCTATTATGTACGAGAACAAGTTATGATATATTCAAATTCTAAAGAAATCAGAGAACAAGATATGGAAGAGATACGCCAATGGATACTTAGTCTACTCAAGCCAGAGCAAAAACCGACAACCAGAGCATTAAGGAAAGGGTTTATTTCAGAAGAATTATTGACGAGATATTGCAAAATTATTGGACAAAAATACCCCGACCACATATGTTCAAAATGTCAAGGAGAAGATAATGTCATACCAGATGTTCAAATCGAATAAAAAAAAGTATTTTGAATTTTGTTAAAATTTTGTGTCGGCTGAATATAAGCCATATGTAAAAAGTAATAATTTTTATTTTTGTCGTATTGTGTCGGCTGTAAAAAGCCAATTGTAAAAGTCATAAAGAAAACAGTGTGTATGTCGGCCATAAATAAAGAAGAGGCCATTATGTAAAGTAGTAATAGTAAGTATTTTGTTTTCTTGTGTCGGCCGAATATAAAAGGCCAAGTGTAAAGTATGTGTCGGCCATCTTTTGGCCAAAAGTCTGTAAATTTTGTGTATAAATAGAGGGTTTCCCCTCATAAATAAAATCATCAATCTTTCAGCTAACAATCTTTTCTCTACTCTCTACTCTCAAATCATAAATCCGCTTCAACCCCCCTACCCGCTTCCACCCCCCTACATTGGTATCAGAGCTAGTTAGTTAAATAACTATGGAAAACAAATCAACTATGTCGGAAGATCTACAAAAACAGTATACCATTTTATATTCATGAGTAGCTAAATTAATTTATTCCTGAAAATCTCTTATTAATTATAATTGTTTATCATGTTTGAATAATGTTATAATAACCATCTTTAGAAAGTTTGCTACAGAATACTCTTTGAATAAGTATGCCCAGACTATGCCATCCTAAGGTTGAAACCGGTAGGCAGAGAAGGCCGTTTAGGGGAGTAACAAAGTTGAGGTGCTGTTAGGATAACTAATCAAAGAAGAAAGCTGTAGTAGTGACCAGACGAGATGATTATTAAACCATTATTTTTGCATAATAAGCAAGTATAATTTATTAAGAGGTTGGAAGGAATAAATTTTAGTGAAAAATGAAAATAATAGAAATGGAAACATACCTATTAGATGATGATGTTAATTATAAGATATTACTACTCTATGTACTAAAAAATTTGAATACTGATATAAAAAGAGAAATTTATAATAAATTATTAACATATGAAATAATAGAAATAACAATCCAAGGTTGGACTGAGTTAACTATACAAAGTATACAAGATGAACTTCATACACCTGGAATGAGAAGGAACAATATCAAGGTGTTTCTGATAAGCAGTCTGTTATAGTCATTAACAGTGGTTATTAATGTTTGACTCCTGTATTTAGAGCATTTATTGTATTTGCTTATTTGGATCTCTTACCTGTAAAAGCACTAGATGTGAGTGTGCTATTTTTGAAGCTTTGGAAGGTATTAGCATCTTGAAGTGGCTAGGATGCTTTGGCTTCAGTTTGTTGCGGTATTTCTTTTTTTAAATATGGCAACTGAATGTTATTTCTGTTTTCTCTGAGTTCCAGTTGTCCAAATTTGCCTAAATGTGCCAAATAATTTGAGTGGGGTATTTCTCTTTACGCTCTAGTTGTCCAATATGGCTAGATAACTCTGAATGTGGTACTTCCTCTAAGATCCAGTTGTCTGAATTAGCCAGTTTAGAATTATCTGCTCAAAGATGTTGCTTTGGAGTAACTGTGAGTCCAGCTTTCTTCCTCTTTTCTCTTAAGTTCTTATAGCTATTATGATAGCGCTAGGACTATAAGACGTTTTTTTTGGCTAAAATACCCAAAGTCAGTTACATATAAGCGTATTTTCTCTCCTAAAGTGGAGAGAAGTTGGGAGGATGATGAATCGGTTGTTGTGGATCATGTTAAATAGAAAAGGTCTTAGTATGATATGTTAAACAGAAAAAGGTCCTGGTATGATCTCTTTGATTCCTGTTTATACATTGACATGTTGTAGTCATCTTTGCATGTTGGAAGTATTTTAATATGTATTTTGGATTAAGATTACAAGTTCTTCTTGTTATTTTGAGTGGGGGTGTGTTCAACTACGCTCGAGTGTTCTAGTCCCTAAGTACTGTCTAATGTGCTTTCTCCTAGAATATTTATTAATCTATGTGCACCTTGCTGTGTATGGGAGGATGAGTGTTCTATTAAGGTGGCAGTGTCGGTGTCTTAATTATGAGTTAAAACAGAATGTTCTAGCTGTGTATGGGAGGATGAGTGCTCTATTAAGGTGGCAGTGTCGGTGTCTTAATTATGAGTTAAAACAGAATGTTCTCAAAAAAATTGTCTCCCCTCACATGTCGAAATGCAGTTACTGAATACAGGTAATATTTTAACTATTATAGGTGTGAAGTAGCTTTCTGTTTTGGGCTGTTGATGAGTTGGGTATGTATTTTTTTGGCTTATCTCACATGCTTATTTGGTCCCTTTTGGTTTGGGATTGGTATCTGTGAATTTGTATCTTTGATGTGATAAAGCTTGAGTTCAGGGAAGCGAGGAAATACTTTTTCCCAAAAAGTGGACTGATGGATGTTTAATTCTGGAAGAAGCACTTGATGAAGCATCCCGAAATTTCATGTGTGTAGTGATGTTACTGGTGCAAAAAGTTTATATCAGGGTTCATGTTATTCTCTCTCTGTGCAAATACGTTATTGCTCTAGAACTGGAGAGTCTACTTTTTGGATATTCTATATACTTTTAGTTTTTGAAGTTGGTATGTTATTGTGGAGTTTGCGAATGCAACTTTATCATGGTAGAGATGTATTTGAGTTGTAAGATAGAATTGATTTTGTAGTAGGGTTAGTTTATTTGATGCTGCATTTTGTGTTTAGGGAATCCTTGTAATTCTGCCTGTTAAATCCCCAAGCCCGGACCAAGGAGAAGGGAAGGTGTGTTAGTATGAAATTAGTTCCATGTTCTTTTTAATTAATAGAAATGTTTCTGGAGTTACATATGACCATGGTGTCTCCCTAATCCGAGTGAGTCCCTTCTCTCTTGTCAAAACACTGTTTAGTGTGTATTTTGTTTCCATATTTGTTTTTTAATGATCCAGATGCTTTATGTTCTTTGGTTATCCAACTGGTGAGGATCTCCATGGTTATAGACAAGACATGATAAGTGTATTCAAATTCAATCGTATTCTTTTGATGGCCCTGAAAAGCGCTCCTATTCTTTTCGTGATCTTGCTACTTACCTTCTATGATTTCGTTTAGCCTACAAGTTGATTTAGTTTGGTTGGATGAATATCTGTAGGCCACGAGGTGGTCGTAAGAGGATGATAATTGTATGCTTTGTAGTTTGGTTTTGGTGTACATACCCCGTGGACCATGTTTTTTGCCATTTGGTGCTTGCATTGCAATCTGGATATTGGGAATCACCAGGTAGTAAGAAAAAGGTGCTTTTGCAATCTTATCTTCTTTGGCATCTCTAGTGATCTCTCCTGCGTGGTACGGGTTTCCACTTACCTGTTATGTTGTTTTTGTGCATGTAACCATGGGTTTTCCAGTGTTATGTTCTTTTTGTGCATGTAACCATGGGTTTTCCAGTGCATGAACTTAAAGTTTTCTTCCTATTCAATGAGTCCCTTCTCTTTGTCAAATCTACTATCATGTGGAAGTTCTGAACGATGATATTTACACTAGTGTCTGTTGTACTCTGCTGCGATAAAGTTCTTTAGTGTAGATGTTTTTTTTTGTAGGGTCCAAATGACGAGACCCCTGATTTTCATTTACACCTAAGAAGTACCGAAACTCAATTATAGATCTTCTTATGGCCCTGGGAGTTGTTCTATCTTGTCTTGCATCTCTCTACTGATCTCTCCTCTGTTTATTTTTGGAGCTCTCTCCCCCTATTGTTAACATTTTTTTGGAAAATGTGTATTATGTTCAGATATTCAATCATTTACGGAGTTGCTTTAGCCTGTTAGCCGTTGTGTAAACAGCACATTGTTTTTGCCGCAGAACATTGCCATTTGAATAGTCAATTCATTGAATCTAGAATAGATGAAGTAAAAAACATGGCTTATCTTTTGTGTAACAAGTCATGTACACTCTTTATGTTATTTATCAACACAACCAGTTTTGTGTTGCCAGAGACGGTTGATGATTTTTGGATATTTATAGAATTCAGTAGGTCTAGATTTGTTGGTACAGTTGTATCTGTGAGTTTTCTGATTTTGCTATGTAGGTATGAAGTATATCCGCGAGTTGCAGAAAAGAATGTCCGCATAATGCTTGGTCTCTTGTGTTGTGGAAGTGAGACCTGAAGGATGAGATGATAATGCAGGGCATCTCTTTATGGGTTTTGCAATTTTATTTTGAAGTTTGAATTTGCTGTCAATTCTTACTTTTGTTTGTTTCTCAAGGCATCCAAGGACTTCCTGTTTAGGTTATGCCAATCTCTTTCTGATTCTACCCGAGGTAATGATAGTAAACATATAAACCATGCAGTTTCCGTTGTTGGATATCAATAATCTTTGCAGTGCTGTAAACATCATCTCTGGTACCTGCAACAGATATATTTTCTTGCATCTTCTCCTCGGGAACACTATTCAGTAGAAGTTTCTGAGCCTTCCCTAGTATATGTTGCTCTCTATATTATTTTGTTATGACTAATTTCCTACTCAAGTCTTCTGGTTTTTATAATCTACCCATAAGCTTTAAATGGTGTGTAGGTGCTAGAGTAGTGGAATTTTAATGTGTTATATATCATAAATAAGTTTTAGTTGGCAGTGACATTGTGTCATCCAACCAATTAGTTAGGTGAGTTCATGCCAGCTAGCATGAGAAGGGATGAGATTAAGGAGTTTCTGAGAAGCGATCAGTTATGTCTTTTAAAACGGTTTTGATAATGTTTGACTTCTGTTTTTTGAAGCGTTTGTTGTATTTGCCCATTTGGATCTCTTACCTATAAAACAGCACTACACATGTGAGTGTACTATTTTTTGAAGTTGAGAAGGTATTAGCATCTTGTAGTAGCTAGGATAGTTTGGCTTCTGTTTGTCATGGTATTTCTAATCTAAATATGGCCACTGTATGGGGTATTTCAGTTCTAAATATGACCACTGTATGGCGTATTTCTGTTCTCTTTGTGCTCCAGTTCAAGTTTGCGAAATAATTTGAGTGGGTATTTCTCTTTTTTTAAGATCCAGTTGTACAATTTCCAGATAAATCTGAATGGGGTACTTCTGTTCTTCTAAGCTCCAGTTGTCTAAATTTGTCAGCCAAGAGTTATCAGCCTCAAGATATTGCGTTGGAGCAACTGTTGGTCCACATTTGTTCCTCTTCTCTCAAACACTTTTTGTTACTCCGGTAGCATTAGAATTAAAAGGGAATAATTTTTTCGGCTAAAATACATGAATTCAGTTCCATATAAGTGGATTTAATCTCCAAAAGTGGTGAAAAGTTGGGAGTAAATCGGTTGTTGTGGAGCATGTTTGACAGAAAAGGACCTATTATGATGTGGAGCATGTTAAACAGATAAACGTCCTGGAATGATCACTTGGATTCCTGTTTTTACATTGACCTATTCTGGTCATTTTTTCATGTTGGAAGTACTTAGATTAAAATTTCAAGTTCTTATTATTTTGTGGGGGTGGGTGTTCAATTACACTTGAGTGTTCTAGTCGCTCATTACTATCTAATGTGCTTTCTCCTACAATGTGTAGTGATTATTAATGTATGTGCACCTTGCAGGATATGAGTGTTCTATTAGAGCGGCAGTTTCGGTGATAGAGTTTGAACTGAGTGAGAATTGGATACTCCCAGAATAATTGTCTCCTCTCACTGTCTCACGTGTATGCAATGCAGTTACTGAATATAAGTGGTATATAGGTACTATTCTAAAAAGTATAGGTGTGAAGTAACTTTCTGATTTGGGTTGTCATGAAGAGTTGGGATCTCTTTGTTTGGCTTATCTCACATGCTTTGATTGGTGTCTTTTGGTTTGGAATTAGTATCTTGGATTTAGTAAAGCTTGAGTTCAGGGAAAACAAGGAAATACTTTTTCTCAAAACATGGACTAATGGAAGTTTAACTCTGGAAAAAGCACTTGATGAAGCACCCCGAAATCTTGATGAAGCACTTGATTCCATGTCTAGTGATGAAGCTGATGCAAAAATTTTATTTCAGGGTACATATTGTTCTCTCTTTGTGCAGATGCTTGTAGCTGTAGAACTGGAGAATATGATATCTGCATATTATATATATACTATTTGTTTTTGAAGGAGCAATGAAATTGTGGATGTCACGACGAATGCAATTCTTTATGGTACGAGATGTATGTTGAGTTGTAAGATAGAATTGATTTTGACGTAGTGGTCCAGTGTTTCTTCCATTTCACAATCACCCCTTGGGGCAATCTCATGAAAAAACTAGGACCAGTTGGAGCCATGACATTTTTGATTTCATCTGCTATGCATTTGCTCTTGCCAGGACCCGATAGTTGTCTTTTGACATTTTTACTTTTTAGCTGTGATGTATCTCTCGAGTCTCGAGTAGTATGTTGTCATTTGAACTCATGTTTTGCTCTTTGGAGCCCAAAAGTTGTCTATCATGTGACATCATCATATGTGAGAGAATTTTATTATTTTTCCAAATTAATTTGTGAGAATGCTCCGTAGTATTCTTACACAGACTTTTCTTCAATGAGGTTTGAAACAACACACCAGCACTATGAGTCTGTTTGTTTCTCCAATTCAAGATGATAGAATACAATACTTTTCTAGCATCACGACTTAGGAATTTCGATTTTGACTTGTAATTTTCTCCCTCATTTCTTTCCTGGAAGGGCAGGACCAAGTCTACTAGACTACCAAGTCTTCTTGTACAGCAACACAACAGACCCAGTGCAATTCCAAAAGTGATAGCATAAGTGGGGTCTGGGAGGGAAGGACGTAAGAAGACCATACATTTCAACTTTGAGGAACAAAAAGGCTTCTCTAGTAGATCTTGGAGGTCATTTCCCAGTCTGTTCCTCTCTGTCTTCATTTCCAAGTTGTTCCTCGACTTTTTGTGTTTATGTTTGAATACACATTTATTTGAAGATTATTTGGTTAGTTTCTATGTAATCTCACATTGTTTCGGCAACAATAGCAGTTCTCCTTGTGGTTTCTTTTCTAGCAGTGTTGATTTATCTGTTGCTGCATTTTTTGTTTAGGTGACCCCTGTAACTCCGCCTGTTAAATCAGCCGGTCCCAAGCCCGGACTAAGGAGGAGGGGAAGGTGTTCACGTTTCTAGAGTCTCCTATGAGCAATTATGGCATCTCTAATTACAAGTATCACTTATTAGTAATGTACATTGGATGAAATGTAAAGAGATGCAATTTATTTATGATCCACCTTAGCACTGGAATTGTTGTTTTCCTCATTGGTGTCTTTTGATTGTTTCCAGCACGGAATTCACCTAGGGGTTCTCGTTACATGTGCCGATTCAGGAATCACGTGTGCTATGCAATATATGAATGTCTGTTCAGGAATCATGAATGTGCTCCTCTCTTGATTGATCACCTATTGAGCTGATACTCTTTTCAACGGTTTGCTTTTTGTTTGTGATGTCGTTCGTGACTGCAGGTTAGTGTTTAGCCTTCATGTTCCTGTGTTGAACAATGTTACAACTGTGAGATGCAACGCAGGATGTTTGTTCCCGTCTTTGGTCTTTTAAGGTCGATGGAAAAACATTGGAACCTGTTTTCTCAGGAAGGTACCTAAAATTATGTGGTTTGTGAAGTTTTTACTTTTTTTTTTTTTTGTAAACATTTCAAACAATAATAGGGATTTGAAAATATCGTGATACCATATGTCAAGCTACTCTAAGGAATATCCATGTTGTCGTGTGAGGGGCATACTCTAGGCAGTATTTTTAGGCCGTTTTCTAATATATAGAAGACTACATCAAGCTGGTGTTCATCGTCATGCCTGCTACTTCATAGATTAATTGTCGTTTCCTGCTTTTATTCTTCATGCGGTGCTCCAAGATATTTCTGTCTCTATCCGCATCTGAATTTGGACGGTCTCACAACTTTGCAAACAATTTCTTCCTTCTTATTTGTGATTTTCTTTTTCCAATTTTGGGATTTCCTTCTTCCAATTTTGGGATTTCCTTCTTCCAATTAGTCTTTTTCGTGTTTAGTGAAGATTTTGTATAAGCTTTCTTTTACAGTCGGCCTATCTGATCTCAAAATCTACTTTCTGTGAGTTCCCTTTTACTTTTGATTGGGAAATTTTTTTTCCTCTATCGATGTTGCCTCTTCTGTTTAGATGGAAAGGACTATTTGGTTATAAGGGCCACCAGCAGTAGCAAGTCATTGTGCTGAACTTAAACCGACTATACACATATACACATGCATGGAACTTTTTGCTTCAATTGTTAGGTTGCGTGAGAAATTATATGTACCTTCATAGTATTTTTACGCATTTTCTCCAATAATAGGTGATAGGAATTGAAGTTTGAATGACTATCTATGAACTTGACTTAGACATAGGCTATGAAAACCCAGCTTTCCTCTTCCTCTAGCTCAATTCCTTGCATATATCATTGTTAAAAAGTTTTGCTAGTAAAGATTTTGCCCAACTAATAGAGAGCTAACTTTCTTCAAAATTTCATTGTAACATATTACTATATAATATTAGAGATGAAGTAAAAGGCTCTTAAATAGAGCAGAACAAGGTACTGCCACAAGGATATTACTGGAGTATAGTTCTCAAGCCTGACCACTCCTCCACTAGCCAAATATTACTTTATTTTCACTTAATTCAATCTATTTACACTCTCAAAGATCTACCATTAGAAGCATGTATAATACACCCATACTCATCCGATTGCATGAGTGTTTTTAGTATAAGGAGCAAGGTATTGTAATGAAGAAAAAGATTTAGTGATTGAAACAATGTCTACCCATATCCCTTCTCAAGAACCTGTTAAGTTTTTAGTATAAGGAGCAAGGTATTGTAATGAAGAAAAAGATTTAGTGATTGAAACAATGTCTACCCATATCCCTTCTCAAGAACCTGTTAAGTTTTCTTTCCTTTTGGGAGTTCATCATGTCTTCATTAGTAAAATGGACTAGAACAATGTTCTTGACCCTACACATGAAAATGAGAGAAAACCTCAACTTAGATAAGGCAGAACTTTAATAATACTCCCACTGTCCTAATTTATGTGACACATTCGGATTTCAAGATTCAAACAAGTTTATCTTTGATCATAATTTTTTTTATATATCTTTTAATTATTTCGGATTATCAATTATTGAGAATTATAATACTTTTTATTTAGTTTACAAATATATAAATTTCATTTTTAAAAAATTTAAAGATTCCATGAGCAAATTGTTTGTCAAAATTAAACTGTTTGACTTTCAAAAATGAAATATGTTACATAAATTGGAACAGAGAGAGTAAATTAATACCGTACTTTACTACTGGGTCTACTAGTGCTAAAATATTCAAACAACAAATTCTAGATTAAACTTAAATTATTTGACAATCAAAAAATGAAATGTGTCACATAAATTGAGACAGACAGAGTAAATTAATATCGTACTTCACTAATGAGTTTACTAATAATAAAATATTCTCTCTGTGGAATGTAGCTTGGGCTGCCAAAGAAAAACACTTAAATGGAAAGGTAAAGCTCAGTTTTTGAATTTAAACAAAAAAGAACTCTGTATAGACTATGAAAATTCAGAATTTAAACATATCAACTACAATTATTCTCCTATATTATGTAGTTTATGAACGACATAACGTGGACGAGTGAATGAAAATTGTTAATCTACTATAGCTTTCTGAAGTTTCTCCGTTGTTGTTGCCTTTAAAATGTTCACACAACATTGCATGGTAACTACTTTCTAATTTATATGGGTATTCAACACTTCCTCTTTATGTTGATAAAGTCATAAATTTCAAACCACTTTGAACTCAGCAGCTTGTCAGTTCATAATTAAAATTTCTAATTTTATCAAACACCTCAAAAGTGCTTTAATACTTACCCAGAAGATGAGATTCCTTTGTCGTTCAATAGCATAGCAGATTAGAACTTCTTACTTTCAGTAGAAAGTAATTATATTTTCTTTGTCATAGGTCGCATGTGGACTTTGTGTGTTTTGTGTATACAGAAACAAAAAAATTGGGTCTATTCGTTATGTATATCTATTATAGTCTCTTCCCTTTTCGGTCAAAATTATAGACGAGACAAAGGAAGAAGAAAATGGAAGTGGATGCATAATGCATCCATACTCGTCGCAAAGAAAACAAGTTAAGTTTTTATGAGAATGTAGTTTTTCCCTTCGCTTCTTCGCCCCTTTTCAGAAGTGAGGGATGATTGCTAATGTTGCTTCAAGATATATCAAGTAATGATTGGAAACCTCTATTTTAGCTTAATCTATCAATCTTATACAAAACTTTGCTCATATACACAAGATAGCTTGATCTCACTTTTACACGTCTATGTTTTCCATTAATTGTAGCGAAAATACCCAACTACCCCCTCAACCTATGCCCGAAATCCTAGAGACACACTTATACTATACTAAGGTCCTATTACCCCCCAGAACTTATTTTATATGTAATTTTCTACCCCTTTTTAGCCTACGTGGCACTAGTTCAAAAAAAAAAGTCAACAATCGTTGGGCCCACAAGATAGTGCCACGTAAGCTAAAAAGGGGTAAAAAATTATTAATAAAATAAGTTCAGGGGGGTAATAGGACCCTAGTATAGTATAAGCGTGTTTCTGAGATTTTGGGCATAGGTTGAGGGGGTACTTGGGCATAATTGTATCATAAAGTTCTTTTGTTATAGTCTGATTTTTAGCGGCTGGATTCCGTTATTCACATATCTATCTATTACTACACACCGTTTTTTTCATATTATATTTTTGCTCCTTTACATTTATTTAATGTATTGATCTATTACGCCTGAAAATACATAGACAATTTCAATTTTTTACCCAGCAGGATGGAATCGAATTCAAAATCCAGGCTTCAAGTTGGTCTTGTAAAAAATGACTTAGAAAAAGCAAAGCTACTGGAACATCCAGAGACTGTTCCTTCAAGCGGGAAGTGAAAGGCCGGAAAGCAAGAAGTCATTGGATAGATGTCCGGACATTGAGAAAGATATGAGGCTAGCTAACACATGCAAATCTCTCTCGACGGCCCCTCCGTAAGTAACTCAGTTAGAAGTAGCTCAGCGATTACTTTCTACGCCTATCAAAGAAAAGGGATAGACCAATGTGGGTTCCAAACCTCATCTTGACTTCAATTCAAGCGACTCTTGCCTAGAAAAAGCCGATGAAATGGGACCGCGAAGACAGCCCACCACTGAAACTTTCTTTGCTCTCGCTCGGCTCGCTCCCACCTGTCTTCTTCCCACTGTAGTGAAAGATCTTTCACTTCACCATAGCAGGAACCTCACTAGCCTTCTCGGCCAGTTAGTCTAACCACAGGGATCCCTTCCTGCTTATCCACCCACCGTAAACGATTACTAACGAACTTGGAATACGAATGAGATCAAAAAGGCCATCATTGGGGCAAGCGATGCAATAGCTTTGGTTAGAGCAAAGCCCAAAATGGCATAACCAAATAATTGTTTTGCCAATGATGGATTTCACGCCACGGAATGAATCGAGGGTTCGGAGGAGAATTGGCCATTCAATCTTGTGAACTAATCGAGACCGAAATTGGAAAAAGAGATACGAACGGAGAGGAATAACCAATCGATGAAAGAACATGAAACCATTCTGTTTCAATAGAGGTACGAGAAACGGTTGGGGGCAATGAAGTAGGTGAAGTGGTTGGATTTTGCGAGCTGTTCCAACCACTGCTAGATGTGATTCCAAGAGCCGAACGAGAATGAATACCACACAGAACAGTCAAGACCAGGCTACCTAATGGAATGTTTAACCGATCCATCTCGAATCGACCGAATTGGTACAAAAGTTGTAACATGGGAAAACCACGGAAAACACGACTCATTTTAATAACTCGGTGACCTACCAATTATAGAAGTAGGATTTTTGGCAAGCAATAAGCACTTAAATAATACAATTCAAGAGTACCATTTTCTTTCTCATTTCGAGGAAAAGGTGCAGAAGGAAAAGGAAACAACGGAGGGATCCGAATCGGACCTAAATGGGAATGACATGAAAAGTCTTTTTCAAAACCTAGCATTAAGGGCGTTACGACGATATACGAGAGGAATAGAAAAAAACTCGTGATTGGTGTGGAGGGGAAGATCTGTTTATGATATAGTTCAAGAAAGAGTCGTCTCATTTCCTTACTTCTTTATAATTGATTCACTTCAAGACTGGTTCTGAACGCCGCGTAAGATCATCTTCAACCACCGTATTTTCGGTGCGACCACTAAAGAATTGCTTATACACTAAAGAGCTGCTTATATACGTTTACTAAAAGACTGACTTTCATTCATTATCATTAGTCCAACGTGAAACTAAGAAAGAGAGATGTGCCTAAGGCGGCATGTAAGCAAACTGTGCACGCTAAGAGAAGAGGAGAGATGTTCGCAATTACTACCACAAGAAAGCCGCCCCCTATCTTCTAAAGGGGCTCATCACTTCGTTCGTACCTTCTTGGTTTAGGCTACCAACTGAACAACATGGCCTTGACACCCCGCCACTCGCAGAAGCTAAGCGCTTGAAATGCGCGCTAAGAAAGGTTGCTTCTGTCGCCCTTTCTGTGCAACAGTCCACCAGTAGCGGAAGAGAGGGTTACCGTAAATACAAGAGTCTTCCAGTTCTTACGGAAGCTCTTTCTTACCAGTCAATCAAGTAGTACAAGAACTGTATCTTATCTTATAGCTCGGCGCGGCGGGTCGCCTTTTAAATTAATTAAGTAGATAGAAGAAAGTAATAAATAGATAAGGAGTAGATGAGTGAGTGAGTCCTCACTGACCTGAGCGATTTCAATCACCTAGCAGGCCTTTTATTTGGTAGGTAACATCGCCAAAGCATATCATCAGATTTGACTACGAAGGAAGGAACTTGAAGTGAAAGGGGTGCGTCTTGTGCAAGGCAACGATAGTTGACCCTCTATCATCTTCTATCTGGTAGACTTGGTAAAAGGGCCCCAACTTATTTCCAGAATTTGAGTTCGACCGTGGCTTCCCCCTTTTTTTTTGGGGGGGGGGGGGTATCAAGTTCCTTGCTAACTGCCAACTGCCACCTATCGACCCCGATCTCTTTTATTTGTTTTGGATATTACCAAACCTAGCCAAGACTTCGTAAATCACACTAAAACAGACACCCGACTATGGAAAATCCTCCTTAAGGGTGGGTTAGGTTAGTCAATCCGGCCCGAGACGCGTTTGTTGACAAAACCGCCGTAGGAATTCCTACTTTTCAATAGAGCGGAGGCGAACTGATCAGCGAGAAAGAGGCCCTACTCACTACAAACGAATACACCACAAGATTGAACTGCACTCATGCCTCTCCCGCATCAAGTTGACCGCCCCCCTACGTAGTGATTCTATCAATCATATACGTACGTAAGACCCTCCATTCTGATTGGTATATCATGAAAAAAGAAAGCCATTTGCACCAGGCGCACTGCGCTTTCCCTTTCCCAGATGTTCGCCTTTCTAAGTCAAGTAATGTTGACCCAACGAAGACTGGAGCTTCGTAACATGTTGACGAAGGCCCATGAACTGAGGGTTCGGTCATTAGAAGGTACGACTTTGTCTCCCCAGAAGAAGAATAGCCCCGCTCTCTAGCCGAGTGATCCCGTTGACGCTATAACTGGGAGGGAACGTGTCACATTAGAGGTGAACGATCAGAGGTGTCCTCTAATCACCACGACGAGGTGGGTCCCTCTTTTAGTAGACTCATCTATGAATATTCATTTAGAAATGAATGTCGGGCTCTTTCTTTCAGTGCTAACCCCATTTTCAACGTGCTGAAACTTTCTGTTTTGTCGAGCCCCGAGCTTGTGGTCCTCCTTTGAGTGTGGGTTCAATTGAATGAATCTGTCAAGTCAAGGAAACCGTACGTAGAAACAAGGATGGTGCATCGCCTATTTATCGTTCTTGCTCGGGAGCCAAAACGAACACGCGTGCTACCTACTATACTGGACCTTCGACCAGGCATTCTACCTTTGTCGAATCGGAACCAACACCGCTGCATTGCGCTCAAACAGTTGAGCGGCCTCTAGCCAGCAACTTCCGTGCATAGATATAGATTCATTCCTCGTACCTGGTCCAGCCTCACAACCTTTCCCGGGTTGGTAATGAAGTCTATCTTGTTTGTAAGACGAAATTGGACAAAGAAAAGAGAGTGCTCGACCGGAACAACGGCCAACAAAGATCGTAATTACATATATAACTGCTCCCCCCTCTCTTTAAAGCTTTAAGGCGAACCACATGGCGGCTGGAAAGAAAGACGCCCTCACCTTCTGTGGTGTCAGTAAGATCAATTTGAGTATCCCACGTTGACCTTCTTTTGTAGATAGAATCTTCAATGAGTGGAAACTAGCAACCTTACTAAGAAAGGTGCTTGTTGAGTAAGGCCTGCTTTCGAGCCCAAGCCCCTTGTATAGGTTGGGCGCTTGAGCGCATCTTTCTCATATCGATCAAGGCTTTCCTTGAATTAGAAATAAGGGTCAAGAAGCAAGGGCGTAGCAGCTGCGCGAAAGCCGTTGCGCCTTAGCGCATCCCTTTTCTTGTAGGAGTGCTAACGCGCGACCTTACGTTTTCTTCCGCTTGCTCTGCAGTACGAGCCTCATATAGAGCTGCACTCCTTTAATATGATGAGAAGAAGAGGGGCCGGCCTCTTTTTCTTACCAATCCTTATTTGCTACTACATCTTTTTTTGGGTGTATAAACTAAGTTGGTAGAGCATTGGGCTTTTAACTTAATGGTCGCAGGTTCAAGTCCTGCTATACCCAAACCTACCTTACACTCTACTATGAATAAGGATGCATAGTAGCCTTCAAATATGACTCTTTGGTCTTTCGACTCGCTTCGGCGACTTCGCCCTTTAAGTGACAAGGTGGTGAGCCGCTCCAAGCGGAAAGCGATAGTGAATCTCGAACTTGCCCACGCTCATCAAAACCGGCCTAAAAAAGCAATCGGAAAGTGAAGCCCTTCCTTCCAATCCAAGCAGGCGAAGCCGCCCCTATATCTAACCACTGCTCACCCCGATCACATATTAGCACATTCATGATACATCATAATCAAAAGGTCGTAAAGTAAAGAAGACCTATGCATCAGTGTACTGTCATTATCACTAGCTCGATTTTATTGACAGCTTGAAGGCGAAGCCGCCTATTTCTTAGGGCAAAGAGCGCCCCATCCTCCTAACTCCTTCCACTTCTCCCAGGGACATGAACTACGGCTTGACCTTTGGGGAAGAAGTTCATGGGACCCCTCCTTCGAGGGCGCCTAGATAGTTAAAGGTTATCCATTTGCAAGGCTGGAAGCTAAGCAAAGTCACGAAGCTGGCTGACTACGCTAGAGTAGAGCCCAGACCCGGAGGTGGTGGCTGAAATCGCCGCAGAGTTCAGGAGCGGAAAGCCACTTGACTGTAAGGAAAGGAACGAGCAAGACTATCTTGGTGAATGCAATAAGAACCGGCTGCTCGCCACACCAGAGTGCTTTGCCCATGCTGCTGTCCACCGCCGAAGCGCTCAAGGGATTCGTGCTTGAATGTCGAGATCAGGGGACTCTATCCAATCTATGCAGCAAATCTGTTTGTGGTGGAAAAAAGTCAACAATAAAGAAAAAAGAAATAAAAAGATTATAGAAATTCATTGAATTTGTTTGCTTTAATACAAGAGATCGGCCCCGAAGCAAGATATGGTGGGTGCCAGCAAATTTCACTTGTTAGGAGTAGGGGCTGAAAAGAGCTCTTTGTATAGGTTGGGTTTTCTGGGCTTTGATGCTTACCTTCTTATTATTAAAAGGGGAGGGTTTAATAAAGGAGCTGAAAGCCACTTGACTGTAAGGAGAGGAAGTCAATAAAAAAAAGAGATAAAATTAATCAAAGGTCCAACTGATCACCACGCATGTATTGTAAATATGCAGTTTGGAATAATCCAGCCAAAGTAATAGGAATTAGGCCTAACACAATTCCAAATAGAAAAACTTCAACCATTTTTCTTTGTTTGAAAGGAGAAAAAAAAAGAGGTAATATCTATACCTAAATATTAATCCGAATTCACATGAATCTCAATGACAATGACCAAGAATTGACAATTGGTAACATAAGTAAATATAGAATACACGTAATCCCAAAGAAAGATTTCTTTTTTTGAATTGTTCATTTTGAATATTCAGTTTAAATAAATCGTATCTTGCTCAGACCAATAAATAGAGCCGAGGTTATAGTTAAAGCCGCTAATAGAAAACCAAAAGAACTAGTTATAGTAAGCATGAAAGGGCTAAATTAAATGAAATATGTTCTTTTTATACATGTGTTTAGAAAGCACTTACCTATGTTTCCATTTTCGCAAAATAGGAGGATAGGAAAAAATCTCAATTTCAATTGAAAGGAGAAGTTGAATGAAATTTGATTCATCTATCATTATAGGCAGACAACACTAACAAAGATAAAGTGACACACATATAAAAGAAATTGATTCATCATCTGTAACATCTATCCATCCCGCAATTCCAATCAACCGATTCATTGAGTAACTCTTGGGTAAACTACTAAACTAATAAGAGCTCTATCGTCTAACTTCATTCAAAAATAAAACAAGAATTTTTATAGAATCAAATTCGAAAATCATTTCTATTTTGATCATTTCTTAGATTATGTTGAATTGTATCGAATCCATTTTCTATTTTAAAGCGAACACTTATAAAACTAGAAAACCTTTTCTTTTTTACTTTAATTTAAGTTTAACTCATTAGATTCAGTAATATATTAATGCACATAATATCTTGAATGATTGAGAAGAAGAAAAAGTTATCACACAATCGCTTGAAAAAATCATTTTTTTAGGATCAATATCAGCAGTTCATCCAACGATAAACAACACCTGAATTATAGAGCTACGACACAATCAAACCCGAACGATGAAAATGTTGAATTTCATCGTACCAGTCTCTACTGGGGTTATTACTCATTTTTGTACTTGATTTTTGATTGTAACAAAACGAAAGAGAATAAATAAGATTCTCTTAGCTCGTTCGGAAGGATCTCATAAATTCAATTATCCAAGGCTGTTTATGTCTCTAGCATGACCACTTGATGAAATCTGGAGGGAAGTGGGGTAAATGGACGATACTACTGGAAGGATTCCTCTTTGGATAATAGCAACTGTAACTGGTATTCTTGTAATCGGTTTAATAGGTATTTTCTTTTATGGTTCATATTCCGGATTGGGTTCATCCCTATAGTAATCGAATGAATTGAGTTGTCAACATGAAAGCGTAAGAACTTAACGGGATTCCCAGCATCTCATAGAAAAAGAGTATGTAATGTAGATTTTTTAGAAGGGTCTAAATAAGACAAAGGAGTTTTCATAAATTCATTTTTTTAATCATAAATAATCGCTAACAAGAATTTGGTTCTTTTTACGAACTTGATGTCAATAAATCTGCGAATCTAGAAATTCATTTAGGTCAATAGAACCTTCTCAAACTCTTTCTTTTTAAGAACCAAATAGATTTGTGCCAAAATAACATAAGCCAAGAAGAACAAAAGTCCTTGGACGCGTAATGGATCTTGAAGTACTATTTTTGCATCTCCCTGACCAAATCCGCCTACATTAGGATTACTCGTTAATGGTTGAACAAATTTGATAGATTCTCCCCCGGAAACAAGAAGTTATGGTTCGGGAGGGATAATATCAACCACTTGACGCCCATCCGACGCATCTGTTATGGTTATCCCATATCACCCTTTGTCTTTTCGTATGGTTTTGCTTACTATACCTGCTGCTGTAGCATTATAAACTGCATTCTCACTCTTGCTGCCGTCGGGATAAATCTGAACCCTTCCCCTGTTCCCGCCTACGTATGTAGGATATTTTTCAAAGTGAACATCCTTCTTAGTAGTAGGGTCCGGGGAAAGAATAGGGAAGGTTATTTCACTATATTTTTTACCAGGGACAGGGCCTACCACAAGAATCTTTTTTTTTATTGGGGCGATAGCTCTTAAAAGAAAAATTTCCAATCTTTTCTTTCATCTCGGGAGGGATAAGATCGGGAGGAGCTAATTTAACCCCTTTCGGTAAAATAAGAACAAGCCCCCACTTTCAACCCCCCTTTTACCATTAGCAAGAACTTGTTTCAGTTGCATATCATAAGGAATTCAAACAACTTCCTCAAATACAGTATCTTGATGTACTGCTTGTGGAATCTCAATCTCCACGGGCTTATTAGCTAAATGGAAATTGGCACATACAATATGCGCAGTCACTTCTCGTGGATTTTCATAACCCTGCTGTGCAAAAGTGGGATATGCACTTGCAATAGATGTCCGAGTGTTGATATATATCATGAGTGATAAGGAAACAGATCGAGTAATCTCTTTCTTTAGCCAAGAAAAAGCATTTCTAGTTTGCATGGTCCAATCATTGATCGCGAATATTTTTCAATGAATTGATTAGGTCACTAGTATAATTCCCTAGCCACGATGGTTACAAATAGAAAGAGTAAATACAATTTTCAATACTTTGCTTATGTACAACTACAAAGTACCAAGCATTCTAATTGGATTAGATTAATATCAATGGATCCTTTATCATTCATTCATTGAATGATAAATAACTACAAGTGACGGAGACAGATGATTTAAATAACGGAAAATCAAAAGAAAATAGTATCGAGAATGACTTAAAAGGTGGAAACAAGACCAGATCAAATTTGATCATTATGAACAAATCCAAAATCTTTATAGATAGAGCCAATCATTAATTCCCAACCGTGAGGTGAATGGAATCCGATACATAATTCAGTTAAAAAAAGAACAGAAAAAGCTTTGACTAAAGAAGGCCAATTCCCCTAAGAAATTAAAGGGCTACGACTTTCGCGGGCAATCGCTTCTTCGAGACCAATTCCAACAATATCAAGATTGGAATGAAATTCTAGTTATACCCCGGTTGCTTTCTTGGAACTAATTGATAGGCACTTAGTTCTCTATAAAACAAGCGGGCGATATGCAACATCAATCATGGTAAAAGGGTAGTTACGACCTGTGCTATAATGCAAAAAAGCCCTCCACCCCACCAAAAAGTAAAAAACCCGTGGTGCCTGCTTGTGACACATAAGGCTTGCTTTTCGTGATTACTATGAAATAGATGGTGGACTTAATTCATCAGGAACTGGAAGGACGACATCTCTCTCTGAAAAAGGGAAATAAAAGACGAGAGAATCCTGCCTTTATTTTAACTACCCTAGGCTAGAGGACTTGACGGACCACCTCAGAGGTCGGAAGAAGATTCTTGGAGACCACGGCAACCCTTGCTGAAAGGGGTATGGGGACAAGCAGGGCATATAGCCCATAAAGAGGTGGAATCTGTTCATTCATACACACACCGACTGGATCATCCACAACAAAGATAATACTCGACAAGGGACTATGAGTCACCTTTTTTTAGCAATATTCTATTTTTTAGAGAGAAGAATGACCAAAAGTAGACCTGACCTGAACAAGTACATCCGACCTTTCGTCTTGATTATGAATCAAGAAAGACGGGATCTAAAGGCACACAATTCTTGATCTTTTTAGAATTTTGAAGGACATTGATCTTTCGCCTTGCGCAAGGATATCTCTCTTTTCTTAGACTCCATAAGGAGAGAATAGTCCACTTGGGTGGAAGGGGAGGCCTTGTTTTATTTTACCTGGGCCAAAGACTGTCCCATTTGCTCTTCCGGGAAAAGTCGCTTCCTTTTTTCAGGGACTTTCCCTCAACTCCTTATCACTATTTCGCTTTCTATAAATCATAGTGTCAGTCTCCCTTACTTTATAGGATAGGATAAGGTATCTCAAATCTTTCCACTGGAGAACCAAACCAAGACTAGGTAGGGACCTTGAAAAAGGGAATTACCTCTTATCTTCCCCTTGTTGAAGAAGGGTTGACGTAATGGATAAGGTTCAGGAGGTTACTGGAGTAGGAGTTCCAATTAGAAATAAGAGAAAAAGAAAAAAAGAAGTGAAATAAGACTTAAAAGGCCAACCACCGGGCAGAGTTGGGCCAAGACTAACTGCGAGTTTAAAGTGGTTTACTATGTATATTTCAAGGGAAAGCAGGTACAGGCATAAGCTTATGGGACTAAGGCGCGCCACCTTGAGCGGAATGGAGCAATGAGTTATCCACTAAATGATAGAAAGGCTACCTTCTCAAGGAGGAAGACTTCTTTCAATATAAAGCAAGGTGTAAGCAAGCTTTTTTCCGACCAGACTGACCTGGAAATTATCTTCCTATAGATAGCTCCTTGCTTATTAAAAGATTTATAATGAGAATCCACTGAAGCTTATTAAGGATTGATCTTTCTTATCCGAGAGTCTTATCAAACTCTCTGCCACTGTAGGTGCGACATAGGTAGTAGTGACTGAAAGAGCTGACGCGTCATGATCGCGATTATAAGCATCTTTTTTAGTTTAGGGATTTAGGGACTAGGCCTTTTGAGGAACTGGGATGATTCATCTTAGTCTTAGTATGCCGGGTATGTCTTTGGCCAAGCCCAGGGATCGACAAATCTATAGTGGCGAGTCTATCTTCTTCTGGGCGAGCTGCGGAGCAACTTTTTGTTTCTTTCATTCCATCTGTCTTGGTTGATTGGTTAAAGAGAGAGCTTTGATAAGACTGTTCCGCAGAGAGTGTGGCTAAACACTTCTTCACCTTTCGGCCTTCAAAGGAATGGTCGGAACTGTGATCCTGATTAGATAGTTGCATTCTTGTCCTCTCTCTATTTTGGCTTGGGGCACTGTTAGGCTCATCTCTCTGTGTTCGAGTGGTTGAACTCCTCCCAAGAGAATCAATAATGATTGTGACTTGACTCCTCTATTCATCTATCAATCTCGTTTATGAATGTTATGATGGCCAGGCATAGCCGGAACTCTTTTCTAGGCAGCTCTCGAGGCAGTGGCTTGAATCTAATATCCCCCAGTCACCCACCATGATTGGAGCTGAGATGATTCATACTAGCTTGGTTAGGTCAATATCTGTACCATCGCTTCTATTTGATGTAATATAGTATAGAGGCTGAAGGTGAGAAATTATCAATTAAAGTAGATGCAGATTCCTTGGCTTAAAGGACGGAATTCTAGCAAGAAATCTATTGAAGAGTTGGTGCTGGATTAGCTGAAAATCAAAGTTTATCCGGTCCCTGAAAAATTCACTTTTTATGATTACATCGGCAATAATCCATAAAGTAGATCTATTTCATTTTTTTCTGTTTTAAGAAAAGGAAAATCTTATTTCCGGATCATTGTACATTTCAATTTGAATTAGGCATTCTGTGCCAACTCTAAGCAGTCCTTACCTACATATTCATCTATTCATATCTGTATATTATCTGTTCCAACAAACTAATAATACAAAAGAACGAGGTTTGGGTGCGCTTCTGTCCTTAAAGGGAGTTCGCCGAGGGTGAGAACAAGAATCGAATCGATTGAATCACAAATATATATTCACTTATATAGAAGAAGAATAAAAAAAGGAGCGGATGGTTCTTGTAGCAGTGGAAGAGTCAGTCGCTTTTTATAAAGTCTGGGCTTTCGAGATCGAATCGTAGCCAAAGTCTTTTTCCAGGTTTAGAAAGACTGGTTTGAAAGGACCATGAAAGATCAGCTGTTCACTCTTCTTCAAGGAGTGAGGGAGCAAAAGAGAGTAATGACATCGTACCGTGCCCCTACCCTAGAAAGGGTAATATGATTTTCTTGCTTGAACGAATCCGCTCTCTTTGCTGTGAACAAGAGGAAGCTCTGCAGATAAAGCAGGCGACGGGTAAATACTTTTTTTTAGTTCATACTAGAGTCCAGGGAAAGTCTTTTTGCTCACCCTACGAAAGGCACATGGGTTGACTCTATTTCTTTCTATGAGTTAGCAGGTGAGAAGGAAAGACTAGTGCTTAGAAATCCGTCTGACATTGAACTTAAACTAGCTGCTGCCATTGATCTTAAACTAGCTGCTGCCATTGAAAGAGAAGAGAGCTCCGTGACATTCCGGCTTAGCTCTTTTCTGGTGTAGATGAATAAACCAGTATTTTTTTCTTTCAGCTGCTGCTCCTGGGAAAGAAGTTTCATTTGATTTGGTAGTCTCGTACGTATTCTAAATTAAAATATTCCCGTGAGAGGGCTGAAAAGGAAGCTCAAACGAAGTGAGAGGGTGGATGTAGTTGAGCTCGACCTACAGGGAGAGGGAAATTCTTTTTATTGCGTTCCCGGCTCTCGGATCTCTCTTTCCATTCATCCCGTGCCTGGGGAATATATGAATTTATTTCTCCCGGCTTTCTACGATTTTTGGGTGGGAACAAATTCATTGCCAGCTCTTTGAACGAATACGCTCTTGGGCCGCAGGAAGAGCATCTCTCTCTGTCTATTCAAAGATCCGAGACTTCTAGTGTTGTTCGTGACATTGGTTCCCCGTCCCTACTCTCCTATCTCTCTCACCCTGGTTGGGCTCTGGCTTAGTGTGATTAAACTGTGAATCGAGTCAGGAAAAAGAAGTCCAGCTCCAGGATTTAAAGAAGAGAAGAAAGACCTGGCTTCAAGGGAAATGCATTAGGAAAGAAAGATCCCAAGATTATGCTGAATTGAGAGTGGACTTGCCTTGGTCTTCTATGAGTTCCAGAGATTCAGATCAAGGCAGTTCAGTTCTCCGAGGCTAATTCAATTCTTTCTTGCTGTGAAAGAAAGCACTGTTGAAGAGGGACCTTCTTTCAATGCTAGTTTTGAGTCACTTAGTCTTAGTCCTACTTTTATCTCTACGACTTCTGTTACATCTCATGAAATTCCATCTTCTAAGCCAGAGCCAAGTCAGTCTAAATGGAAGTAGACCAACATAGGAAGAAATGTGAAAGTAGGGGCTGCTAGACCCAGAATTTTGTGAAAATGGAGTTCTTGGTACCGGTCAAGCATAAATAATATAAATAGCGAGCCAGTACTATATTTATGTATGGAAAGAAGGGACTCTCCAAAGAGAGTCCCAAGCGGAATGAAGTTGTGCTAAATGAACGAATTTTCCTAAATGCCCCTTGTTAGCTATCGCAGGAAGTGGTGAGGGCTCAGGAAGTGAAGCAAACTCGACCAAAGGACAAGTCTGTTCCTGCTTCGTTTTTGGTTCCCGATTCAATCTTCACCTTTCCTGAATGAAGAAAGAGTGTGAAAGAGAAGATATCAGTGCAATAGGTACAGAGGTACGAGAAACTGTCTTCGTTCGGTTTGGCAGAAGAAAGCTGAGAAAAAAAACAAATAGAAAAAACACTATGCAAGCTTATAATTAAGCAAATATATAAAAGATATCACCACCTCAAGCAGTAAAACAAAGTCGTTATGTCTATGTTACTAACATAGACAATCATGAATGGTATTCATTGAAAGGAGTGACCACTTTCTAGTCGTAGTTGGTACCACCCCTGTTCACTCCAGCATGCAAGGAACACCTTCGGGAAGAATCAAAGTTTTTCTCCTCAACAAAGGTATCAATGCTTTATTCAAGATCTTTAGCAGTCGATCGTTCAATCTCCCTCCCCACTGGCTTTCAAAAGCTCTACATGAAACAATAAAGAAAATAGGAAAAAAGAGTACGGGGATATTTAGCTATTTAGCTATTTAGCCTTAGAGAAAGGTGACTTGGTAAGACCAGAATCTGGAACAAAGATTGGATGAAGAATTGCTTTTTCTTTGGCGGGAATGGAGCCACCTTTTTATTTAGCAACTGCCGCCCCACTTAATAGGAATAGGATTCACTTACCGACCGGTGAAAGGAAAGAGCTGGGTCAACCATCCACAAAGGAATACTGAACTCTACCTGTGTGAGGCCTCGTAGCCAGGGAGAACCATAGAATCGGAGGGTTATATTATAACATCGGTGGAAAGGTCGAGAGGGCACCTACAAATAGCTTTAGAATAAAGAATTGTAGTCTTTCCCGAGTACGAGCAAATGCAATGCTATATCCAGGCAAAAAAGGGCTGGGGTCCGATGTGCGCATACATCACTAAAAAAGATAAGAATCCACATATATGGGGAACACGTCAAATGCCCATGTTATGGAAGTAGCAAAGGCTTATGAGGGAATGAAAAAAACAAGGGGTACTCCTCTCCTTACAGTCAAGTGGCTTTCCGCTCCTCTACAACTACCTTTTGTCTAACATGATCAGGAACGAAGACAGAGAATTGCGTAGATAGGAGGACGAAATGAACCAACCCACTTGTCCTTATCGGAAGAAGAAAGAAAGAGAATGGTGTCTCCTTTCCTTACAGTCAAGGGGCTTTCATCTCCTTTTGCCCAGGGGACATCGTCGGAGAACAATGTCGGGGAGAGGGTGAGAGCCTCCCATTGGTTACGCTCTTTGAGTGTTGGTTCTTCCATATCTAGATATGGAGATAGATCCATATAGAGTTCTATATCATTCTATCGGTAAATAGATTTATTGAGAAATGGATTTTGATCTGGTTTCAAGATCTATGAACAAGAGAGATTCCTAAATATCCATTTGAGAAAATAGATGAATATATAGGGTGAAGCCAGCTGAAGGAAGGTCGCGTTAGCTCCCCCTATTTCACTAAAGAAGAAGGGAGAAGGTTGACTTTGAGAAAGAAGGGCTTCTATTTAGATTAGTTTCTTAGTAAAAGATAAGGCAAGAAGCAAGGGCGTAGCAGCTGCGCGAAAGCCGTTGCACCTTAGCACACCCCTTTTCTTGCTCATTAGTGCCCCTACCCCTATTATTTAGATTATAATCATAAAAGAACTAAAGGAAATTTGACAACCTTACTAATATAAAGGGGATGCCCTCAAGTATGCGAAGAAAGCTCGAAGAGATTCTCTTATATTATAGAAAGATTTGTAGAAAGGGGATTCTTCAAATATCGCATGTTGTAGGGGCTTCAAAGAAATCTTGTAGTTTAGGGGTGCGCAGGTTTGGAACCCTATACAAGGGGCTAGCGCACAATGGCTTTTTCTGATAGAGGCCCGCTTCTTCAAGTTCAAGTTCCACTTGCTGCTTTTCATTTTGATAGGAGTAGGTGCTTGCCGCTCGCTCAATGTCTACTAAAGCCTTCACTGACCGCCCGACCCCTATCTTTAATCTTAAGTAAAGTGAAGTCAAATCAATGAAGTGAACAGCCCAACCTCTTTGTTTGAAGCTTTGCCAGGTTGCTTCTACTTGTTGAAGCCTTGTTTCCCCTAATTCCGAAACACAACAAAAGACTTGCCACTATAGTCTAGGAAAAAGCTTCTCTTTGATAAGCAGTTATACGGGAGTTCAGAAAGTATTTGATCGTAGATAGAGACTTCAACCTGTGCGGGGGTAGGGTTGGATGTATCCAAGTGGATCAAGGCAGTGGATTGTGAATCCACCACGCGCGGGTTCAATCCCCGTTGTTCGCCCATCAATGAATGGACCGTTTGTTTTGGAGACAAAAGACAACCCTAGAAAGCATTTTTTCTGCAAGTCATCTCGAGGCTTTCAAACGCATCCAAGAAATTGTTATCCGATTGAAAGATAGAAAACATAGATTCGCGTCGCCTACTTGCTGAAAGCGAAAATGGAATGGTCGATCATGAATTCTATGACGTTTTTAAGACCTCACTAATCAGCCAACCACTTTTTAGTGCATAATGAATGAACCCCCGGATGAAGAAAAAATATCCCCTCCTTTTTACTAAACCATGGGGAGCCCCGAGTAGTTTACCGGACAAATTGAGTTGTCGTGATGATACCTTTCAACATCGGAAATTCTCTCCATCACGAGACTGATCGGATCTGCCGTAGACACTCGAGAGATCTTCACAAGGCAGGCTAAAATAAAAGACTAAGGCGCTGCAAGCGAGCAAAGAGTTATGTTTTCATTTTTTTGTTGAGATTGAAATCAAGTGAAAAGGTTAGGTATAATGCACGCAGGCTAAGTAACGAAAAGGACTTCCTTACCTTTCATTCATAGTAGTCTTAATGACTAGTAGTTTGAAGCCTTAAGAAAGCGGATTTTTTTCGGCAATCGCTTCCTTCGTCTTAAGTAAAGTTCAGCTTACTTTTTCGATTCGGAACTCTTAGTCGAGCTGATGGAGAGATGAATTTTTTGTTCGAGGTTCAAGAGGAAGGAGAGGAACCACCGCCCAATGGTGCTTTTACAAAAGTATGGTCACCGGTGGCTAATACCTTCTCGAGACTATCAAACCTGAAATCCACTTTCATCGCTCTTTTTAGGTTGGCATAATGAGTGCCAATAAAGAACACATACCTATCACTTTTGGAAGGTTTTGAACCCTTACTCAACATAGGGTCCAAAAACCCGACATACCCCTTTTTTAGAGCATATAAGAGGAAAAGAGCTCTTGCATCGTTAGCCTCATTTCAGCATTTCCCACCTGAGTTGTTGACCATCACCTGACCTCACACGGGAGGACCCGAGCCGAGTGATTCTCCCCTGAAAAAGTCTATATGTGACATTCTGAAAACAGATTCATGTGATTTAGTAAATTAGAACCCATTGTGGGGTGCAACCAGGGAATAACTATCAACAAGTTTGAAAAGTTCTTCCATTTAGTAATGGAAGTCATCCATTGTCACTTCCTAAGGGTATGGTAGAGAGGCTTGAGAAGGTGGACAATCCTTCAGTGAAGACCTAACGAGAGGCTGAAGTCAAACACACCCAAAATCCACAAGAATCATACGAACATCTATGGAGCGTAGCAAGGAAACTTGGCTTCAGCTCTCGTCACCTCACTTAATCCTATAGCGGAAACTCGAGTCGAGGCACTGCAAACGAGCAAAGAAGCACTTCTTGTAACCAAAACAAAAACCCCATGGATCTGCAAAGGAAAGGCTTGATCTGGACCACGCCGCTAGATTGAGATTGACACCTTCCTATTTGAGTAAGGAATGAATATCGGACCCTACTGACGTTCAACCGATGACCGGGCCAAGTGGTGCTTGCGGCTTTTCCTATTTTGGCTTGGATTGAAAATACTGGACAGGAAAGGAAAAAAAACTGTCCAGCCTTACAAGCCCTACTAAGTAAAGGGGGATGCGTTGTTGGCTGCTTTAACCCCATTTCTGATCAACATCAATCCTCTCACATACTTCCTCAAGCAGCTGAAGACTAAATGCCCAAGAAGTTACATGTTGTTGATTTCAGACTCCTCCGGTAGAGCCAACAACCATTCAATGAATTGTCTTGTGTTACTTAGTTTCAAGACGTTCACTATATCCTTCACGATGTTTTGGTGGCAGGTACTAGTACATCGAAGCCTTAGAGAGCCGCTGCACTCCAGACAAGCCGTTACGAAGCGCCATCATCCCAGGTTAGGCGACCCGAAAGGACCAGACATAAACCACCCGCTAAGAAAAGGGTAAATATGACAAGCAATCAAGCTGGCAAGTCTGGGATACAGGATGGATTTTTCCAGGGTGTGTGAAATTCCTTATATATTCAGCCACATGTGCGGGTGTGAAAGGATTTTATGGTCTCGGTCATTCTTCTATGAAATATCGATTCTATCAATCATTCCATTTCAGAATCAAGTCCCCCCTGAATAAGTAAGGCCCCGTGATTCCCCAAACCAGCTCCTGGCCTTACCCGGCGGAACCGGCTGGGGGTATTCGGCATGGGCGGAGAGAGCATCTGAAGGGTTACTTCACCTTTGGTGATCACACACTGACCCGGGTAATCACTAGCTACAATAGATGGAATTTTTATTGAAACTATTCATAAAAAAAGCCGCCTGAAGCCCCACCCACCTTTTCTATATAGCCGCATAACCATAACAAGTTTTCTCTAATGCCATACCAAACCAAGACCTTTCCTACAAGGAAAGAAAGAACCCACGGCTCCCCTTTTTGAATACCCCCTCACTCCCCCTGGAGTGAGTTCTTTTCTGCGGATTTAGGGATTCATGTCTTTTGCTCATATTGTCTCCTATGGATATGTATTGATATGGGGTTTTCTACTTCTTACCTATTCACTTCTACTTGAACCGTTCAACGAGCATTGTAACGATCGAAAGGAAAATCTCCTGGCTCAGCACTAGTCAACTTGTGGGGTATCACATACCCCGCAGACAACAACCGCAGTAGTCACCAGTCTGGTCCCCTACCCCACAAAGTAGCTTGATGGCCGAACCACTCCTAAGGCGAATAGTGCCGTATAGGGGCGGACCCGGTACCGATCGGCTGAGATTGCTGCGCAGTAGGAGCAGACTGAGTCGGTATTCATCTAAGAGAGGCGCACTCGTATGCCTTTCAAGGCTTCCCCCTTGTAAATATTCTCAGGTAAGAAAGTAGAACCTCACCTCTTTCTGTTGCTGATCATAAACCTACTTTAGATCCACTAGAGCATGTAGATCTACTAGACTAATAAAAAGAAGTTGGTAGCAACAAAACTCTTTCTAAACAACTAGAGACAGTCACCTACAATAATCAGTCTACCTACGCAACATTGTAGAGAGACGTTCGACTCAACGTGTCCGCTGAACAGTTCCGAAGTAGCAAGACGAGTGAATGAAGGCGCTGTAAGTAGTAGTGAATACTTTTTCCATGGCTCCGACGGAAACGTTCCCTTTGTCTATATAGACTGAACTCGCAGTGAACCTTTTCAATTATTAGCAGCGGCTCGTGAAGTAGCCCTCTTTCTTTACAAAAAAAATATACATGCCCCTTTCCGTACAGTCAAGTGGCTTTTCGCTCCTCTCTCTTTGTTTCGATGAAAGCCTCAATGCTCGCGTTCTACGAGGAACTTTTGTGACAATTTACCTTCGCCGGAAGAAAAGGGCGAAAACTCCAAAACTAGTAAGGGTGCTTGTGTTGTGGTTTTGAGTTTCTTGGCTTGTGTTCTAATAGTAACCACAGGAAGAAAGCGGGGAGCATGGTCCCTAGTCTCATTTTTGCCGAGCCTGATTCTCTATGGCATGGACTTCTTTGATTGGATGGAGACAGATATATAGAAAGTGTGCAATGAGGATGCTTGTAAATCACTAGGTAGCCTAGCTCGACCCAAGCAATGCCCAAAAGTCCCATGCCTTTCTTGGTCGGACCAACCAGACCGGCGATTTCTGACAAGTCTTTCTGAATTGGAAGAGCAAGAAGCGGAACTAGAAGAAAACTTTCTTTCTCTTTATGGATATTTAATTCATTTTCAAATATAGTTGGGAGACATTACCCAAGAAATGGGTCAAAAAAAATTGAAAGATTGGAACATGGGAATAGATCTGATACCTATACGGACTACATATTTCAATTGTTGTGCTTTATGAAATTGCATACCCATACAAGGGTTCAAGTTTTGATCGATATTTGCTGAGTTGATACCCCTCTTGAAAACAAAGATTTGAAGTGGTCTATAATTTACTGAGTATTCGGTATAACTCACGCATTCGTGTACAAACTAGTGCAGACGAATGAACACGAATATCTCCAATAGTCAGTCTATGTCAATCAGATTCGGTGGGAGCGAAAAGTTTGGGACATGTTTGGTGTTTCTTCCATCAACCATCCGGATCTACGCCGTATATCAACATATTATGGTTTCGAGGGTCATTCATTATGAAAAGACCTTCCTCTGAGTGGATATATGGAAGTACGCTATGATGATCCAAAGAAAAGTGTGGTTTCTGAACCCATTGAGATGACCCAAGAATTTCGCTATTTTGATTTTGCTAGTCCTTGGGAATAGAGTAGCGACGGATAATTTAGAATCAGAATAGGTCCAGTCTAGGGGAAAAATCAATAGGAAATGCTATTTGCTTCGTAAGAATAAGAATGAACTTCTATGAAATGAAAGAGTTTCACGGGAATTGTCTTGATCGTCGGATATCATTGAGAAAGAAATAGGAAGAAGTGTTATCGAACGATTTCCTGCAATTCTTCCCAGTATGGAATGAGTAAAGAATCAAGCTACAAGTCTCGATCTATACGAAAGGCACTTGTTTTTTCCTTTCTTTTGGTTTCATTGATAACAGAAAAGACTTACTCTAAAGGGGCGCTAGCGCTTGACTAATAAGATATCAAAGGGGCCTGAAAAAATGTAAGAGGCTGCTACTCTAGGCTCGCTTCGCTTCTTCAAGCTCCGCCCCTTCTTTCAAAAATCAACAAACAGCGTTATTGAGCAAGAAAGGGGATGCGCTAAGGCTCAATGGCTTTCGCGCAGCTGCTACGCCCTTACTTGTTGCCTTATCTTACTTAGTAAAGCAAACTTTCGCGCTAGGCGCTCACCTTTTTTGTCTGGGTGGATGATGGCGGGCATGGCCTGCTTAACCGGATACACGAAATTGGGATATCTGTTGCCTGAAAATCTTTCTATCGGAAAAGCCTCGCTTATTCAAAGGGCTTCTTTTTTAGAACCCTTTTTTTTGCTTAGTTGTAAGTAAGCGTTGGTAGGAGCGGCGGGATGATTATAAGTATATAAATCAATAAATACCAAAACCGAAGAAATGACAAGATAAATTAAAAATATCTATGGAAAAAATAACGATGTAGAGGGTGACTGAAAAGGAGGCTCGACCTACAAGGAGTGTGGTGGGCAGGGATTCTCTACAATGACACCTTTTCAGACCAATGGAAAGGGATGTAGCGCAGTTTGGTAGCACCTTTGTTTTAGGTAAAAAATGTCACGGGTTCAAATCCTGTCATCCCTACCTATTCTTCTCCCCTAGGCAGTAACGAGGGATCCATTGAGGTCGATTCAAATTGGACATGCAGATTTTCATTTTATGAGACTATATGCATGCAAGATGTATTGGGGGTAAAAAAAGAATCCTTTTTCTTTATAGTCGTATCTATTGTGATAAGAAAGCGCTCTTAGTTCAGTTCGGTAGAACGTGGGTCTCCAAAACCCGATGTCGTAGGTTCAAATCCTACAGAGCGTGATTTTTTTCTTCTTAGATCGAATTAGAATGAAATAGATTCATTCAGTAACTTTCACAACAATCGGAATTTGACCTCCTGTGCCAATGAATTAAAGAAAGGAGGAGCTGAAAGCCACTTGACTATAAGGAGAGGCTGAAAAATTAGGAAACTTCTTGGTGCTGACAAGTGGCACTAAAATTTTCTTTTTTAAGATTGGAAAAATGAGAATTTTTATGATTATCACATGTGTCATTTTTTAATCGTTATCTTTTTAAAAACATGGTGAAAATAAATAATTTTATTTTTAGCACTCCAAGACGCTTCACTAATATAATGCTTTTTTTGTGCTATTAATATATAAAAGGTTTTAAATATTCCACATTATTTCAAGTACATTACACCATGACAATTATGCTAAGAGACTTGTATGAAAACTACTCTTCGAGGTTGAGTACGTCAGTGACGTCTAGGGGGTGCTCCCCAGTCGTTACAAATTATAAGACTTAGGCAAGGTAGCAAAAATGTTGAGGAGTATTCCTTCATATTTACCTTATTATCTAAGTATGCTCCATCTTTGGTAACTAACGCTAAATATGAGATTAGTAGGTTTGTTACTAGTGTATCCAACCTAGTTAAGGAAGAGTGTCATACCATGCTCCATGATGATATGAATATATCTAGACTTGTTGTGTATATTCAATCTATTGAGGAGTAAAAACTTAAGAGGATGAATAGGGATGTGAAGAGGGTTAGCTCCGATGAGCAAGGTCAACCTAGGTTCAAGAAGAGAGCTCCAACTTAGACTCTTCAAGTGCTCATAAGGGTAACCAAGAGACAGGTGGTGGATCTCAAGTTGCTAAACCTACTTGCCATAATTGTTGAAAGAAACATTTTTAGAAGTGTCTAGCCCGTACTAGTGGGTACTATGGTTGTGGAAAGAATGACGACCAAGTGAAAGATTTTCCTACTCTTACGGATAGAGGAAAGGAGGCTAATCAAGCTTCCATTAGTGGTCCAAATATTGATGCTCAAAAGAACATTCGTCTTTATGCACTTTAAGATAATGAGGGCAAGGAGCTAATTCGGATGAAGGTGCCGGTAAGTAATAGTTCCTTTTGTTGTAAGTGTGTATTGATATTTCTTATGTTGTATTCATGGTAGAGTTAGATGGGTTTTCCCCTATGTGGGGGATGACATGATTAATAGCAAGGTTATGAGAGTTCCTTACACTTATCTCTTTCCCTTTTATTCTTACTCAAGCTTGAGACCTAGAGTTACCTTGTAGCTTGTCTTATGTTTCGGATTCATCAACATTGTTGAGTTTTCCTAGCTTCTTTATGTTATGTATGTTCTAGTTATTTTCTTGTTTAGTGAGAAAAAATAATTTTTAATGAATGAGTTCCTCATGTTGATGTGTATCTAGTATGATTTACCTAATTGCTTCATGAGGTTAAATGTTTAACATGCTTAAATATATTATTGAAAAAATTTGCATAAATTACCTAAAATATTGTTGTTATGAGCATAATGTAATTTGGAGAATAATTTCCTCCAATAAAATAAAGAATGTGAAGTTTTGGCTAATAATGAGTTTGTATATGTAGTCCTACTTGCTTTTTGTGTTTTAAACTTTTTTATATGGAATGGATGTTTCCTCCAAGTTGTGTGACTATATTTTTATTTTGCATGCTTTAATGAGGGCTTCTAATATTGTTATTACTCATAGTGTGCTTAATGTTTCATTCGAGGACGAATATTCCCAAGTGAGAGAATATGTAATGACCCTAAAATAGAGTAGGAAGAATTGGAGCCTCATATGGTGTGCTTGTTGTTGGTAACTTGATTAAAATGAGTTTTTAAGTTTAGTTTATAGAGTTTTGGGGTCGAACGTTAGGGAACAACAATAATGTCCCGAAACTAGTCATTTGAACTACTGAGTCCTAATTCCTTGTCATTGAAGTTTGGAGTGCCATTTGGATGTTAAAATAATAATAAATGGTTCTCATACTAAGAACATCATATTTAGGGGTTAACCTTCCGGATACGACTCCCCAAGGACAACCCTAAGGTTCCTTGAGAATGACACAAAGTTCAAACACCAAGTTGCAATAATGTTGTGATGTACAAAAACAAACCACGTGTAGTAGATTGATCTACAATTTGTAGACTTTCTCCAAAGGTCAAGAGTTAGTCTAGGGAGACTTGGATACCATTTTAAGATCTTGAGTCCCAAACCACATATTGACATCACGAGCCATCAACCAATCCACGATATGTGGATTGGATCCGTGGATGGGAACTATTTTGCTGTTGCAAGTTACGACCAAGAGAGGGGTGAATTGGTAAGTTCACCCCCAAGCTCCTATAAATGTACTGAATGTTATTTTAGGTTTATTACCTTTTTTTAATAGTATTAAAAGTGTTTAAACATATTTTAGACTTTATTATTTTCAACACCCCAAAGTTTGAAACCTCTCGTGAACTCCAAATACCTCTCTCAAGGAAAACTCCATTAAAGGCAAGGTTTAAAGTTCAATCTCTCCTAGTTTTCAAGTGATTTTCGTGGGAATATTTAATTATAAGGTATGGTGATGCTTTATCTAGGGTAGCCTCACCCTAGAGCCAGTTTCAAAATAGTTTTCAAGTTTCCAATGTTTATGAAAAAACTCAGATTTCACTCAATCTCATAGGTTCTTGTATAAAATGTTTTCAAATGATAAATTACGATTATATTGATGTTGAGTTGATGATTTAAGGTGAGAAACTCCCTGAACCTATGAATTCTCTCAATTTCTCAAATTTGACCTTATTAAGTGAATTTGTTGATTTTGAATGATGACAAATTCATATGTAGATTGATTTAGATTGTTGATTTGTATCATTATCTAAATTTAATTATGGTGGTGTCGGTGAATTGATGAATTGTGATTATTTCATTTAAAGGGAAAGTTTTACCTAATTTCATTTTAATATGGAATTGATATAGAATTGTCATGTATTGATATGTGATACACTTATGGTGGAGGTGTTTATTTGTTAGCTATATGAATGTGAACTTAATGGAATTAAGGTTATCACATTTTGACGTATATCTATATGTGATTCAATGATACAGTGATGATCTTATATATAATGTGAATATGTTGTGATTGAGAGTGTACTCTCACTAACTACTCTTCAATTGGTAGGCTTAGGTACCCTACTCTTGTATAAATAAATAAAAATGTGAATGTGTATCTTGAAGTTGTAGGCTGGTGCATCCTCTTTTACACTATCTTGAATTAATTTGTAATTTATCATGTTTTAGTAGACCTA
Source organism: Solanum chmielewskii (assembly GCA_027704785.1). Taxonomy (NCBI): domain Eukaryota; kingdom Viridiplantae; phylum Streptophyta; class Magnoliopsida; order Solanales; family Solanaceae; genus Solanum; species Solanum chmielewskii. The sequence goes on from JAKWIX010000318.1 coordinate 32,715,163, forward strand.
TACTTGATAGCATTTTCTTGAATAAAAGAATAGATTTCTTGGTTTTGTAGACCTAATGTTGGTAGCCTCCCTATGAATAACTAATTAGGTATTTTATACTATATATTGAATCGATAGACCTAAAGTTGGTGGCCCTTCACGATGAGTCTAGAACCTATGTGAATGTATAACCTTGAAGCGGTAGACCTAATGGTAGTGATCCCCATATTGTGTGAAATTATTTACTTAGGAGCGGTAGACCTAAAGGTGGTGACCTTTCCTAAGGAATATTAATGAGCTATAATCTATACCTTTTATTGGTAGACCTAATGGTAGTGGACTATCATGTGTATGTGTCTTGGGTGGGTAGGCCTAATGTTGGAGGCTTCCTCGAGCACACCAATATATTATTATCGAAACTATTTATGGGAATGTAGGCCAAGCACGGAGCGGATATGGTTCGATGGAGATTTTCCCCACGATAGTCTGAATCTCAATAAAGGTCTTTTATATCACAAACTATGTGCCCTCATAGATCCTAGCTATGGATTTTCTAAATCTAGATGAACTGTCTACCTTAGGCAAGGGGATAACCTCTTTATGATGTGGGGATAGAACATTGGATTCCATGTCTAGCTTGCATGGTCTATGTTACTTAAAGTCTTATTCCCATTTTATAGGGTGTGCACTCTAGTTAATTTATAGGTACTACAACGTATAGGTAGTAGTATGGGATGCTGTCTACACATGGAACGGGTAGGCTTTAAAGGTTCACAAGTGAGTTCCCTAAGTCCTCATGACTAATGTTTTATAGTCCTCTAAATGAAGCTAAGAAAGAATGTTGACTTATTAACTCTATAATATGACACATACCTCTTTTTTATTGATTAAATGAGTTCTATAGTATGTTATGTTGAAATGCAAAGATTCTTGTCTATTGTAGCCTTGAGGAAAACTTAGGTGTGGAAGGATGTCTTAGTTAAGTGTGTCTTAGGGTAACGTTAGGTAGGGGCCTCAAATGATAAAATTATCTACTTAAATGTATATGTTCATGTATGACATGATTAAACTAGTTGAAGTATGTCTACTTGATCTAAAAGTAAAAAAGCTAAAGGGAATGACTTAAATAAGATATTATGACACGTATGTAGGTTGTGACTTATATTATGCTATTATTGTTCAATGTTCATGAAGTTTTACTAAAATGGCATAAAAGAATGACTTTCAACAGAATTTCCCTTTTAAGAAATTTTTGCATGGTCATCATACTTAGTTCTTAGTTGTACTAACACCATCTTATGAATACTTTTACTACAAGTGTAGGTTGAGGTTTCTAGGTGGACTCTTTAGTTGAAGGCTTGGATTTCTATTCTCCATGAGTTGGTACGGCTTCATGGATTCAATGATTTTCCTTTTTGATGTAATAGACTCTTAGTAGTTTTCATTGGATTTTAAAGGGAAGTGTCCCTATGATGTTGATGTTGTGTCTAAGATGACTAAGTTGATACTTAGAATTCCGTCATTTAATAAATCGTATTCGATTTTTTACTTTATTGAGAAAAGTTTTAATTCCATACTATTATTATTGCTTATGTGATGATTTAATTCTAAGAGGATATTACAATACTCCTTTGGGGTCAAGTACACCTTTTTACGACTTGTGAGTACTCTCGAGTCGTGAAACTGGAAATATTGGGTCACCCTTGGATTCGTTCTCGATTAGTTATATCCTGATTAGGTTTATCCATAGATTCCTGAAGATGCCTTGTACTGAACAAACAACGAGCAAGTGCACACAACCACAATGTACTAGCACGATCACACAACTATTCCAATAGGATAGCAAGCAATCACAACATAGTAAACACACATATACATAATGCATAGATCAATTATCACTTCAAGAGAAACATAAAGTTCCATATATGAACGACAATAGACATGAATGTAATTATCAAAATGGTCCTCGCATGGAAACCACACCCAAACTTTTAATGTGTTAGAATGTGACACCAAATCATATATCTGTTGGGACGTGAAACCCGATCAAATATACGAGTTGAAACCTCACACAAGATCTAATATATGTGTCAGAACGTGACACCCAATACAATATATGTATCGAAACGTGACAACCAATCCAATTGGCACAACCATAATCACAATCGCACCCATAACAAGAAATGCTCATAGCTATGCTATAAGTAATGGATTCATGGCATGTAATTGTTCATATATATACTCATTGTAATAGATTAGACTCTCATTTGACTATTCACATTCACACATGCATACAATGAAGCAATTAAGCAATATATATTACACAAACAGGGAATCAAACCATCACCTACCTTGAAACTAAGTTCGGATCCTCCTAAGACACTTCATTCTTCCTTTTCCGAATTCTCTCAACTTGTGCCTGGACTAAAAACAATAATTAATGCAAGGATCAGTAAACAAGGCCTAACTACCTGGATTATAATTTACATTTTCAATCCTAGACCAAACACAAGATCCTAATTATCATTTAGAGATTTTTCAACCATTAACCTCGGGTCAAAACCTTCCACCAATGATAATTACTCATGAATCTAAGTTCTACAGATTGACAAACACATTAAGGGAGTAATAATCATACCTTGAGTGCAAAAAATTGTAGAAAGATGTCAAGAACATTCCCTTGGTACTCTATTAACTCTCAAGAACGAGTGTTTTTTAGGAAATACTATTTTTTATGTTTTTACTTAAGTCGCGACTATCCTGCCATAGTAGGACCGAACCTGCCACAACGCCCCTGCCCTTACGGAACTAAACCCTCAGTGGTAGCTTACGCAGAGACAAAAAGTAATAGTATTTTTCAAACTCCTATTCCACAACACACCTTTAACCCTTAACGTTCGAAAACTACATGTTCACCCTAAGATCAGTTTTGCAAGTTTTACTCACCAAAATTCATTTCCATAAAGCCGTAAAGTCACCCCTCATGTATTTTCTAACCACTCATGTTATCAAATTCATTATTAATTGTCTCATTCATTTCCAGATTTCCCTAAACCTTACATAACTTAGATTTGTCCTAAAATGTAATACCTGGGAAATCCAAGGACATACGCTAGAGTATCACCTAGTGTATAATGCTTTAAATCAGTGTTTACAGGCCTAAATAAGGATCATAAACTTGACTTAGAAGTATTAGAGCCTAAACGTCAAGGGACGATCATGACATCCAGAAACTAGTGAAATCAAACTAGTAAATGTCCTTTGGTCTTGTGAAGGTTTGGGAGCGTTGTATGAAATCTAAAACTTGTAAAAATAGTACTTTAAATAGGTAAATAATATTTTTAGTTTAAAAAATTTCTGGTCTGAACCCCCTAAAAACCAACCTAGGGGTCCATAAGGAGGACCCTCCTATTGTCCAAACAAGCTGCCCAAGGTAGCAGGAATTTTTCATGCATTAAAGCAGTACGCGTCGCGAAAATGGTTCACCATGTACAAAAATATTTGTTCCACGTCGTGTGCTTTACTGTCTAAAAGATTATTTCGGAATTCTTGTGGCAACAACACAGTGACCCGGTCATGTTCCTTGGCGAAAAATCTGAAATTTGAAGTCAAGTTTGACTTCACAAAAAGGTCTAATTAAGTGAAGGGTCTTTTATGTATTTTTGGGGAGGGGTATATACATATTTTAAGTCAGTTTTATACCATATTCACCAACCCAAATCAAATCCCCAATTTAAATCCAAATCACTATCACTACTAGATAAAATTCCCTTTCTACCCAACCTCCATTGAAGATCATTGTAGCTTGAAGAAGAAAACCAATTTTCCAAGTTTTCTACTCAAATTTGTTTCTAAAGTATTCATCAAGTTATGTATTCTTTAACTCTTGGTTTATATTCCCAAGAGGTTCATTCATAGATGATTTCAAAAATCACCCATATTCAAGGGTTTTTTCTATAAATGGGTTTCCTTTTAAAACTCAAATTGTGAGTTAATTATGAAAAATTGTGATTTATTAGGGTTATTTAGCTGTATATTGGTGGGTAATTGAGGTTGTTTAATTGATATTTAGTTTGATCCATGTTCTTCACACAAATTTCCTAAATCTTGGATCTTGGTTATGATTGATTTAGTAGTGATGAATGTATCAATTAATAAACTTGTGTTAATCATGTTATTTCATTCATTGACTGCCTATTTTCATGTAGTGTTGGGTTTTGATCTATTTATTTAAGAATCCATGGATGTCTCTCTTCCCCTAACACTAACCCTAACCTTTAGATTTTGTAAATAGATGGCTAGAGATAATGAAATTAAGGGTGTTGCGATATAATTGGTCATTGTATGATAAGGATAATTGGTTTATGGGTATTGATAATAAATTGGGAATTGAGTCTTGAATGGATTTCATGGAGGCCATTGGTAAGACCTTCATGGTCATGAACTAGTTATTGTTATTATGTTTTTGTTGGCTTATCCTTGGTAATGTTGCTAAACTGAAGTATGAATGATAAATTTATGAAATTATGATCATGTTATCAATGTGATGAATTGTGAGATAATAATAGGTGTGTTATTATGTAAAATTGGAGGTAATAATCATACTAATCTAATAATTATATTATGAAGGAATGATCTCACATTATCTTATCTTTGATGAAAGGACATTATCATCATATGACCGATGAGCTATGTATATGTTGTATAAGGGCTTAATATCCTAAGGCCTATAATATGAACTTATGTTTAAGAAATACTCAAACGTTCTTTAAAAATGGAAGTTATCTTAGTACCGAGTGAACTTGACAATAAGAGGTGTTCCTTCACAAAGGAATGGAGGTTCCCCCGATGTTCTCATGAGGTGGAAACTACAATGCGAATTAGCATAAAGAGGGTTTCTAGGAACAACCTCCTAGTTCATTAACCATGTGCCCCCATAGGAAACCTAACTAGTGAATCCACCTAGATGCTACGATTATGTTTATGTCATACATTGGCAAGTAGGATACCCCCCTTTCAGTGTGACGGGTTGATATGGTATTCCATATTTAGATCATATGGTCTAATGTTGGTTATGGACAAGTTTCCCAAAAGTTAAAATGAATGAATGAAAGTATGAAGCTGAACACTAACAAGGACTACTTAAGGCGTGTTACATAGTGTAGGTAAGGATATGGGTCTTTAGTAATACATTGAACAAGTGGACCTTAAGGAGAGCTCTAGGGTGGTTTATTTTTGTATTAATAATGTGTGTGTGTGTATATATATATATATATATATATATATATATGATGTTGGTTTTATATGATTATTGGTTTCATTTGACATGCATGATGTTGGCATAAATTGATATGAATGATGTTAACTACACTTATAATGATTTTATATGAGGTAACTGCAATGCTTATGATCTCTTTGCAAGCTTAGTTGGTTTATGTGGGGATTATGCGGCTTCACATATACATTGCACTAATGGACTTGGATTGGGGTTATGAGCAAGGTTTTGTGATGTATTGATGAAATGGACTCGAAAGTATGAAATGTTGATTATGGCTTAGTTATGATGTTACTCTTGAAAATGAATATTATATGTCTTATTGTTGTTTTTGTATGGACTTGTATATGTTCATGGAATGTGCATGAAAGGCTTACAAAGTGAATTTGGCATGTTTATACTAGAATAACCCTTTGTACATGTCTTCGAATGGTTTACTTGTATATATCCATACTTATAAATGTGGTTTGTACTAACCCATATTCTCTATAATTCTTCAATAATGTAGGTTCGGGCCATTAAAGGGTTTTAAGGCCAATTTTCAAAAAATCTTGAATAGATTCCCAAGTTGGTGAGTACTCAAGTCTAAGGACGAAACTTATTATTCTAGTTAATATTATTTGTTTGTTCTAGAGATTTTTCTATTTCCTATCTTTAAAGACTATACTGTATTCTCTTATGCGACATTTTGTAATGTTGTAGGGACTATGTCCCAAATCTTGTACTCTTATGTTAGATGGTTTATGTGACACGATTGTAGACTATTTTTGATATATGATAAGTCTATGTAAACTTCAAATGTAAATTTTTAATTTTTCCATGTTTTTTTTACCTATGAAATGTGATGATTTATTCAAATGGATTGTCTAAGGCCTCTGCGAGGACGAATACGTTGATTACGTCTAAGGGGTACTCTCCCATGGTAACAAACATGGTATCAGAGCATGAGATTAAATAATCTTAGTAATGATGTCTCACAAACCCACATCTACGTAGAGTCTTGTTAATGATTGTGAAGAGCGCTACTCTTATGAATGAGAGGCTATGTGATGCTTATGAAATTCTCACTTCTTTGGTATTCTTAAGTTGTGACTCAAGAGTCTAAACTCTATAAGTCCTTTTCTTGTAATATTTTTCTTGTGTATAGGCTATGACTACTAGAAAGCCAGTCCTTAGAATGTTTGAAGAGGAGATTGCTAATGCGGGAGTTCCTCCCCAAGGTAGCCAAGCTCCTCCTCTAGAATAAGTTCCTCTAGATGGCCAAGCTACGGTCAATCCTTCAGTCATGTCAGATGGAGAAATAAGGGAGGCTTTCCTAAACTTGTATCGAGTCATGACTACTAAGCTCAAGACATAACTACTCAAGCCCAAGCTCTGGCAGCTCCTGCAAACTGGGAAGTTGCAACCCGTCTAAATTAAAATATTAGTACCACGGATTCTCATTTGTGAGACTTCACAAGGACGAATCCTCCAATGATCTTTGGGTCTAAGTTGAATGAAGATCCTTAAGACGTTCATGATGAGGTTTATCAGATCTTGTATGCTATGGGGGTGAGTTCAAATGAGAAGGTCGATCTAGCAATTTATCAACTCAAGGATGTGTCTCAAACATTGTACACTCAATGGAATGACAATAGGTCTTTGAGAGCGAGTAGCATAAGTTCGGAAGTCTTTAGTTCTTCCCAGGAGATAAAAAAGAGTAAAAAGTGAAAGAGTTCATCAACATTTGTTAATGAGGTATGCTTGTTCAAGAATATTCATTGAAGTTCATCAACTTGTCCATGTATGCTTCTTCTTTGGTGTCTAATCATAGAGATAAAATGAGACGTTTTGTGGCAGGGGTGTCCAATGATATTGTGGAAGAATGTCGGGCTGCAATATTTCATGACAACATGGACATTTCTCATTTGATGGTACATTCTTAACAAGTTGAGAAGACTAGGCTCAAGAGGATGAACAAGGAGTTGAAGAGGGAAAGGACCCATGATTGAGGTACTTCTAAGGGTAAGTTTGAGATCCAAGATAAAACAAAGCTTACGAACATATTCTTCAACCAAGTTCCTTCTAATGTCACAATGGATCATATGGATAAGATGTCTATCCCTAGGTCCCAAGTATGGAAATGTGATGGTTCACCAAGTGAGGTCCCACAATGAGCCACCTGTGGAAAGAAGCACATGGGTAAATGTCTAATTGGAACGGATATTTGCTTTGGATGTGTAAAGAGTGTGCATATGGTTAGGGATTGGACTATATCCAAGAATCAAGGAAGGAGAGTAGTCAATCACAAGTAAGTGTTATTAGTTTCGATCTCTCAAGTCTAGGGGTGATCAAAAGGGTTCTCCTAATGTTGTTACCGATATGTTGCAAGTATTTTCAAGTAATGTTTATGCATTGTTATATCCCGGTGCAATTTGGTATTTTGTAACTCTTTTAGTGGCTATGAAGTTTGATGTGCTCCCCGATGTCTTAGTTGAACCTTTTTCAGTTTACATCCCAGTGGGTGACAACGTTGTAGCTAATAGTCTATAGGAGTTGTCCTATACTATTGTCCAATAAAGTTACGTTGGTTGATTTGGTAGAACTTGATATATTAGACTTTGATGTCATATGGGGGATTGTTGGTACATGCTTTTGTTTCAGTTGATTGTTAAACAAGTGTAGTTAAATTCCAATTTCATAATGTACATGTTTTGGAATAGAAAGAGGAAAACTCAATCTTTAGAGGTCAAATTATTTCATGTCTTAAAGATTTAAGATTATTTCTAAGGGATGTCTCAATCAGGATGTGAGCGTCAAGGACCTTGAGTCTGAGACTCCTCCTGTAGAGTCGGTCCCCGTAGTGAAGGACTTTTCGTAAGTCTTCCCCGATGATTTACCTGGAATCCCTCCAGAACGGGAAATACATTTCGGGATAGATTTGATGCCAGATACCAAACCCGATTCAATTTCTTCTTTTCGGATGGTTCCGACCGAGTTGAAAGAATTAAAGGGTCAACTCAAGGATTTGATAGATAAGGGTCTTATACAACCAAACATTTCTCCATAGGGCGCTCTGGTATTATTTGTAAAAAAGAAAGATGGGTCTCTTATAATGTATATTAATTACTGACAATTGAACAAGGTCACTATAATGAATAAGTATCCGCTCCCTAGGATTGATGATTTGTTTGATCAATTCCAAGGTGTGATTACTTTTTGAAAATTGATTTGAGATTGGGGTATGACCAACTTATGGTGAGAGGTGTTGACAAAAATAAGATGGATTTTCGAACTAGGTATGGTCATTATGAGTTCCTAGTCAAGTCTTTTGGTCTAACTAATGCCCGATGGCTTTGTCTAGACCTTATGAATAGGGTGTTCTAGAATTATCGTGATTCATTTGTAATTGTCTTTATTTATGATATCTTGGTATATTCTTAAAGTGAGAATGAACACATTAGTCATTTAAGGATAATGTTGCAAGTCATCAATGAACATCAACTTTTACTAATATAGTAGATTGAATTTTTATTGAGATCGATTGCTTTTCTTGGTCACATTGTTTCAAGTGAGTGTATATAGGTCGATACAAAGATAATGGAGGAGGTTAAGAATTGACCTATTCCTTTGACTCCAATCGATATTCGAAGTTTCTTGGGTTTATTTGGGTATTATAGAAGATTTATTGACATGTTTGCATGTATCACTTGACCTTTGACAACCTTAACCCAAAAGAAAGTTAATTTTGAGTAGTCGGAAGCTTATGAAACAAGTTTCAAAAATTTGAAAGATAATCTTATCTCTGCTACGATTTTGACCTTACTGGAGGGTACGAAAAGGTTTGTTATGTATTGTGAAGCTTCTCGACTAGGTTTAAGTTGTGTCCTTATGCAACATGGTAAGGTGATAGCATATGCCTCTAGAAAACTCAAGGTGGATGAGAAGAATTATCTAACTCATGATCTTGAACTAGCGGCCTTAGTGTTCTCTTTGAAGATATGGAAACATTATCTATATAGGGGTGCATGTGGATGTGTTCATTGACCATAAGAGTCTCAAATATGTGTTCACTCAAAAAGAGCTTAATCTTTTACAAAAAAGTTAGTTAGAGCTTTTGAAGGATTATTATATGAGTCTCCATTACCACACCGAGAAAGCCACTGCCGTTCTGGATGCTTTGAGTCCAATGTCTATGGGTAGTGTATTCGATGTTCCCGATGGTAAGAAAGAGTTAGTGAAAGATGTGCGTAGATTGTCTTGGTTGGCTGTTCGATTAAAAGATTCTCTAAAAGGACATGTCATGGTTCATTATAATGCCGAGTCATCTTTAATAATTGAGGTGAAATCTAAGCAACATCTTGATCATCTATTGGTGGAGTTGAAAGGAATTAATTATTAGTTATATTAATGATTCATTCTCCCAAGGGAGGATGGTATACTTAAGTACAACGGTATATTGTGTGTGCCGGATGTAGATGACTTAAGAGGACATATTTTAGAAGACACTTTTGTTTCTCGATATTCCATTTATCCAGGTGTCACTCAAATGTATCACGATCTCCAAGAGGTGTATTGGTGGAATAGTTTGAAAAAGGATATAGCGGGGTTTGTTGACAAATGTCCTAATTGTCTTCAAGTCAATGCCGAGCATCAAAGACCGGGAGGGTTAAATCAAGATACATCTTTCCCTACTTGGATATGGGAAGATATCAATATGGATTTCATTGCGCATTTTCCTCGTACACAAAGTCAAAAGGACTCAATATGGGTTATTGTTGATAGGCTTACAAAATATTCCCATTTTATCCCCGTCAAAGCTACTTATTCCGCAAAGGACTACTCTGGGTTGTACCTTAATGAGATTGTAAGTTTGCATGGGTTCCCTTTTCTATCATCTCCGATAGGGGTCCCTAATTAACTTCTAGATTTTGGAAGGAATTCAATAATGGTCAAGGTGCCAAGATGAAATTTAGTACCTCATTTCATCCACAAAACTATGGTATGGCAGGATGAACAACAAAAACCTTGGAAGACATGTTGAGGGCGTGTGTTATTGACTTCAAGGGTGATTAGGATGACCATCTACCACTGATTGAATTTTCCTACAATAATAACTACCATTCAAGTATCGCCATGTAACCCTTTGAATCCCTTTATGGAAGGAGATGTAGATATCCAATTAGGTGGTTTGAGGTAGGTGAATTTGCTCTAAAGGTCTGAAAGAAATAAATTTCTTTTTCATTTATTTTTAGGGTTATATTAAGAAAAAATTAAAAAAAGTAGGGTTTGATTGTGCAGTCATGAACCTTTTTATCATTTCAAAAATTAGCGGATAAAATACTAGTTTATAAAAACTCACACATTAAATGAATTTCATCAATCCAAAAAAAAAAATTAAGATAACGTCTACTCCAATGTGTCTCTTCTTCTTAGATCGAAGACGCCTTCTTGAAATCATAAACATCAATAAAAACATGCCTTTCTCCAACAATCGACTTTTCAATATTCCATTCTTTAAATCATAAACAAACGTCAGGTCCCATAATTTTTCCTCAAAATTTCAAAATGAACTCGAATAGTTTAAAATATTGTGTTTCAATGAATTTAAGATTTTAGTTGGCAAAATCGTAAGTACAAGGATTCAACTTATAAACAGAGCCAAGTACAAGGGTCTCCCATCTCATTATGTCTTTTTTATATTTAAAGTGTATAATTTTAATATATTAGGTGGAAAGTTAAAATTTAAAATTGATCAAAAAGAAAGAAACATTCTTTAATATTGCAATACAAACTTAAAAAATAGGTAAAGGATACTTGTGTGCTTTTGCTCTTCTCCTAATGCACAAATGAGCTTCGAAACTAGCTTGATCTTCATTACGAATTAAGTAAAGCATGGAGCACAAATAATTTTGAGTTACTACGGATTTTTGTAATTTGAGTTTACAGTATTGAATAAATTTTAATTAATTTCCCATTGCAAAACTAGAAAATAAGGTTGTTTTTAATTTGTGACATACATTAATCATATTCAGTTTAATTAAATTCCCATTTTCTTCCACTTTTGGTTATTTGGCTTAAGTATATTAGCTCACATAAAGAGTTAATTTTGATATAGTGGAATATAATAATAAACTAGCTAAAATTTCTCATTCCTTGTTATGATTTGTAGATATTATTGACCTAGCTTCATACAAAGACAATTATCACTTTGCTGACATGAAGAGGTTGATCCGTAACAAAACACATCTGTAGATAGACTAACAGAGTTGATGACTTACTAGAAGAAAGTGAGAGGAAATCAAGCTGATCCAAATATGATTATAAATAGACTCTATGTTTTTGAAGCATTTGATTCTTTTGTATCTAACATCATCGAAAGAGATGCTACAGGAATTGTATCACGTAGATCAATTTCTTTTTGTGGATAATTTGTAACTATGTATAAATATTTTCTTCTGTTCAAAGAAAAAAAGGTTGATGATTCTTTGGGTATGGAAACCTTCATTAGGATATGGTATATCAACTAGACAAAGAAATATTATTATGATGAAAATTTTAATCTCTCTTATTTTAGTAAGTGCAACTATGTGGAGTTGATCAAAATAATACTACTAGTGAGTTTTTATGATTCCTTTCATGAAATGACTTCATTCCAAATTGTATCTTCTGATCCAAATTGGTATCTAATCTTCCATCCTCTTATGTTAGCATATAGTCAATACGCGTTTCAATGGTGTCAAACCCGTCGCTCCCGTAAATGAGCCCGATGAGGGGTTTGCAACAAAAGATCATGATCAAGGCAAGGGTAGAGGAAGAGGAATGGGTAGAGACCTAGAAAGTGTAGCATCAGCCAGGGGTGGGCTCCAGTCGAGAATATTACAAGGGAAGAGGCACATCCTACACACAATTAAGAGATAGAAGAGAATGTGGAAATTTGGGACAAGGAGGAGGTTGAACTAGAGAAGGATGCACTTGCAGAGGGTAAAAGCATTCCTCTCATAGAAACAATGTTTGCACAAAAGATTATGACTAATCTAAAGGGATCGGTCGATTTTGTTGTCCTTCCCACAGTGCATGCGACTCAGCCCCCTATTGTTTTTAATTGTTCCCAAGGTAGGTGGAGATGTAGACTCTAATACCTTTTTTGGTCCCCTATTGGATCCTGTTATGACTGGTAATGGGCATGAGGTTCTAACTAAGTTCATGAAGTTGAAGCCACTTGTTCCATGGTTATGAGAGTTACGACGCTTGGAAGTTTATTTTTTATTGTTATTAAAGGCTTCACAATTTAGATATTGTATAACAACATGGGGTAGAGTTTCTAACCTTCTAGGTTCAGGGTGAGTCTAAGTAGTGGTGGAGGGCCTAGGTGTAATGTAGATGATCAGCCTTTCCCCATTAACTTTGACGCAGTTTCATGCTTCGTTCCTAAAAAAGTATGTGCCCTTAATCTTGAGAGATCGCAAGCAGGATGAGTTCATAGACATGTAGCACAGTGGTATGACTTTAGTTGCTTATGAGGCTAAGTTTCATCCTTGTTTAGATATACTACACAATCACTGACTACCGAGAAGGAGAGGATTTGTCTTTTTTCAGGGGATTGAACTCTAAACTACTGGTATTGCATGTTCGTATGACCTCTACAGGAAAATATTTCAATGGTGTGACTAAATTTGTGAACAAAGTGGAAGGAATTAGACGTGATGGTCACACTAAGGCTTTGGCTCATAAATCCAATAGCACATGTAACTTCTAGTGTTCCTACATCAGAGGTGCAGGTAGACTGACACTTGTAGTTTAACCAATTTAGTAGGCCATTCTCGCTTTTGCACGTAGTTACTCAGGATCTCTATAGCAGAATTTTGTTCATGATAGCTAGGGAGTCGCAACTTCAGTTGGAGACATATTTATGTTCGATGATAGTTGTTATAATTATTGAAAATCTGCACATATGAGGAGAGATTGTCCCCATCCTCCTACAACTGACCCCGTGCAACAGAAATCTAGAGCACTGGTACCCGCGAGAATCAGTTATAATGGTAGAGGACGTCCACAAGGTGGGCGAGGAGGGAATCAACGAGGTCGTGGAGGCGTGGAAAATTGTAATGCAGGTAGAGGAGCGGTGCAGGTAGGGAAGGAGGTTGTTCTTCGAGATTACACGGCTCAGTTTTATACCTTTCCACACAAGATCAAGGCGGAGACATCAGATGCAATGATCCCAATTACTATTCTTCTATGTGAACGAATGGATAATGTGTTGTTTGACCCGTGATCGACTTTATCATACAGTTCGATGAAGTTTTCCTTGAGATTTAATGTGTTTTTTAATATACTTTATGCCCCCATCAAAGTTTCTACCCTAGTCGGGGAGCATGTCAAAGTCAAACATGTACATTGTTATTGTCCTGTTATGTTTTTGAGTTCCAAATTTTGGCTAATTTTGTTATTTTATACATGATTGAATTTAATAAAATCTTAGGTGTGACTTGGTTTCCCCCCAATTATGTCGTGCTTAATTGTTATACAAAGTTTATGACTTTAAAACTCCTGAGAAGGGAAAATTTAGAGTGGGAAGGGGAGTACATTCCTAAGCCAACTAAGGTCATATCTTCCATTCGGGCCAAGAAACTGGTCGGGCAAGGGTGTTTAATGTATTTGGATCATATTTGAGATGTTGATATTGTGTCTCTCTCCATTGAGTCTAGGATCTTCTTGATAAAGGATTCATCCGTCCTAGTGCTTCCCTGTATGGTTCCCCTTTCTTATTTTTTAAAAACATGATTGGAGTATGAGATTGTGCATAAACTGTTGACACTTGAATAGGGTCACCATTTAAAATAAGTATCCATTGCCTCGAATAGATGATTCCTTTTACCAGCAAGGTGCATCAATTTTCTCTAAGATTGATCTAAGGTCTTGTTACCATCAGTAAAATATTAGGCATGAGGATTTACCAAAAATAATGTTTAAGACCCGCTATGGGCACTATGTGTTTCTAGTGATGTCGTTCGAGTTGATAAATGCGCCGACAACTTTCATGAGTTTGTTTAATAGTGTTTTCATACCATTTCTGGATTTATTTGTGATTGTTTTATATTAAGTTTTTGTTTATATGAATAGTAAGGAAGAGCATGTGATAATCTTCGTATTATTTTGGTTGTCCCTGGGAGACAAAATCTATATGAAAATTTTGCAAGTGTGAGTTCCGATTGACTTTAATTACCTTTTTTGGGAATGGTGGTTCAAGGTAAGGATTTATGGTAGATCCCCAAAGGATCGAAGTAGTTAGAAATTGGGTCCGACCTAGCTTTGTGACTCAAACTAGGAGTTTTATGGGACTCCCGGGCTACTATTGCCATTTGTGAAGAATTTTTCTTCTATCTCCATGAATTTGATGATACTGACCCAAAAGAAAGTGCCTTTCGAGTGGACTGGCAAATATGAAGAGAGCTTCCAAAAGCTAAAAAATCTTCTGACCACATCACCTATTTTGGCATACTAAATATTTGTTTGTTTATTGTGATGCTTCATATTTGGGTTTGATTATTGTGTTGATACTGGATAAGAATATTATCGATTATGTGTTGCAACAAAATGAAAGTGCATGAGTGAAATTATCCGACATGTGATTTGGAGGTGGAAGCAGTAGTGTTTACTCTTATGGTATGGCACATTACCTCTATTGTGTCAAGTGCGAGGTGTTTACTAATCATCGTAGCCTACAAGATGTATTCACTCACTAAGTGTTGAATCTGAGACATCATATGTAGATGTAGTTACTCAAAGATTATAATTTTCCCATCCATTATCATCGAGGCAGTGCTAACATGGTTGTAGATACATTATATCATAAGACGGTGAGTAAGGGTAGTCTAGATTGCTTGAGTGTATCCAAGGGACCTTTGACCAAGAAAATGCAAACCATGGCGTGTAAGTTCATAACATTGGGCATCTTAAAGAACGGTGGGGTGTTAGCCAGTATAGAAGATTAGGCCCACATTAATTGAGAAGATTCAAGCCCAAAGAGTATGATGATGAGACATTGAATGAGCGCAGAAAGAATATAGTTCCTGGAAAGACACAACACATGACTCTTGATGCGGGGGTTGTGCTCAATTTTAAAAGAAGAATTTTTGTTCCCTGAGTGGACGACTTGATTCCAAAATTGTTGATAAATTCCCATTTTTTGCAGTAGTTCCATTTATCCGGGTGCGAGCAAGATCTATAGAGATTTAATCTGACTTTGTTGGTGGCCTTCCATGAAGAAATACATAGCTGAGTTTGTGGCTAAATGCCAAACCTTCCAACAAGTAAAATATGAACACCAAAGGTATGCATGTTTGCCTCAACAAAGGCCAATTCTTGAATGGTAGTGGGAAGTGTAGTTATACATTTGTTTGATTCAATTCGAGTAGTGATGGATAGAATAACAAAGTCAACCTAGTTCATTCTAGTCAGAAAAGATTATAATTAGTAGTAGTTTTCTAAGGTGTATGTGAAGAATATAGTGAGGATGCATGAAGTTCCCCTCTCTATCATTTGTGGCCGTGGTACGTAAATCACTTCCAAGTTTTACAAAAAACATCATGATGAGTTACGAAATCAAATCACTTTAAGTATAGTTTTACATCCAGCGATGGAGGGGAAGTAATAAAGAACTATTTAAGTGTTAGAGGACATGTCGATGGCATGTGCGTTTGACTTTGGAGAACATTGGGCTAAGTTCCTACCTCTATGAGAGTTCTCCTATAACAATAGTCACCACTTCAGCATTGATATGGCTCCATTTGAGTCACTATTATGGGAGAGGATGTGCATCAGTGATAGGTCTTTTTGAGGCTAGAATTGGGAAATCTTTTTGACTTGATTTGGTGAATGATGCTTAAGATAAGGTAAGAAGCATCCAAGCTAAGTTATAGCAACCTATAGTAGACACAAGAAGTATGCATAGGGTAAGGTAAGAGGCACGGAATTTCAGGCCAGTGAACAACTTCTTCTTAAAGTATCACCATAAAAAGGGTGATGAGGTTCGGCAAGAAAGCAAGGCTTAGTCCTCGATAAATTCGACCATTTGAAATTCATGACTGTATAGGGCTCGTGGCTTATAGGTTTGCATTACCTCTTAGATTATCTGGATTTTATTAGTGTTTCATGTATCCATGTCCAAGTAGTATCATGAGGACGAAGATTAAATATGTCGTGCTTTGAGCCTACACCCGGGACGTGGCTGGCACTACAGAACTATGGGTGGCCCAAAGAGAACCCTTGGTCTGGTTTACTACTCAATAGAAGACTATATATACTCAAGATAAATGCACATTAAAAGTTAACAAAAAGCACAAAGATAACTGAGAATGTATTATAATTGAACATTCAATAGCAAAACTGTCAACTCAATCACAATTTAACTGAAAAAGGAAAAGTAAAGACTAATGATCTAATATTAACTAATTTTGTCTATGAAGCCTCTAAACCTATTAGTGATGTTTGGACAAGACCAACAAATATTAGAACAGCTGAAAAATAATGAAGCAATAAAAAGGGGAGCCTTTAGAAGCAAGGAGGCTTAACAAAAAACTCTGGAGCTCAATTGGATCAGCGAAGCATTGAATGTTGATCCTAGTTGTCTCTATCTACATCATAATAAGATGTAGATCAATTGTCATCAGTACATTAAATGTAAAAGAATGCGAGGGGAATTTAAAAATAATGCATAAGATTGAAATGAACTGAAGAATAAACCAGGTCTCAATTCAACTAAACTAAACTGAACTTATTTTAGTATAAAGCATTATAAACAAGTGCAATGTAAAGAAAAACGTTTAAAACATGGATATCAACTCCGTGTATTTACAAATACAATAATAACACTTTATGGATTGAAAAATACAATATAAACAATTGTATTAGTGTTGTGGGAGTTTTTCTAACCGACAACCATCAAGTAAGAGCGATTGTGATGATACATCATTTTGCCTCACGCTTCAAGGGTTGTCTTATACATTGCCGAGAGTATAGAACCTGAATATTAAGTGTATCCACTATTCTATGCTAAAAAGCACTAGGAATCATCTAAAAAGTAAGACACTTTTCTACTCATGATGGTTACATGGTTTATAAAGGCAGGAATTTGTCTGAACTCTCCCTCATATTTTTGCTCAATACTACTCTAAAAATATAATACTATCTCTTATCTATAAAGAAAAACATATTTCTTTCTATGGTTTAAAAAACAATCTCAAAACATAGCTCAAAGGTTCTATTGGAATTCAATAATTCCTTTGTTGCTTAATTGTGAAAGCATTTATTCTTTACTGAAAAATTAGCTCAAACGCTCTAATGGAAATCAAAGTTTCTTTCTCTTCTTTAAATATGAAAACACTTACTCTTTGGAAATATAGTACCAATATACACTTTTGAAGAAATGAAATTTAGTCTTTACTCTTTAATCAACACAAAAGTCGAGTCTAAAAACAAAGTTAAAACATTTGCAAAAAGACCTTGCAAGACTCTAAGAACTTCTCTTGATTTGTCTCTTAATTTTCCTTAAATTAGAATTTATAGATTCAAGGTTATGATTCATGTTTACATATGATTTCTATAAGTTAGAGGTTATTTAGAGTAGTTAGAATCAATATTATGTTTTAGTACACCTTATAAGGACTTAGAAGATCTAAATAATGAAAAACGGGTGGGGCAGATGACTCCGGTGAACTGCTGGCGCGCCACTTCAGATCTTTCCATTTAAAGACCCCATTTTCACACACCACTAGAGCGTCAGGCCAACCTTTCTAGCGCAATGGGGGCACATTTCCCCAGACGTCCTAACCCTATGGGGACGCGTAGGGCCAGAATTCTCGGCCTAATGGTGGCAATCCGCCCCAGCCTCCGTAGTGCAACAGGGGCGGGTCGCCCAAAATTTCCCTAGGAAAGGATGACAAACTTTTTCTCTCGTTTTCTAACCATAATTTGAATTATTTTTCTCAATATCTCTTTAAATTAATCTATCCAAATCAAATACACAAGAATCTAACCCAAAGTAACTCTAATAATCGACATTAAACTCTCAAGAACTCCTCAGTCTCACCGAAAATTCATGAACGAAAGCCATTCAACAATACAACTCAAGAAAATCAAAATCTCAAACTTTTAAGGACGAAAAGTCACTTAATTTTTGTGCATGGGTGAACAAACCTCTCACTATCTAAACTCATATACCTCTTATGATCAAATCCTTGACGAACGCCACAATTGATTCATTACAAAGACAAGAATCTTGCTCTTTCTCTTCTCTTCTCTGTTGAGTTCTTCTTTATAATTCCCTAGCGTGTATTTTCAATTGTGCAAACTGAACCATTTGAGTTTTAACCCTAGTTAATTCACTTAAAGTGAATCAAATCAAACGGGTATGGAAAAGATTAAAATACCCCTTGAAAATCCAGTTTTGACTTTCCTTATCTAGACAACCCAAATTCAAATGAGAATATCTTCTTCATACAAACTCGAAATCGCACGAACTCGGTGGGTATAGAAAGATAATTCAAATATATTTCCTACGATAACTTGTAAAATCTAACTCATCCTACTCTAGGAGTTCTGGTCATTTTCAGTTGACCCAAACTCAGACTTAATTTTAGGTAACCAATTTTCCTAATATTTTGTTCTTTCCAAAAATGACTATTTTTAATTCTAGATCTTTCTAGTTCTTTAAATTGGTGAGATGATACAACATCATTAAGAGGGACTCACTTTTTTTTGGGAAAGTACCAATATTATGAGGTAGAAATGATTACAGTTCTTGATCGCAATATCCGAACGTTAAGGACCAGCGAGATAATGTCTGTGAAAGTCCAATGTAAGTATAGTTTGGTTGAGAAGCTACTTGGAAAACTGGGAAGGACATGCAGAAAAGTATTCTCAGATTTCCTAGTTTATCACTCGAGGAGCAGTGATGGGTATATTGATATCTATTGTAACGGCCTGTTTTCGTCATTATAGAAAAGACAATGCGAAAAGATTTTGGGTCTTGAAAACTTTTGAATAGTGACATGGAAATTCCTACCCAAGTCAAGATTTGGACAAAATCTAAGTTAGGTGAGGTCTAGAAAAATATGGTAATTAATGATAGAACGAACAGTGAATTTTACTAAATGAGTGGATAGCCAAGATGTTAGAGAGCCTGTATGATTTTTACAGGATTAAATTCAGGCGAGTAGAACTGCCAAAACTAATATTAGGTGAACAGGTAATTTTTGAACGTTAAGGGTTCAAAATCTAATTTCGAATCATTATCTTCATTCAAGCCGCTGATATATCATGGTTTCACGGTATTTGTAATGCTTTTTACTTAAGTTTAGTGTGTGTCCAAAAGCCTTTTTGTATTAATTTTTATGTAAGTTTCTCTTTATTTGTAGGAAATCTGTCTAAAGATGAACGCGGAAGTTTTCTAGCAAGAAATACAGAAAAGTTACCACCTACGGAGCTTGTGACGGTCTGTCGTGCAAGTGACGGTCCGTAGGTGGCATCGTAGTGAAGCTGCTGAATAAAGATGGGGAAGTCTGACCAAGTGTGGGGTTACGAAGTACATGATGGACCGTCGTAGCCATGACGATCCGTCCTGCTGGTTCGTCGTGATGATCAGAGAAGTAGTCCAGTACCCAAATTCCAAGAGCTTAAGTGTTATGGAACGGAGACCCTCGACTGACCATTGTGCCTGTGATGATCAGTCATACCTGCCGTCGAGGTTAATGAAGAGAGCATCAGAAGAATTTGCAAAGTATGGGACGACAGAGTCTTCTTCGTCCCGTCGTGGCCACAACGACCCATTGCGAGCTTCGTCAACCCAGCCGCGTTTTGACAGATTTTCAGCAAATAGAGTCCTTTTATTAGGTTTTTGTTTTTTTATAAATTGTTGTAGAAACATCGTTTTTGGGGTAAGACTCTCATATAGTTAGATTATTTGTTACTAGACACTTTTATGTTAGATTCTTTGTGAGGAGTTTATTTTTATTATTACACTTTGAATTGTTACACTTTTCTCTTGAGTTGATTGTTGGTGATTTTGTCGATTAATCAAGTAAACTTCTGGATTTTATTCTTTCTCATTGAAGTAAGTGCATGAATTCTTATATTATATATATGAATATTGTGATTATGACTATGCGTAACTAAACTCCATAACTAGGGTTGTGGGAACCATGGGTGAATAATAAGATACAATCTAACTAAAATAACAATTCTAGAATAGTGTCTTGCATGTATTCATAATTATTTGGCTTAGAAGTCTTTTTAACGGATGGCCAATGTTAGAACTCGCCTTACTGCTACTTGCCGGACCAAGGAGGTAGAAAATAGGAAAAGAATTATCCACATAGATTTAGTGTATACTATCTAGTAGGCTAGTAATTATTGGTACAAGGTAATAACTTAGTCAAATATCGAATACAATGCTCAATATAAGGTAAAGGTAAGGGTTAGTATACCAACAACGTACCAGACCAAGGTACGGAGTGAAATTTTCTAGATGCCGGACCAACGATTTAGAAAATACATAACTTATCACTTTGCATGCAAGATACTAGGAAAGAATTGTTATAGTTAGAATTATAAAATTAGGGACCTATGGGGAACAGGTAAACCCTAGTTAATTTTATTAATTGATTAAACTCCAACATTTGAATCTGTTAGTTGTCTACTTCAATTTAGCTAGTTATTTTCATTTAATTAGAAATAAAAACCCTCCTTTTATTGTCTTTGATTTCAAAGGAAATAATTGACTAAATAATAGTAATAATAGATTGAAGTTAAGTCTGAACTATTTTCCTCGTGGGAACGATTCCAACCTCATTAGTTGGGTTATTTATTTGATACGACCGCTTTACTTCTTATGTGAGAAGTAAATTTTCGCGTATCAAATTTTTGCGCTGCTGCCCGGGATTTTAGGTTTTAGATTAACTTAAACATATTAGTAATGTTTAGTCAAGATTTTCTTAATTTTATTTTGTTTATTGTTTGTTATTCTTGCAGAACTATCTTCCTTGTATGCCAAATACACGGAGAGGAAGAGAACCCTTGTTTCCCTACGATCACGAATCAGAGCATACACTATGCAAGATGAATCGAAACTTGGGTATTAATGATGATGATCCAAATCAGAACATCTTAGCTCCGGTTGATTTTTATTGTCATGTATTACCTGATGATTATGGTCAAAATCAACAAAGGGGAAAAAATCTCGCTCCACGTCCTCAAGAAAACTACAGAGGCTATGATAATATAGCAGACTCTGATGGGCCACTTGAATTGCCCCCTTTACCACCATGCCACACCTTTGTGGTAACTAGTAGCCTGATGCAAATGCTCACAGTCAAAGTTTTGTTATCAGGTCTACCATTTGAGGATCCACATGCCCATATAGCTAAGGTAGGGCAGTGTCTAAAAGTTGTGTAGGGAGGCCTGATTTGGATTTAGATGTAATAGGGCTAGGAGTCTTTCCTCTCTCACTGACTGGAGAGACTGCTATTTGGTTCACTGAGCTCCCTTATAACTCAATTTTTACTTGGAACCAACTAAGGGACATTCTCTTAGCACGCTACTACCCGGTCTCCAAGAAACTAAACAACAAAGACAGAGTGAACAACTTTGTGGCACTACCAGGAGAGTTAGTTAGTAGTTCTTGGGATAGATTCACCTCATTCATAAGAAGCATCTCCATTCACCGCATAGATGATGAGTCACTGAAGGAATACTTCTATCGGGGACATGATGATAATAATAAAGAGGTATTGGATACTATAGCGGGTGGTTCCTATGGAGAGTGTCCTTATGCTGAGATTGCCGAAAAGTTAGAGAAAATCTCCCGAAACAATAAAGCTTGGACTACTAGGTAGTCATATACTTGGAGAAATACCTTCGTAGTGCAATCCACTTACAACCCAGCCATAGATGAGATTCGTGAAGAGATGGCTCAGATGAGAATTGAGCTTGGGTTTGTATGGAAACATATCACTAGGGGTGCACAAAAGATAAATACAGTCAACTATTTTTCTAAAGTACCACCACCAAATGATGGATGCTATTATGTGAAGGATTTATATGCAGTAATTGAGCAAACATGGGGTTTCCGACCGAGTGCCCAAGGCTCAAATCAGGAGAATTGGCGCCAAGGTCAAGGAAACCAAGGTCAGATCTATGGTAACTATAACCGTGAGGGTCATTATGTCCGAGATGGAAACTACAACCGCGACAACAATTTCAACAGGGGTAACAATGGTAACAGAAATGATAGGAATGGGCCCTATGTACCTCCTTAAAATTGTGAAGTTACTCCTAGGGATGGTGGAGATAGTATGGTGCGCGTTGAGGATATGTTGCACAAAATGATGACGAGGTTTGATGCTAATGATGAGCATATTAACGAGTTAAGGATCTCTTTAGCGGGTATTGGGCAGAAATTCGATACACATGCAATATCGATTAAGCAGATTGAGTTGAAAATGGCCCAATTATCTGCGACTGTGAACACACGGCAACTGGGCACTCTTCCTAGCAACACTGTCCAAAATCCAACAAATGATGAAGACTGTATGGCAATCACTACTCGGGGTGGTAAGTAGACCATTGACCCACCTATGTCGTCTAAGGAGGAAAAGGTGATAAAAGATAATGATAAGGCTGTAAAGGATAGTGGTTAAGTAGAAGATAACACTAGAAAAGATGCTGAAGTGCCTATAAAGGTAATTCGCATGCCTAGACCACCACCACCCTTTCCTCAAGTATTAGTGAAAAAGACCGATGATGGTAAATATTCGGCATTTTATAATAATATTGAAGCATCTTTCCATAAATGTCCCTTTGGTCGAATCTCTAGAACAAATGCCCGGTGATGCAAAGTTTATGAAAGATCTGGTTACAAAGAAAAGATCAGTCACATTTGAGGATGATGATAGAATGTAGCATTGTAGTGCTATTGTTACAAGAGCTCTCGTACAAAAGAAAGAAGATCCGGGTGCGTTCACTATCCCTTGTACAGTCGGGCCATTACATTTTGCGAAAGCATTATGTGATTTAGGGGCAAGCATAAATCTCATGCCCCTCTCGATCTACAAGAATTTGGGTTTGGGTAACCCAAAACCCACTGCGATGCGTCTACTGATGGACGATCGAACAGTGAAAAGGCCTACAGGGATACTCCACGATGTGCTAGTAAAAGTGGAGTCGTTCATATTTTTGGCAGATTTTGTTATTCTTGATTGTGAAGTCGATTTTGAATTGCCTATTATTCTTGGGAGGTCATTCCCTACTACGGGTAGAGCCTTAGATTATGAGTAAAAGGGCAGATGAAATTTCAGTTACACAATGAAAAAGCGACCTTCAACATTTTTAGGTCCATAAGGCAGAGTGGTGAGCTCAAATCGGTATCTACTATATCCTACAAAGAAAAGATGAAGACGTACCATGACCTAAGTGAAAAACGAGAGTTTATTGTTGGGTATTAGGTGCTTCTAGACAATTCTAGGTAACGTTGGTTTCCGGACAAGCTAAATAACAAATGGACTGGTCCGTACTTGGTTACCCAACTATTCCCTCATGGAGTAGTTGAGTTGGAAACTAAGGAGGGTGTGCAGTTCAAGGTGAATGGACAACGCATAAAAATCTATTTCGGGCATGAAAAATCATCAAATGAAGGAATCGAGGCATACAATCTTGATGAAGTCTGAGTTAATCAAGTTCCTTTAGTCGTGCCGCGATGTTAAATCAGGCGCTTGTTGGGAGGCAACCCAATACTTATTGTTTTCTTTCTAGTAATGGTAGCATTTTCTACTAACGGTTTTTTAAAGTTGCAGGAACATCACTAGGAAATTCAGCAGAAAATCACTCTGCAACAGTCACTGATGGACACATCGACGGACCGTCACGCACGCGACCGACCGTTGCATGAGTCTATCGTGCCAGGTACGTCTTTCATTTATTATCAAAACTAAGGCACACGTGATGGAACCAATGAAGGACTGTCGCATCTGCGATGGACCATCGTCGGGGTCTCGTGGCGTCATTAATGAGCATACCCGACCCGACCCAGTTGGGGGGTTATTTTAAAAATTAGTAAAATTTAAACACCCCACCCCTTCATTTCACCCATTTCCTTTTTTCCTTATGTTTAGTGTGTGTCCAAAATCCTTTTTGTATTAATTTTAAGTAAGTTTCTCTTTATTTGCAGGAGATCTGCTAAAGAAGAACGCGGAAGTTTTTGAGCAAGAAATGTAGAAAAGTTACCACCTACGGAGCTTGTGACGGTCCGTCGTGCCTATGACGGTCCGTAGGTGGAATCATAGTGAAGCTGGTGAAGGAAGATGGGGAAGTCTGACCAAGTGTGGGGTTATGAAGTGCATGACGGACCGTCATAGCCATTACGGTCCGTCCTGCTGGTTCGTTGAGATGATCAGAGATGTAGTCCTAGTACCTAAATTCCATGAGTTAAAGTGTTATGAAACGGAGACCCTCGCTGGACCATTTTGCCTACGCCGATCCATCATACCTAGCGTCGAGGGTAATAAAGAGAGCATCAGAATAATTTGACGACAGAGTCCATGACGGCCAATCGTGGCCACGACGACCCGTCGCGAGGTCCGTCGACCAAGCCGCGTTTTGACAAATTTTCAGCAAAGTTTTATTAGGTTTTTGTTTTTTTATAAATAGTTCTAAAAACCTCGTTTTTGGGGTTTGACTCTCATATAGTTAGACTCTTTGTTATTAGACACTTTTATGTTAGATTCTTTGTGAGGAGATTATTTTGATTATTACACTTTAGATTGTTACACTTTTCTCTAGAGTTGATTGTTGATGATTTTGTCGATTAATAAAGAAAATTTCTGGATTTTATTCTTTCTCATTGAAGTAAGTGCATGAATTCTTATATTATATATATGAATATTATAATTATGACTTTGGGTAACCAAACTCAATAACTAGGGTTGTGGGAACCATGGGTGAATAATAAGGTAAAATCTAACTAAAATAACAATTCTAGAATAATGTCTTGCATGTATTCATAATTCATTCGCTTAGAATTCTTTTTAACGGATGGCCAACGTTAGAACTCTCCTTAATGCTACTTGTCAGACCAAGGAGGTAGATAATAGGAAAAGAATTATCAACATAGATTTAGTGTATACTATCTAATAGGCTAGTATTGATTTGTACGAGGTAATAACTTAGTCAAATATCGAATACAATGCTTAATATGAGGTAAAGGTAAGGGTTAGTATAGAAACACACGTAGCCGGACCAAGGTGCAGAGTGAAATTTTCTAGATGCCAGACCAAGGATTTAGAAATACATAACTTATCACTTTGCATGCAAGATACTAGGAAAGAGTTGTTATAGTTAGAATTATCAAATTAGGAACCTGTGGGGAACACGTAAACCCTAGTTACTTTTATTAATTGATTAAACTCCAACATTCGAATATGTTAGTTGTCTACTTTGATTTAGCTAGTTATTTTCATTCATTTAGAAATAAAAAAAAACCCCTTTTATTGTCTTTGTTTTCTAAGGAAATAATTAACTAAATAATAGTAATAAGAGATTGAAGTTAAGTTTGAACTAGTTTCCTCCTGGGAATGATCCCAACCTCATTAGTTGGGTTCTTTACTTGATACGACCGCTTTACTTCTTATTTGAGAAGTAAGTTTTAGCGTATCAGCCGCCAGGGCTGGGCCATTGTGGAGGGTTGGGGTTGTCGATGGTGGGACAGTTGATAAATCGGGTAAAATCCCAAAAGTGTTGTTTTCTGCAAACATTAATTCTTTAGAGCTAAGAGAAAACCTATGGCAAGTTCTTGACAGTTTCCCAAAACATCTCGAGCTAAAGGTGAGATTCGCACTCCCTTAATCTATATTTCAATCCGTTGAACTTAGATTCTTGGATAATTATCTTTTTTTTGTGGGGGGGGGGGGTTAATAATGGTGGAAAATGTCCTAATTAAATATCAATATAATGGGTTTGGTCTGGAAGTGATAATATTGATTATAATCTAGATAATTTGGCCTTGATTATTGATCCTTGGCTTCATTGTATTCATGCATGCATGTGAATGAGGAAATATGAATGGAGTCTTATTAATGATAAGTATGAACAACTAAAATACATGATCCTCATAATTGATTGCATGAATATGAGTAATGTCCTTATGTGTGTGCTTGTGACTGTAGTTGTATCGATTGGGTTGAGTGTAATGTTTCGACACATATATTTGATACGGTGTCACGTTCTAGTACATATATCGGATAAGGTGTCACGTTCTAACGCACTTGGAATTTGGGTGTATTTTCCTCAAGAGGACCGCTTGTCATTCATACATTCATAACTTTATTTTATTGATAATGTTGAATTGTACATTAGTCTTCAGATAATAACTAATATAATATAATGTATATGTGTGATTACTTGTTGCAATTGCTTGCGTGTATTTTCTTACTAGAGTGGCAGTGTGATCCTACAAGTTAGTTTTCATTGTGTACTTATATTATACTTACTCGTTATTTTTTTAGTACAAGGCATCTTTAGGTGGCTACAAATAGACCTCACCTAGGATGTCGGTGATCGAGACTTAGATTTAAGGGTGACCCAGTTCTTTTAGGTTCTCATAGATCCTGCAATTTTTTGAGTTTTCGGACTCAGACTATGTTTTAGGCTTTTCATATGCTAGTCGTGGTGTTGTACCCCTTTTATAGATTTGTTTGAACTTTTGTGTTTCGGTAAAATGAATTTCAAGTTCAGAGATTTGTTTATCCACCATAGTTTGTTAGATATTTTCTTAGAACTTTTAGAGTTTATGGGAACTCGCTATTCCATTAGACATTTAAACCTTCTTATGTATCTTTCAATGTTTTAGATTTTGCTAAATTATTTAGTTGGTTTGTAGTAGTTGTTATTCCACTGGAGGGTTACCGTGGGTTCCAATCATGGTGTTTTGGGTCGTGAAACTTAGAGTAAGCAATTAGTTGGCTTGAATGACTAAAAACAATAGCTAACTGAATTGAGAAGGCTGTAAGAAATACTCACCTCAACTGAACTTAATACAAAACAACCATGATAGATGGAATATTTTAAACATTATAAAACAAGAGATAAAACTCAATGTTCAATTAAAATAATCTTTACTCTTATTTGATATATTTTATAACCGACAACAATCGTTATGAGCTACGTGATGAGACAACATCTCACCCACGGTGTAAGAATAGGTATGTATATTGTGTGGCTAGAGAACACATAAGCTAAGTAGATCCACTAAGCTTTGCCCTGAGGCACTCATGATTTATCTAAAAAGTATGATCATGTATATATGTTGATATACATGATTTATAAGGAATATGAGTTATCTAAACTCATTTCTATTTCGATGCTCAATACTACTCTCAATAGAATCTACTCATGCACAATGTTTAAGAACATACTCTTTCTCTACTTTGAGATAATATCTCAAACTATCCTCTTAAAAGAGGTAACTTCTCTAAAATATCTTTAAACTCATAAAATCTTTTTAGACATCTTAATTTCTCTTTTATCAATGTAAAAACTGTTACCTTTGAGAATACTCAGTACCATTATACTCTTACTCAATTTGTATTGGTAAAGTCTTTATCAAAACTTATCTTTCTTTCCTCAAAACTCATCTTTCAAAACATAAATTTTGAGTTTAAAAAGCTTCTCAAAACTTACAAATCAATTCATACGGTTAAAGAAGAATTATGAAGATGAATGGTTCAACTCAGGGATCTTAATATAATTGTGGAAATTCAGAACTGAAGGACTCGCAACTCAGAACTCAACGATACTACTCCTCTCAAAATTACACAATTCATAGAGTTCAAACAAAATTATGGGCATGAATGACTCTTCTTAGAGATCTCAATACAGTGAACAGTGTGAATACAACTCTTCTCATTCTCACACTCTTTTACTGAAGACTTAGTTAAAAACTATGACTGATTTCAACAGATTTATAAAATTTATCTTATGGGACCCTCTTGAAATTTGTTCTTAATGTCTCATTAAATTGAAATATAACATAACATATATTATTAGGATATGTATTATATCTGAATTGTGAATGAAAATTTAAAGAGTCTATATAAAAAAAAGAACGATTACACGACTCAAAGGAACATTTACGGAATGAGAAACAGAGCAGAAAAAGGGACAGGCGACCTTGGACAATCAATAGCGCGTTGCACCAGCCCCAAAAGTACTCAGAGTACTTTGGGGCGAATATCTAGAGAAGGGAGCCATCTCTCTTGTCACTATCAGGGATCAATGCCCTAGCTTGGACCCACAAATTTGACGAATTTGTCTTCAATTTCGGGTCCTAACTCATCAAGAATTGATTGGTTTCTTCCAAACTCTCTTTGACTCATAAACCCAAAAAAAAAATTATCAAGATCACACTCAAAATCTATCAAGAAACACTACTCATTCACATGATCCTCACCTCAATAACTCAAAACCTCCATTACAAATGAATGGGGCTAAAACTTAAGAACTACTCAAAAATATTTACTGAACAATTTCAAGAATGAATTAATGAACAACTGCATGATTGACATGAGGAAAAAAGTCTAGATGGTCTATGGAAGTATAACAAGAGTTTCGGCATGTGTTTAGTTGTAGCGAACAATATGAGCCAAAGAAGGTGGTCTATGGGTAGTACCACCGATTTTGAGAAAGATAAGAAAATGTTAGAGAAGGATGTGCATATACTTGCATGACTACGAGTTTGACAAATAAATTACACAAATAGAGGAGTAGTGGTGATGAATGGGTCTAAATCATCATTAGTGTCAAATGTAACAGGCAAGCAAGACCTAGACCCTATCAGGCTTGAATTAAAGGCAAGTGTTCATAAGCAAAAAGTGGTGGATTTTGAACAAACGGGAGATGGTGTGTTGAGATATGAAGGTAGGTTCTGTGTACCAATAGTAGATGATTGAATTAATTTAAAAATCCACCCATGAGGGATTTATGAGATTTGAAAAAAAGAGAAATAAGTTGTGGAGATGATACTTGAGAAGCTAAAGTGGATAGGAAGAAGAGATACCAACTTCTCTTTGAATTCGGAGAGGTTCCAAATTGAGTTATTAGTCCTTTTATTGGCATTGATATTAAGTTGGCATGTTGTGTTTATATTCTATTTTTGGGTGTATGAGATGAATGTAAGATATTAGACCATAAGCCTAGTAAGAAGTAATCCCATTTGAGGACGAGCATTCCTAAGGGGGATATATTGTAACATCTTGCAAATTGACATGTCTAGGAAGAATTTTAGAAGTTGAAATAGTATGTTTTGGGAAGAATGAAAATCTGGAAATTTCCTTAAGTTTGGAAAAAGAGAGTTTTTCGTCAACTTCAAACAACCATAACTTCTAGCTCAGGATGAGTTAGAGGTAGTTCTTGATATGGTTAGAAAGAACTTGGAGATATCTTTTCAAAGCCACCCAGTTTCTGCAATTTTGATTTTTATGAGTGAGTCAGGCCTTTCAGAAGTTAGGTTGTTAAATTAATATTAGTCATATCCAAATTTGGGAAAGACAAAGTTGTCTTTTCCTTACCTAATAATTTTATTTCATTTTTGGATATAAATTGGGGTCTAAACTGATTTTATTCATTTCACGCTTTTAGAAAAAAATTTTAAGGTTTTGAGAGAACATAAAAGAAGAGGAGAAAAGAGGAGAAAGGAGAAAAAAAAGCAAGAACGTTGAAGATCCTAGAAGTTCGAATTTTGGAATTTGTCGGTGGTGATCCCTAAAAATATATGTGAGATTTTTCCATGTTGGTTTTATTCACCCACACACCAACATGTTTAATTTAGTGAGTTTTTAATAGTTTGGTTAATGAATATTGAATTCTTGTTGGTTGAGTTGTAGCATGTTTTAGTTGATTGGATTCGTGTTTTGGGCTTTTTTTGGGTCTAATCTATTGTGTGTTGATGTAATTAGTTGTAACGACCTGTTTAGTCGTTTTGAGCAGCAGATTTTATTTCTGGAAAAACAGGCTGAGGCGACGGACCCCACGACGGACCGTCATGGGCACGACGGACCGTCGCAGGGTCTCGTTTCAAAACACTTAGAAAATCTGAAATTGGGTACTGAAAATCGACTCTCTGAACTTCGTAACGAAATGGCAGGACGGACCGTCACAGGTGTGACGGACCGTCACAGAGTCTTCAGTGGAAATCCACTCTCTGGACCTTGCGACGACCTGCAGGACGGACCGTCGCAGGCACGACGGGCCGTCGCAGGTTGCGCAATCCCAGTCTGGGTCGGATTTCTTTATACGTTTTAAGGGCCTTTTTTGACTATTCTTGCTTTAATTATAAAGTTAGTGGGTTAATGTTAATAAGTCTAATTACTTGGGGGTTAAAAGAGGTAACCTTAAGTTAATTAGTGGGTTATTATTGTCATCTTTTATTCTTAATTATATACTAATTAGGGTAAAAGAAAGAGGGTTTGAATAAAGAAAATAGAAAGAACAAAGAGAAGGAAAGAGAAACGATAGAGAGAGGATCGAACGAGAGGAAAAACACAAAGCTTGGGAAATTGCTTGCTTGATCACGAATCTTCGGTGGAGGTAGGTTATGGTTTTTATGCTTTCATAGTAAACTCTTAATAGAGAATGATATGTATTGGGTAGTATTGTAAACCCTTCTATGTGCTTAATTGTATGCATGCATGAATGTGATTATATGATTGTGATGAAATAAGCATGATGAAGCTATTGAATCCCAAATCTTGATAAAAACTCAATCTCTTGTTAATGATGATGCCTTGGTATAAAAGAAGGCTTGATGAATTGATAGAATGAGATTAGGGGATCGGGTGTCACGAACCGACACGTAGATTTAGGGGATCGGGTGTCACAAACCGACACGTAGATTTAGGGGATCGGGTGTCACGAACCGGCATGTAGATTTAGGGGATCGGGTGTCACGAACCGACACGTAGATTTAGGGGATCGGGTGTCACGAACCAACACGTAGATTTAGGGGATCGGGTGTCACGAACCGACACGTAGATTTAGGGGATCGGAGTGTCACGTTCCGACACATAGTAGTAGGGGATCGGAGTGTCACGTACCGACACAAGAGGAATAAAGATAATGAATCTTGAAAGATGTTAATATACTCAATATAATGAATCTAATTCCCAAATGAGTATGGTATTGAGGCTTGAGTCCTCATGTGTGAACTTGACGGTAATTGTTAATGATAAAGTACTTGTTGTTGCTACATGTTGAGTATTATAGTTGATTTTATGATATTACTTGGTATACACTGTTTTCTATTTTGAGTTGGCCGATGATATCTACTAAGTACCCGTGTTTTGTACTGACCTCTACTTTTATGTTTTCTTCTTGTTCATTTGTGGAGTGCAGCAAACGTGCCGTCATCTTCGACTCAACAGTAACTCTAGCCAGTCTTCATTACTCCGGATATCAGGGTGAGCTAATG
Organism: Solanum chmielewskii; assembly: GCA_027704785.1. Classification (NCBI taxonomy): domain Eukaryota; kingdom Viridiplantae; phylum Streptophyta; class Magnoliopsida; order Solanales; family Solanaceae; genus Solanum; species Solanum chmielewskii. Next base: position 32,746,908 of record JAKWIX010000318.1, read on the forward strand.
CTTCTAGCTTGGACTGGATCTTCCTATTCACGTCTTGATGCCTTGATGTTTCGGCATGGACTAGTTTTTACTTGTTTTAGCTTTTAGAATACTCTTAGTTTAGTCATTTGATCATAGATGTTCTTGTGGTGATGACTTCCAGATTTTTGGAATAATAGATGTTGAATTTTAGAAGTTATTGAATTGGTTTTTATTAATGAGTTAAGTCTTCCGCATTACTTTCTGCTGATATTATATTGAAATGTTAAGGCTTAGATGGGTTGGTTCGCTCACATAGGAGGGTAAGTGTGGGTGCCAGTCGCGGCCCGGTTTTGGGTCGTGACATTAGTGATCCTAAGTTATTGAGCAAGATCCATGAAGTTTAGAGTGTTTATAGATGAAAAATGCAGAAGAAAAGTCAATGGTCTCGTCTGAAAGGCCCTGGGGCGCCGCACCTACCAGAGCCCCTCAGGACAACCTCTGTCTAACAAGCTCTGGCGCGCTGCACCTGCCAGAGAGCCTCAGACCAGAGTCTACCATCAGGCTCTAGCGCACCATGCCTCTCAGAGCGCCAAGGATACCTAGAGATCCCATTTTTTACCTATCTTTCGTACTATTTTCTAACTAATGAACCTATAATTCCTAGTCGATTTAAATACTCTAAGGTACACCTTAAGGTCATGAAATCATCCATAAACATGAATCATGAACCTTGAATCCGTATTTCAATTGAAAGTTAGGATCAAAGTCAAGGAAGTTAAAAAGTCAAGTAAAGAGAAAAGAGTTAAGTTGATTTTTCAAAGGATATAAGGGAACTAAGTATTCCTTAGGAAGTTTATAAATGTTTTTACATTTAAGTTATGGGGAAACTGAGATTTCCCAACAAAGTTTTAAACAAGAATAGGGGACATTGATTCCAAGATGGCTTTTTACAGCTAAAAAGGGGTTGAGCAAATTATCTCAACCTAGAAGGAAGTTATTTTAAAAGGATGAGCTAAAACATATTTTGGGAGTAGTATTGAGCACCGATACGGGGATGAGAGCTCATATTAACTAAAGTCTCCATGTCAACCATTAATCCATCATGGGTACTAACATGTAATATTTTTGAGATGCTCACGTGAGTTAAGCCAGTGGATCCACTAGGATGAGAATGTTCTATGCGACGACAAAGTATAGGAAAGTTCTGGCAGCATGGGTGAGCCGATGTATAAACACTTAGGGTCATAGTGGGGGTTGCCGATTAGACAAACTCCCACAACACTAATTGCATGGTTCATCAAGAGGTTCTTCTTAGTATGAATAAGGGTATGGGAATTCATTCATGCATTAAACAAGTAGAGTTTGAGGGGAAGCATGATATGTCTTTTATCAAAAATATGAGTTTACATCAGTTTATTTTGTATTTTACATACATCTTAGAGAGAATGGTATCTGTGCATAAACAAAGTTGAAAACCATGTTTTAAATATCTTTTCTTTACATTTTACAAGTCCTTAAACTACTATATAGTGAAATAAGTTGGTTATTCATGAGTTGAGCAGACCCAAGGTAAGTGTTCCTTCTTTTACTCTTTTTTAAGCTTAAGTCGTTATTTAGCATTACAACTCGCTACTCGATATTATATGTATTGATGATAGTTGTCCTGCATCGTATCATGATGCAGATATATGTCACTAGGATTAACATTTGGAGTGTCGTTGATCCACTTAGTAGCTCAGAGTCAGTTGGTGAGCCTCCCTTCATTCCAGAAGACATCCTTATCATTTAGCTATTTGATTTAGTTTTCAATTATTAGGATTATTTGGGGTACCGTCCCAACATCCATATTTAATTTATAGGCTTCATAGACAGATAGATTTGGCCTCTTTAGTTTCCGCCAGTTGAGTTAGTTAGCATCTTAATCATTGTATTAATGCTTTTAAGTCTTCCGATAAGTATGTAAACCAGGCCAAGGGTTTTCTTGGGGCCAGCAATGGTCTTCGAGTGACAGCCAAGTCTAGGGTGAAAGTTCAGGGTGTTACAAACTTGATATCAGATCATAGAGGTCAAAAGTCCTAGGGAGTCTATGAAGCCGTGTTTGTAGAGTCATAGTCATCAGTGTGAAGCAATCCACATCTATGATTCGGAGGCTACAACATTTCGGAAATCCTCACTTTTTTAATATTCCTTTCGTTCGTTAGAGTTTTATCTCTAAAAAGGTTCCCTTTTAATTCGTGCATGTGCGTGTTTTAGATTATCATGCCTCTACAAAGAGAAGTCAAAGGTAAACCATCCATAAAGAATGTCAAAGATCTAGAGGTACCTAATGCACCACTTGTGCAACCTCAAGGAGAAGTTACCAACGCTGAATTTTGTGAGGCTATACGGATGTTAAGCCAAGATGTGACCCACCAAGTTTATCAACAAAGAGGAACTCAAAAATAAGGGGATGACACTTTGAGGATTCGATAATTCTTCAAGATGAATCCCCCAAGCTTCACAAGTTCGAATACAATTAAGGATCCATATAACTTTGTGGATGAGTTGAAGAAGGTATTCAATGTGATACATGTGATTGATGTAGAGACAAATGAACTAACAGCATATCAACTTAAGAATGTGGCTAGAACCTGGTTAAATCAGTGGAAGGAGGGTAGAGATGAGGATGCACCACCTTCGATTTGGGCTTGCTTTGGAGAAGCTTTCTTGCGGTGTTTTTTTCCTCAGGATCTGAAGAAAGCCAAGGTATGTGTTCCTTACTCTTAAATAGGGATCCTTGAGTGTTCATAAATATGGGTTAAAGTTCACTCAATTGTCTCGCTATGCTCTGAGATGTTTAAAAATATTAAAAGTCAAATGATCTTGTTTGTTGCTCACTTGGGTCAGACATCAAGCGAAGAAAGCAGAGTTTCCATGTTAATTGGAGATATGGAATTTTCAAGGTTAAAGGTCTATGTGAAGAAGGTAGAAGAAGAGAAGCTTAGGGACAGAGAGGAATACAGGAACTAAGACTGGAATGAGTCTAGTCAACAGAAGTGTGGTTCAAGTCGACCACAATTTTAGAAACCAAAGGGGCCTACACCATTATCTGCTAGTGCACCTGCGCCCAGAAACAGAAGGGAGTATGATGGCCAGAGTTCTCTCAACATCAAAGCTAGACCATCCCATTCCGAAGATAGTGTGGAACAAGGAGGATGTTGGTCTCCTACATGTTCTAAGTGTGTAGAAACCATCCCGGTAAATATAGTGATGGCCAGGCAAGTTTCTTTAAATATGGTCAAGAGAGTCAGTTTATGAGAGAGTGCCCTAAGAATAAGCAACGTGGTGGAAATTCAGCAAATAGAGCTTAATCTTCATAAGTCTCTCCACCAGACAGGGTTGCACCTAGAGGAGCTACTTCTAGTACTTGCAAAGGAGCAAACCATCTCTATGCAATCAGTAGCCGCCAAGAGCAAGAGAACTTTTCAGATGTTATCATTGGTATGATTCACGTCTTTGAATTAAATACTTATTCCTTGCTATACCCAGGAGCTAGTTTATCTTTTGTAACATCTTATGTTGCTATGAACTTTGATATTATTCCGGAACAACTTAGTGAATAATTACAATGTTTCTATACCTATTGGTGATTCTATTCTATCATATAAATTCAATCGTGATTGTACCCCATCAATCACAAGAGTACCATGGATGACCTAGTTTAGTTAGACATGGTAGAGTTTGATTTCATTCTAGGTATGGACCGGTTTAAAAATCCTATTATGCATCAATAGATTTAAACACTCGAGTAGTCAAGTTTCAGTTTCTAGTGAACCAGTTATAGAGTGGAAAAGTACTTCAACAACGCCTATGGGTTGTTCCATTTCATACCTTAAGGCAAAGAAGTTAGTATCAAAGGGGCAGGTCTATCACTTAGTCCATAATGACTCAAGTGCTGAGATATCTCCTATTTAGTCAGTTCCAATTTCAGTAGTAATAGATTTTCAAAAAGTCTTTCTTGATGATCTACCAGGAGTACCACCTGAGAGAAAAATAGACTTCGGCATAGACATCATTCCAGGCACTTGTCCTATCTCTATTCCGCCATATATAATGGCATCAGTTGAGTTGAAAAAGCAGTTGAAGGATTTTCCAGTGAAGGGTTTTATTTGACCAAATTAACTGAGAAGGCACTTAAATTTCAATGGTTTGAAGCTTATGAGAAAAAAATTTCAGGATTTGAAAAACAAGTTGACTACTGCTCAGTTTTGACTTTGTCGGCAAGTTCTCAAGTTCTATGGTGTATTGTGATGCATATAGAGTAGTTTTTTGTTGTGTATTAATACATAATGGAAAGTTTATAGCTCATGCCTCCAAAAAATTTAAATTTCATGAATAAAAATTTACCCAACCCATGACTAAGAATTGGTTGTTGTAGTATTTGCTTTAAAATATGACGCCATTATCCTTATAGTTTTCATGTTGAAATTTTCACCAATAAAAAGTGTTTTAGGCATGTATTTAGTTACAAAGAACAATCTTAGGCAAATAAGGTGGTATATGGGTAGTACCACCCATTTTGAGGAAGATAAGAAAGAGTTAGCAAAGGAGGCGCATAGACTTGCACGATTAGGAGTTTGATAAATGAATTACACATAAAGAGAAGTAGTGGTGATGAGAGGGTATGAATCGTCATTAGGTCAAAATTAAAAGGAAAGTAAGATCAAGACCCTATCAGGCTTGAATTGAAGGAAAGTGTTCATAAGTAAAAAGTGATGGCTTTTGAAGAAGGGGGAGATGTTGTATTGAGATATCAAGGTAGGTTGTGCGTACCAATGGTAGACGATTGGATTACTTTAAAAATTTACCCATGAAGGGTGTTATGAGATTTTGTAAGAAGAGAAATCAGTTATGGAGGATACTTGAGAAGCTAAAGAAGATAGGAAGAAGAGATACCCACATATCTTCGAATCCGGAGAAGTTCCCAATTGAGGTTCTAATCCTTTTCTTGACATTGATATTAAGATGACATCTTGTGTTTATATTATATTGTTAGGTGTATGATCTGAATGTAATATGTTACACCAAAAGCCTAGTAAGAAGTAATCTCATTCGAGGACGAATGCTCCCAAGGGGGATATATTGTAATATCTCGCAAATTGAGATAGCTAGGAAGAAGCTTAGAAGTTGAAATAGTAAGTTTTCGGAAGAATGAAAATATGAGGAAAATGTTAGTTTTGGTCAATTTAAAATGGCCATAATTTCAAGCTCAGGATGAGTTAGAGATCATTCCAACGCCACCGAGTTTGTGCGATTTCTATATCATAAGAGTGAGTTATGCCTTTTAGAAGTTAGGTTGTTAGATTAAGAATGGTCCAATTCGGATTTAGGAAGGGAAAAGTTAAATTTTCCTTACCCAATTATTTTATTTCGTTTTTGGTAATAAATTTGGGTCTAAACTGATTTAATTCAGTTAGCTCTTTCAGGAAACAAGTTAGTATTTTGAGAGAAGAGAAAAGAATAGGAGAAAAGAGGAGAAAGAAGAAAAAGAAGCAAGACCATTCAACATCGTTGAAGTTCGGCTTGTAAAATTCGTCAGGGTTGATCCCTAAAAAGGTATATGAGATCTTTATGTGTTGGGTTCGTTCACCCATACACCAAGATGTTTAATTCAGCGAGTTTTGAATATATTGGTTGATGAATATTGAAGTTCTTTCTGAACAGTTGTTGAATTCTTGTTGGTTGAGTTGTAGCATGTTTAGAGATGAAACACGGAGAAGAAAAGTCAAAGGTACCGTATGAAAGGCCCTGGGATTCCACGCCTACCATATCCCTCGAGACAGCCTCTGTCTGAATAGATCTAGCGCGTTGCGCAAACCAAAGCACCTCAGACAAGAGTCTGTCTATCAGGCTCTGGCGCTCCACGCCTCATAGAGCGCCAAGGACGCCTCGAGGCCCGTTCTTTCCCTTTCTTTTCATACTAGTTCCTAATAATGTACCTATAATTCCTAGTACATTCCAATACTCTTAAGGTACATCTAAACATCATCAAATCTTCCATAAATCTATGAGGTCAATTCCTAGTTGATTCCTTGAATCCATAATTCAATTCAAGGAAAGTTAGGATCAAATTCAAGGAATTTAAGAAGTCAAGTCTAAAGCTATAAAGTATGTTAAAGTAAAGTTTCGAAAAGTTTCCAATAGTCCTAGTTAAACGTTTTAACTTCATTTTAAGAATCAAGTTTCGAGTTAAGAAAAAAGTAAAAGATAAAGTATTTTCTTTAAAAAAGTATAAGGGGACTAAGTATACTCAAACGAATTGATTAAGATTAAAAGTTTCAAGTTAAGTAAATAGTAAAAAGTTGAGTTCATTTCTCAAGAGATATAAGGGAACTTAGTATGTAACGCCCCAAAACTAACTAAGATAAACTAGACCCTAGTGAGTGCTTCTTGACTTAAATTTGTTTTTAAATTAATTACTTTAATGTTCTTATTCAGTGTGTGAATTTTCGTTAAGTTTGGAGGTCAAACGTTCGAGAACGTCCATGACGATCGGAAGGTGTTCCTTAGATAGCGCTTGTATGTATTGATGTGTTGGAGTGTGTTTTACGTGTTCATTTTAATCTAAATTGATGTGGGATATTAGTAGGACCTAGATGACATAGTTTAGGGGTTTTAGTACCCCACCTCTTGGAAACAAGTTGCCAAAACAGTGACAAAACGACGACCCATGGGACGGTCCGTTGGTCAACCAATGGTGTGTCAATCATGGGCGTTGATTGGAAATGCAAGTTCAGTTTGCTAGGATCCAAATAGAGCTATGTATCAATCAACGAGACCCCACCAACGGTCCGTCCTTTGACAAACGGTCCGTTGGTTGGTCCGTTGATGGAGACTGCCCCAAAAGTTGTTTCTTTCCTGTGAAGTCTTGGTTGTTTGGAAAATTCACCCCATGTCTTTTATGACCCTAGGAAAATATTTTTAGGGTTACTTAGATATATTAAAGTATTTCAAACCCTAAGACCTGATATATTAATGTATTTCAAACCCTAAGACCTAATTTTAGACCTCACTTCCCAAAACCCCAAAACCCCTCTCCCTTAGAATTCTCTCTCAAGTATGTTTGGAAGTTAGAAGTTTCATCAAAAGTTAGTGGTTTGTCTTGAATTTAAGATATGGTATATATCCTTGAACTCTCTTCCATTCAAGGAGTCATTTCTAAAAGATTTCAAAAAGGGTTTTCAAACTGTACTTTCTTCTACCTTTGATTCTAAAAGTGGGTCTTCTTGTAAAATTTTTCTAATAATATGAATGTGTTTATTCTAGAATTAATTGATGATTTTAATTTCAAAAACCTAATGAACTCATTTTTATGCATATTTGAAACTTTTAGCTTAAGAAATGGGTGAAGCGAGCATGTTAGTGTAGGGTATGAACTTTGGTTTTGTTGTGTTGTTATTATGTTTTAGCTACTACCCTAAGGGACTTATTATGATGAAACATTGAGAAAATTATTATAGGTTGTGATGGTTTGGTTAAATGGTGAGTTGCTTATATTGTGTATTTCTTATTATAAATTGCCCTTGAGTGGTATGGTCCACCTACTTGGTGGAGGTTTTTACTTGATTAACTTGATATTATTTAGAATGTATTGTGAGTGTCTATTTGAAGGCCTTATGTTTGAAAGGAAGTGATATTGAAGATGGGTCTTGTCTTGTCTCTTGTGAAGATTGAATTCCATGTTTGGCTTAGATTATGCCTAAATGAAGTATATAATTTTGTGAAGCATTTAATGTGTGTGAATTGATGAATGTAGGTTCAAAGCATGTATAAAAGCTAATGTGAATGAAATGATGTTTATGTGCAAGGTGTGCTCACATGTACACCACACACTTAAATGAATATATGAAGCTAAGTTGAGTAAAAAGGGATGTTTTTGGGTGAACACTCTTCTTGAGTTGAGATGAAGTGTTTAGTAGCAACCTAATTACATCCTAAGAGCTTTCAAAGAAAGGTTGGAGAATGCTCTTCGTGAGTTGAGATATCGTGTTCACTAGTTATCTTTAACCTATAGTTTATAATGTTGAGAATCCGTGGGGAGTTATTCCTAAGAGCTTTCAAAGAAAGGTTGGAGAATGCTCTTCGTAGTTGAGATATCGTGTTCACTAGTTATCTTTAACCTGTAGTTTATAATGTTGAGAATCTGTGGGGAGCTATTCCTAGCACTGAGAGGATATGAATAAGGAATGGTTACACTTCGTGAGTTGAGATGTTTTATTCAAACGTACCTCTTGAGATGAGTACTCCTCGTTGGTAGAGAATGAGTAACTTAGTATCAATCTCTTTATCCCTTAACTATGTGCCCGCATAGATGTAGCTATTAGGAGAGCCATGTAAAAGCTAAAAAGCATGACCTTACCCTAGGAAAGTGAGTATCCCTAATTCGATAGGGGTTAATATCAGGATTCCATGTCTAGCTCACATAGTCTATGTAAATAAAGCTAACCCCCACAAAAGAATTGAATGCACTAAGTCTTCAAAAAGAACGTGCTACATAGGGTTGGTGGTGGTATGGGACACTATCTATCTATTGTACTAAATAGGACCTTTCGAAAGGGAAGATTTTGTGAAAAACCTTCTAAAAGAGTATGCTACTTAGGGTAGGTGGTGGTATGAGACGATATCTATCCATTGCACTAAGTACGCATTCCGAAAGGGAAGTCTTTGGTGGTTTGTTGTGTGTTTTTCTAATATCTTGTGTTTTGAGTGGTGACTTGTTTTGTTAGTGGAGTATGTTTTTGGTGGGTAGTGTTAAGGATCTCCTATGTGTGCATTAAAGGAGGTGTTTAGACGTTTTCTTCATGTATTGCCTTGGAGAGTTTTAGGATAACCTCGGTGGGGAAACTTCTACCAAAATGACTTCACTTCCTCATTGGCTATACCTTCGAAGTTCACTATCTTTGGAGTCTCTTTAATTCAATGTAATGTTTGGTATAGTGTGCTATTTTTCAGTTAAGTCATTGTAATGTGCTCAATCCAAGGGAAGACATTAGGAACACTTAGTGGGAGTAGTAGTATGGGGTGTTACTCTCACATTGCACTTATTGTTGTGACCTATAAGTACTATTTGAAAAGGGTACTTACATGAAGTCTGTAGGATTGAATGTTTGGCATATATTTATCAAAGAATGTAGACTTGATTTCCATACGAGGTAAGCCTATTATTGGTGGTCTTAAGGGTCGCTTTATTGTGCCTTGAAGGGGGTGTAAGGGCAGTTCCTTCTTGGATTATGTTAGGTTATCTTAGGATAACTTGGGTTAGGCAAACGTCAAGCAAAAAGGGTTCATATGACTTGGAGGTTGTGGCGTTCACTGTAACATGCCCACTAGTTCACTGCAATGGCCTCAATGTTACTGTAATTTGTTCTTTGATTCAAAAATTACGAATTTATTTTATTATTTGTTAAATGATGATACTTGTACTATTTCAACTCTTAAATCATGAATGTTTTACTCATTAGGCATGAAAGCTTATTTTACTAAAATATCCCTTTTTGCCTTTATTTGCATATGCGATACTTAGTACACTGTTTTGTACTAACCCCATACTTTTCTATACTATACAAGTATAGGTTGGAAGCTCTTTTGAAGGTTTGAAGGTGAAGCTTGGGAACGTTCCTCTCAAGACAAAGTATATCCTCATATATTCGAGGGCATAGTCCTTTTCTTAGTTTCTTATTTAAATACTTATTAATATTTCTTTTTAATGTAAAGGGTCGTGTCCCTAGGATATTATGTCGTGTCTTTAAGTTGGATTATGACAATGAGATTCTTAAGTATTTATGAAGGATTTCTTTTTATTAAATTATTCGTGAAAAGTTTTAAATTCTGCACTACTTTTCATGTCTTATGTAATGAACGATAGTTAAAGGGCTTGTATAATACCCCAAAGGGTCAAGTACACCTTTCCACGATCCGAAGGTTTGCCCTAATTTCTAGGGGTACTTTCTTGTCGTGACAGACTTGGTATTAGAGCATAAGGTTATGGAAAATAGTTTAGGTTCTAAAAGTCTCACAAGCCACGTCTAGTAGTATATTGGTCATTGGTATGAGTTGCGTTACATTCATGGACAAGATTCCATAGGAAGATAGAGTTTCACTTTCTTCTATATTCTAATGTTGTGCTTTAGAGTTGAGTTATATAAGGTGTCTTTTCTCAACCTCTTCTCTTTGTATGTATTGGACATGAATCAAAGGATATCAACCACTATAAGGGAGGAGGGAGGTGTAGCTAATGAGTGGATACCTCCATGTGTTGACCTAGTTCCTATTGTTGGCCTACGAGAAGAGAATGAGGAGGTTCCCCTTCAAGAACCTCAAGTGCCTCCAGAAAACCAAGATCCAAGTCCCTCCTATGGCTCAAACTCCTTTTGTTGAAGGAGATATGACTAATGCAGAGTTGAGGGCTGCCCAAATAAACTTTACCCAACTCATGACGGCTCAATCTCATGTCGTTAACAATCACCTTGTTGGCAAAGCTAATCAAGGAGATAGGCCTCAACCTAATGCTAGTACTCCCGCTTCTAGAATTCGAGATTTGATGAGGATGAACCCTCCCACTATTTATGGCACTAAGGTAGAAGAAGATCCACAAGGTTTCATAGATGAGGTTTTCAATGTAGTGGATGCTATGGTTGTGACCCCTAGGGATAAAGCAGAGTTAGCCGCTTACCAACTCAAACATGTGGCTCAAGTGTGGTTTGAGAAATGGAGGGTTAAGAGACCCTTAGAAAGTGATCTGGTTGATTGGGAGAAATTCAAAGAGGCTTTCCTAGATAGGTTCTTTCCCCTAGAGTGGAGGGAAAAGAAGATGGTTGAATTCATGAACCTTCATTAAGGGGGAATGAGTGTGCAAGAGTACTTTCTCAAATTCACCCAACTCTCTAAGTATGCCCCAGCCATGGTATCCAACCCTAGGGATAGGATGAACAAATTAGTGATGGGAGTGTCTAACTTGGTGGATAAAGAGTGTCGTACGTCAATGTCTCTTAATGACATGGATATCTCTAGACTCATGGTTTATGCACACCAAATTGAGGAGTCCAGAATTAGGGACATAAGGCAAGAGGGTAAGAGGCCTAGGTCGGATGATTCTAGTCACCAAAAATCTAAGAAGAGTAACTATCACCAAGATTCTTCCATGGGAAACAATAATAGGGCTCAAAATCAACATTTCCAAGGTGGTGGCCATACTTTTGAAAGGGCTAGGTGTCCTACTTGTGGAAAGCAACATTTGGGCAAATGTTGTACCGGGACGGATGGTTGTTTTAGTTGTGGTAGCAAAGGACACAATATTATGGACTTCCTGAACATCAAACCAAGAGGGAAAGAGGCCAATCAAGCTTCCCTAGATCCTAATGCTCCAAAAAAAAAGAACCCTTGCTATGGGATGGGAGTTAGGAAGGATAACTAATCCGGAGTTGATGGTCTTGGTAAGTATTAACCCTTTATGATTGTTGTTTTTATGTTATTGAATGATTTTATATGGTTGTATGGTTCATATGGTCATGTCATCTTGATGAATTTCTCAAAGAATGAATTTTTACAAAATTGCACGTTGGGCAGTGTTACAGTGAGCAGTTCACTGTGAAAATTTTGCATTTCGAAGAAAAAAATTTCCTTTCCTTAATTTAAGTTTAAATGTGTGAATTTTTTTTGTATATGAGCATGTTTAATATTTGAGAAGATAGTTCCTCCATAAAAAAGGTTAAGGGTTAGTTTGAAGTTTGTGAAGTTTGGCGAAAGTTGCTTATGTTGCTAATGTTTGAAAATGTTAAATGATGATCTATGCTAGTTTATGCTTTGATTTTGAGTGTTCTGATCATGATTTCAATTTTTTATGTGATGCTAAATGATTTCTTGTTGTACTTGAAGTTTTAATGTCATTCGACGATGAATGTTATTCTAAGTGGGGGACAATGTAATGTCACAAAACGAACTACGGTGAACTAGAGCCTCATAATCTTTATTGAGTTAATTTTGTTTTAAAATAATTTAATTTAATGTTCTTAGGAAGTGTGTGAAGTTTGGTTATGTTTGGAGGTCAAACGTCAGAGAACGTCCATGACGTTTGGAAGGTGTGCCTTCTATAATGATTTTATGTCTTGATGTGTTTGAGTGATTTTTACGTGTTCGATTTAATCAAAATTGATGTGGGATGTTCCTAAGACCTAGATGACATATTTTAGGGGATTAACATCCGGATATGGCTCCACCTAGGACCCACGAGGGGCCCTAGAAGAGGACCCCACCTCTTGGCAAAAAGCTGACAAAATAGTGACCGAACACGATCCAAGGGACAGTCCGTTGGTCAACCAATGGTACGTTAACCACGGGCGTCGATTGTACCTGTAAGTTCAGTTGTCCAGTATCAAAATGGAGCTCAGTCTCAACCAACGAGACCCCACCAACGGTCCATCCTTTGACAAACGGTCCATTGGTTGGTCCATTGATAGAGACTGCCCCAAAAGTTGTACCTTTCCTATGAAGTCTTGGGGTGTTTGGTAAATTCACCCAAGTCTTTTATGACCCTAGGAAGTTATATTTAGGGATATTTATATATATTAAAGTATTTTAAACCATAAGACCTAATTTTAGACCTCACTTCCCAAAACCCCTCTCCCTTAGAATTCTCTCTCAAGTCTCTTTCGAAGCTAGAAGTCAAGAAGATATAAGAGGGATGGTTGGGACGTGTTCATAATTAAAAATAAGTGGGTTGTCTTGAATTGGAGGTATCGTATCCATCCTTGAACTCTCTTCCATTCAAGGAGTCCTTTCTAAAAGATTTCAAAAAAGGATTTTCAAAGTCTACTTTCTTCTTTGATTCTAAGCATGGGTCTTCTTGTAAAAGTGTTTTAATGGTTAAAATGTGTTTATTTTAGCATTAATTGATGATTTTAATGTCAAAAACATAATGAACTCATGTTTAGGCATATTTCAAACTTTTAGCTTCAGAAATGAGTGAAGTGGAGCATGTTTATGTTGGGTATGAACTTTCGTTTTGTAGTGTTGTTATTATGTTTTAGCTACAGCCCTAAGGGCCTTATTATAATGAAATATTGAGAAAATTATTATGGGTAGTGATGTCTTGGTTAAATAGTGAGTTGCTTATATAGTGTAATACATATTATAAGTTGCCCTTGAGTGGTATGGTCCACCTTCTTGGTGGCGGTGTTTAATTGATGAATTTTATATTACTGAGTGTGCATTGTGAGAGTGGATTTGAAGGTCTAATGTGTGAAATGAAATGATATTGAAGATTGGTCTTGTCTTGTGTCTGTGAAGCTTGAATTGCATGTTTGGCTTAGATTATACCAAAATGAAGTATATGATTTTTTGAAGCATGTAAAGTGTGTGAATTGATGAATGTAGGTAAAAAGCATGTGTATAAGCTAATGTAAATGAAATGGTGTTTATTTTCAAGGTGTGCTCACATGTACACACACACACTTAAATGAATGTATGAAGCTAAGTTGAGTAAAAAGGGAAGTTTTGCGGTAAACGCTTTTCTTGAGTTGAGATAAAGTGTTTAGTAGCAACCTCATTACATCCTAAGAGATTTCTAAGAAGGTCGGAGGATGAATGCCCTTTGTGAGTTGAAATGTGGTGTTCACTAGTTATTCTTGACCTATAGTTTATAATGTTGAGAATTCGTGGGGAGGTATGCCTAGAACCGAGAGTATATGAATAAGGGGTGGTTACACTTCGAGAGTTGAGATGTTGTATTTCACTATATCTCTTGAGATTTGTACTCCTCGTTAGTAGATAATGAAATACTTAGTATCATTCTCCTTATCTCTTAACTATGTGCTCGCATAGGTGTAGTTACTGGGAAAGCCATGTAAAAGCTAAAAAGCATGACCTTACCCTAGGCATGTGAGGATCACTCATCTTATAGGGGTTAATATCGGGATTCCATGTCTAGCTATCATGGTCTATGTTGCTAAAGCTAACCCCCACAAAAGAATTGAATGAACTAAGTCTTCAAAAATAATGTGCTACTTAGGGTAGGTGGTGGTATGGGATGCTATCTATCCATTGCACTAAGTAGGACCTTCCGAAAGGGAAGAGTTAGTGTCAAACCTTCTAAAAGAGCGTGCTACTTAGGGTAGGTGGTGGTATCGGACACTATCTATCTATTTAACTAAGTCGTCATTTCGAAAGGGAAGTCTTTGGTGGATTGTTGTGTGTTCTTCTAAAGTCTTGTGTTTTTAGTGGTGACTTGTTCTCCCGAGTGGAGTAAGTTTTTGGTGGGTAGTTTTAAGGATTTCCTAGGTGTGCATTGAAGGAGGTGTTTAGACGTTTTCTTCATGTCTTACCTTGAGAGTCTTAGGATAACCTCGGTGGGGAAACTTCTACCAAAATAATTTTACTTCCTAATTGGAAATACTTTGGAAGTTCACTATCTTTGGAGTCTCTTTATTTCACAGTAATGTTTGGAATAGTTTGCTATATTTCGGTTAAGACATTGTAATGTTCCCCATCCAAGGGGAGCCATTAGGAGCACAAATTGGGAGTAGTAGTATGGGATGCTACTCTCATATTGCACTTAGTAAGACCTATAAGTAATATTGAAGAAGGGTACTTACGGGAAGTCCATAACAGTGAATGTTTGGCATATGTTTAGCCAAGAGTGTGAACTTTATTTCCATACGAGGTAAGCCTATTGTTGGCGGACTAAAGGGTTGCTTTGGTGTGTCTTGAAGAGGGTGTATGGGCGGTTCCTTCTTGTCTTATGTTACACAATCTTAGGATAACTTGGGTTAGGGAAACTTCAAGGAAAAGGGTTCACATGACTTGGGGGATGTGCCATTCAGTGTAACATGACCACTAGTTCACTATAATGACCTCAATGTTACTGTAATGTGTTCTTTGATTCAAAAATTATGAATTTATTTTATTATTTGTTAAATGATGATAATTATACTATTTCAGCTCTTAAATCATAAATGTTTTACTTATTTGGAATGAAAGCTTATTTTACTAAAGTATCCCTTTTTGCGTGTTTATGCATATGTCATACTTAGTACATTGTTATGTACTAACCCCATACTTTTCTATACTCCATAAGTATAAGTTTGAAGCTATTTTGAAGGTTTGAAGGTGAAGCTTTGGAACGTTCCTCTCAAGACAAAGTATGTCCTTATATATTCGAGGGCATAGTCCTTTTATTAGTTTCTCATTTAAAGACTTATTATGTGTTTCTTTTTAATGTAAAGGGTTTTGTCCCTAAGATATTATGTCGTGTCTTTAAGTTATCTTGTGACGATGAGATTCTTAAGTATTTATGAAAGATTTCCTTTTATTAAATTATTCGTGAAAAGTTTTAAATTTCGCACTACTTTTCATGTCTTATGTAATGAACGATAGATAAAGAGCTTGTATAAGACCCCAAAGGGTCAAGTACACCCGTCATGATCCAAGGGTTCTCCCTAACTTCTAAGGGTACTTTCGGGTCGTGACAATGTATTCCCTAGGAAGTTAATAATTGATTTTACATTTTTGTTATAGGGAAACTTTGATTTTGCAACAGAGCTTTAAACAAGCAAAGGGGAAGCATGATGTGTCTTTTATTAAGAATATGTGTTTACATTAGTTTACTTTGTATTTTTCGTACATATAAGAGTTAATTGTATCTTTGCATAAACAGACTTGAAAACCATATTTTAAACAACTTTCTTTACATTGCACATGTCTTTAAACTGCTATATATTGAAACGAGTTAGTTATTCATGAGTTAAGCAAAGCCAAGGTAAGTGTTCCTTCTTACACCTTTTCAAGTTTAACTTGTTGTTTAGCATTCCAACTCGCATACTCATACATTTAATGTACTGATGCCAGTTGGCCTGCATCGTATCATGATGCAGACGCCGAATACTAGGATCAGCATTTGGCGTGCCGTTGATCCACTGAGCAGCTCAGAGTCAGTTGGCAAGCCTCCCTTCATTTAAGAGGACTTCGTTATCATTTGGCTATTTTATTTAGTTTTCAATTATTACGATGACTGGGGGTCCTGTCCCAACATCCATCTTTAATTATGAGGTTTCAAAAAAATGAAATTACCCAGAGAATTTAACTAATTTATTTTAAAAAATTATAGAAATATGTTTTTTTAAATCGTTAACATACGCTAGATTGAATCTTGACTCATTTACTGTGTTGATTCATTAATTATGCCTCTGCTTAAGTTTCAGTCAACCTTCAAATTGTCACCTTACCTAAAATGTTTGTTATATGTATGTATATACATATATATATATATGTGTGTGTGTGTGTATATATATATATATTATATTCATAATTTATAGTTCCTTTTCCACATCTTGATTTGCTTTTCTTCTCACTTCTTCATTGAAATAACCCCCCCCCCCTTATAAAACATTTTCCAATAATGAAATCCCAAATAATAACATCAAACAAAGACTGTGCTAGATTGTATCTTGTTGGTGTTCGAAAGTGAAAAAGTGATAAATTTTGTGATGAAATTAGACACCCAACCGAAAAGAATAAAATTTTGTTGGGTACTTTTACCATCGTTGAAGAAGCTTCAGGAGGATACAAGTCCAAGAAGCTTGAGTTTGAAGAAATAATCCTAGTGAAAGGGAAAAAAGATCAGATTTCTGCAAAATCTGACAAAAAACTTATTTGGGTGATGGACCTAAACCAAAGTCATTAACGGATGTTATTGGAAGTTCGAATCCGTCAAAGGGAGTTCATGAAAAAATTAAAAAAGAAATTGAGAGTGAAAAGGATGAAGAAATATTTAAGGGGGCCTGGTGAAATTTCACATAACTTAGGGTTTCCAATTGTTGATAATTCCTCATATTTGGTTGTTGAATTCAGGGTTACGGATAATCTTAGCATAGATAAGTAATTTTATGGTCCAAAGAGGAGGGAAAAGGGTCCAAAATAGCAATTTTAGAACTCTAGGGTTTCAAGTTTCCATTTTAGAAACCTTAAGGGGCTTTATGTCTTTGTGATTAGATTTTCTTTATGATCTGTGTTGATATGTTACAATAACTTTAAAATTAATTATTTACTTTTTAATTAATGGAATTAAATTTCTTTTTTTTTAAAAAAAAGTATGGTGATACTGAAATAAAATTTTTTGACTCCATTATTATTTATATTTATCATCTTTTTGTTTTGGTGATTAGAATTTCTTTGATTCTAAGATATTTTTACTATCATTTCTAAATATAATTTGGGAACCCTAATCCACAAGATTACCTCCTCTATTTTTATTTTGTCATTTTCACTTGCAAAATATTGCTTTGAAATAACTTTATTGAAGTAATAAATTTACCAAAAATATTACTTTTCTACTCTCTTCTTCATTGAAATAGTTTGCATCCCACCGCCACCCCTTTCTTTTAAAAAATAATTCTCCAATCATGAAATTACAAAAAATAACATTAAAATAGTTGTATCAGATTGTATTCTTTTGGTGTTCGAAAGAATAAGAATAATAAGCTTGAGGTTAAATAAGACACCCCAATCTACAAAAAGATGATTTGGTTGGATACTTTTACCACTCTTGATGAAGCTTCTGAAAATTACAAGTCTAAGAAGCAGGAATTTGCAGAACAAGTCATAAATATAATGCAAAATTAAGTTAGATTTCTTAAAAGTTTGATAAAAGAACTTGTTGGGGAGGGGAGGGTGAATCCAAAAAAATAATCTATGGGTGTTACTAGAAATTTAATCGATCAAATTGAGTTGAGGAAAAAATCAAAGAAGAAATTGGAAATAAAATGGATATAGAACTATGTAAGGAGACCTGACTGAATATTTCAAAAGGTAACGATGTGAAAATATCACATAAAATTGAGGTTTTGAATTGTTTATAATTGTGGATACTTGGTTGGTGAATTAGTATTTTGGATGATCTTAGCATCTGTATGTAATACAATGGTCCATAAAAAGGGGTGGGGGAGGATCTGAAATAGCAATTCTTAAAATTTTGGGGTTACAAGTTTTTATCTCCATGCATTTGAAGAGACTGGCCCAAAAGAAGGTGCCTTTTGAATGGACTATAACAAATGTGAGAGAGATCTTCCAAAGCTCGAGAATCTTCTGACCACAGCACCTATTTTGGCACAATAGAGGTTACGTTGTTTATTGTGATGGTTCACATTTGGGTTTGAAAATCAAAGTTCGATCTCTTCTTTAAATATAAAAAAATCTAATCTTTGGAAACATAGTCCCAATATACTCTTGTGAAGAAATGAAATTCAGTCTTACTCTTTAATCAACTCAAAACTGATGTCTTAAGCCGAAATTAAAACATTTGCAAAAAGACGTTGGAAGACTCTAAGAACTTCTCATGACTTGGATCTTAACTTTCATTGAATTTGAATTTATGCATTCAACGATATGATTAAGTTTACAGATGATTTCTAGATGTTTAGAGGCTATATATACTAGTTAGAATCAATAGGAAGTGTAAGTACTCTTGATAAGGACTTAGACGAGACGACCCTGACACACTGCTAGCACGCCACTCCAGATTCTTCTATTTGGAGAGCACATTTTGGCACATTACTGGCATACCGCCCCTGTGTTCCTGGAGCAATTGCACGTGGCCCCAACCTTCCTGGTGTTATGAGGGGGGTGTGGGGCCATCCTACCTGGAACAATAGGGGCAAGTCGCCCCAACCTTCCTGGTGCAATGGGGTGCGTCGCCCTAGCATTTCCCTAGGAAAAGCTGACAAACTTTTTCTTCATTTTCTTAACTTAATTCGATTAATTTCAATTAATTTTCTCAATATCTCTTTAAATTCATATACCCAAAACATATACACAAGAATCTAACTCAAAGTAACTCTAATAAATCGACATTAAACTCTCAAGAACTGCTCAATCTCATCATAAATTCAAGAATTAATGCAATTCAAGAACAAAAATCAATAAAATAAAATTATCAATCTTTTAGGATGAAAATAAACTAAATCAAACATGTTTGGAGCGTGGGTGAACGGACCTAACTCTATGTGAACTCACATTCCTCGTGGGATCAAATCCTTCATGAACACTACATTTGATTTTTTATGCACACGATAAATCTTGCTTTTTCTCTTCTTCTCTCTAGAGTTCTTCTCTATAATGCCCTGCGTGAATTTTCAATTGTGCAAACCGAACCATGTTAGTTTCAACCCTAATTAATACACTAAAAAATTAAATCATTTGGGTATGGAAAATATGAAAATACCCCTTGAAAATCATGTTTTGACTTTCTTTATCTAGACAACCCAACTTCAAATGTGAATATCTTCCTCATACAAACTCGAAATTACGCAAACACGGTGGCTTTAGAAAGTTAATTCAGAACCCAATGCTACGGTAACTTGTACCACCTAAATCATCCTAATCTAGGAGTTATGATCATTTTAAATTTACCCAAAACTCATGCTTAACTTTACGTAACCAATCTTCCTAATTTTTCGTTCTTTCAAAAAATAGCTCTTTTTAATTCTAGTTGCTTGTAGTTTTTTCAGTTAGCGAGATGATAAACATCATTAAGTGGGACTCAGTTTTTTTTTACAAGGACCTTCAGTATGAGAAAGAACCGATTACAATTCTTAATCGCGATGTCTAAACGCTGAGGACCAGGGAATTAATGTACGTGAAAGTCAAATGAGAGCATCACTTGGTTGAGGAATCTACTTGAGAAACTGAGAAGGATATGAAAGACAAATTACAAGTTGTTCTATAATTCAGGTACTAGCCTACCCTTACTTTAACCAATTTTTGAAAGGTTTATCACTCGCAGAGGAATGATGGGTAAATTTATATATATTATAATGACCTCTTTTTGTCGTTATACAAAAGACAATGGGAAAATAATTTATGGCCAAAAAACTTTTGACTAGTGACTTGGGAATTTCTAGCCTAGTAAACATTCGGATGAAATCTAAGTTAGGTGAGTTCTAGGGAAATCTGGTAATTAATGATAGAAGTAATTATGAATTTTATCACATGAATGGATATCTAAGATGGTAGTGAGCCCGTACGATTTTACAGAATGGAATTCGAGCGAGTAGAACTCCTGAAGTTGATCTTAGCGTGAACAGGTAATTTCTAAACGTCAAGGGTTGAAACTCAAATCCCAGATCACTATCTCAGTGCAAGTCGCGATGGCAGGGCCGGTGTGGCGGGTTAAGGTCCTCCGTGGCAGGGCTATCGCGACTTAAATGCGGTAAAAATCCTAAAAATGTTCTTTTCTGCAAACATTAATTCTTTGGATCTAAGAGACGACCCAGGGCAAGTTCATGACAAATTCCCCAACTTCTAGAGATAAAGGTAAGTTTAGCCCTTCCTTAATTCATTTTTTGATCCATAGAACTTAGATTATTGGGTAATTATCTTTGGAGAGGATTTTGAAAATGGTGGGAAAAGTCCTAATTGAATATTAGGATCTTGGGTTGGTCAGAATTGATAATATTGATTATAATCTAGGTAATTAGGACTTGTTTATTGATCCTTTCATTAATCGACTGTTTTTAGGCCACACAAGTGGAAAGAATCTGGAAAGGGGAGGCTTAAGTATCTTAGGAGGATATAAGCTTAGTTTCGAGATAGGTGATAGTTTTGTTTCCTGTTTGTGTGATATATGTCAGCTAATTTCTTCATTGTATTCATGCATGCATGTTACTAAGGAAATGTGAACTGCGTCTAATTAATGATTATGTATGAACAACTACAAGCCATGAACCTAATACTTGATTGTAGGACTATGAATAATGTCATTATGGGTGTACTTGTGATTGTGGTTAGGCTGATTGGATCGGGTATGACATTCTGATACATATATTGGATGAGGTTTCACATTCTAACATATATATTGGATCATGTGTCACGTTCTAACATACTAATAATTTGGGTGTAGGTTCCTTGAGAGGACGACTTATGATTGATACATTCATAACTGTGTTTTAGTGAGAATGTTGAATTATACATTATTCCTAAATTGATAACTGATCTAAATATTATGTTTATGTCTTTTTACTCATTGTCATTGCTTGCACGTATTTTTTTACTGGCGTTGCAGCGTGATGCTACAAGTATATTGTGGGTGTGTATTAATAGTGTACTTACTCGTTATTTTTGAGTATTGGGAATCTTCAGGCAGCTACGGATAGACCTCTGCTAGGAGATCAGTTATCGAGACTGGATTCAAGGGTGATTCAGTTCTTTCAGGCTGTCATGGGTCCTTTAATTTTTTTAGTCCATTCTTTTCGGACACAGACTCTGTTTTAGGCCTTTCTTATGTTAGTTGTGAGGTTGTGCCCCCTTTTTTAGATTTGTTGAACTTCGTGTTTTTGCAAAATGACTTTTAGGTTCTAGAAGTTGTTTCTCCGCCATAGTTCATTAGATATTTTGTTAGAACTTTTTATGAATCTATGAAAGGTATAAAAAAGAAAGAAAAACGCAAAGAAAAGAATAGGCTAGGCATAAATCGATATGCTGAAATTGAAATAAAAAAGAAATAAGAAGAGGAGCCCATTAGATACAAATAATGAATCGTAATAGAAATAGAAAATAAAGTTCAGGTTCGAATTCCATAGAATCGATAATATGGATGGGCTTGTCTATAATGGTAGACAAATGAAAGACTTTCTCAAGATTTTGATTCATCCACTTGAGATTGTTAAATGAAAATAGGTTGGGTGAGCTGCCAAATTAACTCAGTCTCATTGAATAAGTAAACAATTGGATTGGTTCAATTGCATGGAGTTTATGGGAAATTGCTATTTCATTAGACATTTAAACCTACTTCAGTATTTTTAGATGTTTTACTTTTCATTATGTTTTATGGTTGGGTTGTAGTAGTTGTTCTTACACAGGAGGCTTAGTGTAGGTGTCCATCATGGCGGTTTGGATCGTAAAAGGTAGAGTAAACAATTAGATAGCTTGAATGACTGAAATCAATAATTAACTAAATTAAAAGGGTATAAGAAACACCTCAACTCAACACAATAGAAACAACCATAATAGATGCATTATTTAAAACATTATAAACCAAGAATTCTAGGGACATAACGAAGATATTGATAATTGTTATTAGTATTTTTGAGTTATTTCAAATAAATTTCATACTTCGTTATTATATTGATAAAAATTATAGCAGGTATATGCCTGGCTAGATGTAGAGGAAAATAAGATACTCCACCTATATCCTTCATTTTTACCTTTTGTCAATCATAAAAAATGTAAATATTTATACTCAAAATAATTGATAATGTTTTAGTTATTTTATTTTATAATTTGTAATTATTTATAAGTTCAAAATATTTCTTGTCCAACTTTATATAGTATGAAACCAACTAGAGTACTCTAACATTTAATAGTAACTATCAGTGCATAAATTGAATACTCCTACCCTTAATATGTTTTTTGTTTTATTTTTCATTTAGCGATGATTATTCTTTTTAAAATGTAACTAATTTAGATTTGTATTTAAAAACTATATACTTGTTTAAAAATTATGACAAATAATTCGAGATTAAGGCACAAAAAAATAATCAAGTTTGCCTATGTTAAATCAAACATATAAAAAATAACAATGATTAGAGGATGACCAACTTATTGGATCGACATAACCAAAAATGTTTTATAAAAAACATTATGGAGGACGGAGGTAGGTCAAATAAATAAATGTATACGCATATAGTTATTGCTACAATCTTAATAAATACTCTTCTCAATAATTTTAAAGGTCAATTAACAAGTATTGATATTTTATGTAACCCATTTCTTTTATTTTTAGTTTAATTTTTAACATTTTCATTCCGCACTTATTGAAGTAAAACTTTTTTTCATTTAATTGAATTAATAGTCGAGTTTATATAAGGAGAGAAATTGAGAACAACATCGATGAAGTGACATGTAGAGGCAAATTGAAAATTTTAAACTTATTAATTTTTAAATTTAGGTCAAAAAGTTTATTGCATTGAACAGATTAATTAAACATATTTAGTAAATTTCTTGACATAAATGTATAACTATAAGAACTATGCCAAGCCATTTGTACCAGGGCCGTCTAGATCGACAATAAGGTCACTAAAACAACCGCTATTTGGGGTCTCCATCTTCTCCCAAATATGTCTATATAATGTATTATTAAAAAAATCACGTATTGATAAATTTTAAAAGAATTTTTTACGAAGAAAATATAATTGAGAAATTCAATATTATTTAGTTCATTGTAGTATCTTTTCTAGATTCTTATGTGGCTATTAATTTTAGTATCCTTTCTAGTTCCACATGTGGCTATATAATTTGTTGTCTAGCTATTTATATTCTGGCGATTATCAGGAACCAACAATATTGTGTTCTTATACTCACTTTTATTTATTTTCTTTCCACTATTTTTTATTCTTTTTTATTGAATTTCCTAAAGTCTTTCAAACATTCAACATTCTACATTATGTAAAATCTATTCTTGTTTGTTTATAAAAAGATCAAATTTGTTTTTGGTGTCTTCTTCAAATTCCAAGCACTAAAACTAATCAACACTATTTTAATATTATTAGATAAACTAATGAAATTCATCACAACACTATTTTACTTTCATAATATTTAAAAATATTTTAGGTCATGCCCCCTACACTCTAGGCGAGACAGACAGTCGAGAACCATTGATAGCCCCGAGCGAACCTTTGGTTTGACTTAGTACTTAGCGGAAGACTTTATTCAACAAAGATAAACTCATGAAATATACTTAGAATATTGTAAAGGAAACATTCAACTGGCCAATGCGGCAACTCAAGTCTTATCACAAAACAACTAAAATGAACAAGACTAATCAACCAATAAAGTCTAACTATCTATGAAGACTCTAATACAATGAGGGATGTCGAGACAAAGCCCTCGAACATCATAACAACTGAAATGAAAAATAATGATAAAAACATTCCTCCATAAAGCAAGGAGGTTCACAAACAACTCTGAATGCTCAACTGATTCAACGAAGTATTGGGTAATGATCTTGGTTACATGACAAATGGAGTCAATACATTAAATGCACCAGCATGTGAGTAGAAATCTAAACAATACATAAGCTTGAACTGGAATCTGAAAGAAACACTTAACTCATCACTACTTATCTCATGGTTACTAAAATCACTGCTGAAATAAACACAATATAGATGTAGATTAGATAAAACATTTAGAACAATAAATAACATCTTGAATAATTGGAAAATATAATAATTTCTACGTTGTGTATAAAAGTACAAAGATTTATTTGTTTAGGAGATTCTCTAATAGACAAGCATCACTATGAGATATGTGATGATACAATATTTCGTCCATGCTTTCAAAATAATCCTATACCCTGTCGAGATATAGAAAGTCTCAATTAAGTGCATCCACTAAGCTATGCTTAAAAGAATTGAGGATTCATCTAAAAGTATGACCCTTTGTACACACATTGGCTATATGATTTATCGGGACTTAGTTATGTGAACTCGTCCAATATCGTTGCTAAATACTTTTCAACACCCTAACCGTCGTGATTGACATCCGCATTGATCCTCCAGTTGAAGAACCACTACTAAAATCAAACTAAACAACTTAACGAAAACTAAAGAATTTGATTATACGAAAACAGGTTTAAATGAAGAATAAAAATGGAGTTACCATAACCTATAAAAATTTAATAAAACAACTAACATAACAATGGCAAAAATTCACCCTTAGAACCTGAAAGACATTGTACCAAGAATATCAAGTTCAACAAGTCTAATAAAAATAAAGAAAGTCCCGCTCCCGCCCTGTCCCACATTCCCCGTCCGCGTGTTCTTGCCAGATCTAGTTAAGCTTACTATATGGAAGGCATCTCAAGAAATAAAACAAGCTAATTCATTCTTCAAAACATACTTCTCATTAATCATACTCCCTCTGTTTCAAAAAGAATGGCCCTGTTTCCTTTTTAGTCTTTTTAAAAAAGAATGACCCCTTTCCTTTTTTGGCACACTTTAACTTTAACCACATGACATGTCTAAGACCACAAGATTAAAGGGTATTTTTGTACATTTGACATAAAATTGAATTATAACCACAATATTAAAAAGTCTTCTTTCTTTTCTTAAACTCCGTTCCAAGTAAAACTAGGTCAATCTTTTTGAAACGGAGGGAGTACCTACTTTTGAAGAAATGGCGATTTTCCTTGTTTCCTAGTTTTTAATGGTTTATGAGTATTCACCTCTTTCCTTACATATAATGCTAATGGTTATTTTCCTCTGGCATTACTTACTTTTAGATTGTGGGTAATCACCCCCACAAACTCATCATATGATACAGGTACTCGCCTCCATATCATTTGTCATATAATACGACTACTTGCCTCCACAGTATTTTATAGGGATCATGGATACTTGAATCCATGTCCATTCATTATAACAATAACATGGGGACTCACCTCCTGTTCAATTCTAAGGAGTATGGGTAATCACCTCATATCCTTTCATATGAAGGTCAAAGGTTATCGCGTCTAACTTCATCGTTTAGATAGTCTTTTAGTCTAGCTAATATAATAATTCGTGTCAATATACCTTTCACATTCATAGTTTTATTATTAGGTAATTAATATACGAAGTATCCCTTCCTCAACAACAGCATCAATTAAAAACAATTCATATTATAAGTTTTACTTTCAAAGTCTTAAATTTCATGATATTCATCTCTGATTTATTCCCAAGCAATTAATATCATATTCATCATAGATGCTTCAATCTCAAGAAATCTTTATCATAATTCATCAATTGTAGAAAGATATATCTAACCCACAAAGTTTCCCTTTAAGACATCAATTTAACTATATCAATTTTAGGTTAGAATCACGAAATAGGCATGGATAAATGTAATTTATCCTAAAACTAGCAATCTTATAAATTAAATCATAAGCAATCATAATCCACTCAATTGGATCAAAATTCATCATAACCCATAATATTGGAAGAAGCCCTAATTAGAATTGGTGAATTCTTAATCAAATTGGTAAATTTTAGGGGAGTCTATTGAAGGAAGGATTCCATGAATGAAAATTCATCATACATTGATCAAAACTCCCTAAAAATCTTGAAGATTGGTAACTCATTCTTGACCTAGCTTCAATTTATTTCTTTTTCTTCTTCCCACATCAAGAGAAATAATATTTGAGAGAAGGTTTAAGAACTCTTTTGAGATTTGAGAAAATGAATTAAATAAGTGAATCAAGGAGTTAAAAATACTTAAATAGGTAAGCTGTCAAAGACTTAGGAAAAAAGACACTAGATAATTCTAATTAAAACTGGAAAAGACCCGTAAGTCCCAACAATTATTTCTCAGACTTGACACACAAAACCCTGACCCACAAACCGTTGATGGACCTACCTCCGGTCCTGGTCAATCATGGGTAACTACATGGACTTTTTGCCTAACCATGAATCCACAACCCATGGCCCCTGGTCTGACCTACGGTCCGTAGGTGGTACCGTGGGTGGCACCTGTTATACATATGCTAAAATTGTACTGAAATCTCCCCCTTTTGGATACAAGGTGCTAACCTAGCCCTTTTACTTAGCCCTAATTTAGCCACACTAGATTTCAGGGTGTTACACTTGTCTCAACTTAACTCATTTCAATATGAAGCAGTAATAAGGATGAAATACAACGAAAAGCTTTAAAAACAATAGATATCAACTCAATGTATTGAAAAATACAATAATAATGCAGTTTGTATGCAGAAATACAAAATGATTTTGTTTGACATATTCTCTAACCGAAAACCATTGTTATGAACTATGTAATGATACAAAATCTATCCCACATTGCAAGAACTATCCTATACTTTATCGTTGTGTAGAACCTACTAACTAAGTGGATCGACTAGTCTATGCTAAAAAGGAAATAAGGAATCATCTAAAAAGTATGACCCTTTCTACCACGTTGGCTACATGGTTTATGTATAGCTTGACTCAAAAGTTTAAAACATAACTCTTTATGGAGTTCGAGATTATTACTCAAAACCTTTCTTTTAAAAGATGGAACCCAAAATTACTCATGAACTCTTTGAGAATCAGTGTTTCCTCTCATCTAAAATTAAATAAATTACACTTGGGAATACTTAGTTCACATATATAACTTAAAAGAAAATGAACTCTACTCTGATCTTTCTCATCTCAAATGTTTAAGTCTTAAAACAAGTTTAAAACAATTTACAAACACTTCTTAAAATGACTCGAATAACTCTCATGACTTGACTCTTCACTTCTACCTTGATTTAGAATTATAAATTCAAGGTTATTTTTCATTATATGAATGATTTCTAGATGTTTAGAAATAATTTAGAGTAGTTTAGAATCAAAGGGAAGTAAAGGTATCCTTTAGACGAACATAGACAGCAAAAACGACGGAGAACGGGTAGGGGCAGACGACCCTAGCATACAGAGGGTGCAAGGCACCCGACCCTATCCTACAGACCACTAGTTGGGGTGAATTAAGTGGTGCACGATGCTAGTACCCAAACAATAGGCCTTCTTTTAGGCGCATTGAGTTGGGAGGCAAGCGAGCCTTTGCCCAGAACCTCCTAACATATTTTTTGCCCCAATTAGCCTAGAATCGATTGGTTGCTTCCCCAATAACTTATATTCTAAAACACGAAAAAATTACACAAGAATCTACTCAAAAACAACACTTAAACTCTATATGATTGTCTCAAGAACTCATCAGACGCATCTTATTTCAAGAACGAAAACAATACTTCAAGAAACTAAAAATGAACTCAAAATCTTCAACTTCAAGAACGAAATTATGCTGGAAATAAACTAAATTGGAGTGTGGGGGAATATACTCAATACTATGAGAACTTGCATACTCTTACGAATAAAACCCTAGGCGTAAATCCGGAAGAAAAACCTCAAGAACTTGAGAATGCTTGAATCTTCTCCTATTTTCTCCTCTTCTTGAACTCATATCAATACCCTAGATGACGAACATGAGTTTTAGTGGTGGATAATGTAATGTAATGGAAGGTCATTTTAGGAAAATTTATTAAAAAAATTATTGTTTTCCACTCTCTATAGTTGTCTGAAGTTATTTTTGACTAGTTGGTGAAGTTGATTTGAGAATTTTAAACTATTCGATAACTATAATTACTTAGGTTACACATATTTACTAAATGATTTCTTTTAATTTGATTGGTGATTCATAAGTCAAATTTATAATTTACTTTTATCTATATATTAAAATAAATTACTATGGTTTGTCACTTTTAACACATAATTAATTTAGAAAAATAAAAGGAGAAACAGATGGGAGAACAACGGAGAAGACGTGCGTTGGGCGGCACGTACAAAATCTTAATGTTGGAACTGTTATTATTAGCTAGTGAAGGTTCATAGAAATTTTAGATTAGCAAGTTTTACCGCGTATAGCATGTATTTTGGGGAGAGACGAGTGATAAAAAAAATTTGGCTCATAGTGAATGATTTGCAGGAAATTGAATCCTTGATGAGATGGAAAGCAATAGATAATGAATTGTTAATTCGGTTTACATGAAATAGGAGTAAAAATTGACATTTGGGTTAATGTTGCCACTGCCACTTGTGTAACCAGTGGCCTCACATTTTTATATTATATGGAATAAATAGATTCCTAATATTGGAGTATTTGAACTTAATCCTAGACTTGAAATTTGGAAAATGTGAGAATTGACATATTTATTGGTATCAAGATTAGGATCTTGGTTATACATTTGAATGAGTTTTTGGGTCTACGCTAAACATATCGTAATGTGGGTATTGTTAGTTTAAAAATCTTATTGTGATTATGTATTTGGATAGATCGCATTGATTTGGAAGTTCAACGAAAAGGGAAGACTCAGGTTCCGGAGTGAATTCTTGACTATTGAAGCAAGTGGATTTATAAACCCTTGTTAAGTGTATGGAATGCATGTGTTTTCTTGTGGTATATATTTGGGAGTAATAGGACTGGTGATGGGTTGACTTGTCCAAATTGATTAATTATAACGATGAAAACAAAGGGTAATAAAAGGCAATGTGAATAATTGGTTGTGTGTGATGTGTTGATAATGGTGAATGGTTTGAAAGACTTGTTGAATCATTGTTGATGTTGTTGTGAATGGTTTGCATTATTTTGAGACATGATGTGAAAAGTATTATGTGCATTGATAAAAAAAAGAACTTAAAAATGATGTACCACTTCGAGGGACATATCACGCACCGCGATGGATACTATATTTCAATGGACGTATCGCGCGCCGTGATGGTTACTATTATCGAGGGCCATAACGTGCATCGCGACAGATGCATGGACATATATATCCCCCATAGGTCCAGGACTGAGAGACACCGGGTGTGTATCATTAGGTCAGACATGCATCACTTTACCTGACATTGCATTTCATTGCAATGCAGTTACTCATTATTGGTGAACCTTACCTTGTGTTTTGTTGATTTTTTGAGTACTTTCTGTGGAACTTGTGCCTGATGAATATTGAGTATTTTATTGAATATATATATTTGTTAGAGTGTTTTTGTTGTGATGTGTTCTTTGTGAATTGAGAATTGTTAGGTTGAGTTGATGGTATACAAGTTGCAGTTGTGAAAGTTAAGATTTGATGAATAATGAGGTTGTTGTTGAGGAGATATAATTGTCAAGGTGTTATTATTGAATTGTGTGTTATGTCAACTATGAACTGTTAGGTTGGGCTGGCTGTATGCAGATTCTAGTTGTGGAGGTTAGGTTGGAGTGGTAGGACCCCTTAACTTGTGTTTAAAGGTTTACATTTGAGTACCGTGTGGTTTGGTACTCACCCCTTGCTTCCACAATTTTTTGTAGGTTATGAGCCTAGATTTTTGTGGTACTTGTCATTCTCTTCTTTTCCGAGGCTTGGAGATTTGTGAGGTTGTTGTTTGTCATCTCAGCAGACTTTCTTTCTCATTAATTATGATCTTGTGCTATTCTAGAAACAAGTCCATTTAAGACTTGAGTTTTTCTTTTGAATCAATTGTAATACTTTATAGTCTTGTACACATGACAACCAGATTTTGGGGGTATTTTTGAGTTGATAATAAAATTTCCGCACTTTATTGTAACATTTGAGCTTTAGACTGACTTGTTTTGGTAAGATAAGATGAGTGCCATCATGTCTATTTTTGGGTCATGACAGTAAGGAAAAGACCAAAATACCCTTCATATTTTTGGATAACTTAACTTAATTGGACATATCATTTTCAAATGGACATATCTCCTTCATATGAGGTCAAAAATTAGAAAACTTCATAGCATTGGAAAGATGAGTCTAAGACCTTTCATTCTATAGCTTATGGGACACCTAATTCATGATGTACTGGAAGTTATGGTCGTTTGAAGTTGATCCAAAACTCACAACTTAAGAATAACTTGCAAAATTTTAGATTTTTCTATTTCCAGTTTAGTTCTTTCTAATTTTAGCTCTTTTAAAAACGGAGGTGTTATAATACCTGTTTTTATTATTGGAATTGATAGATTAGTTCATAAGTGCATTTTTTCAAGAAGATAAATATGTATCATGTTTTGAAAAGTATTGCAACTAATTTAAGAAGCTCATTCTTTTTAATGGGTCAATTGAGCACAAAGTTATGTTAATTATTTTTTGAAGTATAATCGATCATGGATATGGGTTAAAGTTTTTATGCTTCAAAATTCTTACAAAACTATGTAACCAACAAAGGATAGGATTGCATTGATTCTTCATGTAACTCTTCACTACTTCTGAAAAGGAGAATTAGATGGATCCATAGTCACGATGTCATCTTATACCCTCGGCAAGGTATATGATGGGCACTTGCAACATACGGCGGGATGTTGTATAATTGATAGGCTCATGGTAATTATTGTTGGTTAAAGAAACTGCGAACAAGTAAAGTATATTATTTTCATGTTGCTTTCATTGTATATTTTATTGTAAAACTTACATGGTTTTCACTTCAATTCATGTATTGATTTAATTGAGTATCTTTCAGTTATCCAGTGAATTATTTGCTTACTGAGTCAGATTACATACTCATACATTTCATGTATTGGTGTTGTTCGACCTTCATCTTTTTATGATGCAGATATAGGTGTTCATGATTATCAACATGTGCTTCATTCAGAACACTCGATACTCCAGTTAGCTTGGTTAGACTCCTTGTATTCTAGACGACTTCACAGTTAATTTCCAGTTAGTAGTTTTGAGGTATCATGGGTCTTGTCCCGACATACTTTATTAATAGCAGAGTCTTCATAGATAGATGGTTTTGAATAGTCTTTCAGTTTTAAATATTTCATTTCAAAAGTATGTTCATACTCAGGATATCCAATTCATTATCGAGATTCGGTAAATTGTTTTTAAATACTACTCCCATTTTGATATTTATGTAGATTTGAGTTAGTCAACCAGGATGAGGGTTCTCTTGAGGAAAAATAATGATTCTTGAGTTCCGGTCACTTCTAGGGTGTAGGCTCGGGTCGTTACAAGGAATAAATTGTATAAAGCAGTCCAGAAGAAAAAAATGTAAGAAATAGAAGATTGCAGAAAAAAAACAGATGGTAACAGGAAGATAACTCAAAAAATAAATGAATTTGATTGTTTAAGTACACGTCAATAAATAATAACATAAATTTAATAACCAAAAACTTCAGGTCATTAAACTACAAATACTAAATGTACATATGAAAACACAATGCCCTTAGCTTCTAGCTGCTAACCCCCTACCCTAATTTGTCCACACCTTCTTATAGAAGCTCATTATTTACGCAAGTTGAATTTGCGACTTGCATTATCTAATCTCCTCTATCAAATTTATCTTTGGATTCTCTCTACCTCTCCTTAAACCATTCATATATACTCATCCTCTCACACCTATGCACTAGGACATCCGGACGTCTCCTATTCATATTCCCGAAGATTTGAAATCTCATTTCTTGGATCATGTTATCCACAGAAGTCACTTCCACATTACCCAGAATATATTCATTTTAAATCATATATATCTCCTAATATACACTCATGCTTCACAACATCCCTATTTCTGCAAAATCAAACTTCTCAACGTGAGAGTTCTTGAGTGGCAAACTCTCCACCCTATAGAATATATTTAGTCTAAGTATCTCTTTGAAGGACTTGCTTTCAAGCTTTGGTAGCACCTTATTATCACAGAAGATTCTAGATGCAAGCATCCATTTCATCGAACTTTCACAAATTTGATAATTCTACCAAAGTGGAAGATTTTAATGTTCATTGTAAAATTAGGACATGAATAGATTGGATATGAAGATGATAAAAAAATAAAACGCTACAATTTCTCAGAATAATAAAAAATTACTCGGAGAATTTAATTAATCTTTTAAAAAAATTTATAAAATATGTGTTTTCTTAAATATTTAAATTAGGTTAGATTGAATCTTGACACATTTATTGTCTTGATTCATTGATTATGCACCCGTTTAAAATTTAATTAACATGCCGCTTGTCACCCTACCTAATATGTTTGTTTATATATATATATATATATATATATACATTTTTTAAAAAAATCTCCAATCATGGAATCCCAAAAAATAACATCAAAACAAAAATCGTGCTAGATTGTATCCTGTTGGTGTTCGGAAGAGAATGGTAAATTTGGTATTGAAATCAAACACCCAATTGACAAAAAGAATATTTAGTTGTTCACTTTTACCATTGTTGATGAAACTTCTGCAAGATACAAGTCGTAGAAGCTTGGGTTTGAAGAATTCTGTCATAGCTAAAAATGAAAAAAAAAATCAGATTTCTGAAAGTTCTGATTAATAACTTGTTCTAGCGATAGATCTAAAAAGAAGTCATCAATGGGTGTAACTAGAAATTCGAATCCATCAGATCTAGTTGAGGAAAAAATCATAGAATAAATTAGGAATGAAGCGTATAAAAAAAACATTTAAGGGACTTGGGTAAATATTTCAGAGAATAGTGATGTGAAAATTTTACATAAGTTAGGGGTTCTAGTTGTTGATAGTTATGGATATTTTGTTGGTGAATTTAGTGATATGATTGATCTTAGAAAAGATAAGTATTTTATGGTCCAAAATGGAGGGAAAAGGGGTCCAAAATTATAATTTTAGAACTATTGGGGTTTAAAATTTTAATTCTAGAAACTTTATGGGGCATTAGGTATTTGTGAATAGCTTTTCCATATAATCTATGTTGTTATGTTACAATAATAGTTAAATTAATGATTTGCTTTTTAATGAATGAAATTAAATTTCCTTTTGAAAGAAAAAATCAGTATAGTGATAGTGAAATGAAATTTTTTTTCTCTGTTTTATTCATATTATTATCATTTGGTGATTAGAATTTCAATTATTATAAGAAGTGTTTTTAAAAAAACGCAATCGGGGCGAGTACCAGGGCGAAACGCAACTAAAACGTACAAGGGCGCAATGTTGAGGCGTAGTTCTTGGGGGCGTACATTTTTTTCGACAGAGCGTACGCTCAGGCGTAATACGCGTATTTTGGAAAAAATCTATGTTTAATGGATCCTATTAAAATTAGTAATATTTTAGAGAATACCTATTGTATTTCACTTCCCTTATATACTTAATTAATTCAATTAAAAAAACCTAACATCACTCTTACTCTTAGCCTACCTTAGCAGAAGATCCTACTCTCATCTTCCACCATCAAGGTATGACTTCTTCTTTTGCTTTAACTTCTGCAGTTCTATTACTTATTACATAGTTATAAGTTAATTTGCAATATGTGAAGTGTAAATCAAGAATGTTGTAACTTGTATGTAATAAAATAACCCAACGGTGCATGAAATTTGGAGTTCAAGATGAAGAATGATGAAATGTTATCAAGTTTAAAGTTCAAGAATGTCCACCTTTTTTTGTATATTTTGATTTTTCCGCTCTTATGGTTTGTACTTTGTACGGTA
This sequence comes from Solanum chmielewskii, assembly GCA_027704785.1. NCBI lineage: Eukaryota > Viridiplantae > Streptophyta > Magnoliopsida > Solanales > Solanaceae > Solanum > Solanum chmielewskii. The sequence continues at coordinate 32,780,855 of JAKWIX010000318.1, forward strand.
CTACAAAAGTCTTTGTCTCACTTCGATTGCAGGTAATCCAAAAGAATAAACTCTAAATCATCACAATGGATGAAGACGTCTCTAGTAATGCGAGCAAAATAGATTTTGCATGGAAATATACAATTGTTACACTGGATGAGTAGTGCTTTAAATGTAGATTCTGTGAACATACTTATAGCGGCATGATTAATAGGCTTAAGCATCATTTATCAGGCACTCATAAAAGAATAAAGCCTTGTCTTAAGGTTCCAAATGATGTAGCGGAAGAATGCAAGAAAGCATTATTGAAGGTTCAAAATTTGAAAACTATGTGAAGTGCTACTTTAGAAGAAATGAGAAGTATTGCAACTGGAAATACTAATGTAGACAGCGAAGCAGATTCCTGTCAAATTAGTGAAAATCTACTTCCAAAACTAGAGGTCTGATAGATTATTTTTTGAATTGTCAATTAAGACAAGTTACTTTGAACTTAGAATGGAAAAAAAAAAAGATGTTTGTCAGCGAATTGGGAGGTTTTCTCTTCTCAAGTGGTATTCCACTTAATATTGCAAATGATCCATACTATTTGCCTATTTTTGAAGGAGTTGCTAATTATTGTCTTGGTTTTGTGCCTCCTTTCAATGCACGAGTTGAGAACTTGGATACTAAAAGATGAGGTTACAAATATTAACAAGATGTTAGATGAACATAAGAAATCTTGGAAGCAGTATGGTTGTTGTATTATGTCTGGTAGTTGGACAGATGGTAAAAGTAGATGTTTTATAAACTTTCTGATTAACATTTCGGCATGTACTTTCTTTTTAAGATCAATTGATGCTTCTGATTCTATAAAATATGGTGAATTGCTTTCATTGCGTTTGAATTAAGTCATAGATGAAGTTGGAGAAGAGAATGTCATGCAAATAATAACCGATAATGGTCCTAATTTTGTGAATACCGGAAAAAGAATAATGGAAACTAGATCGCATGTTTACCAGACACCATGTGCTGCGCATTGTATTGATCTCTTGTTATAAGCCATAGGAAAGTTGAAAATTCATCAAGACACACTTACGAAAGAAAAAGTAGTAGTGAGATACATTTATGGACATACTTGGGTTTTGGATTTAATGAGATCATTTACAAATATTCATGAACTTCTTTGTCCTGTTGTTACTCACTTTACTACGGCTTATCTCATACTTCAAAGCATCCAAAAGCAAAAACAAGGTCTTAGCTCTATGTTTTCTTCGGAAGCTTAGAATAAATCCGCTTAGGCTAAGAAACATGAAGGGGTTAAAACAAGAGCTACAATTTTGTATGATCAAAATTTTTGTCCATATATTGCTTATTGTGTGAAATGTGTTGCTCCTTTGGTTAGTGTTTTGAGGGAAGTAGATTTAGAGGAAAACCCATGCATGGGGCATTTGTATGATTTGATGAATAAGGCTAAGGAAAAGATATCTATGAATTGTGGATATAATGAAAAAAAGTATGGTCCTATTTGGAAAAGAATTGATGAAAGATGGACTGGCCAACTCAATCGTCCACTTCATGTTGTTGGATATTAGTTGAATCCCCAATTATGATTTGAGGAAAGATTTTCTATTGATTTCGAAGTAAAAAAAAAGTGTACATGTTCATGGAAAGAATGTTGGATTATGAAGAAAGATTCAAAGTGGATATTCAATTAGATTCATATGACCAGTTGAAAGGAGAATTTGGATTTCAAATAGCTACGAATTCTAGAAAATTGAGATCTCTGACAGATTGGTTGATGCGCTTTGGAGGAAAGACTCCGGAGTTGACTAAATTTTCAATTCGTGTCTTGAGTCTCACGTGCAGCTCCTCGGGTTGTGAAATAAATTGGAGTACCTTTGAGTCGGTAAGAGTTATTTTTTTAATTAAACTTTTATTATTATTGTTTTCTTGTGATAACTTATTCTATTTATTTTCAAATCTGCTAGATTCATACCAAAAAGAGAAATAGACTTGAGCATCATAGTCTAAATGCTCTTGTTTATGTACGATACAGTACTAGACTAAGAGAAAGGACCATCAAAAGAAAATTGCAAAAAATTGATCCAGTTCTTGTTGATGAAGTTGATTATGATGATGAATGGATTACTGAGAAAGAAGATCCTCTGCTTCCTGAAGACCCTTCTTGGCTTGATGAAGAAAATTTATTTGATGTTGGGGTTGTTAGGAATGTGCCGCTTACACCATATGAGAATGATCTTTTACATGAACCGAACATTCGTAGTTTAAGAGATACAAGTGAAGTAGGTCCCAACTGGAAAAAAAACAAAAGACATCAGGTAAGTTTCAATGTTCAATGTTATATGTTATTATTTTTTATGTCAACTATTGAAATAATCTTATTTTTTTCTTCTCTGTTGATCCACAACAAGAAACATCAATGCAATTTGAGGCTGATGACACTTATGAAGGATTATTAGATGTGGAGATTGATGAGGACGACCTCATAATGGATAGCAATGGATAGATGTGGTATTTTTGAGAGTTTTTGGCAAAACTTCCTCAATCAGATGTAATTAGGATTTTAATTACTGCAAAGCTAATATGTGAATAATAACTTTTTTTAAAAAAGGTACATTATTTAAGATATTTGGTGTTTGAGTTGTATTTTTTTGTTTATGTGCTAAATTTTTATTTGTTATCTTGTTTATTAACATGAATATATTGTTGCAGGCAAGAGACATCAAGAAAAGCAAGTTATATGGCTTCAAAGTTACATGGCTTCAAAGATAAACCGGCAATGTAGTCCAACAGGCCTTATGGAGGCTCTTGACATTGGGAATAAGATAAAAAAAAATTGTGTTAGACTGTGGATAAAATTGTTGTGTTTTTGTGCAAGATGAGTGTAAGTTAGCTTTTAATGATGTACTTGTGAGTTCATGACCATATATTTTTTGTTGCACAAAATTATCTTATGTTGTTAAATAGCAAATGGAGTTTTTAACCTCTCATGTTTTGAAGTATTTTAAAGGCATTGTTTAGTTAGTTTAAAGTTTTCTTTCAAATGATGTTGCTGCTCATTTAGACATAATTTCATATTTACATCATTGTTATTATGGTGCATCTCACGTATAATGTCATACTTTTGTTCAATTATTTAACTCATGTATAATTATAGTAATTTTTTCATATTTTTATTTTTGTTACTTTTCTAGTTTTAACCTTATTTTATTAGTAATTATAAAATAGAGATTCCTAGGATTTACGCCCCATGAGATTCGTGGGACTTACGCCCCACGTCTCGAGACTTACGCCTCGCCCCGTAACAGATAAAACGCCTCGCTCAATGCCTTCGCCTTTCAAAACATTGATTATAAGATATATTTTTAATCATATTATTAAAAAATTTGGGAACCGCTAATCTGCAATATTACTTCTTTGTTTTTTTTTTCATTTTCATTTGACAAATATTCATTTAAAATGTTTTATTAAAGTAATAAATTTACTAAGAATATAACATTTCTACTCTTTTGTTAATCTATTGAAATAGCATCCCACACACACACACACACCACACACACACCCTCACCCACGCTTTTTTTTATTTTAAAAAATAAACTCCAATCATGACATTATAAAAAAATAAATTTAAAAGCTTGTGTCAAATTGAATTCTTTTGGTATTTCGAAGAACAATAATGATAAATTTGGTGCTGGAATCAAACACCTATCCTACAAGAAGAAGATTTGATTGTATACGTTTATTATTGTTGATAAAGCTTCTTAAAATTACAAGTCTACTAAGCTTGAATTTGCATAACTAGTCCTAACTAAAATGCAAAATGAACTCAGGAAAAATCTGATAAAAAGAACTTGTTTCAGTAATGAATTTAAAAAAATCATTAATGGGTGTGACTAGAAGTTCAAATCCATCAAATGGAGTTGACGAAAAAAACAAAGAAGAAATTGGAACTAAAATGGATGGAGATCTATACAAGGAGATCTGAGTGAAAATTTCAACAGGTAACGAAGTGAAATTTAACACTAATTAGGGATTTCAATCTATCTATATATAATATAAAGGAGAAACATAGACAAGGTAATGTTGCACCCCTCTATGACCTTCATTCATATTTATCTTCTTTCTCTTCTTTTTGAGATTTTTCTATAATCTTTTTATTAAATATATTACTTATTAAATAAAAAACCTATCATATTTACTATTCTAAATATATTTAATGAGTCACAAAGACCTTCATCTATTCATAATCTCTACTTTGATAAAATATTTCTTCAGCTTTGTAATGACCTGAACCTTCGTTAATTAAGAAAAATAAAATGTTTGAGAACTTACTAGGCGGTGGCGCCAGTGCAGGGTTAGTTGGAACCAGATGTCGCTAGGAGGTGGCGCCAGTGCAGGGTTAGTTGGAACCAGGGCGGGGTAAGTTGGTAACAGAGCGGGATAGGCAAGACAAAATGTAAATAACGCGAATTTTTTTTTCTTTTATACTAAAATACCTAAATTTCTCATAAAACACCTTAGAAACTCCCAAAAAGTTGTTGGGAGTTTGGAAAGAAGGGAGAGAGATATTTATAACTTGAAGAGGTCGATAATTACATATTTCCGGACAAGATCATCGTCACGAATTCTAGAATTAAGAATCAAAGACCTACGCTCCGTGCAATTGTTTGGCACCAATGTAGGCTTGGTTTTTATTAATTGAATAATTAGACATTTGTGCTCTTCGCATAGTATATGCTTAATCGTTAGTAGAATGCATACGTAAAACTTTGTGCACCTAGTTAGGGATGATTATGCTTGTGATGTTAGTTGTTGCATAAGAGGTATACTGAAAGAGAGAAAACCCTACACTAGTGTTTGATTTAGGGTAGGTGATGGTTGTGATTTTGCATCGGGTGATGTATGTTTGAACTCACTAAATTGTATCGAATGGAAGTATGTGAGTATTGCATTATTTATCACCCTAATTGTAAAAGTGTATGAACGAATAACTATATGACACGAATAGCTTCTTCATTGTACGATTGTTGAGAATATACTTGTGATTGTGATTGTGGCATGATGAATGGTAACTATTGCCACGTACCAGCATAAATAAAAAGGATCGATTTCCACGTTTCGACATAACTAACTGAGATCAGTTTCCACGTTCCGACCTAACTGGGATCGGTTGACACCTCTGTCATAAACATATGATCAAAGACCATGTTTTGATATGCTAATTTTTTTTAACTCAGGTCCCGTGAGATGGTTATTGACTTGTTGCTAATTGCATGTTATTGAGATTGTAGAATGATACTTACTCCTAAATTGATTAATGATTGCGATAACTCCTATAGGTTTAGCGTACTGTGTTGAGTTACCGAGATGTGTATTGCGTGTGAATAATTCAGGAAGAGTTGAGCCAATTCTTAATATGATGAGGTAAGTGGAGGTAGTGTACGTGATGTAAAACGTAGGTAGTTATACCTTAGAAAATGGAATTGAGGTGAATTGTTTGGGATCCTTGATGTAGTGTACCATGTTGTCAATAGTTGAATTATAATGTGGAGAAAGCAAGGGTATATGGTGATTGTTTGTCTGAATATTGGTGGTCATCTTGTTGACTCTTCTATGGGTTACAACGGTTAATCTATGATCAAGAACATAGTGAGTAGATTGATTGAGAATGAGGTTAGTGGTAAGGGTACTAGTGCAATTTGGGATATCCGAATATAGTAGAGGTAGAGTAACGGACAGTTTTACATTAAAATTCTTAATATTTGATTTACCTATGTTATGCGGTGGGCGTCAGCTTGACCGATGATGTCTACTACTATGTATGTTTTGTACTAATACTACTCTTGCTATGCCTTTTTGGCATAGTCCGGATGCATGGATGGTGATGTTATATTAGATTAAGACAAAGACATTCTCCAAGAACTTCTATATTTCCTTCCGCATGGTCGTAGTTGTGTCTCGTTATTTGTTATACCTTGTAATCTTAGAAGCTCTTGTGACTAGTTAGAGTAGATCCCTGGGGGTGTTAGTTTACAAGTTTTAACTGAAGTTGTTTAATGCATTTATTTATAAAATCTTTTGAAATATCTCTTATGCTTAGTTTTAATTTATCTTCTACATTGTTTTAAGTCGTTAGGAATAGAAGGTTATTCTACTTACGTGTTACAATGGGTGCCACACGACCTTGTAGGCTAGGTGGTGACAAGTTTGTATCAGAGCCTAGGTTACTAGTCTATCGGTACAAGAGAAAAATAAGGTCTAGATTTCTGCGGATTGATTTGTTGACGTCCACATCTAATCCTCAGGAACCTATAAAGAATTCTATGAAGTTTTCTCATTTGTTTTCTCTTTTCGTGTGAGTGTTTTTTGTGGTGTGAGTTTAGTCCAATCGTTATATCTCAATTCCAATCGATATCTCTCTATTCCAATTGGTATCTTTGTGAAGTGTACTAGACTACGACTAAAAGGACACAAGCAAGGTTAATTGGGATTGAGAAGGTTTCAATCGGAATTTGGCCTTAGGATCTTTATAAGGCATAGATGATCACTAACAGTCATCTATAGAACGAACTAAATAATAAGAGGAATTTGTTGTGGTTTGTAGTTTTGTTACTGTGATAACATGCTTCTTGTTATTTCCAATAACTCTCAATGTGAAAGTGTGGTTCTTGTTGTTTGAATTAACTGCAAGAATGAAAGATATTACTTGGGGTGATGATATGATTATGTGCGTAAAGTTGCGTGTTTAAACCTTGATATGAATAATCTGTTGCCCGAATTTTTGAAATTTTGTGAGTTGTGATTGTTTGACTACCATGAAGCTCGTTGTGAAAAGAAAGTCATCACTAAGTTAGTGAAAGTTTCTAAATAAATTACAATGTAGTTTATAAGCCAGAACTCTGGACGTGCGTTGCGACCAGCTGATAACTATGTGAGTGTCTGGGTGTACCCGGGGATGTTTAGATTGTGGTACTAAAATAACGAGAATAAATGATACTTCATGTATCATTAAGAATGACTCAGATTAGCAAATGATTTTCGTCTTTTTGAGATTTATCTTAGATTGTTTGCTTAATCATGGAACTTTTGAAAATTCTTAGAAAAGCTAAAAGAACCCAGAAATTATAAGTTCGGGTTCTGGTCTCAAATGGGATATGAATGAATCCCAACAATAAATTCATTGTTCAACAATCAGAGATAAATCATAAAACTTAGAAAGTAATCAGGAGACGCGTACTATGGCTACAAAACTAGCATCAATATGCTTAAAAACCCTAAGAAGGTCGAAAAGATAAAAATCACGCGTCTTAAAATTTTCAAGCCTAGGGGAAAATAACAACCCAAATCAAGAACCATCGGACTAGATAGTATCCACATTTGAGTCTAGATCCTTCAAAGATACGAAGCCCGTACCTCGTTTATAAAGGTAATGAGTCTGAAGTCCCTAATCTCGACCAGGTGAAGCTCGTAACCTGGAGTAACATAGATAATTATGGTCTACAGTCTTGTTTATCCGATCCAATGGGTGATCCCTCTCCAGCCCCTACTTTCACCGGAGCAGCTTGAACTCGAGAGCGGTGTTGGGTGGGCCCAGAGTAAGGTCAGCATACATACTCTCCAATATCTCCTGAACGGCCTCCATATCCTCCAGGTACACTTGATAGTGGGCTCTTATCGTCTGAGTCTATGGTTTCCTTATTGCTTCTAGCCTTGCCCGTCCTCCCCCCTCTTGCTCCTAGAAGTAGAACCAGACTTGACAAATAGAGGGTGAAAGGAGAGATCCATGGAAAATACGTGATTAGTATCGAGAAGAGGCACTCATGCCCGCTTACACAACGCAATGATAATACCAGGGAGGAAAAACTTCTTCTTATTACCCTGTTAGAACATCTTCCACTTTGAAATAATTTATGCCCCAACTTTTAGCTATATTCCCTACTCCATCACCAAGGCTTAAGGGAACGTCACGTCGGTGCAGTTAACCGACGATCGAAACCTCTTAGTGACCGAAAGAATCCCTCTCTTAGCGTCAGGTGACTAGTTGGAACTAGTAATATCCTCAGCAGAAGACCAATAGACTCTGTCCCGACGTGCAAGTTCTACTAGTGTGTCCCTCAACCATTCAAAATTTATCTCCCTCAGTTTGACCTCGTAGTTAGTGTTGGATACCTCTAGCAACTCTAATTCCTCATTTAGGATCGTGGATTTTAGAGAAATGTCAACTTCACAAATGTGGATGATGGAGTTAGGTCCATCCCAATGGACAATGGGTAGGATAGCATATAAATGTCGCACCCAGTCAGCTCGTGCAATAGGGGGGCCTCAGTTAGTGGAACCCATCCGAACTCCATCAAATGAGAATAGAAGGATGGTTTTTTATCCTTCAATCAGAGTAAGCCTCTCTCACAACAAAACTTGTTATTGAGAAATTCATGGAATCTTTCTTAACTAATAGCGTCATGAAATTGGATGAAAGGTATGTTTTCCTTGTTCAAACCTTTTTATAAATTCAAACCTTTTTATAACATAAATCCTACAAATGATGGAAAAATATATTTTAGAACACAATAGAAATAGATAGCTTAAGGTTCAAAAAAGGGAAGAGGGAAAAATCCTAAGTTGGGGACTCAGACCACTTGTTCCATGAATCCTGTCACATCGGCCAAAATCTACCATAGCAGGTTTAGGGGGTCCTTTTGAGTGGTCTTCATGTGAGACGAACACTAGGCGGGATCAGAATGCCTCTTTGTCTAAAAACCCTTGTTATTGACAGAATTACTATAGATAAGAGTAATATAACTGCCCTAAAACATATATAAACAATGACTTCGATTTAAAAAATCCTAAAAGAGGCCTAAATTAAAGTTCACACCAAGAGACTTTTCAACGTCATCCACCCCCTTTCGTACCAATCTAATCGTATTGTATGGAATCCTTACGCCCAAGACTTTTTGTAGACATTGGTAACGTAATTAGAAACATGTTGTCTTTTTCAAAAATACACCCAACACCCTTTCCTAATTTATTAAATATAAGCATGCAGTTGTTGTATCAAGTATGAAAGTAAGGAGCGTAAGGATTGCGTGAATTACTTGATTTTTGTTGTTATGAGGAAGTGATCCAGGGGATTTTTGGAGAGTTTGAAGAGTTGGGGAGAAATAGGAAAAATGTTTCCTTCCCCTTATTGTTGTTTATCTCCCCCTACAGCGGGAGATTTCTCACCATAGTGGACCAACCTCATATAAGGGTTGCCGCCTTGGTGGCCCACGCTATATTGTTAAACACGATCAATCTTTGTGGGTTTTCTCAGAGTTCCTTCTAGTCTTGAGGTATATTACATTTTCTTGTGTCAATTATTGAAATATCAAGATTCATTGTGATTCAGTAGTGGGTCAACTCATTAATTTAGAAGTAATTTAAAATGGGGCACGTGATGTCGTGTGCACTAGTCATTTGGGTACGAACGAGGGGTAAATTGATATCTATTGTAACGAACCGAACCATCGTTAATTCCGAAAAACAAAAAAATTGTGAAGTTATTGGTCCACTTCCCCGCTAAGGTAGGCTAGATGTCTGTAGGGCGATCATGCCAGAGAGGGGTAAGTTAGTGCCATAGAGGGATAGGTGAGATAACACGAAATCCTACTTTTTCCTTTTTCCGAAAATAGCTAAATTAGTCATAAAGTACCTTAGAAACTCCTAAAAAGGTATTGCAAGGTTGGAAATAAGGGAGAGAGAGATTTCTAATGTGCAGATATGGATGGATTACAAATTTCTAGTAAAGATCGTTGTCATGAATCTCAGAATCAAAGTCAAACCTCTGTGGAGATGCTTGATAACCAGGTAGGCTAGGTTTTTATTGACTCAGTAGTGATAAATTTGTGCTCCTCGCATAGCGTATGGTAAAATCTTTAGTAGATACATGTGTAGACCTTCGTTCACCTAGTAAGGGATGATTATGCTTATGATCTTAGTTGTTGCGTAAGAGGTGTACTCAAAGAGGGAAAACCCTGCCTAGGGCTAGATTTAGGGTAGGTGATGGTCGTGAATTAGGAACTGGGTGATGTATGTTTGTACTTGATAGATTGTATTGCATGGAAGTATGTGAGTGATGCATTATTGTTCATCTTAATTGTAAAAGTATATGAACGAATAACTATAATATGTCATGAATCACTTGTTGATTGTATGATTTTTTAGAATATACTTGTGATTGTGATTGTGGCATGTTGTTTGAGAATGGTTGCCACATACCTGCATAACCAAATAGAATCCATTGCCATGTTCCGACATGACTAACTGGGATAGGTTGCCATATTTTGGCATAAACATTGAATCGGGTATCATGTTCCGGTAGGATAACTGTTTGGGTTTGGGTCAGGTACCATGTTCCGATAAGCTAATTGTATGGGTTTGGGTCCCATGAGAGGGTCAGTGACTTGTTACTAATTACATGTTTTTGAAACTGTAGAATGATACTTACTCCTGAATTGATATATGATTGTGATTACTCCTATAGTTTTGGCATACAATATTGAGTAACTGAGATGTGTATTGTGTGCTGAATGATTCCGAAAGAGTTGAGCTAATTTTGAAAGAAAGGAGGTAAGTGAAGGTGGTGTACGTGATGTAAACACCTAGGTAGTTCTACCTTCGAAAATGGAATTGAGGTTAATTGTTAGAGAGCCTTGATGTAGTGTACAATGTGGTAAGTGGTTAAGTTGTGATATGGAAAAAACAAAGGTACGGTGTGAGTGGTTAGTAACATTGTTGGTGGTCATGGTGTGGACTCTTTTATGAGTTAGAATTGTTAAGCTATGATCAAGAACCTAGTGAGTAAGTTGATTGAGACTGAGGTTAGTGGTAACGGTACTAGTGCAATTTGGGATATCCGGAAATGGTAGAGGTGGAGGAACAAACAGTTTTACATTGATATTCTAACTATTTTATTGTCCTATGTTATCAGGTGGGCGTCGGGTTGACTAATGATGCCTACTAGTATATGTATTTTTTACTTATACTACTCTTGCTATGCCTTTTGGGAATAGTCCGAATGCAGGGTCGTTGATGTTTCATATGGTGAAATGGGAGAAATTGGTCCAGCAACTTCTATCTTTCCTTCATCATGGTGGGAGTTGCATCGCGTTATTTGTTATACCTTGTAATCTTAGAAGGTCTTGTGTCTGGTTAGACTAAATCTCTGGGGTGTTAGTTTACTTTACAAGTTATGCTCAGTTTTCCTTTATCTTCTGTATTGTTTTAAGTCGTTGGTAATCAAGCGTTCTCCTACTTAGGTGTTAAAACTAGTGCCCGCACAGCGCGGTGTGTCGGGTCGTCACAAGCTTATTCTTATGGATTATCAAATTTATAAATTACAATCATCCATGGAGATGTTCAATTTCATGTTTCATTTTCTCATTATTTCTTTCTATTAGTGTATTTTTTTCTTATTCTTTCTTTCTATTAGTGCAACTTTTTTCTCATTCTTTCTTTCTAATAGTGTAGCTTTTTTGTCTATTTTAAAAAAAAAATATTCTTCATCTTTTCCATGAGAAATCATAGAAAAGATAGTGATATGATATGTTCCTCATATTGATAAAAATCAAACATATATATATATATATATATATTCTTCAAAGATTTATTATAAAGCGATGGTTCACATTAATTTAGTGCAAGATCATCTAAATGAAGAAGGAAATTCAATTATGTTAGAAGGATTCATTAAGAGGGATGATCTCTTGTAAAATATTATTATACAAAAAATAATATATCAATTACTATTCCTACATATATTGTTATATTTAAAAGTTTGAAAAGTTATTTATACTCATTATTATTCTTTGTTACAAAATATTTAAAAGCTCAATATTTACCACCTTAATATTTCAAGAAATTTGTCCTTTTTATTGTATTTTTGGTCCTCTTTCAATTCTGTTAAACGCAAAAAGCAAAGAAGTTTATTTAGTTGCTTACCTAATAAAACTTAAATACCCAACAAATGTTAAATAGTAAATGAGTTTTTTTTGTATTCATTATTTTATATTTTACTTCTTTTATTTTATTTAAAATTCCTATCTCCATAACTTATACCTAATTGAACTTTTACTTTAATTAATATTATTATCTCTTTTCTTCAAATTTACTTATTCATAATCCCCAACTATTTGCTTCAAAATTGAAGATATGTTATGATATTTATTTCTTTAATTTTGTATATAAATTTGTAGTGTATGTGTATTCTCCCCTGTTCATATCATGGAATAGATGAAACAATTTAAAATAGTGATATTCTATATTATTTTTGTTGTATCAAATTTAAGCTACAGTTTGACTCCATGAAAAGTCTCTTGAATATGGATAGAAGGGGTGTATGATAAAAATAATTTCATTGATTATCTGTGTAACACCACGAAAATTCTATGACCTAGACTAGAGCCTCACCTATTAAAAAAATTTTAAAATGATTCTTTTAGATCTACACTAATGTAATAAATTTTATTTAGAAGTATTAGAGCCTAAACGCCAAGGAACAACCATGACGTCTTGAAACTAGTAAACGTCCTTAAATCTTGTGAAGATTTTGGAATGTCATATAAAGCCTAAAACTTGTAAAAAAACACTTTAAATAGGTAAAATAATGTATATAGAGTCAAAACGTCCAGGTCCGAACCCGCAAGGACCACCCTATGGGTCCTTGAGGAGGACCCAACATTGACCAACAAGCTGCCCAAGGCAGCAGGCCATTGCACATAAAAGAAACAAGTCAGCGTCGCAGACATGGTTCACCATGGGCCGAAATCTTAGTCTGCGTTACAAACACGTCGCGAACTCTACTGTCTCAAAAATTAATTTTAAAAATCTTGTGGGAACAGTTCCGCGACGCGGTATTGTTACCCGACGAAAATTCTGAAATTTGATGTCAAGTTTGACTTCACTAAAAGGTCAAATTAAGTGAGGAGTCTTTTGGGTACTTTAGTGGAGGGTTATATATTTATTTTAAATTAGTTTTACACCACATTTACCTACCCAAATGAAATACGCAATTGAAATCCAAATATCTCTCACTTCTCTTTAAATTCTCTCTCTACTCAACCTCCATTGAAGAAGCATTGAAGCTTGAAGAAGAAGACCAAATCCCCAAGTTTTCTACTCAAATTTGTGGCTGAAGTCTTGGTTAATGTATGGTTTCTTTCACTCTTGTTATTCCTTTCCCCAAAAGGTCCCTTCAAAGATTTTTTTTCAAACTTCCCTTAATCTAGGATTTTTCTCTACACATGGGTCTTCTTTGAAAAACGAAATTATGAATCAATTGTAAGGAATTATGATCAAATAATGTTGTTTAAGTATATAATAATGGTTAATTATTGTTATTCACCCAAAATTCCCATGGACCCATGTTCTTCCCCAATTTCATAATAACCTTTTAATTGATATGGTGAATTGTTGAAGATGATGAATATGGCAATTGACTACATTGATGTTAATTATGTTATTGCTTCTTGAATTACCTTGTTTTGCGTATTGAGTATGCATTCTTGGGTTATTGAAGTATAAAGTCCCATGAAGGAAAATAAGGTATGAATGTTGGTTCTTTCTTGATCTCAATTATGAAAGATGAGTTGCTTAGATAGGAATGATGTTGTGGCTTATGTATTGTTGTGGTGTTGATGATAACTTTCCCTCATCCTTAACCCTATACACTTTAATTAGATATGAAGTATGAGTATATGTTATGTTATGATGGTTATATGATTGAAAGGTAGTTATCATGATTATAATGAATTGTTAAAGTGAAATGTTTACTCACTTGCTAGCGCTTCTAAAGTGAAAGGATAGTTCTCACTTTTATCACCTATCATCTATTATGATGAGATGTTTACATAAGGGTCTATTAGAGGCAAATGTGAACTTAATTTACGACTAAAGATGATTACTAAAGGGAATAGATGCTTAACACCAAAAAGACATGTAAATGAGATGGGGATCTCACGTTTAGTAAGTCCGGCTCCACGCATAGGTTTTCCTCATGCTTAGAAAGTCTGGATTCACAATGTATGTGGTGTCTCATGAGATGGAAATCCCCACGTTTAGTAAGTTAGGGTTTCTAGTAACAATCTCCTATACCCTTAACTATGTGCCCACATAGGAATCTAGCTTAGTGGATCCACCTAGATAACTATGTACGAAATGTTACACCTTAGGCAAGTGTAACCCTCTCTTTTTTATATAGGAGTAGAACATTGGATTCCATGTAGCTCATCTGGTCTAATGTCATTTATCACAACCTCTTTCCCTAATGTAAAAGTAAGTGAATAAAGGAAATGTATGAACTCTAATTAGGGCTTTTCTTGAGGGGTTTTCTACATAGTGTGAAGGAGGGTATATGACTTCTCTTGCACATTGCACTTGTGGGATCCTAAGTGATGGTCCTAATTGTTTTCTTTTGTAATTATGTTGATTATGACTCATGTATGTTAAGTTATGTCTAACCTTTTTTGATAAAGTAAGTTATGATAAAATATGAGCTTATGAATGTATGTACAAACTAGGTTGCTTAATGTTATACTTAGATTTGTGGATTATGGTGTTCTATTCCTTGCATTGCTCAAGTATTGCTTGGGTTGTCTACATGTTGAGTTGATATCATGTTGGGTTAGCTTATGATGCTTACTTCATGTGTATATTGGATTTACTTGGTAAAAATAATGTTTTGACTAAAATGTCCTTTTATACACGCGTTGATGATTTTTATGCATAAAAGTCATACTTAGTACATGTGATGTACTAACCGATATTTTCTTCCCTTTTTCCAAACAATGTAGGTTCAGGACATTGAGAAATCAAGGTCTCTTTTCAAATATACTTGGAACTTGCTTATCCAAGTTGGTGAGTCCTCATGTCCGAGGACAAGACCTTTATGATTTAGCTTTTAGTTCTTTGCTTATGTTTGAGATATTATTGTATTTCCTAATTCTAGACCTTTTTGTTAATATAAGGACTAAGTCCCAAATTTTTATATTCTTATGTTTAGATGGTACAAAATAAAGAATTTAGATTTTATTTTCATATATGAAGCGAAGTGGACTTCCAAAGTAAAAGTTTTAATTTTTCTACATTTTTATTCTATGATACATGGTATGAAGAATGCTAAGGTCTTGTCTAAGTCCTCTTCGAGGACGAACACGCCGGTAACGTCTAAGGGGGTGCTCCCCGGTCGTTAAAAACTTGGTATTAGAGCATAGGGTTGAGAATAATGCGGGATTGATGTCACAAAATACAATGTCAACTAGAGTCTTGTTCATGGGTGTGATGCGCGCCAAACTTATAAATGAGAGTATATGATATGCTTAGGAACTTTCACTCTTTTATTATTCCTTAGTCGTGCCTAAGAGTCTTAAATCTACGTAGTCCTTTCTTATAATCCTTTTCTTGTGTTTGTAGGCAACAAATACAAGAAGAAATAACGCTCGAACGATCAAGGAGGAGAATTTGAATGAGGCGGTTCCCCATCAATCTCCTCAAAAGAATCAACTCCTATTAAAGAAGGGGCTATGTCTAATGTTGAGATAACGGTGTCTATCCATAGCTTGACTCAAGTGTTAGCCACTCAAGTTGCTAGGGATACTAGGGTGCAAGTGAACCCCAATGCTAACACTGCCTCTTCTAGGATTAGGGATTTCACGAGGATGAATCCCCCTACTTTCTTTGGCTCCAAAGTGAAGGAGGACCCACAAGGGTTCACTGATGAAGTATTCAAGGTGCTAGAATCTATGGGTGTGACTTCTCAAGAAAAGGCGAAACTAGTTGTCTATCAACTTAAGGATATGGCTCAAGTTTTGTATGAACAATAGAAAGAGGAAAGACTCGTAGAGAAGGTCCGGTTAGTTGGGATTATTTCAAGACTACTTTTCTTGAAAGGTTCTTTTCCTTGGTATTAAATTAAAGGAGAGGAAAATTGAAGAATTTATCAATCTTTGTCAAGTGGGTATGCATGTGAAGGAGTATAGCCTCGAATTCACTCAATTGTCCAAACATGCTCCTACAAATGGGGAAAAGGGACACATAAAGAGGGACTGCCCTATCTAGTTGGCACAGGTAATTGCTATAGTTGTAGTAAGAGTTGCCACTTGAAAAGTGACTGCACTATGTTGAAGGCTCAAGGAAGAGAAAATACTCAAGCACAAGCAAGTTCTCCCAATCCCAATCCTCTCAAGAAGAATCACTTCTATGCTCTCTAATTGAGGTGATCAAGAGAGAGCTCCGGATGTTGTTAGCAGTATGTTGCAAGGATCTTTAATTATTTTTTGTGCATTTTTGGATCCCAATGCCATTTTATCTTTTCTAACTCTTTAGTGGCTATGAAATTTTATATGTTTCGGTGATGTCTTAGATGAACCCTTTTTGGTTTCTACCCAGGTGGACGATTCCATATTTCCAAAAAATGTTTATAGGGGTTGTCTCATTTCATTGCCCAATATAGTCACATTGTTTGATTTGGTAGAAATTTACATGTTGGACTTTGATGTTATTTTGGGGATCGACTGGCTACATCATGTTTTGCTTCCATAGATTGTAGAATTCGGGTTGTTAAGTTTCAATTTCGTAATGAACCTGTGTTGGGATGGAGTGGGGAAAACTTAGCTCCAAAAATTTGAATCATTTCGTGTCTTAAATCTTGTGAGTTCATTTTAAAGGGATGTCTCTATTACGTTGTGAAAGCAAAGGATGCTCCTCCATTAGAGTCGGTCCCTGTAGTAAAGGATTTTCCAAAAAATCTTTCTCGATGACTTACCCAAAATTCCTCCCGAACAGGAAATAGAGTTTGGTATTGACTAATTGCCTGATACAAAACGCATCTCAATCCCTCCTTACCGAATGACCCCGGACATATTGATGGAATTAAAAGCTCAACTCAAGGATATACTAGATAAGGGTTTTATTCAACCAAGCATATCTCCATGGGGTGCTCCGGTGTTATTTTTTAAAAAGAAAGATGGGTCTCTTCGAATGTGTATTGACTACCGTCAATTGAAAAAGGTCACAATAATGAATAAGTATCCACTCCCTGGGATTGATGATTTGTTTGACCAACTACAAGGAGCGAGTTAATTTTCGAAAATTGACTTAAGGTTGGGTTATCACCAACTTAAGGTAAAGGTATTGATATTCCAAAGACTGTGTTTTGAACTAGGTATGGTCATTTTGAATTCCTAGTGATGTCTTTTGGTCTCACAAATGCCCTGTTGGCTTTTATGGACCTGATGAATTGAGTTTCTAGAAGTTATATTGATTTGTTTGTGATTGCCATTATTGACGACATCTTGATATACTCTAAGAGAGGATGATCATATGAACCATTTTAAGATAGTTTTGCAAGTCCTCAAGAACAACCAACTCTTTGCCAAATTTAGTAAATGTGAATTTTCGTTGAGGTCGGTTGTGGTTCTTGGTCACATAGTCTTTAGTGAAGGTGTAGAGGTCAATCCAAGAAAGACGGATGCGGTCAAAAGTGGCTTAGACCTTTGAGCACTACCAACATTCAAAGCTTTTTGGGTTTAGCCGGATACTATAGAAGATTTGTTGAGGGATTTTCAGCTATCACATCTCCATTGACAAACATTACCCAAATGATGTCCAAGTTTGAATGGTCGGAATCATGTGAAAAGAGCTTCCAATTATTGAAGGATAAACTCACCTTCGCTCCGGTGTTGACCTTATTTGAGAGTACCGAAGGGTTACGTTTGTGGTTTATTGTGATGCTTCTCGAAAAGGTTTGGGTTGTGCTCCTATGCAACATGGTAAGGTGATAGAATATGCCTCTAGACAACTCAAGTTTCATGAGAAGAACAACCCAACACATGAAGGGTCAACACCATTAGCTCTACCAATTCAATGTACATAAGGATAGCTCATTGATCTTTCAAGGAAGAGCCACCACCATTAGGGCTTCCGCTCCTATATTCATCAATCAACATAAGAATGATGCCACCACCATTAAAAATATCACTTCAAGGTTTTACATTTACTTTGGTTCCTAGACTCATCATGGATGGACACCACCTTTTAGGTCTACCAATTCAGGACATAGTCTAAAATACTTCATCACTTTTTTGTAGGGAGGCTACCAACATTAGGTCAACCAAACCAATGCATACATGCATTCATTTATGAAAAGGCTATCAACAGTAGATCTACAAATTAAAGACATCAAGGCAAGATACAGTCTTTATTCAAGAAAAGGATGCCTAAGCTTACCAATTCAAGAAGTTATATTCAACATAGTTTTTATTTGTCAAGAAGAGGGCACCTAAGACTACCAATTCTTGCTACTTCATTCATAATCACATTCATCAATACAAGAAAATGATGCCTTGTGTATCAATTCAAGATATTCAATATTGCATCATAGGGATATTAGGGAGATAACCTTCAATTCTACACCATCACATAGGAATCAAGTAAACACCTCCACCATATGTGGATGACACATCACATTCACAATTTTATTTCAATAAGAAATTGATCATAACTTTCCTTATAGAAAATAACTCTAAAATCACCAATACATCGATAGTTCACCGTAATTAAGTATAGATGATGATACAATTTGATAATATAAGTGAATTTAGGACTACTTCATTAGCATGTATTCATCATAAACAACCCCGCTTCATTAGGGAAAAATTGAGGAATTGGGAGAAGACATGTGTTAGTGGAGCTTTTTATCATAAATCATCAATCAAATAATAATTCAATTTGATATAATACCATTAAAAACACTTTGAAATCATTTGGTGAAAGAACCCGTGACATTGGGTAAAACTTTGGTTTTTTCTTGAACTTTGAATACTTTGAAATTGACTCTAGAGTGAAGACTAACCCTATATGAAGTACAATCATATCTTAATAGATGAAAACCCATGAAAATTTTAGAATAAACACCTTGAAATCCCCAACCCTAGCTAGAACTTGACCTTGATCTCCAATGGAGTTTCTACACAGAACTTTTTGGGAGGGAGAGTTTTGATTTGAGAGATAAAGTCTAAATGAGAGTTTTATTGTTTAATACTCTTAACATATTAAAAGGAGTGGGGTGAATTTACCAATTCACCACTTCATTGGTCAAACCTTGCACCAGTAAAATAGTTCCCATTCACGGCTCCCATTCATGTAACGTGGATAGGTTGACGTAATGGTGGTCCGTCATTCATGGTTGAGGCTGTTAATTTTAGGCCCTGACCTATAGAGTCCATCCATAGGGTGTGGATGGACCTACAGGGCACGAACCCTATCTGTAGATCACCCTAAGTTGGCAACTTTGATGGTTTCCTGGGGGTCTTGGGGTTAGTCTTAGGGTCCTCCTCAAGAACCCTTAGGGGGGTCATTGGAGGGTAATACCTTAAAGTCTAACCCTTGGACACCTTTACCAGGACTCAAGACTACATAAAACAACATTAAACCTCATGACAAACACAAACGCACCCACGTTAGGCTGTAGATTCACTAAGTCATTTTTAGGGCCGTTATATTTATATTCATTTTATGATATGGTTGTTTTGACTTATATATGTTTCACTTAGTGCGTATATGTTATAACGGTTATTTGATTTTCCTTGCGTGAGAGAACTTGTGAGGTATAGTGGAAGAGAAAAGGGTTCAAGGGAGGAGTAATGGATAACAAGGGTTGTCATGTGTTATAATTGCAAAAGAGAAGTAGAGGTAGTGTATGTGATGAAATATGTTTAAGTGGGTTTCACCTTGGGGAAAGACATGCGATTTAGTGGTACATAATTTTGTTGTATTGTATTAAGTGACTATGATTGAGTAATGTAACAAGGCAGTAAGAGTATCTAGTGAGCCAATAGTTGGAATGGTATGGGCAGAATTGGGGGTTCGTTCATGTATTCGAGTGGTTAGGTTATGATCAAGAACATGGTGAGTAAGTTGTTTGATAAAGTGGAGAATGTAACATACTGCAAATTTAGATAGCTTGGAAGATGCTTAAAGGTGGAAATAGTCACTTTTGGAAAGAATTAAAAATTAGGAAATTTTCTTAAGTTTGGGAAAAGTGAGGTTTTGATCAACTTCAAACGGTCATAACTCCTAGCTCGGGATGATTTAGAGGTATTTCTTCATATGATTGAAAATCCTTTGGAGAAATCTTTCCAACAGCGATGAGTTTGCATGATTTCAATATTGTATGAGTGAGTTATGTCTTTCAGAAGTTGGGTTGTTTGGTTAAGGATAGTCCAATCCGGATTTGGAAACGGCAAAGATATCTTTTACTTACCCAATTTTATTTCATTTTTGGGTAATAAATTGGGCTCTAAACTGATCCTATTCAATTCATGCTTTTAAAATACAGGTTAGGGTTTTGAGAGAACAGAAAATAAGAGGAGAAACGAGGAGAAAGGAGAAGAGGAAGCAAGAACGTTCAAGATCGTCAAAGTTCGGCTTGTGGAATTCGTCGGGGGTGACCCCTAAAAAGGTATGTGAGGATATCATAACGTTGGGATTGTTCTCCCACGTGCCAAGCATATTATTTTAGTTTGGATTCGTAATAAAATCATCAGAATATTGATATCTTGATATCCTTTTCTTGAATTCATGTATTGTTCTTGAATTGCCTGAGTTGTGAAGTTTTCAATTCGTTACGTCGCATTATGAGGTCATATCGGATTAGGTTGTTAGGTAGATTTTTTACGTATCTGTATCTAGAAGAGATTTAAGAAAAAGTACAGAGTTTTGGTTAATTAGGGAAGATAACCGAAAAAGAGATTTCGACAAGCAAAATGTGGACATGGGAACACGTTGCGCGACCTCTTCCCACAATAAAAAATCTTGTTTTGCATCGTGCAGCTTACACCTTCAAATCTTGATTTTCATTCTTTTCTCATGTTTGTCACTATTACGGTTTTCTTCTTTGATCGGTTACCCTAACAGTTCCTCAACTCTCTTTACTCCCCTAATCGGCCTTCTTGCCTAACGGTTTCAACTTTAGGATGGCATAGTCTAGGCATACTTACTCGCATAATATTTCCGTAGAAAACTTTCGAAAGATGGTTATAATAACAATATTAAAACATGATAAACAATTATATTTAACAAGAGATTATTAGGAATAAAATAGTTTAGCTACTCATAAATGTAAATGAGTATACCTGTTTCTGTAGGTTTGTCATTTCTGATCCGTTTTTCATAGCTTTAATTTTGTTAGCTAGCTCTGATACCAATTTGGGGGGTGGAAGCGGAATTAAGAAGAAGAGAGAGTTGATTGGGAAAAGGCTTATTTTATTATGAGGGAAAGCCCTCCTTTTATACAAAAAAAAAACTTACTACTTTGGCCAAGTGGCCGACACTACTATTAATCTTTGAATCCATAATTCAAGTCAAGATCATTTAAGATAAGTAAAGATCCAAGGCAAGATTAGTAAAGAGTCAAGTCAAGAGTAGTTAAGATTAAAGACAGAAGAAGTCAAAAGTCAAGTAAGAGAAGTTCATTTCATGTTTTAATAAGTCTTTTACAAACATTTTAGCTTTGATTTAAGACTTATGTTTGAGTTCAGTAAAGAGTAAAGTTGAAGCTCTTTCTTCAAAGAAAGTATATGGGGACTACGTATTCCCAAAAAAGATTTTAAAATTTTTCACATTTGAATAAGACGGAAACTTGATTTCCAAAGAGCCTTTGGGCTAGTTTTTAGAAAGGAGTAATAGCTTTATAAAATGAAGTAAGTAGGGAAACTAAGATTTTCTAGATAGCCTTTGAGCTAAGTTTTTTAGCACTAATCTCAGATCAGAGGAGAAGTTATTTTTAAAAAAAAAACATATGAGTTAAGTATATTTTGGGAGTAGTATTAAGCACTGATGCGGGAATGCGAGTTTCATATTAACTCAAGTCTCCATGAAAACCATGTAGCCATCATGGATAGAAAAGGGTCATACTTTTAGATGAATTCTTTTCGCAGTTTACTAGTTGATCCATTAGGCATTTCAGATCCTATACTGTGGCAAGGTTAGGATGGGCCGGTAGTGTGGGCCGAGTAACGTTGTATCATCACTATAACTAAAAAGTGATGGTTTTTAGTTAGAGAAACTCCCACAACAGTAGTTGCATGGTTCGTCAAGGGATTCTACTTAGTATGAATGGGAGTATCGGACTTAATTCATGCATTGCACGAGTAGACTTTGAGAGAAAGCATGAAATGTCTTTTATTATGATTATAAATTGACATCAAATTATTTTGAATTTTTACATACATCTCAGAGTTATTTTATATCTTTATATACAATAGAGTTTACATAATGTTTTTAAACAATCTTTCTTTACCATGCACTTGATTTTAAATTGCTTGATATTTAAATGAGTTTAGTTAAGTATTCATGAAATGAGAAGAGCCAAGATAAGTATTTCTTTCAGAATCTCCTTCGAGCCTATGTTTTTTAGCACTCCAACTCGCATACTCATAGATTCAATGTATTAATGCCAGTTGGCCTGCATCGTGATATGATACATACACAGATAACTAGGATCGACATTCCAGCGTACTGTTGATCCAGTGAGCAGTTCTGAGTCAGTTGGTGAGCCTCTTTGCTTCCGGAGGATCCATTTTCATTCCTTTCTAGTTTAGTTCATTAGTATGTTGTAGGGTCTGACCCAACATCCATCTCAGTTATTAGAGGCTTCATAGATAGTCAGTCATATGTTAGTTCTTTTGTCAAAGTTTTGTTATTAACTTATTTTCATATTTGAGTTGCCATTTTGGCTAAGGTAAATGTTAATTTTAAAACATTTTGATTTCTGATCCAGACAGTTGAGTTTGTTAGCATCTGAATCTTTATATTAATGTTTTATATCTTCCGCTGAGTAAGTAAGTCATACCAAGGGTTTGCTTGGGGCCAGCAATGATCTCCGAGTGCCAGTCCCGCCCAAGGTGTAGGCCGAGGCGTGACAAAGAAGCGGGTGGCTTATTTCATATCTCACTAGTCGGTTTCTTAAGTTATGTGGTGGCGTTGGGTTTACCGGTGATGCCTACCAGTACGTGTGTTTGTACTAATACTACCAACAACTTCTACTCTTCCTTCCGCATGGTGGGAGTTGTATCGTTTGTTATCTTGTCCAGTTGTACACGTAGTAGGTCTTGTGCATGTTTAGACTGAATCCTTGGGGTGTTAATTATTTTACGAGTCTTAACTCAATATTGTTTTAAAGGCTTTTTAATTAAGAATTTCTTTACTATATTTATTTCCATTTATTCAAATTTTCGCATGATTTAAATTTTTGGAATATGAGGGTTCTCCCACTTAGGTGGTGGTACATAGGTGTCCGCAGGACCCCATGGGTTGGGTCATGACAATATAATATATTATTTTATATTCTTTTTATGTAAGATGAAATTCTTAAAAATTTATTTAAAAACTTCAACTAAAATTATTAAATATACAAAAAAAAAACATTTTTATATGCATAATATCTCTTCTATTCAAATAATACTGAGTAAATTATTTGTGTTATTAATGATCCCGCAAAGCGCTGGTAAATCCACAAAGTTACAAAATAAATAGTAATATGCTACCTTGTGCAAGATTAAAAATAGTATTGAGTGGACTAAAATGATAACTTGCATCGTTTAATTTTTTTTGGCTTACATGGTTAAATGAATTTTTTTAATCTACAATCCATACTACGAAGATTTCTTCAGCAATTAAAAACGAAGTGCTACAGAGTTCATTTACCAAGAAGGCTCAAACACCAAGAATTTATAGATAATATGATAAAAAATATAGTAATAAAAGATAAAGTTTGGGCAAATAGATTAAAAAATTGTTTTGATTAGAAAATTTAGTCAAAATGATATTTTATTTATATTATTTAATTTTTTTAAATATTTTTATTCTTTTAATTGTAATACTTTTTAAATTAGAAAAATAGTTTATTTTAAAATAAATACTTTAGATTTTAATAAATTTCTGATCAGTAAATGCTATCCAAATAGATTTATTCAAAAGTCATACTATAACTAACGCCAAAAAAAATATTAAATGATGCAAGCTATTATTTTAGTCCATTCAAGTAAAGTACATCTACATTGTACAATTGTCAGAGAAAATATACAAACAATTGAAGTTGGTAAATACAATGTTAAATGACTTGCAGGTTGACTTCATGTCCTCTGTACAAATACACGTGTATTAGATAGGTTCACAATATAAATTTATGACTTATGAGTATATCATAATTAATAAAAAGTATTTGGAATAAAACCTATTTTATGTAACAATAATTTATTGACATTATTTATTTCTCTTAAAATCCTTAAATTCCATAAAATAATATATGTGTTATAAAAGAACTTACTAAAAAATTAATATACTAAAAGAAGGAAAATTGAGGAAGTAATATATTTCAAAGGGATGTATATACGTATCTATATGTACAATGGCTATTTACGCCATGAGTTTAATACACATATGTATCACTTTGGCCCATTATTAGCCAAGTGATGTATACCTTTGGCTATTATTGGGTAAGTGATGAGTTGCACAACTGATGCAACTCTTTCAATCTTTGGGGCCCACGTGGCATATTTTACAACACTCCCCTTGTATGTCTATGTAAGTATATAGACATACATAATACGCATTACTTGCTGCCTCATTATAAACCTTTCTAGGAAAACCCAGTGGGACAAAACCTAGACTAAGGAAAAAAAAATTACAGTGTGTATTTTACTCTCCCTGATAAAAACCACGATTCAGATGGTTAAGTTTTCGCATTTAAATTTTGTGAACCATTTTCTCTAGAGTTGAGGCTGGTAAAGATTTGGTAAATAAATCTGCTGGTTTATCACTTGAACGAATTTGTCGCACATCTATATCACCATTCTTCTTGAGATCATGTGTGAAGAACAATTTTGGTAAAATGTGTTTCGTTCTATCTCCTTTTATAAAGCCTCCTCTTAATTGAGCTATGCATGCAGCATTGTCTTCAAAGAGCATTGTGGGTATCTTGACGTCACACTTCAAACCACATCTTTCTTTGATAAAATGTATTACTGATCTTAACCATACACATTCTCTACTGGCTTCATGAATGGCTATTATCTCAGCATGATTTGAAGAAGCAGCGACAATAGACTGCTTCGTAGATCGTCATGATATAGCAGTACCTCCGTATGTGAACAGATAGCTTGTTTGTGATCGAGCTTTATGTGGGTCAGATAAATAACATGCATCTGCATGACCAACAAGATCTGCACTATCTTTGTTAGAATAAAACAGACCCATATCACTAGTTCCCTTAGATATCGCAATATATGTTTAACTTCATTCCAATATCTTCGTGTAGGGGAAGAACTATATCTTGCTAACAAATTCACAGAAAATGCTATGTCAGGTCTCGTGACATTAGCAAGATACATAAGTGCCCCAATTGTACTAAGATAAGGTACTTCTGGACCAAGAGGTCCCTCATTCTCTTCTTGAGGTCGGAATGGATCCTTACTCACTTCAAGTGATCGGACAACCATTGGAGTACTTAATGGATGTGCTTTGTCCATGTAAAATCGTTTCAAGATTTTCTCAGTATAGGAAGATTAATGGATGAAGACCCCCGTCTACTAAATATTCTATTTGTAGTCTAAGACAAATTTTTGTCTTTCCAAGGTCTTTCATCTCAAATTCTTTCTTTAGATATTCAATTGCCTTTTGCACCTTTTCTGGAGTTCCAATGAGATTAATGTCATCAACATAAATAGCAAGAATAACAAACCCCAATGTTGTTTTCTTAATAAATATACAAGAACAAATGGCATCGTTTATATAACCTTGTTTTATCAAGTACTCACCGAGGCGATTATACCACATGTGTCCTGATTGTTTTAAGCCATATAATGATTTTTGTAATCTGATTGAATACATTTCCCGAGATTTTGAACTATATGCTTCAGGCATTTTAAGTCCTTCCAAAACTTTCATATATATTTCATTATCAAGTGAACCGTAAAGGTAAGTTGTAACCACATCCATTAGATGAATTTCAAGATTTTCATTTACATCTAAACCGATGAGATATCGAAAAGTTATTGCATCCATAACAGGTGAATATGTTTCTTCATTTTCGACACCGGTTCGTTGAGATAATGCTTGTGCAACAAGGCGTGCCTTGTATCATACAATCTCATTCTCTCATTTCTTTTTCGTACAAAGATCCATTTATAGACAATCGATTTAACATCACTAGCCGTTTGGACTACTAGGTCATCATATTTTTTAAATGGGTCGGGTTAGGTTGGTGGATCACTAAATGGTTTAATTTATTTTTTAAAATTTTTGGTTTGTTATATAAATATATCAACAATTTTTAATTAAAAAATAATTTAATTGATTGAGTGACTTTTTTAGGAAAGAGTAGATAGTTGAGTGACTTTTGAGTTAAAATTCAAAGTTGAGTGACTTTCTGAGAAAGAAGTGCATAGTTGAGTGACTTTTGAGTGAAAATTAAAAGTTGAGTGACTTTCTGAGAAAGAAGTGCATAATTGAGTGACTTTTGAGTGAAAATTAAAAGTTGAGTGACTTTCTGAGAGAAAAGTGCATAGTTGAGTGACCTTGTGAGGTATTAACTCCCTAATAATACATAATTGCTTTTAGAGGAGATATATCTTATTAAAGGAATCCGATGGAAAAATGTATTAAAACTTCTTATGTTGATCTACATTAACTTTGATCAACATCGTTGTCTATTTTACACTTCTTTATCTTTCACTAACTAATAATTTACTCCTTGATTATTATAATATGTTATATATAATAACATAAATTGTTTTATAGTTGCTTTAAAAAGTTAAGCAAACTGAAATTTGAAGAAATGTTTTATGTTTTATTGGAATCATCAAAAAGCCTTTTCTTCTAAGTAAAAGATTCTTTGAAATGGCATTGACATGTCATATAGGTGAGCACTTAGAAAAACTTGTCAATGGTAATCTTTTTTTATATTTTTGTTTTATGGTATGGTAATCTTATTTTATATTTTTGTTTTATGGTATTCTTCCTTCATAACACTAATTACATTAATTTTGATTTGTATATTTATCTTCAAAAGGATATCTAATTTTTTAAATTCATAAAATATGCTACATATCATTGAGACAATTTGACATGTAGACTTTATTAGGTCCATTTATCAAGTTTATATTTAATTTTTGAATTTTAAGTTATCATTTTATTGATTTGGATTATTATTATTTACGTTTAATTGCTTTATCTATGAATTCAATTAAAGAAAAGAAATTTTCATAACTAACTAATTAAGTCAATATTCAGAATTTAACTTGTTGGTACTTCAATAAGAAAATTACTCATAAAACTTTTAAATTGTAAATATCATTCAGAGGCACCTTTAAGGATCACTCTGTTTCGTTTAGCAAGTATAATAACTTGTATATGATATTTTGAAGTGTTATCATGACTAAATTTATTTATGCTATTAATAACAAAGTTACAATATTCTAAAGGCTCACTGATTAATTTTATCTTAGACTATATATATTGTCATTGTTGAGGTAAGACAATGCATTCAAATTTCACCGCACCAGAAAGGTAAGACATCAATTAAAATCTTGATGCACCAGATGATGAGATTTTGGGTTCAAATTCCTTCATACTTTGTCCTAACGTGTGTTCGTATGGATAAGACAATGGATTAAAGTCCCAATGCAATATATTGATGATATAATGATGACTGGACAAATAGATATGCTCTTGAAAAGAATTTTCGTAGTTCGTCCCATTGAATATACTCCATTCTTTGAAGTGAATATCATAGAAATATATTAAAAGTCTGAAAGATGACAAGTTATTTCATGATTAAACATATCATGAATATAGACGTAAAGGGAAAAAAATATAATAGTCATCATTGTAAAAGAACAAACATTATGAGTTCTCAAAATTTTCCTTCACTCTTTTGTTATCAAATTTGGTATGGAAAGTATTGGGCACACGATTATTGTACATGCAAACTAATTTGATTTTATAAATCCTTTATCAAAGAAAATGATGAAAAAACGGTGATACGTTTGACTTATAATGAAAGGAATAATTATGAATAATGTTTATATTATTATCGTCAATTCATTGAAGAGAACGTGACTTGTTATAAATATCATGAAAAATGGGACATTCTTGAAAATGAATGTGTCAAGAGATGATAAAAATTATAAATAACGACATCTTCATGTACGATTTAAGAAATATAAAAAACTTACCCCTATGGTTAGAGAGAAATTAAGAAATTTATTTTGATATAAATGATCATTGGTCAAGTACTTTTAGTACATCACAAATATTATGGTATGTTTTAGTATGAACAACTGAAAGGGCAAAAGAAGGAAATAATTTCTTGCCACAAAAATGTTTTATGTGCATCCAAATATTTTGTCAGATATTAAATAAACGAAAAAGGGTCTAATATACCCTCAAAGTATTGGAAATGGTACAAAATTATCCTCTATCCATTTATTGGCTCCAAAATACCCTTCTCATCTACCTATTAGGTCCAAAATACCCTTGTCATCCATCTTTTGGTTCAAAATTGATCACTTATTTAACAGTTTTATATTTAAACTATTTAAATATTTTTAAGAATACATGGCGCTCAACTATTTGTTATAATTTAACTTATTAGTATAATTTATAAATAAATCTACTACCCACCCATTACTAATTAAATCCCTCTATATTAATAAATCCGTCACATTATTAATGCAAGTTACTGCCAATTGAGTGTTTTTTAAAAAATTATAGAAGTAATTATCATACATTCAAGTGATTAAATAAAAATCACCGATAAACTCAAAAGTCTGACTATGTTCAGCTTAATTATTCTTACGTCTCAATTATGTGATGTCACTTCATAGGTAACTTTTTTTCAAAATAATATATTAAAGGTTTTAAAACTAATCATAAATATTAATAAAATTATATTTAAGAAAAGTGCATGAATTAATTCGGGATGTATTACTTCTTTACCTTTAATCATATATTTCTTATTCAATTTTGAAAGAAAGTGTCCTCCTAAATAAGCGGCTCAACCTAAACTTAATTGGGGCTTCGATTCGGACTCGAATGTCATTTTTAGGAATCTATAATTTTATTGTATTTTAGTAGTGTTTATGACGATTTTGATATTATAATTAGATTTATTAATTGGGTGAGGTTTAGTTAGTAATGAGTGGGTAGTGGGTTGGTTTATAAATTATATTAATAAATTAAAATTATAACCAATAGTTGAATGCCAAGTATTTTAAAAAATATTTAAAGAGTTCAATTTTAAAACAATTAAAAATGTGGTCAATTTTAAACCAAATGTGGATGACAAGGGTATTTTGGAGTCAATAGGTGGATGAAAAAGACATTTTGGAGCCAATAGGTGGATGAAGGGTAATTTTGTACCATTTTCAATACATTAAGGATACTTTAGGCCCTTTTCCGTTTAATAAAAGGAAGGAGATACTAATGACAAAAGTAAAATCAAGAAACAAGTTTTCCTTGTAATGATTTTGACCATGACAATATTGATATAAATTTATCCTTGAAAGAGATGTGAACCAC
The DNA here is from genome assembly GCA_027704785.1 of Solanum chmielewskii. Taxonomy (NCBI): domain Eukaryota; kingdom Viridiplantae; phylum Streptophyta; class Magnoliopsida; order Solanales; family Solanaceae; genus Solanum; species Solanum chmielewskii. The sequence continues at coordinate 32,810,444 of JAKWIX010000318.1, forward strand.
ATGAACAGTGCTTTGAAATATGTGGTTGTTCCCAATGTTAATTGTGAGCTTTGGTGAGCTAATATGTTATTACCAAAAGAAGTAAAATTGCTCATGATATTGAAATTGTAGTATGTCTCGAAAGAAACTTTTTAAGTTTCAAATAAATAGCTAAAGAAAAAAAAATTGAGACTACAAAATATGGAAAGATTCAAGATCTTCATATTACTACAATCAAAGTGGGTTAACATGAAAAATTATTCATCTTTGCATATTGTTTGTGGTAACTACGTATGAGCATAATGATGGAAACACAAGCAAAATAAACTAGAAGATTACTGAAATAAATATCAATAGGCATGACCGGATGATGACCATCCCAATTCAAATATGATACGAATGTAAATGATAATTCATGTGGTTATCTATAGGAAGAAATAATAAATTCTTCAAAAATTCTCATATGTTGTTTGTTCTAATGATAAAAATCATCATTTTATCAGCTAAGGTTGAGATTGTATCTCCCAAAATTTTGAAATGTATAAAAGGTGATTATGGATTAGTTCATCCTCCATGTCATCATTTAATATAATATAGATGCATGTACGTATGTTCACATGTTCTTCATTATCAACTATTTGATTTTTGCAAAGGTTGTTTGCTCGAATTTAAATCAAGAGCGCATTTCAAATTATAAAATTATAGTGATGATATTGATTTATATCCAATTGGTTTAAGAAGAAAGTATATGCCTTCTATTATAGCTAAACCACTAGGTATGGGGACAAAATTCCCCAAAAAAAATTGGTATCATATATGTTATATAAAGTATAGAACACTTGTACGTATCAAGCCAACAAGGTTCCCCATTCATAGTTGGTTCAGGATCAGGAATCAAATAATTCTCATCTAAAAATTCAAATGTGGGATATTAGCCATTGCTCCACCATTACGGAATGCACAAATAAGGCTAGGTGAACGTTAGATTCTCTAACATTAAATGGAGATATAAGAAACTGAAAAACAAGTTATACATAATGAATTATCATTGGTATGATCCTCTTTGAATAGATAATTTAAATCAATTGTCAAACACATCTCTAAGCCTATTTTATAATCCAGGTATAAATGCTCCAATGAAAGTCCTTGAAGGACATAATTCATGGCACGCCTGAAGCGTGATATATTAATTGATTCGAAAGATAAAACTTCTTAAAGAAGACAAGGAACAAATGATCAAGATGGTCATAATAAATTAGGAAAGTACTTTAGAAAAAACACCGTGACATAACACTTTGTAAAAACCTTGGCAAAAATTTAAGTACCTGAAAACGCGAAAAAATAAAGTGAGCTTGATAAAATATCTCATATTAGAATCGATATCACATAATCGTCGACGATATCTTGAAAATAATGTGCCGCTCAAAATTATAAATAGTGATGAGGGTTTTGATATTAAAATTTTAGGAGTTAACAGATAAATGACTGACCAAAGGAAATACAATTCAAGTTTTTTTTTCTATTCACTTGAAAAAGTTATGTTTTGGACCTATTTAGTCTATATACCAAGATATAGGGTGTTTTGGTATGAAGGAAAATATTTTTCAAATTTTCTCATGTTTGGCTGGGTTAAAGGTTTTGGACAATGTTTTCCAAATCTTCTTTTCCTCGTATTAAAGGAAATGACTTCCCTAAAAATATTTAAAAAAAAAACAATTTTCAACACATTCCTCCAACTTAAAATTACATTTTTTTGGTTGAAAAATAAATTTAAAACTTATTTCATATAATTTCCAATTTTAAATATTTCCTCCAATTAAAAAATGTCAAAGAAGGTAATTTAGGGGTATATTAACGGCATTAAGTCGCTTCTGCTCCACCACATCGGCACCCATCCCGCCTCAGCGGCCCTGCTAGGGCGGGAGAAACGCCCATTAAGGTGGGATTCCCAAGACAGAGAACTATCTGAAGAATTATAAAATCTCTAATTCAGAACACACCTCTAAATAACGACACTTCAGAAATACCTTCCACATGAATATCAATTTTTGAAGTTTTACTCGCCGGAATTTACTTTTCTAAAGTTGTACGGATTCCTTAACGAGTTATCTAACTATTCCTGCAATCAAAATTGTAAATGTTTCACCCGAATGTTACCAAATTTTCTCATACCTCAAAGATTATGATTTCATCCAAATTTGGACTAAGTTGAAAAAAATTCAAATACTATAAAAAAAATTCGATCCAAAATTTTCCCTCGTTGACTTTTCTACAATAACTTTCTTCTCAATTTTTGTGATTATTGTTATTAATAATCATTAATATTAATAACAACAATACTTTTCTCCTTTTTTATTGGAAACTTTATTCCCAAAATACAAAAAAGGTTCAAACTTTTTTATTTTGTTTTTGCAACAATATTAATATAGTATACTGGAAATGACTTTCTTCGTAGTGAAATGAAGTGGGATTAAATATGATCCTTTTTTCAGCAATATATACATTTTTATGTTGTTTTTGCCACATTAATTAGTTTATTATATTGTATTGGTACGAAAACATTTATTTGTTGGAAAATGAAGTGGAATATTATGGCCCCCTTTTCATTAATATATATCAAATTTTATTACTTTTATTATTTATTGCAAAATTGTATATAATTATAATAAAAATTTAAGCGTAATAGTTTTATCATATACCTGAACGCCCTATAATGAATTTTAGAAAAATATTTATAGCAAGATTGTACATTGTAATGTGAATTTAAACGTAATAGTTTTATATTTTATGGGATATATAAATGTAATGTTTTAATTTTTAAGAAATAATTATATTAATTTCATATTGAATTTGATGATTCTTACATATTTGAAGAATATGTTATCATTAACGATATAGCAAATTTTTTTACTTATTTTGATTGCAGACTTGTATATAGTTATATGGTGATTAGTGAAATGAAATGCAGTAATTTTATCTTTTTTGGGGTAAATAATCTTAGAAATAATTATGTTATTTCATATTGAATTTTAATTGTTCTTTCGTTATATTTATTAAATAAAAGGACCTATATGATTTTTGCATTCTTTTAAAGAGAAAAGACATAAAGTGATACTTGAAGTCGTTCCTAATATTTAAAAGAAATCTTAAATTTTGAAGGTATCATCATTAATTTATCTCATTTTATATAAATTCAAAACTAGAAATGATAATTCTGAAAGCAAAAGAATTCTTCGAAAATTGAAAAAGTTTAATTGAAATTCGGATTAAAAAATCTAAATAATTCCAACTAATTATCTTGAAATATAATAAATTTATCAAGTTATTCGAAATGTAATAAAATATCTAAATATAATTTTAAAATTCAAGAGACATAAACTAATAGTAGAATAAAAAAGAGGTAGACTTGTGGTAAAGAAAATGACATTAAAAGTGATAAGTTAATGAAGATGACAATGAATTTTTGAAGAAGAAGGAAGAAAGAAAAAGAAAAAAATAATAAAAAGAAAAAGTTAAAATAATAATAAAAATCATTTTATAGCAAAATTCTTGTAAAAATAAAATTATATTTGTTTTTTAGTTTGTTCACCCTTCTTAAGAGAATATATAGACTCTCCATGCTTGGTGAACAAAAAATGATGTAACAATATCAATTTAGAATTATTTAGAGAGGGGTAATAAAACATTTGCATAATTTAAATATATTTTAAAAAATTCAAAATAATTTCATGTGTTACTTTATATCTTTTCTCTTCTTACAAAACAGATAACATATCTAGAAAAAGTTTGACATTTCACTCATTTCAATAAGTTATTGTCTATGATAGGAATTCATTTATCTTTTATTCTTATTAGGAATTCATCTTCATCATCATCATAACTTCATCTTCATGTTTTCGGATATGCCTCTTATGTGTATAATCTTATTTTTAAGACTTTTATCCAATAAGTTTGTTTTTATATCTTGTATTAATTATAAGGCTAAAGAATTTTACATATAAAATATTACTTTGTTTTTATCTACAGTTCACATTCATAGTGCGTTTAATTTATATGATGTATTAATTCTTACAACTTGCAGGGAAATGAAAAAGATCAAATGGTAGTTTAGTAATAAATAAATATATATATTTTCATGATTTCATATAAATATATAATCACATTTTTTTTAAATTGTAATTACTGTTTTTTTATGAAATTATAATATTAATTAATATTTTAAGAACCGCGCGAAGCGTGAACAAGTACACTAGTCATTAATAATTATGGATATTTTTTGGGTGAAGTTAGTGTCTTGATGATCTTAGCATATATGTAAAACTATGATCTAAAAAAAAGGTGTGTTGTGGGTGTGTGGGGGGGGGGGGGGGGGGGTAAACAGCAATTTGAAAACTTTTTGAGAGTACATGTCTTGATTTTAAGAATTTTTGGAGGGCTTTATGTATTTGTGAGGGCATCTTCAATCCAAACATTGGACTTGGTGTAATCAACTCCAATTCATTGTATTAAATTTTACACAAAAAAATGAATATTGTTCTTTCTCTTTATTGTAACATTATTATTTCTTATTTTATTTATATTTTTTTATTTCATAAAATAAATTCTTTTTAAAATATTCACCGTATTTAATTTATATAATAGATTATATTACACCATTTTTTAAATAATATAAATTGTTAGCAAATATTATATATTATACATAATAATGGATAATACAAATAAAAATGAAATTATTAATGAAATACAATTGAATAAACATTACATAATTCAAAAAAATTATTTTGAATTCTACATAAATATTCAATTTTCAAGATCACTAAGGTGTTCCATAAATGTTCTACTAATACATTATGTAGTTCACAATAAGCTTCTTCGTCCTTTATTTTTTTTATAACAAGCTATACATTGTTGAAATTTATAATTTATAGTAAAATTAACAAAAAAATATTTTTTTTTAAAAAAAGGCATATATAGAAAAATTAATCTATAATAAAGCTAAATTTCATATCTAAAATTAATATCATAAAAATATTGCATAAAAATTTAAATATTTAAGAGATTTAATTTAAACATACAATTTATATAATGTTTAATTTAAAGTTTTGTATGATGAAATAATATTATAATATTCAAAAAGTGAATTGGTGTGATGAATAGTGTTACACCGAATTTAGTGTAACACTATTCACATACCAAATTTTGTGTGAGTTGAAGCTCAAAACACTAGTTTTTCTATATAATCTATGTTTTTTTTTTAAAAAAGCCTTTATGTTAGTTATGTTACAACAATTGTTAAATTAATGTTTCACTTCTCAATGGATGAAATTAAGTATCATTTTTTAAAAAAATAGTATCGTGTTAGTGAAATGAAATTTTTCTTCTTCAATAGTAATAATTATTAGCGTTTTTGTTTTGGTGATTAGAATTTCTTTGATTTTAAGAATTATTGTTATCTTTTAATCTATAAATAATTTGGGTACCCCTAAATCAGTGGATTACCTTTTTCCAGTTTTATTTTTTGTCGTTTCATATGTAAAATGTTGCTTTGAAATTTTTTTTCATGAGGTCAAAATTTTGTTGAAAACAATTTTTTCATTTTATGGGTAAGAGTAAAATCACTGTATTTTTTTCACTTCACATTTCAACAATAAAATTACAGGGAATATGCTTTTTTTCTGTAGTTTCTTTCTTATTTCTATTTGTACAAAAAGTAAAAACTATTAATTCACAATTTAAATTTGACAAGTCAACCTAATTAGTTCGTGTCTGTAAATTGATTTTCGCTTGCGTTCTATTAAATTCTTAAAAAAATATGAATAAAATCAAAAGAAAAAAATCCAAAAAAGAAGAATAGAATTTTGCTTAACGTCTTAGGTCCAAGAAGACTTGTTAGACCAACAAGCATTTATATTTGCTTCCTTTACCCCTACATAATCTTCTATCAAAACTTGTTTTTGTGTATATCGATTTGGTAAAAGACTATTAGGTGGTAGTGTGTTATTTTATTATTCTTCTATTTTAGTAGTCACCATTGGAGTTTTACTTCTATAGTTTTTGATCCTTCAATTTCTATTACTATCTATCGTTTCTTTTTACTTTGATTATCATTTTTTTATAGTTACTATTCTGCTACTATATACCTTTTTGTTACGACTAGGTTGATTTTTATGCTTCTGTATTTCCTTTTTGAACTGCTCTGAAATGTGTTTTTCCTAAATCGAGAATCTATTGAAAACTACCTTTCAGATAAGAGTAAATTTGGATATATATATTGGACAAGTTGTTGTTAGCTCATATTAGGTATGATCCAAAAACTCAAATGGAATATAACAATATGTTACAATGGATTTAAATCAAAGTGTAATGACTATGTTAGTCATTTTATAAATTTTACTCATTCTTTTTATATTAGCCCTTTTTAGTAGCTTTTATGCATATTTTAAAACTTATAAGAATGAGTTGACATGATTTTCAAATTTAAATAAAAGTTTTTTTCGTAATAATTATAGAAAAGGAAAATAAATAAATAAATAATAATAATAAAAGAAATAAAAGGAAAATGTTGCGGGCTGTTGTAAACAACAACAATTCACGCAGCCGAGAAAAAAAATAGAAAGGGTTGGAATACTCACCTCCTCCGTCAATGTATTTCGTCCAGGTAATGACCGCAACTTAATAAGGATGCAATTACTCATCTCTTTTATAATCAATGAGAAGCTATGATTGTTTATAATTAATAATATTGTTACTATTAATATTGGCTATGAAAGATAATCATGGAAGGTGGGTTTTGAGAAAAAATTATATTTGAAATTGAAATATGAGTGTAAAATGAATTTAGAGTAATAATGATTAGGTGGTCATCATTGTACATTGAGTGGTCCTTGGGAGATTTAAGTGAGGAATTATGATGTTTAAGTAGTAGAAGTGCTAGATGGTTGCTGGACACATTTTTTTTCCTTCATTCTTCCTGTGACTCCAATTAAAAATATGGTACACATTATCATCAAAGTTGTGATTTATAAATATATCATATTAAATACTATATGTATTGACTATTTGAATATTATTAGATTCATGATATTGGAGAAATTAAAATATAATTCTAGACTTGAAATTTGAAACTATGAGAGTTGACATGTTAATTGACATCAAGATTTACAATCTTGCTTATAGATTTGGGTGAGTTCTTTGCTATAGGCTAGAAATATAATAATATGGATATTATTAGTTTTGAAATCTTATTGTGGTCATTTATTTGAATAGATGGTTTTAATTGGAAGTTTAAAGAAAGGGGAAGACTTAAGTTCCGGAGTGATTGTTCGATAGATTGAGAACAAGTGTATTTCTAAACCCTCATTAAGTGTATGAAATTAATGTATTTCCTTGTAATATGTGTTTGAAAGAAATGAGAATTGGTGATGGGTTGACGTGTCCACATTGATAAATTCTAATGATGAAAAAGGAGTAAAAAAAAAGGCAATGTGATTAATTATTTGTGTGATGTGTTGAGAATGGAGAATAGTTTGAAAGGCTTGTTGAATAATTGTTGATATTGTATCATGATTGTGTTGTGAATTGTGCAATGTTATGAAATTTTTCGTTTCCTCATTATTTTATGAACATGTCATTTACATTATTCTGAGACATGATTTTGACAAGTGTTATAAGAATTGAGAAAGAATAAAAAATTAAAGAGGATGTACCATTTCAAAGGACGTATCACGCGTTGTGATGAATACTATATTTTTTAGGAACGTATCGCGCGCCGCGATGGTTACTATTATCAAGGACTGTATCGCATGCCGTCATGGATGCATGGACAGATATGCCCCCCATGGGTCCAAGGCTAAGAAATAGGGGGTGTATCACTAGGTCACACATGCATCACTATACTTGAAATTTAATTCTATTACATTAAACATATTTATCATTAATGAAATTGACATGGTGTTTCACTGATCCTGTGAGTGCCTTTTTGCGGAACTTTGATAAACGAATATTGAACTTGTTGCTAAGGACATGTTATTGTTAGAGTATTGTTGTTGAACAATGTGCTATGTAAATTGTGATCTATTAGGTTGAACTAATTTTATGTAGGTTGAAGTTGTGGTGGTTGTGATTGAGGAATATTGAGCTTGTTGTCGAGGATATTTAATTATTCAAGCGTTGTTGCTGAGCTACGTGCTATGTGAATTGTGAATAGTTAGGCTGGACTTGTTTTATACAGGTCCTAGTTGTGGAGGTTATGATTGAGGAATATTGATCATGTTGCTGAGAATATGTGATTGTTAGAACGTTTTTGTTTGAGCTATCTGCTATGTGAAGTGTCAACTGTTAGGTTTGACTGGTTTTATGCAAGTTGTAGTGGTGGAGGTTCGGTTGGGGTGTAAGAAGTACCAGTATTTTATCCCTTATATTGTGTTTTGGGGTTTACTTGCTGAGTACCATGTTGTTTGGTACTCACCCCTGCTTCTACAATTTTTGTAGGTTACGAACTTGTATTTTTTTGTACTTGTTATTCTCTTCTTTTTCGAAGCTTCTTGGATATTTGTGAGGTAGCTACTTGTCATCTCAGCAGGCCTTTCTTCTCCTTATTTATGATTTTGTTCTATTTTATAAACAATGTCATTTGAGACTTGCAGTCTCTTTTGATTTTATTATAATACATTAGAGACTTGTAAACGTGACAATCATATTTTCTGTGGGGGAAGGGTTTAACTTGATTATGAATTTCCATTTTCTTTTTGTAAAGGTTGAGTTGTAGGCTACTTGTCTTGGTGAAATAAGACAAGTGTCATCATGTCCATTTTTGGGGGATGACAAAATAGTATCAAATCCCCAGGTTCATAGGTCTCATGTGTATACAAGTCGAGTCTAAGTAGAGTCTTGATGATTGGTATGGAGATGTTTGTACTTTCCTTCACGAGTTATGGTGACTTCTACGAAAAAAACTTTAGTTTTTGAATCTCTATCGTCGTCCTTTGTCCAATTTGATTCTTATAGGTTCACTCCATCCACTCTCACTTATGTGATGACTCCTACGTAATTCCTCATGTGAGCAGTTGCTTTCGTGTATGGTTGAGTGTATATCAAAGAGGGCAATGATACGACTACTATAATGGTACTGGTTATGATTTGATAAGATATATGGAGTGTGTACTTCTACTATCGCCTTGACCTACAAAGGAATGCATAGAGCTTGGGATAGATACGCACCAAATTTGGTAATATTTTACATCTATTCGATGGGTAGAAATTTATGGGAAATTTGGGTACAATCTTCTTGGTAGGTATGATATGTTCTAGTGGTGGATTTAATGAATTTTTGCGGTGTGACACTAGTGTCATGGATATGAATACACCCATTGACAAGAGTGAATATTAACTTCTTAAAGAGTTATAAGTTGTATCACATGTTCGTATCATTAGATTCAATGTTGCATTCAAATTTAAGAAATCAACTAGTTTGTTACTACGGGTGCTTGAGTTAAAACATTGCTATTAGGGAGATTTTAGTGTTGAATTGTTGATATGGTATTAATATTTTAATTTGTCGAGTGTATCTCGAGGTTTCCAAATGAGGAGTAGTGATTTCATCTAAGCTCTAAGAGAGTGGATCAATATCAAAATGACAAACTTATGGCTAAAGGAAGTCTTGCTGAGTAAACTCGTGTGAACGTAACTAATGATTTTAGTAATAAAGTACATATAAAATTGGGTTAGTTCATTGGATTTGATTAGTATAAGTTGTTTTAAGGTGTCATATTGGTAGTAAAGTATACTTTTTATGATGGTAATGACTACCAAGCATAATGGTAATAAGAGTTCGTGATAGATTGTGATTGAGATGCAACTATATGATAAGGATTATTGGTTAAAGAGGTTTTTATATTGTAGTAACGACCTGCGAATACCTAAGGTTGTTGCTTATTACTATTTTGTGAGTACTGTGGGTGTATGTTAAGTTTTATGAGGAATTGAGATTTCACTCGAATAGAATTGTAAGGAACTAAAGTCATAATGGAAGTAAAATGAAATAGTGGGATGTAGTTTAGCTTTCGAAAAGAGGAAAGAGCAAGGATATTTACTTTGATTTCAAGGACTAAAAAAGTATCTTCAAAGGGACTGAGAATTGGTTTTAGAGACGCGTGATTTCATCCGTTTTTCTTTGGTTATTTTAATAGTGCCAGAGGTTCACCAGATTAGTTAAAAACTATTTGATAAAACTTTCCAAAGGAGTGTAGAGACATTCATCTCGAGTGTGATGATTAGTTCTTTTGTGATTTTGATTTTGATAATAAGTATGGTTGAATTTTTAGAGAAGGATATCATAAGGTCAATGGAGAGGCAATCAGTGATAAGTTACGATACATGAAGTCATAAAAATCTTCAATGTGTGAGGTCATGTTGATTGATAATTGGATTGGCTATATAGTTGAAACAAAAAGTCAAGTTTTTCATTGAGGCTCTATGTTCGTGGTAATATGTTTTGTTAGAATATGAATTAGTAAATTAAGAAATGATCAATTGCATAGAATAATGGCCATTTTGAAGGAGTTGTACATGGTTTGAGTGATAAAGTGTTTTATTTTGACTTTAAAGGACCTAAGAAAGAGTTTTACTTGAAAGTGATGATTTAGAGTATAAGATAAAATGTCATGGGTTGTTGTTAAATGGGTAAGTTTGGTAAGAAAGTTAGCGAAAGGAAAAAATCTACTGTATATAAGAGTTCAAGGTATTTAATATTTGCGCCGTGGGAAGAATTTAAGAGATGTGAAGGAATAACACCTTTTATATAGACTCTTGGTTCAAAGTTGAAGGATGTACGAATATGCATATATAAGCTCTAATATGATTGTGGCTGTTAATTAGTTCGCTAGGCTCACTAGAGGTTTATCAACAATATTTATGAAGTTTGGGTTTTGAATTGGGTGAAAAACAATGAGGTGTGTAAAATTATGTAATGTTATGTGGAGTTAAATTATTCAGGTTGTGATAGGTGACTTATGGATACGCAACAGTATGGACCTACAATTATACATGGTTCTTGAGGATTTTGAAGAGATTGAAACTACTATTTTTGATGAGACAACCTAGACTGTTATGATGTGTTACATAGACATTTCATAATGAATAAAGGTATGAGCTTATAGTATATAGAATTATTGGAATGATCAAGGAATTTCTTTGAGTTTTCGCATGACATATATGATAGTTTGAATGGTAGCTGACACTTGGTGTGTAAAAGATTGTCTGGAGTCGAAATTATGGGTGATTCAATAGCATTATATCGATGCGAGAGTACTATTAGATTTGATATTTTTCCTATAAACCTTGAGTGTGACACGTATCTGTCATGGATCTTTAAATGGAAAGAGAGGGAACCATAGTTGTAAATTTTTAGTGGGTACAATGTATTTTCATAGAAGACTTTGATACTAGTGACAATTTGAGAGTAAGGTAAATGGTTGCTGATTTTAGGATGTTTGTTATTATTAAGAATGATGACTTTATTATAAAACTGTGAGAGTATGTGGGATTTGATAAATAGAATATGTGCAAGATTTTAATGGGGATCAGACTAGTTGAATTTTTATGGAGAAAAAAATTGATGGATGTAGTCAAATGATTGGAAATATTTGATATGGGCACTATGGAAAAAGGTATTGTTTGACCTTGTATCAGTATATTTTTTTGTTGATCACCTATTGGGACGTGGTTTAGAGTATGATTCATTGCATGTGTCCAAGTATGCTTCAACATCTAAGGGTGAATCCTTAGAGGTTGATCAAATGTACAGATCCTCTTATGTCTTCTTGATATGGTAGGATTCTTGGATAGAATTAGCCATTTTAGTTATGATGGATTTGGTCTTGTTATAGATAGTTTAAGTATACCAGTAGTTTTAGATGCACAAGTTTACTTATGAGAACTTATAGAAGAGCTTCCGTGAATAGTTATAGTTATCCAACAGAGTGTGAGAGTACCTTTTGTTGATTGCTTACTTGATCTAGTTCTTCTTTGGGTTAGATAAGTTTAATCCTCCCTTGTTGAGTGATCGATCCCTAAAGATCATATTCTTATAACTAACTAAGCTCTTGGAAAGATTATGTTGTAACAAAGAAATCTCGATAAGATCTATGATAGTTTGTACAATATGAGTATGTGGTGGTTGGTTTAGGTTCACTTTTGATTGTAAAGGGTATTGATTCTGAATGTTTCTTAGTCACGTGAAAATGATTCGTCATGATGATTGTGTTATGGTACAGTGGGTTTCAGTTTAGATTGGATTCATAAATTAGTTTGTGGCTTGATAATTACTCATGATTTGTTGATCCTTTAAAATTTGTTTCGAAAGTTGAATTCTTAGTAGTTGAACTTGATGGAATGGATTTAACATGAGCTCACTTAGAGAGACGAACACCGAGTGGTAGGGCATCACTCATGTTTTGATAATGTTGGTTATTCTTCCTTCTCCATTTTTATGTTCGAGGACAAACATGATTTTTTGTGGTGGATAATGTAACGATCCTCTTAGTCGTTTTACTCATTTTTTTTATAATAGCCCTTTTTAGTAACTTTTATAAGTAATTTATGATTTATAAGAATGGGTGACATGATTTTCAGATTTAATAAAAGATTATTTTGTTGCTAATAATAATTGAAAAGGAAAATAAACAAATAATCAAAAAAGAAATAAAACGAAAATTGTTTGTGGCTGTTGTGAACAACACCAGTTCACGTAGCCGAGAAAAAACATGAAAGGGTTGAAATACTCACCTCCGCTGTCGATGCACTTTGTCCAGGTAAAAACCGTAACTTAATAAGGATGCTATTGTTCATCTATTTTATAATTAATGAGACTCTATGATTGTTTATAAATATTATTATTATTAGAATAGTATTTACTATGAAAGATAATCAAGGAAGGTGGGTTTGAAGAAAAAATATATTTGAAATTGGAATATGAGTGGAAAAATAGGTTTAGGGTGCAATCATTAAATAATGATTAGGTGGTGATAATTGTACAGTGAGTGGTCATGGGGAGATTTAAGTGCTGAATAATGGAATTTAAGTAGAAGACGTACTAGTTGGTCGCTGGACACATAATCTTTTCTTTTGTTCTTGTAACTCCAATATAATAAAAAATATGGTACCACATTATTATAAAAGTTGTGATATATTTATAGATCTAATTAAACACTATATGTATTGTATTATTTAAATATTATTAGATTCGTGATATTGGAAAAATTAGAATATAATTCTAGACTTAAAATTTGAAAATTTGAGAACAGACATATAAATTGACATCAAGATTTAAGATCTTGTTTATAAATTTGGGTGAGTTTTTGTGTTTAGGCTAGACATGTAATAATATGGATGTTGTTATTTATGAAATCTTATTGTGGTCATTTATTTGAATAGATGGCTTTGAGTTGGAATTTTAACGAGAGGGGAAGACTCAAGTTCCGAAGTGATTGTTCGAAATACTGAGGCAAGTGAATTTCTAAACCCTTATTAAGTGTATGAAATTTGTGTATTTTCTTGTAATATGTGTTTGGAAATAATTGAAATTGGTGATGGGTTGACTTATCCACATTGATTAATTTTAACGATGAAAAAGGGGTTTAAAAAAGGCAATGTGATTGATTGTTTGTGTGTAATGTGCTGAGAATGAATAATGGTTTGAAAGACTTGTTGAATCATTGTTGATGTTGTATCATGATTGTGTTGTTGTGAATTGTGCAATATTATGAAATTCGTCATCTCCTCTTATTTGTGTGAACATGTCATTGCATTGCTTTGAGACATGATTGTGACAAGTGTAAAATGAATTGAGAAATAATAAGAAATTAAAGAGGATGTACCATTTAGAAGGACGTATTGCGCGCCGTGATGGATACTATATTTTGAGAAACGTATCGCGCGCCGTGATGGTTACTATTATCAAGGGTCGTATCGCATGCTGCAATGGATGCATGGACATATTTTCCCCCATGGGTCTCGGACTGAGAAACAACGAGTGTATATCACTAGATCAGACATTCATCACTTGCACTACACATTTTTGTTATTAGTGAACATGATATGGTATTTTGCTGATCTTGTGAGTGCCTTTCTGTGGAACTTTGATTGATGAATATTGAGCTTGTTGGTGAGGATATGTAATTGCTAGGGTGTTGTTGTTGAGATGTGTGCTATGTGAATTATGAACTGTTAGGTTGGACTTGTTTTATGCAGGTTGTAGTTGTGGAGGTTGTGATTTAGGAATATTGAACTTGTTGCTGAGGACATATAATTGTCAGAATGTTGTTGCTGAGCTGTGTTATGTGAATCCTGAGTTGTTAGGTTGGACTGTTTTTATGCAGGTTGTAGTTGTGGAGGTTGTGATTGAGAAATATTGAGCTTGTTGTTGAGATTATGTGATTCTTAGAATGTTGTTATCGAGTTATGTGCAATGTGAAGTGTGAACTATTAGGTTACGCATGTCTTATGTAGGTTGTAGGTGTGGGGATAGGTTGGGGTGTAATGAGTACCTATATTATATTCCCTTATCTTGTGTTTAATAAGTACCGTGTGGTTTGGTATTCACCCCTTGCTTCTACAATTTTTATAGGTTACGAGTCTGTTTTTTTTATACTTGTCGTTCTCTTCCTTTTCGAGGCTTCTTGGAGATTTTTGAGGTTGCTGCTTGTCTTCTCAGCAAACCTTCCTTCTCCTTACCTTAGTTATGATTTTTGTCTATTCTAGAAACAATGTCATTTGAGACTTGTATTTTTCTTTCGATTTTGTTACAACACATTAAAGACTTATACATGTGATGACTAAAATTTTGAGTATTTTTAACTTGATTATAAACGTCCACATTTTTTTGTTAATGCTGAGTTTTAGGCAGACTTGTCTTAGAGGAATAAGACGAGTATAATCACATTAATTTTTTGATCGTGACACAAAGGTAACTAAAACTAAAATATTATAGAATATAGAAAATAATAATAATCTTCCCGAAACTACTAATAGATTTAAAATACACAGAAGCAAACATAAAAATAAATAATAGAAAAAGAATAAGTGGGGTTAATATTTATTATATATACAATAAAAGTAACATTAAACTTATATATAAAATGTAATATAATAATTGAGTTTGAATAGATTTCTTTGTCCCTTAGCTCCGCCTCCGGCTTAGTGGACTGGCTCCGCACAGAGTTTTTATGGGAATAATGATATTTGTTGGAGTCTTAGTTGTCACTAGAAATAACTCATAATCTTTAGTGGCAATATTTTAGGACTTTGTGGCAACTTTGTCGCCAGTAAAAGTCAACTTCTTTTGTAGTGAATCTTAGTTGGCAACGCTTAGTTGAAGGGATTAGTCCCATGTGGCATGTTATGTCTCTAAAAAATTGGGGTGTTAACTCTTGAGGGTATTTGTGTTCTCCTAAGATAACGGCAGGGTTATTTTTGATCCCAAAATGTAATGGAGGGTATAAGTGGTCTATTTCACATAGTTCAGGGGCAATTTTGACCCTTTTCCGTTGTTTATTTAACTCTAAATTTGTCTATTTTACCATATGATTGTTTCGAATTCTTGTGTGAATTTGTTCTTTTAGCTCGTCTGTTTATCGGCTTTCTTGTATTGGCTGATTTGTGTAGCCGGAGTAGGTCTGTATCCTCAAAGCTTGTGGAATTATTTTGAATAACAATAATCCATGTTTACTATACTATATATCTGAAGTTGACAGATTTTTCGTTTGGTTATTGTGTTTGCTTCAGAAACATGCTCTTGGTTAGTAATTGAGCTAATAATCTATCTTGTTTGCTTTCACTTTTTGCCAATATTGCTTTCAGAAAATAGTTTTTCTTAGCTATGTTCAATTTTTTCAATAATTAAGATGAAGTAATGAATTCCAATATTCTAGTGTTCTGAATGCCTCCTACAATGAAATGTTATCTTCTTTAGTGATTGATTTTGAGACTGACACATTTGCTTTTGTTAAGGTAATGTGTCCATCTTTGGGAAATGGATAAGGAAACTTCCTTGGCGAGGGTTATATGTGGCAACAAACTCTTTTTTTGGAGTTATTTATCCCCAACGGCTTCTAGGAACTGCATTTGAAGAAACCTATCCCCTAGAACAAGAACCAGGTTCTTGTAAGTTGCTTTTAAGTCAAAACACGAAAACATGTTAAATTAAAAACCTTCCTCGATCAAGGAAGGAAAAACCATGTATGTTAATTCCACTAGAAGATTTTGTGATTACAACTTAATAATCAAAAACCTCACTACTACTACAACTCTCGATTAACTATAATTGACTACTTCTACTCTCCAAAAGGTCAAACCCACCTTTTGTTACAAACCCCGCCAAAACTCAACTCTACAAGAAGCCAAACCCACTTCTTGTACAAAGAATCGTAACTAACACTTAAGAACGAAACAAGAAAATAGTCTTACACATTCAAGACTTTCTAACTCAAGAACTTCTTGAACTTAGCAAACCTATCGATCTTGAAGACTTCTACTCGAAGAATAATTCTCACTTTTCTCTCTATGTGAAGTCGTGATCTTCTCATCTGCATTTGTCCTCTTCTTATAGAATTTTCTTCTTCCTTAAATCCTTATTAATTAAGGTAAGGAAATTGTAATCATAGTTGAACAAGGATTACTGATTTTCCCTTTTATTGTACAATCCTTTTTCTATACAACTTCCTCACTTAATATATTAAGGTTTCCTTATTTGTCTCAACTTATATTTTCATCAATCTTTAGCTTCCTTATTTGTCTCAACTTGTATTTTCATCAATCTTTAGCTCTTGTACACGTTTTAGGTGACTTCTTGTTGCAACAAATTTGGCGATGAATCTGACAAACTTGCGACAAATTTGGCGATGAATCTGGCAAACCTTTCTTACACATATATTTGCATTTCTTTGTCTATCATCAAAACTTTAATTTTCTCTGTTTGTAGAACTATTAGATTCTAACATATTCCCACTCTTTGATGAAGACAAACCTGTATAATGCAACTATAATAATCTTCCCCCTTTTGACAAATCAAAAAGAGTCCAACAATAGCTAATCAAAACCAGATAACATCCACAACAACAAGTGAAGCTCAACCAGTTGAGCAAAATAAAGTATTCTGGCAACACAAAGAACATTAACAACACAGAGTTAATGATCAAAAGAACCAGGTGCAAACAAGATGCTTTTCAAGTTGAAGATTGACTAGGTTTGGTGGAGGCAGAAGCAAGCATATCCAGAACTCTGTCAACCCTTGCATTGTTAGCAAGCTGCTGCTGCACCAACTGATCTTTCAACTTGTGAATCTCAGCATTTGAAGTATGAAGTTCAGCACGTAAATTCTGGTTTTCCAATTCAAGAGTGACATATTTTTCTTCTGCCACTTTGAGTTCCCTGAGTAACTGAGCAACAAGACCAAATGTACGTGGAGAAGCATTAGCAACCTGCTCCGACTCCATGGGAATGCCACAATCAGCAAGAATGGTTTGTGTAAACATATCTGCACGAGTCAAAATCCTTCCTTCTCCCAATGGTACTTCAAATGCATCAAATATTTTAGTTAACATATTTCCAAAAGCTAATTGATGAGAACCTAGTTTAGGATCAACAATTCTAGCAAGATGTTTGATGATCAGTGTGGGCCAGTGAATGCGTTCTTTGCACTCAAGAGCATTCATAAGTCCCATGTCCCTTATGGAGGTAATGTGACGTTGGTGAACTCTAGGCAGTATTACCTATCTCAAAGAGAAGTTTATGCACTGATCTCATAATGCCCTTTAAAACAGTTTGTGCCCTAGAATTGACTCTACCTTGAGAGAATTTAGCTGGCAGGCTAGAATGTTCATCAAAACCCCAATGATACTCATTAATACCCACAGATGGTATATGCAAGATTTCCCCAAGCTTAGTTGAATCAAAAACAATTTCAACTCCCTTCACATTATAAGATACCACATCTCCTTCCAAGATTATCAAATTTGTATAAAAATCTACCACTTCTTGTTCATAAATCAGATTAGGTTCAAGAAATAACTCCTCCCACCCCTGAAACCTTAGTAACTCATAAACCTGCTTGACTATGTCCATTGATAGAATATCAAGATGAAAATTTCTACCCCTAAGCACTGTTTTGGTTTGAAAATATTTTTTCTTTCCAACTTTGATAAATTTATCCACATTTCTTTTTGCAGATTTTGACTTTGACTGAGGGGTTTCAGAATGTTTACCCTCAGAGACATCATCAGTTTCAGAATCAAGAATCATTGGAGAAATAGATGAGTGAACAGGAGACTTACCCAGACGACGACGCTTCACACTAGATGTTGCACCATCAGTTGGTTTGACTACATTCGCACTCCGAGTTACTGGCCTGTGTGGACGAACCTGTTTGACTGCAATGTGTTTTCTTGGCCATCTTGGTTTTTTAGGGTGAAGTGTGCTCAAAAGGATGTCATCATTGTTTAGAGAATGTGGAGATGGTGGTGGATTTTGAGGAGTGGTTTTGTGAGTTGTGGAAGAAGAGGGTTTTTTTGGGGATAGTGGTTATGGGTGTTTCTGGGTTTGGTGGTAATGGGGTTTCTTTGACTGGTGGTGATGATGATTCTATGATGGGTGGTGGTGGAGACTCTGCAACTGGTGGTGGAGATGTTTCTTTAACTGGCGATGGTGGAGTTGTTTCTGTGACTGTTGGTGGTGGAGATGTAGACGGATCTGATTTGGGTGAGGATGTAGAATGGTTTGGTTGTGAGTTGGTTTTCTTCCCCTTGATTAAGTATAGTATCAATGACGGGGTTCTCTTCCCCCTGAGAAGATGCACTGTCAGATGAATTTTCGTCATCTGAGTAAGCAACGAGTGGATTAACCATGGTGATGGAGAGATTTTTCTGAAAAATGGAGAAGAAGAAAGAGTTGGTTGATTGTTTGGAAAAAGTGCTTTATTGGAAAACGGTTTTGATGTCGTATTCGAGGAGTTTTAGTAATTATGGGGAATTTACATCGAAGAGACGTGTGCTTTGACAGTTGCACCTGCTTTTTAGAGACGTGACATAGGAGAGAGAAGAAGAAATTGTTTCCTTTTTTTTTCTTTTTTTTTTAAATTTTTGACTGCTAATTTTCCTTGCTTAGTGTAAAGCAGTTGTAGAACCAACTAGACTGGACCTGGTTCTTATATCCTTAGAACTTGGTTGGACAAAAATCAATCTAAAAAGATGAGCCCTAACTCAAGTCTATTTTTCTGAAATGATTCTCTTCCTAGTGCCTTGGTTAAAATATCGCAACTCGATCCTCAGTTTTGCAGAAACTTCATCACTATGTTTCCTTTTTCAACATTATCACGAAGGAAGTGATGTCTAACATCTATGTATTTGGTGCGTTTGTGTTGAACTGGGTTTTTAGCCATGTTCGTAGCACTTGTATTGTCACATCGAATAGGAATACAACCTGTTTTTATGCCAAAATCTTTAAGCTGCTGTTTTATCCAAAGAAGTTGGGCACAACATGAAGCAGCTGCTACATACTCAGCCTCAGCAGTAGATAAAGCAACCGAATTTTGTTTTCTAGTTGCCCAAGATATTAGACATGGTCCTAAAAAGTGTGCCATCCCAGAGGTACTTTTTCTATCTACCATATGTCCTGCATAATCTGCGTCAGCAAATCCTTTTAGATCAAAAGAGTCACCAGTT
Source organism: Solanum chmielewskii (assembly GCA_027704785.1). Classification (NCBI taxonomy): domain Eukaryota; kingdom Viridiplantae; phylum Streptophyta; class Magnoliopsida; order Solanales; family Solanaceae; genus Solanum; species Solanum chmielewskii. Next base: position 32,830,135 of record JAKWIX010000318.1, read on the forward strand.
GGATACCAGAGAACCAGGTTCATTGTGCCTTTTAAATATCTCAAGATTCTTTTGACAGCTTTTAGATGTGATTCCTTAGGACAGGACTCAAAACCGTCCACATAGACCAACAATGAACACTATATCAGGTCTACTGGCAGTAAGGTATAGGAGTAATCCAATCATACCTCTATATCTAGTGTCATTTACTGGTGAACCTGGTTCATCTTTATCAAGCTTTGTTGTTGTCCCAATGAGTGTGTCATTTGACTTAGCTTCATTCATTTCATACTTCTTTAGTAATTCCTTGATGTACTTTTGTCGATGAATTGATGTTCCAACTGGAGTTTGTTTAATTTGGAGTCCTAAAAAGAAGTTTATCTCTCCCATCATACTCATCTCAAATTCACTATTCATTAGTTGAGCAAATTCTACTCCAAGTAAATAATTAGTTCCTCCAAATATGATATCATCTACATATACTAGGACTATGAACAGATCTTCACCTTGTTTTCGATGAAACAGTGTATTATCAATTTTTCCTCTTGTGTATTCATGTGTGAGAAGAAAGGTGGACAATCAATCATACCATGCTCTAGGTGCTTGTTTTAGCCCATAGAGTGCTTTGTCTAGTTTGTATACATGATCAGGATACTTGGTATTCTCAAAACCTGGGGGTTGTTTCACATATACCTCTTCTTGCAGATAACCGTCTAAGAAGGCACTTTTGACATCCATTTGATAGAGTTTAAATCCCATGTGAGCAGCATATGCAATCAATATTCTGATTGCCTCAATTCTTGCTACAGGTGCAAAGGTTTCATCCTAGTCTATCCCTTCTTCTTGGTTATATCCCTGTACAACTAGCCTAGCTTTGTTGCGTACTATTTGACCTTGCTCATCGAGCTTATTTCTAAACACCCACCTTGTTCCTATTACCGTCCTGTTTTGAGGTTTTGGAACTAGGTTCTATACTCTACTTCTTTCAAACTGATTAAGTTCTTCTTGCATAGCACTAATCCAATCAGTGTCTAGTAGTGCTTCCTTTATATTTTTTTTGTCTCAATCAGAGATACATAGGCAGAAAAGGCACACATGCTACGTAATTTGGATCTTGTAGAGATGCCTGAGTTAAGTGGAGTAAGAATGTTTTGTAAAGGATGAGAGATTTGATGTTTCCAACTTTGGGTTTGGATGTTTACTGGATCTTGAGATGCAGAAGAACCAGTTTCATTAGTAGACTTATCTCCTATTTCAGATGTTTTATGAGAGAGTATGGATTCTTCTTCCCGTATTTTTGGTTCTGATGGCTTGGAGCAGGTTCCCTCATTCTGTTCATCCTCTGAATTTCCTTCAACTTCACTGTTATTTTTATTAAAGACAACATGAACACTTTCTTCTTTCATTCAGTACCTTGTAGGCTTTGCTTTGTGACGAATAGCCCAGAAAAATTCCTTCATCAGTCTTGGCATCAAAATTTCCCAAATTGTCCTTGTCATTGTTGTGTATAAACCATTCACACCCAAAGGTCCTAAGATGTGCTAAATTTGGTTTTCTTCCTTTTAGCAGCTCATATGGTGTTTTGTTTAACACTGATCTGATCATACATCTGTTTATTAGATAGCATCCTGTGTTTACTGCTTCAACCCAATAGAATTTTGAAAGTTTGCTTGAGATTAACATTGTTCTTGCAATATCTTCCAGTGTTCTATTTTTCCTCTCAACTACACCATTTTGTTGTGGTGTTCTAGGTGCTGAAAAGTTATGCTCAATCCCATTTGTAGTGCAAAATTGTAGGAATTGTGAGTTCTCAAACTCTAGACCATGATCAGATCTGATGCTAATTATTTCTTTGTTGAATTTTTTCTTAACCACCTTTGCAAAGATTTCAAACATAGTGAATGTTTCATCCTTTGTTGCAAGGAACAATGTCCAAGTGAATCTTGAATAGTCATCAACTATTACAAACCCATATCTTTTCCCACCTCTGCTTTGTATACGCATTGGTCCACACAAATCCATGTGGAGCAGTTCTAGTGGCTTGGTAGTACTCACTGTCAACTTTGATTTAAAGGATGATCTAGCCTATTTTCCCTGAATGCAGGTTCCACATACTTGGTTGTCCCTGAAACTTTTGGTTGGCAGTCCCCTAACCAGGTCTTTAGATATGAGTTTATTTATTGTTGTCATGCTATTGTGTCCCATTCTTTTGTGCCAAAGCATGGAGCAATCAGAGACTGCACTTAGACATTTAAGAGTATCTTCCTTAGAGTCAACAATCTTGGCTTTGTACACATTCTTGTGTCTCTTACCTAGTAGAACCAGGTTCCCAGTCACTGAGTTTGTTACTCTGCATTCTTTTTCTGTAAAGAGAACATTGTTTCCTTTATCGCATATTTGAGATACGCTCAATAGATTATGTTGTAGGCCATTCACACAGTATATGTTCTCAATTGCATGAGCATCTATGGACCCAATCTTTCCAATTACCTGAATTTCCCCACTTTTTCCATTACCAAAGGAAACGTTTCCTCCTTTGATGGTTTTAAGTGAGAGAAAGCTTCTTTTATCTCCAGTCATGTGTCTGGAACATGCACTATCCAAGTACCATTGTTGTTGCTTCCTTCTCACGATCCCTACAGTTTAATTTCGGGGGTTAGATTTTGGTACCCAAATCCACTTTGACTTATGCTTAGAGAATGGATGAATAAGATTTTTTCTGGCCCATCTGGGAAGAGGTTTGACTGTAGGGATTAGTTTTTGCTCATTGGTTTTCTCATGATGAGGTTTTCTCAAAGATTTCAAATTTTTGTTATGAGCAGTTTTTTTTCTTTGACAATCATAACTTTTATGCCCTACCAGCCCACAGTGCATGCATAGACAATCTATATTGGGATTTTTTACTTGAGAGCTAGTTCTATCAAAACCTATCCCATGTCTCTCAGATGTACGATTCTTGTGAATGTTGGCAAGCAATATGGAGGACATGGTTCATCTCATTCCATTTTCAGCTTCAGTTTTAGTCACAAGAAGCTCTTTGGTTAGTGTTTCATTCCTTTTAGTTATCAAGTCTAGGTTTTTACTTAGCTCAGTATTCTTGGATAAAAGATGAAGATTTTGTTTTTCAAGATTCTTGTTTTCTTCTCATAGTGATGCATAGTCTTCCATCATCAATTCCCTTTTTGAGTCTATGGTTTTATATGCATCAATGAGAGTGTAGAGTAAAGATTCTAGCTCCCTTTTTGAGTATGAGTTTAGATTGTCTTGTATGTGATGAAGACTAACCTTTTCATTCATATCTTCTTCTTCTTTGTCCTCTTCAGAATCTGATCCAGCCATGAGTGCTAATATGGTTACTTGTGATCTGCAGGTTTCCTTTTCTTCCTTGGTTTCCACTGCTACAAGAGCAAGAAAGTCATAATCATCTTCTTGTTCTAGTGCAAGAAGGGATTTGTTTTCGTCTCATCATCCTCAGATTCTTCATCAGATGAATTCCCCATTGCTGCAAAGGCCCTTTTCATTGAGATATATGCCTCTTGGGTTGTCATTCTTCTGTTTGAGGGAACAAACTTATCTTTCTTGATGTCTTTGCCCTTCTCAGAGTTTGTCTTTTTCTTCTCTACAGCCCAAAGTAGGCAGAATTTGATGAAGTGATCTGGACTTCCACACTTATGACAAACCTGGTCTTTAGTGTTTTCATTTGATTTTTGAGGAGTTTTCTTTTGAAAGGCTTGTCCTCTTTTTAGCATTCTGGTGAACCTTTTGGTTATAAGGACAATATTTTCATCCTCAAAATCATCTGATGCAATAGCCTTTAGAACTAGGTTCCTTTCCTTCCTTTTTCCTCCAATTTCCTTTTCTTAGTTTTTCTTGAGTTCGTATATGATGAGATTACCAATTAACTCATCCATGGCCAGTGAATCTAGGTCACGAGCTTCAGTGATAGCCTCGACTTTGCTTTCCCAAGTTTCAGGAAGGACACTCAAGAGTTTCCTTACTGCCTTTCCATTAGGAACTATCTCTCCCAAGGAGTACATCTCATTGATGATTGAAGTGAACCTGGTATGCATGTCTTGTATGGTCTCCCCTTCTGCCATCCTGAACAGTTCATATTGTCTGTTCAAGTTATCAATTTTGGACTTCTTGACTTGCGTTGTTCCTTCATGAGCAGTTTGTAGTGTTTCCCATATGGTTTTGACATCTTGAAAAGACTCAATGGCAGCACCACCTACCCCACAAGAGGGAGCTTCACAAACACGACCACCACTATTTAATGGCAAATACTATGGATGGTGGAAAATTGTATGATGGATCATCTTATTGGCGAAAATCCTGATCTATGGGGAGTAATTCTAGATGGACCAATTATACCTATGAAAACTGCAACTGATGGAATCACCAAAATCCCAATTCTTGATCTTCCTCAGACAATGTCTGAAAATAAAGATACTGGAAAATCTTCTAATAATTGGTTAGTTTGTCTCATCAATTGAGATAGGAATACCAATGAAGTTTCTCCTCAATGCAGTTCTGCTGGTATTGTTGCATATACTCGGAGAACTCAAAATCTCGTATGCTGGCCAGATATTTACTCTACAACTCGGAATGAGTAATTTGTAACTTTTCCCGATGAGTCTAAGGTCCTAACCCCAAACAGTCCAGTATTTCTTTTCCATTAAGTTAGTGATTAAATAATCAGCCCTCTTGATTATATAGTAAGAACTTCATTTCATTCTTTTCTCATGACTGATCACTGGAAAAAAATATCCCCTCAAACTCTCTTTCTCTCCAAAAGAAAAGAGGTAGTCTATCAAACTTTCCTCCTTTCTACACAATCATTGATAACTGGAAATCTCATGAGCTCATCTCCTTTCGAGAAAAGCATTGGAAAACCACGCATTATGTTTCTGGATTGAATATTCATAACTGGTTAAAGTTTCCATCGAAGTTATTTCAAATTTCTATACGGTAGTTTGACATTTATTATCTATACATGTTGGAAAGCTCGAACACAATAGGCGTTATGTGGAAAGCATCCAGGTATGTCTTCTTGATCCATATGTGTGTCAACTTATTTTTGAGAATTATCTTTAGAACAGTGTGAATCATCTGGACAACTTTAAGTGAGATTATTATGTAATGTGTTGTGCTACCCTTTTCGTAATAATATTGGGTGTTTTTAACAATGTAAATCATCTGGACAACTGTGAACCTGTAATATTAAAATTGGAATCTTTGGGTTGTTTCAGAAGTAAGCCTCCTATATTAATAAAAGGTAGTGAGAGACTTGTGTTTTAGTCTTTTATGTACAATTTTTTTGGACAAGAAATGGATCAAAATTGGCTAATTACTTTATTTAAGGATTCTTATAATTAACAGATTATTTTAGTGTCTTGATAGTATATCACTAATCTCATGTAGTAAATTTATGGTTTTATGGCTTAACAGTTTTTGAACTGAAGTTACTGAGAAGTTCACGCCTGGGTAGCAAAGGAAGAGTTCTTTTGTAAGCACAAGTTTTCATGCACTTAGATGTATCTTCCTTTATTAAAATATCCTTTTCAATTGTTATTTTTGTAACAAGACTTAAATCTAGATGGTTTGTCTATTGTTAGTCGAAGTGATCATATCGAGTTTTCAACTATTCTTATCACTTGTAGATTTATAATCTTGTAAATTTTCTGGGAACAATCAGTTTGCATTTCTTGTGGGAATAAAATTTAGTGCATTATTTTCTGTAGTTGTTAGGTCTTGATAATCAGAGAGTCTACTTTACTTGTATGAAGTTGCTAATACTCCTGCAAGCCTTAAATTATCAAAATCTATTGCACTGGAGGTCAGTCTCTTTACTTAAATAGTTTTTATTTCTTTTGAAGTTTCTAGTGTGAGAGGTTAATAAGTTAGTGATGGTGTTTGTGATGTCTAACTACAGCTTAAGGAGTGATGTTTTCTTCTTGTTGGTTGTTTAGAACGAGACATGACGACTCTTGTTGTCTCTTTTTTCTTTCTTACTTTTTTGCGTTAATTACATTTCTTTTGAGTCAATGTCTATTGAAAGCAACTTGTCTATCCTACAACGGTGTAGAGGTAATGTCTTTCTACATTCGATCCCTCATATTTCATTTGTGAGATTACACTTGGATATGTTTTTGTATATAATGATATCATAACATATGAAATCATTTTTATTTCTTTTAGACAGGTTGTGGAAGGTGGAAATCGAGACTAGTGGCTAGTGAAGTGTTTTTGCAATGGTATTGTGAGAAGCAACCTCTATTTTACTGCCTCAGTTTTGTTAACATTTAGTATATCTTAGTTAGACTTTCAAGTTGGAGAAATTTTACTTAATATATTTTTTCTTAAGGGGAGCGTTGAGATATTATATCCTTAATCTCATTTTAGATGTTCGTAATTAATATATGACATTGTAATATTTTTTATTATTATCTATGAATGTCATTTTAGATGTTCTTAATTAATAAATAACAGTGCAATTCTTTTTATTATTATTTTGCTTCTTTTAGTTTGTTGTTAATTTTAATTTGTATAGTGCATGATGCTCATTATTGAAAAAATTTACTCCATACTATTAAGTTTAATATTTGCATTATTTAATAATTTTAATTTTCTTAATAAATTTCTAAATTTACAGAGACCTAGCTTAATACGAATTGTATATAGTATCGTTACAAGTTTAAATAACATTAGTGACAAAACATTTTATCTTCAAAAGCTCACTTTTTATAGTGATCATCAATACATTATTTTTTTAGCGACAATTTTATTTTTTCGGTAAAAGAATCATTTTTAGGACGACATGATTGTTTCAACTACACAATTATTTAAATATAAAGTTTTCACTAATTTTTACCTTTAGGGACAACGAAAAAATTGTACGTAAAAAATTGTTTTTAGTGACGAAATATTATTTGTTTGACTACGAAATACATAAAATAATTGAGACAAATTACATCTTCACTAATTAAACAATATAGTTAGTGACACATCATTTTCGTCGGCTATGATAACTTATTTAGTGACAAAAATGTATCTTTACCTACAAATTTTAATAACTTTTATGACGAATAAATTTGTCATAAATTCAAAGCATTTAGGGACAAAAAATATTTTCGTAGTTATTACATTTCTATTTAGTGACGAAACATTACATTATCTCTATATTATATTTAGTGATCCATGCTTTAGGGATGAAAGACTGACAAATTATTTTTTGTCACAAAATTCTTTTGGTGACGAAATGTGAGTTTCTAGTGACAAAATTATTTGTCGGTAATAATCAAATTTGATGTAGTGCACTAAGACATTTCTTATCGAATTTCGATACCTAACTGTTTAGTTTTTGGTTTAACCAGTGTTAAAATAATCACATTATAATATACATGAGTATAAAATTCTCATATAGAAAGGACAATTTTTCCAGCATTTTGCATGAAATAACAATCATTTTCAAGCAATTCTAATCAGTAGACACATTTTTGACTATATAATAGAACTTTATTATTATAGAAAATCTTGATTGATCATTTTACAATATTGCTTTTCCTTTAAGTCAGAGATTAATTTGTAACAATCAGGTTTCGTCGTTATAGAAAAGTCAACTGGGTATTTTTAGGTTGAATATTTTTTTAGTAACTTGAAATTTCTCAACATAGTCCAGATTGTTTTGGACGAAATTGAAGTCATTAAGGTGAAGCTAAATCTGGCAACAATTGGGTGATTTATTTATAATTTTAATTTCATAAGGGGATATATAACTTGTTAAGGATTCCATACGACTTTACGAAAATGAATTCGAGTGAGTAGAACTTTCGAAATTGATCTTGGTGTGGAAGGTATTTTTTGAGTGTCGTTGGTTAGAGGTGGGTTGTGAAATAGGGGTCTCAAGATTGTTAAATTAGTTCAGTGTCTCTTGTAACCGACCCTGGCGGGGATTTTTGCCGCTATGGCGGAGCCGCTACAGCGGGATAAGGATTCTTGTTGCAGGCTCGATGCGATTTAAGGTTGCTAATAAACCCCTAAACGACCTTATTATGCACTTTTAAACTTTTGAGCTAAGGAATGAACCCAGGGCGAATCCTACTCGTTTTTCACTATTCTTGAGGTAAAAGGTAAGTTTTTCATTCACCGAATATGTTTTTCGATCCATAGAACACAATAGAATGGGAAATTAATGATGGAGGAGGGTTTTGATCTACGTTCTATGGTGGAGACACCCTATTTTAGAGAATTGGGATCATGGGTATGACTGAGGGTTCGTAGAATTGTTAGAAATTTGGGTAATTAGTGAATGTTTATTTATTCCCATATTGTATTGATTGTTTGTAGATCAACAACAAGCTGAACGAATCCATAAAGGGAAGAATTATAATTCTTAGGGTTTCAAGTTTGTTTCGAAGTAGCTGAAGGTTGTGATTTTATGATTGTATGATGTATTCTTGTTATGTCTTTGTTATGATACATGTATGTATGATAATGTTGCATTGTTGATTACACTTGTTGTAAGTGAGATAGATGAACAACTATATGTCATGAATCACTTCTTGACTATATGCTTATTCAGAATATAAATGTGAATGTGATTGTGGTGTGTTTATGGATTAGTTTCCACGTTCCAGCATAACATATTTGGATCAGTTGTCACATTTTGGGATAAAAAGGGGATCAAATTGCCATAATCTGGTGTTAATATTGGATTTGTTACTAACAATATTCAATAAATGGCGCCAATTCATTTTTTGGTGGGAAATTTTAGACAAAATTTTGCTACGAATTATTATGTTTCATAACTAAAACTATCTATCTCATATATTTAAGCACGAACAATAAAAAAATAATTTTTTTTTATAAATTTATTGCTGCAACATAAAATATTTCAAGCAATATTTTGCATGTGAAAATGAAAAAATAAAAATAACGGAGGTAATCTTATAGACCAGGGTTACCAAATTATACTTATAATATGATAAGAAAAGATCTTAGAATCAAAGAAATTCTACTCATCAAAATAAAAAGACAATAAATGTAAATAATTATAGAGAAAAAAAATTCATTTCATTATCAACATACATTTTTTTTTAAAAAAAATTAATAAATTTAATTTCATTCATTAAAAAGTAAATCATTGATTTAACAATTATTATAACCTAACAACATATATTATATCAAATATCTAATCACAAAGACCTAAAGCCCCTGAGAGATTCTAAAATTAATGTTTGTACCCCAATAGTTCTAAAATTGCTATTTTGGACTCTTTTTCTCTCTTTTTTTGGACCATTAAATTATTTGTCGATGTTAAGATCAATCGTAGCACCAAAATTCATCAACCAAATATGCATAGTTATCAACAACTAGAACCGCTAACTTATATTAAACTTTCACATTGCTACCCTTTGAAATTTTCACCCAGGTCCCTTTAATAGTTCTTCATATGTTTCATTCTCAATTTCTTCTTTGATTTTTTCCTCAAATCCCTTTGATGGATTCGATTTTACAGTAACACCAATTGGTGACTTCTATTAAGATCCATCACCCATAAAAAAATTGTCAGATTTTTCAAAAATTTGATCCTTTTTAGCTTTATAACTATGATCTGTTCTTCAAACTCAATTTTCTTAGACTTGTATATTGCAGAAGCTTCATCAATAGTGACAAAACTACCCAGCAAAATTTACTTCTTTTCGTTTGGGTGTCTGATTTCAACAACAAATTTACCACTTCTTCGCTTTCGATCACTGACATGATACAATCTAGCACAATTTTTTTTGATGTGATTTTTTGGAATTTCATTATTGGAGTTAGTTTTATTCAAAGGTGGGGGAGGGGGGAGGGCTATTTCAATTAAGAAGTGCGTAGAAAAACAAATCATGAGTTGAAAAATGAGAGCTAAATCATATATGTAGTGTATATATATATATATATATATATATATATACCCCCTCCTCCTCCCCCCCCCCTCTTTTAATAAAACTTTCTCCAATAATGAAATTCCAAAAATAACATCATTCAAAAATTGTGCTAGATTGTATCATGTTGGTGATCGAAAGCGAATAAGTGGTAAATTTGTTGTTGAAATCAGACACCTAATCGAAAAGAAAAAAAATTGGCTGGGTTCTTTTTACACTTTTGGTGAAACTTCTGCAATATTAAGTCTAAGAAAATTGAGTTTGAAAAAATGGTCATAGCTATATAAAAAAAGGATAAAATTTCTCAAAATATGACAATTTTTTTCACGGATGATAGATCTAAGCAGAAGTCATCAATGGGTGTTACTGGAAACTCGAATCCATCAAAGGGAGTTAACGAAGAAATCAAAGAAGATATTGAGATTGAAACAAATGAAGAACTATTTAAGGGGACCTGAGTGAAAATTTCAAAAGTCTGCTGTGAATATTTCACCAAAAGTTAGGGGTTCGAGTTGTTGATAACTATGCATATTTGGTTGGTGAATTTAGTGATACAGATGATCTTAGCATCGATAAATAACTTTATAATCCAAAAAAGAGAGAAAATGGTCCAAAATAGTAATTTTAGAACTATTGGGGTACAAGCCTTATTTTTATAAACTTTCAGGGCATTTAAGTGTTTATGATTATATATTCGATATATTATATGTTTTTATGTTACATTAATGTTTAAATTAATGATTTACTTTTTCAATTAAATTAGTTATTTTTAATTTTTTTTGGTGATAGTGAAATGAAATTTTGTTTCTCCACAATTTTTTATATTTATTATCTTTTTATTTTTATGATTAGAATTTCTTTGATCTAAGATATTTTATTATCACATTACAAATATAATTTGGGAACCTAGTCTACAAGATTATCTCCTTTATTTTTATTTTATAATTTACACTTGAAAAATAATGCGTGAAATATTTTTTGTTGAAGTAATAAATTTATACAAAGATTGCTTTTTAGTCTTTTCTTTATTGAAATAGCCCCGCGCTCACAGCCACCTTTTTTTTAAAAAAATATTCTCCAGTCATGAAATTCCAAAAAATAATATTACAAATTATATCAGATTGTATTCTTATGGTGTTTGAAAGAACAATAAGGACAAATATCACTAGAACAAATATAATATATATAGCTATGAAATTATAGATACAACATAAATTCTTCACTAATTGTTAACTTTTAGTGACAAAAAGTACTATTCGTGCTTAAATATATGAGATAGATAGTTTTAATGATGAAACATAAAAATTTGTGGTAAAATTTTGTCTAAAAGTTTCCACCAAAAAATGAATTGGCGCCATTTATTGAATATTGTTAGTATCAAATCTAAAGTTAGTAGTGACAATTATTTCGTCACTAATGATGTATTTAATTCATGTACTTTAATAGGTTAAACATTTAATTTCAAGAATGCATGAATTTCGTTAATATAAACATTACCTATTTTTATTTTAAAAAAAATAGGCAGAGACCAAGCCTGATAAATTTTATAATACTTAAAAAAAGACTCAATGTGATAGTTGTATAGTAAAGAGACCAACCTTGATAAAATATTAGGATAGTTAAGGACTACATCCGATAAATGTGTAGTTATAAAACTATTTTAGACCTACTACAATAGTTAAAGGACCATTTATGACATTTTCTCTACATAAATATGAGTGACAACTGAATAAAACAAGTGTTTCACAAGAAATAGACAGAGTTCATTCTTTAATTGGCGAGGGAAAAGATCAAAATCAACAAATTCGGTAAATTTATTAAAAGAAAAAAAATTGAACTCATCGAGTTTCTTAAATTACGCAATCACGAAATGCATCATTTAAATAATACAATAAAGAGTACAAGTACAGTGAGTGGGCACTATTCTATCACTACATCATAGATATTTGTTGGTTTAAAACCTTTGATTTTTTATTTTATACACTTTTATCTATAAAGAAAAAAGAAAAATAATTTCTCAAGTCTTGGTGGTGATTTCGATTTTGTGATTCGTAAACTGTACAGACAAAGTCGGTGTATTTGCTTCTATCTAAAATCGCATATTTTAGTAGTGATTTCACGTACGTATAGCAACTATACAGAGATACCATCGACTTAAAAACATAGACTTATGCAAATATGTGAAATATTTCATGCATTTCTCACATTTTTAACCACTTGCCACATTGATTTGTTCGAGAATCCAAATGAGATAGAGATATTGATTTCTAAGCCCTCTCTTTTTCCACTTGTTTATGTTCTCCCACTAATGTTGGGTATACTGATTCATCAAATTGATAATCAACAAACCTTGTCGTAAATATATCTCCAATCAAAGATTCCAAATATTTAATAATAGAAGGAGATTCATACCCAACATATACTCCGAACCTTCTTTGGAAATCCATCTTTGTGCGTAGTGCTGGGGCAATTGGAACGTATACCGCGCACCCAAAAATTCTAAGATGAGAATTATTTGGATCATGACCTAAAACCAACAGTAATGGAGAAAATTCATGATAACTAGTTGGTCTTATGCACATTAATGTTACTTCATGATAAATAGCATGCCCCCATATTGAACAAACAATTTTGTTCTCATTAACAAAGGTCTAATTATCAATTGGAGACGCTTAATCAAAGATTCAGCTAGACCATTTTGAGTATTAACATGAGCAACTGGATATTCAATTGTTATCCCCATGGACAAACAATAATCACTAAAGATTTTTCGATGTAAACCACCAACATTATCAAGACTAATTGTCTTTATTGCATAATCTGGAAATTGTGCTCTTAATCTTATTATTTGAGCTAACAACTTCACATAAGTCATATTTCGAGTTGATAAAAAGCAAACATGTGACCATCATGTTGATGCATTTATCAAGACCATATCGTATTTAAATGAATCACATGGAGGGTGAATTAGCCCACATATATCACCCGGTATACGTTCTAGAAATGCAGGGGATTCAATCCCAACCTTAGATAGTGATGGTTGAATAACCAACTTTCCTTGAGCGCAAGCAACACACGATAATTTCTTTGATTGAAGAAGTTTTTGATTCTTCAAAGTATGCCCATATGAATTCTCAATAATTTTACATATCATATTATAACCGGGATGGCCCAACCGATCATGCCAAATGATAAAATCATTAGGATTGGTAAACCCTTTGTTTACTATGACACTATGACATGTGATTCAACCATACTAATACTTGTATGGTACTATCCGGAAGAAAATGCAGGTAAGTTTTCATGTACATATTTTTGACCCAATTTTACTATAGTAATATAAAGGTATTCAACCTTTCATTCATTGACACTTTCAACATTATAGTCATTTTGGTGAATAACATTGAAACTTAATAAGTTTCTTTGAGACTTACTACAGTATAATGCATTTTCAATAATTAATCTCGTTCCTCTTGGTAGTAGTAAGACCTCTCTTCCAGAGTCCTCAATTACTTTTGTACTATCAGATATTGTATTAGCATAAGCTTTTTTCATAATCAAATTAGAGAAATATTTCCTTTCTATTAAATAGTATGAGTTGTATCACTATCAAGAAGACATATTTCTCCATTACTCATCTTGAACCAATTGAAGATTGGGGAATTTATTTATTTTCATAAAATAAAAATATATCATGAGAAATATAAAAAATCAACAACTTTGCCAGAAAATAAAATTACTTATATTTCCGAATACAATAACAACAAAAAGAAAAACATAACAATTAAAAGAACATAAATGAAACAAGATAATTATTTTTCCCCAATCAAATGATCAAACATTAGTTTTGGTATCCAAAGAAGTCTTCAACTTGCAAATGAGTAATATCATCAAGGTTATGAAAATCATCATCTTTAATGTCAAATTTACTTCAATATTGTCATCATATTTTTTTGAAGGCCCTGCCTCCGTATCATTTTTACAATTCAAGTGTGACTCCACCCGAGCATTAGAAGAAGATACACCATTTTTCTTTTCTTTTCTTTTCAAGAAACCTTGATAAAGCATAACAAAATGCTCAGCTACTCGAAATTTATTCTTCCAATGTCTTTTCATGCCAGAACGATTACAATTGTCTCTTGAAGGATTGCTTTAAGAATCCATACTGTTCTCCCTATTGTGGCGACCACCACCACGAAGATTATTATATCATCCTCTCCAATTTCCACGTCCACTCACATTATTTTGACCTTGATTATTGTTTTGTCTTCTTTCAGATTGGTGATGTGTTTCAACCTCATTTGTTTCCGGTAACCGAGTAGTTCCTGTAGGAGGGGCCTCATGGTTTTTCAATAAAAGAGTATTATGTTGATCAACCACCAGAAGGCATGAGATAAACTCAGAATACTTTTTAAATCCCCTTTCACGGTATTGTTGCCGAAATACCAAATTTGAGGCATGAAATTTTGTGACTGTTTTTCCAACATGTCCTCGTCTTTTACATCTTCCCCACATAGTTTCAATTATGAAATATTTTGTATACAACAGAATTATATCCACATATAGTTTTAAAATCCTGTAACAGTAAGTTAATTCATTCATAACCAGCCATTGACAATGCAGTTGAATTAAGGTGGTCATACCTTTCTTTCAAATCTGTCCACAATTCAAGCGGATTTTTCACGTTAAGGTATTCAACCTTCAATCTTTCATCCAACTGATGACGAAGAAAAATCATTGCCTTTGTTTTGTCCTGACTCGACGTTGTATTATCATTTGTAATACTCACACCAAGACCTTAAACGTCAAGGTGGATTTTAGCGTCAAGTACCCATGACAAGTAATTATTTCCAGAAATGTCAAATGCCACAATCTCAAACCTTGATAAATTCGACATGAAAAACTATAATAGTAAATAGTTAAATAAGAATTGAATAAAGAATGAGTAAATAAGTACATAGCAAAACTTTTTTTTCCATTAAAGTAAAATTAGCGTACAATCTAAATTAATATTATGTCTCACAAATAACAAAAATAACTCAGTAAAATTGTTAGATTAAGTCTTTTCATTAAAATTAATGAATATTATAGATAATTAACTTTTTACATTTAGAACAAAAAAAGACTATAATTTGTAGTCCATTCATGTTCTTCACAAAACAATGACCTTCATCTTCTCTTCACAAAATCGATAAATAATTAGCCCCTTTTTCATTCATTTATATATAAAATGTAAAGTAGAAAAAGTGTAGCCATAATTTAATAATTTTAACATTAAATTATAAGTGGATACATCACAAGAAATGTTGTTCAACCTTGAGACTTCGTGCTGATAATGTGTTATAAAACTTAAGAACAAAGGAACAATGACAAGATGAAGAGAAGAAGAATATAAGACAATAGAAGAATAATATGAACTAAATTTCTTTCTTTCAAGTGGATTAAAATTATTCTCAACACCACTATTTATAGGATTATATTGAGGAAATGAAAGGGTGTCATAAACATTACATTTGACCTTTAGAATTACTACCCATTATGGAGGAAATAAAAATAGGAGTTATGATCATCCATTTGACCACATTATAAACAACATTACAACCAATAAAGGATGAAATTAACCTAGGAGTTAGGATCATCCGTTTAACCACCAAAACGATTTACAACATGTAGATACCTTTTAAATAATCTGACTGTATTTTTAAAGCCATCACAAGTGTTGACACTCCATTTTAACCCTATAAAATTTGTATTAATTAAATAATATCAACCTTCGTTAATTTCAAATGAAATAATTTATTTTGAAAAATCCCAAAGTATATTAAATCTTTTCTCAGAATAGGTTTTTTAATTTTTCAGAAATAATTATATAATTTTTGTTTTGTGTGTGTATATATATACATACATAAACTTAAAGTTGTGTTTTGCATAAATATGTATTTACTTCCTTTATATTAGTTAGCATTATTTTTATGTATAAATATTAATAAATTATGTCTTCATAATTAATTTGTCTTATTTAACTTAAGAAACCTCAAATATTTATTCGAAATTTTTTTGTCTTGTTTCAATTTGGATTGAATTTAGTTAACTGGTTAGACTTAGCTCTATTCTATTTTATTTGACTAAATATTAATACTATCTAGAGCTATGAGCCTCCTCAATGGTCCTTTCTTGTAGCCCATCCACCTTGGTTACACACAATCTACTTTGACACTTCATCATACCATCCCCCCCTCTGTTCAAAAGTCAATACTCTTTGCTTATGAACATTCTCCTTCAAATCAAGCAAAATGGGGTCTTGGACTTGCTTTTCTTTCACCACATACACTACTATTGATTATTCCCATTTCTCACCACCATCCCTTCTTCTGTAGAATCCATAAGTCTGACTCCCATCAGAGCGAGTTTGTGCACATCTTTTGCTAGCTCTCTCTTTCTTCCTCAACATGGGTAGTACTCCGATGTATAACCTTCTTAAAGCATCAACATCAACTTTAGACTTACCTGAGTGGAAAAGAATACTCATGTCATAATCCTTGAGTAATTCTAACCACCTCCTCTGTCTGAGATTTAGCTTTTTTTAGGTGAACACATATTGTAGGTTCATGTGATCACTGAATATATCAAAATGAACAACATACAGGTAGTGACACCACATCTTTAAGGCAAAAACTACAGTAGCCAATTCTAAGATATGGGTTGGATAATTTTTCTCATGGACCGTCAACTGTCTAGAGGCATAAGCTATAACCTTGCAACCAATAATTCAATCAACAATATTCGATATTTTTCTTCAAGAACTCCAATCTTTAACATGATATAAACTCATTGATTTTCTGAATTGAAACAAATTAGTGTGTTGGTGAACTAACCGAACACAAAAGATCTCACATATGTTAATAAGGATCCACCCCGATGAATTTCGCTGGCAAATCCTTGGCGTTCTTGGCTAAAACTTGATCTTTCTCCCATCTCCTACTTCTCTTCTCTTTTCTCCCAAGCCTCAAGCATGAATTATTTTTCCAAAACTAACTTAAGACTTATTTTTACCCCAATTAAACCCTTAAAATGAATTAGGAAATAATTAGGTTAAAAGACTAGTTTTCCCTTACTTAAATCCGTATTGGACTTTCCTTACCTTAATATCCAACTTCCAAAAGGCATATCAACCTCATACGATATCGAATTTGACAAAACTCGGTGTCATTGGAAAGATCTTTCCAATAATAAAAACACTGACTCTAACTCATAGTGAGGTAGAAGTTAGCCTTTTGAAAATTACCAAAAGTCACTTTCTTAAATTAGAAAAATATCCAGATTTTTCCCCTTTCTTTCCGAAAGTGATTATTTTTAGTTTCTTTTCTTATTCAAGGCTACTAGCAGTTACGAGATGTTACACATATACCCTCACTTGCGTCCATTACAATATATATCTTTTTCTTCACATTTAACTATCGTCTTTACCCCTAAAAATCGTTAAATCTTTTGTAAAGACCACCAGATAAACGTCTTTTTTCGGAATCCCTCACCTTCACGTCTCTTTCCCTCTTTTTACGAGCTACACCAATTTAGTTATCCACAACTTGCTTTGAAAAGATAAGAGGAACTCGAAATATCATTTGATTTAAGCTTTGTCTGAATGATTTCGTGATTAATTGCCTCCAAAAAATCTCAATCCCAAACATCAATATGGAAAGGTAACCATATCCCTCTTTTCGTCAATCTTTTCAGAATTACTTTACCCGTTTTTGTCCTCTCATATTATTTTTTCAAATTTTCAAATTTTCTACTCGAGTACCCCCTCCCCCCCCCCACAAAAAAAAATTCCCCAATCCCTTATAAATAACATCTCTGCACTGATTTGGAAATAGGCTTTGGACCCTCGAAAGAACATATCGTTGCTGTTGTTTCACCTCCCGACCAACGAGCTGTAGCCAAACAGGCTTCGATGAAGAGAAATTACCGCAACCCAACAAGAACCTTAAGCCAACTATGGTCAATAACCACAACAACCATGGCTACGAACAGACAAATCAAAAAGCTAGTATCCTTCATGTATTTTAATGGGGACAACCTTGATATGGGTTTGGTTGGTAAGTTTCTTATACTTCTTTAGCTTAATTGATTTGATATACTCTTTTCCTTTTAAGTTTGTTTTGTTATAATTGTAGCAACTCTTCTGTAGTAAAAATCTGTGTTGTTATTGGAAATATCTTATAATGTTGGGACTTAGTTGCTTTGATTCACTTGTGGATTATATTTACCTTCCTTAATTGATTCATACCCTTAGTTGGACAACTTTGCCATTTGACTATTTTTAGGTAAAAAAAAACTATGTATTGTTTTTGTTGGTTCTACCATGATTGATATTTCTTTTTTAATTGAATTAGAATATATTAATACTTCATTATTAGGATAGATTTTAGTATGTTAATCTATTCTTGTTACCTTAATTAGTTGTAGGGGTGCACATTGGTTGAGTCGTTCTAATTATATGTGTCATTGGTTTGATTTATCGGTTTCCAGTTTGTAAATATGTCAATGAGACAACAACACCTCTAAGACATTTATTATTGAATTTGGCTACTTAACTGTTTAGTTTTTGCTTTAACCAATTATAAAATACTCACATCATAATATACATGATTATAAAATTCTCATATAGAACGAATGATTTTTCCATCATTTGGCATGAAATGACAATCATTTTCTAGCTATTCTAGGAAGTAGGCACATTTTTTTACTATATAATTGAACTTCATTATTCTGGGAATCTTGATTGATCCTTTTAAAATATTGCTTTTCCTTTAAGTCAGAGATTAACTTGTAACGATCGGATTTCATCGTTATTGAAAAGCCAAAGGAGAAAATTTTTGGGTCGGAAAATGTTTTTGTAGTAACTTGAAATTTCCCAACTTAGTCTAGATTGTTTTGGATGAAATTGGAGTCATTAAGGTGCGAAATCTGGCAACAATCAGGTGATTTATTTATAGTTTTAATTTCATAAGGGGATATATAACTCGTTAAGGATTCCATACGACCTTACAAAATTGAATTCGGGTGAGTAGAACTTCCGAAATTGATCTTGGTGTGGAAGGTGTTGTTTGAGTGTTGTTGGTTAGAGGTGGGTTGTGAAATAGGTGTCACAACCGGGGAGCACCCCCTAGAAGTAACATGGCGTACTTGACCTCTCGGAGGTCTTTTACAAGCCCATAGTTATCATTCATCGTATTGACATAGTAAATTTTACGGAAAATGTAAAACTTTTCATAGCTCATCATATGCTAAAAACTTTACTTCATATATATATATATATATATATATATATATATATATATATAATATAACTCGTAATACATATTTAGACCGTAAGTCTCTTTGCCATCTTAGGCTCAACAACTTTAGAGTACATTAGGCCACGACCCTTACTACATAATCATAAGTACAATATTTAAGATACTTTACAGAAAACCATAAGTATGAGATCCTTGGACTTAAGGATTCCTTTCTTTGAGCTTGGGAATCACATATCAAGCTCCTCAAAATTCATGACATCCTTTAAGCATCCATAACCTACGAATTTGTGTAAAAAGTAGAGAAGAGTGGGATTAGTACAAGAATGCACTAGGTATGACAACCATGCAAAAACATGCATTTAAAAAGGACATTTTCTTAAAATCACATTTCATGCATTTTTTAGTAAATCTTCATAAAACCTTTAGAGAATAACATTTATATCCTTCACATACTTCATATAAACATATTCAAATGCCAAATATTTCATAATAACAGTAATTCAATTTATTATATTTCTAAGTCACATTACAGTGAACTAGTTTTCCCTTAACAATGAACTATATTCGATTTTATTCATTAACTTCCCAAGCAACTAATTGTTAACTTTTAGTGACAAAAAGTACTATTCGTGCTTAAATATATGAGATAGATAGTTTTAATGATGAAACATAAAAATTTGTGGTAAAATTTTGTCTAAAATTTTCCACCAAAAAATGAATTGGCGCCATTTATTGAATATTGTTAGTATCAAATCTAAAGTTAGTAGTGACAATTATTTCGTCACTAATGATGTATTTAATTCATGTACTTTAATAGGTTAAACATTTAATTTCAAGAATGCATGAATTTCGTTAATATAAACAGTACCTATTTTTATTTAAAAAAAAAATAGGCAGAGACCAAGCCTGATAAATTTTATAATACTTAAAAAAAGACTCAATGTGATAGTTGTATAGTAAAAAGACCAACCTTGATATTAAGGACTACATCTTGTAAATGTGTAGTTATAAAACTATTTTAGACTTACTACAATAGTTAAAGGACCATTTATGACATTTTCTCTACATAATTACAAGTGACAACTGATAGAAAGAATCAAATAAGTGTTCAAAAGAAATAGGCAGAATTCATTCTTTAATTGGCGAGGGAAAAATTCAAAACCAAAGAATTTGGTAAATTTTATAAAAGAAAAAAAAATTAAACTCATCAATTTTCTTGAATTACGCAATCACAAAATGCATCATTTAAATAATACAATACAGAGTGTAAGTACCATGACTGGGCACTATTCTACCACTACATCATAGATATTTGTTGGTTTAAAACCTTTCATTTTTTATTTTTTACACTTTTATCAATAAAGAAAATAGAAATATAATTTATAAAGTCTTGGTGTTAATTTCGATTTTGTGATTTTTAAAATGTACAAACTAAGTCGGTGTATTTGCTTCTATCTAAAAATCGTACATTTTAGTAGTGATTCCACGTACATATAGCAACTATACAGAGATACCATCGAATTAAAAACTTAGACTTCACAAATATGTAAAATATTTCATGCATTTCTATTAAACTTTAAAATTCTGTAAAATAATCTTCAAAATAAAAGCACAAATGAAAGTATTTAACCATTTAAGATTTCAAATATATTATGATAAAGTACAATAGTTATAAAAATCAATGTTTTCAAAAATAAAATCTACTAAAATAACTACGCTACATAGGCCATATTTTTAAACTACAATCGTATGTTTTTTGAACGTGTACAACATTATACAATAACTATACAAATGAATACAATTGTATATATATGTATAATAGTATATAAAAGGTGTTTATATACACTAATATTTTTATATGTAATTAGGCAACATATACGCTAATAAATTGTATTGTTATAAAACTTATGAACAAAGGAACAATGACAAGATGAAGAGAACAAGAATATAAGACAATAGAAGAACAATATAAGCTAACTTTCTTTCTTTCAAGTGTATTAACATTATTATCAACACAACTATTTATACGATTACATTGAGGAATATCAAAGAGTGTCATAGAAATTACACTAAACCTTGAGAATTACTACCCATTATGGAGGAAATAAAGCTACGAGTTATGGTCATCCATTTGACCACATTATCAATAACATTACTACCAATAAAGGATGCAATTAACCTAGGAGTTATGGTCATCCATTTAACCACCAAATGATTTACAATACTCCCCCTTGGATGACCATTGATAGATAATATGCCTCGTTAAAACCTTACTAAGAAAAAACCCTGTGGTAAAAAATATTAGTGAAGGAGAATAGAGTACACATATCTTGCTATACGCTTTATTTGCTGCCTAATTAAAAACCTTGACAAGAAAACACATTTGGATAAAACCTACGCCAAGGGAAAAAGAGTGCATCACGTAGTTTACTCACCTTATTGCAAATATCATTTAATTTTATATAGACAACGCATTCCAATCGTGGATACCAACTTTTCAAATGTTGAGGTTGGGAATGCTTTCGT
Source organism: Solanum chmielewskii (assembly GCA_027704785.1). Classification (NCBI taxonomy): domain Eukaryota; kingdom Viridiplantae; phylum Streptophyta; class Magnoliopsida; order Solanales; family Solanaceae; genus Solanum; species Solanum chmielewskii. Next base: position 32,851,865 of record JAKWIX010000318.1, read on the forward strand.
GAAAAGATCCCCCAAATTATCAACTGAACGGATTTTTTGAACATTTATTTAACCTTTCTTCTCAACATCATGAGTGAGAACAAGTTTTGGTGAAATGTGTTTTGTTCGTTCTCCTTTAATGTATCCTCCATTTAGCTGAAATGCAGCATTGTCTTCGTACAATGTAGTTGGAATATCCTTTTTAATAGAAAAATCACACATTTCTTGAATATGTTAGGTTATTGATCTCAACTAAACACACTCCAGACTTGCTTCATGGATGACTATTATTTCTGCATGATTTGAAGAAGTAGCAACTAATATTTTCTTCATTGAACACCAAGAAATATTTGTGCCCCCATATGAAAACAAATAGCATGTTTGAGATCGAGCTTTATGTGGATCAGAAATATATCCTGCATCTGCATAACAAATCATTTCTAACTTGGATTTATCAGAATAAAATAATCTTATATCAATGGTTCCTTGAAGATATCTGAGTTCATATTTGACTCCATTCCAATGTCTCTTTGTAGGGACCGAGATGAATCTTGTCAATAAACTTACTGCAAAACATATATGTGGTCGAGTATTAGTAGAAATATATATTAGTGCCCCAATAACACTAAGATATGAAGTTTAATTACGAAGAATCTCATCATCATTTTCTTGAGTCGAAATGAATATTTATGTATGTCAAGCGATCTCACAACCATTGGGTACTCAATAGATGTGATTTATCCATGTGAAATCGCTTTAATCCTTTTCTGTGTATGTTTATTGATGGACAAATAGTCTATTTTTAAAATGCTTAATCTGTAGGCCAAGACATACTTTGTCTTACCAAGATCTATCATTTCAAATTATTTTGTTAAACACTCAACAACTTTTGAAGCTCATTAGGAGTGCTAATGATATTTAAATCATCAACATAGACAACTATTATAACAAAATTAATTCCAGACATTTTTATAAAACCATAAGGACAAATAGGGTTATTTTTGTACCTTTCCTTTAATAAAATATGGCTCAGACGATTGTACCACATTCATCCTGAATGTTTTGGTCCATATAAGGATTTCTGAAGCCTTATTGCACAACTTTCTTGGGAATTTATATATGCTTTAGGCACATTCAATTATTCAAGAACATTCATGAAAATATTGTGGTCCAATTAGCCATATAAATAGGTTGTGACAACATTCATCAGACGCATTTAAAGATTTTCATGAGCTGGCATATTTATTGGATACCTGAAGGTAATTGCCTTCACTACAGGAGAATATGTCTCCACACAATCAATGAAAGGCCTTTGCGAAAAAAGTTATGCCACAAGTCATATTTTTTTATCTTACGTCTTCACCTTTTTAATTTCGTTTTCGCACATTTGCACACAACTTGCTTGACACCTTAAGGTGTTCGGACTATTACTCCAAAAACATCACGTTTCTCAAGTAAAGTAAATTCTGCTTGAATTGCCTCCCTCCATTTTGGCCAATCATTTCTCTATCCGTATTCATTGACATATTTTGCTTAAAATTCTCACCTTGTTGTATTATTTTAAAGGCAACATTATAGGCATATATATTGTCCACCACAATATTATTTCGATTCCGTATTTTTCTCATAGAGATAAAACTTATTGAGATTTCTTTATTCTCATTATTTTTGTCACGCCCCGAGCTACCCCAGAGACGCGGACACGGAACCTAGAACCACAAGTGATCCCAAGCTATCCCTGCTGGCATGATCATGAGCATACTAAATATAATAAACTGTTGCGGAAGCTAAATCATACTTAAAATGAAAAGATGGGGAATACCCATATATTTTATAACTGAGATATTTGAAAACAATAAGCTTAATAGAAAAATAAATATTAACTCAATACTAAGGTGAATCTAACTATGTCTGAAAATAACCTCTAAACTGGACTAGAAATACTGGGACAAGCCCCAGCTCAATCTAGCAAAAACATAAACTAAATGACTAAAGACTGAAATGAAACTCATGACTGTTGTCCTCGGAGACTGAGGACTCACCACTAAATCTGCTGAATTGGAGATCGGGAAATCGATCTATGCGTGATCTGGATGCTGAGAACCTGAACCTACATCACGAGAAGATGTAGCGCACATATACGTCAGTATTTGAAAGATACTGAGCATGCAGGATAAAGTAAAGCTGAAATAAAACATAACCAAACAAGCACAAAAACAAGTATAATAATCCGAACGTGATATGCTGATTTCTAAGCTAACTGGATGCAATGACCAATTTATAACATGCTGAACTGAATACTGAATATACTGATAAAATGGTCAATGCAGAGAGTCTGATTGAACTGTGGGAGCTACTAATAACCGATAATAAAAACCACATGAGCTAAATATGGAGTCTGATGTATACGCCCCATCGAGAGGACCCAATATACCCTGCCAAAGGTATAAAGGCATGCTGGCGTGATCACTAAACTGATTGCACCACAGAGGGGACTTACAACCTACTCGACTAGTAGTTCTGGGATTATTGGGTACACAAAACCCTAGTCCAACTCGGTATTATGCTACTCCCAATGAGTTCTGTAAATTAACTGATTATATCTGACTTTTGGTAAATACTGGATAGCTCAAAAATGAACATGCAAACTGAGAATGTAACAAACAATCTGGTAATTATGCATTTATAACTGAGGCATGTATATCTGAAGTGTCTGAAATATATGACCTAGCATGTGTAACTCAAGAACTAAAGAAATACAAAGCTGGGGTTCTGAAATTCATAAGATAATCTGAGTAATAACATGATAGTCTGATTTGGAACATATATTTAATAAATTCATGAAGTTATATCAAAGTTCTAGAAAACCCTATGTTTAATCAAGATAAAAAAGAATCAAGAACTGACTGAAACTAAGGACCCAATGGGTGAAAGGAACCCACTAGTGAAATCCCACATACCTGGTGATGAAATCCATGGAAAAATACTTAAATTTTGGGGCTGGAACTTCTAGAGCTTGTGGCGTTCTTGAACTAGGGTTCTTGAGCTTTTTTCTCCTCCCTTGATTCTAATTTTCTAAGTTTTTATTTAATGATTTGACTTGGATATGTTTTAATTATGTTTCTAGGCTTAAATTGACTAAAATCTGATGATTTAGGGTCAAAACGACATAACTTAGGTTTAAAAAGAGTGGAAAAGGTCAAAAAGACCCCTGGGAAGGTTGCTGTCGGGCCTCACGATGGCCAGGAGTGATGGTCCGACGTGCTCCTGACGCCCCATCATTGGGTCCGTCGTGAGGGCCTTTTCGACAGGCCTTTACTAAAATGGACATAACTTTTTACTCAGAGGTCTAATTTTAGCAAAGTTGGTGGATATGGAAAACTAATTCAATTATGTATATGTGGGTAGGTCATGGAATTGCTAAGAGTTATGATCATATTAAGTTGACCCCACTGCATATCCCCTTAACTGGCTGCAAATTTTCTACCTACGGACCGTAGGTCCACCTACGAACCATGCTGGTCGTCCATAGCTCTTGTTAGAGAGTTGTTGAAGGGAGTATTAATCGACAGTCACGAACTACGAACCATCGTTTGACCTACGGACTGTATGTCCGTCCATCGTCAAAGACTTAACCAATTTTTCTAGGCTGAAATTTTTGGGTGTTTCTGATCCCATCGACAGTTGTGCAGGATGGACGTGGTTCAGGCTATGGTCCGTCGATGCCACCGCTGGTAGCACCTGTAGATTTTTCTTAAAGACTTATTTTTGGTCTGTTTTGGCTATAGGGTGTTACATTATCTCCCCCTTGGGAACATTCGTCCTCGAATGAAGACTAAACTAGCTGAAATAGAGGGAGAGAGATTCAAACCCCACTACTACACACTAAGAACTGTGTTCTGACTGAGTTGAGTTCTGAGTACATTCAATTACGCTAAAAATGAAAGTACAAACTGAGGAAACATGATTCTAAAACTGAATTTACGCATGAATGACGGTTAAACTTAAGAGGAACTATTACCTCAAGCTAGAGTGGAATCGGAAGGAAAAAGGCAAGGATACTTGGCTTTCATGTTTGCTTCTGCTTCCCAAGTAGCTCCCTCTACAAACTTACTCCTCCACAAAACCTTGACTGAAGAGACTTCTTTGTTTCTCAACCTTCTAACCTGACGGTCAAGAGTCTCAACTGGTACATCCTCATAAGAAAGACCATGTTTCACCGCCACACTTTCTAATGGCACTATAGGGGCTGGGTCACCCACGCACTTCTTCAAGAGTGAGACGTGGAAGAGCGGATGCACTACTGCTAATTTTGCTGGCAACTCTTACTCATATGCCACCTTGCCATATCCTTTTCAAGATCTTGTAAGGGCCTACATATCTAAGATTCAGCTTTCTTTTCTTTCCAAATCTCATCACCCCTTTCATAGGTGATACTTTCAGAAAAACCCAATCATCAACTTGGAACTCTAGTTCCCTTCTCCTTACATCTGCATAAGATTTCTGACGACTTTGGGCTGTCTTAAGTCTATATCTAATGAGTTGCACTTTCTCCATAGCATAAAGGACTAAATCTGGCCCTATCAAAGCTGCTTCACCTACTTCAAACCAACAAACTAGAGATCTACATCTACGCCCATATAAAGCCTCATAATCTGAATGCTGGAATAGTAGCTATTATTGTAGGGAAACTCAATAAGAGGAAGTTGATCATCCCAACTACCTTTGAAATCGATCATACAAGATCTCAACATATCCTCCAAGGTCTGAATGGTAAGCTCTTCCTGCCCATCCGTCTATGGATGAAATGTTCTACTAAGGTTAACTTGAGTACCAAGACCTTTTTGAAATGTCTTCCAAAAATGAGAGCTAAACTGACGACCTCTATCTGAGATGATAGACAAAGTAACCCCATGTAACCTCACAATTTCAGTAATGTAAAGCTTGGCATAGTCCTCTGCCGAATATGTAGTCTTGACCGCCAAAAAGCGAGAAGACTTAGTCATCCTATCAACTATCACCCAAATTGAGTCATGCTGTCTGCGAGTACGATGTAACCCTTTGATGAAATCCATATTGATCACATCCCATTTCCAAGTAGGAATATCGATCTCTTGAGTCATACCTCCTGATTTCTGATGTTCTACCTTGACTTGATGGCAATTGGGCACTTACTCACAAAGTCTGCTATATCCCTGTTCATGCCATTCCACCAATAAACTTCTCTCTCAGATCGAGGTACATCTTAGTGGCACCTGGATGAATTGAATACCTGGAGTTATGAGCTTCTGCAAGAATGTGGTGCCTCAACTCTCCAACATCAGGAACACACAATCTACCTTGGTAGCGAAGTACACCATCTCCCCCATGGGAGAAAACCTCCACTCTCTGATTGTTGACTGCACCCTTTAGTTCAAGCAAGATGGGATCACTCTCTTGATTTTCCTTAACCTCCACTACCAATGACGATTCTGCCCTATTCTGAACTGTTACACTGCTGTATGATATGCTCATAAGGTGAACTCCCAAGCGAGCAAGCCTGTGAACATCCTTCACTAGATCCTTTCTTTTTTCCTCAACATGGGCTACACTACCCATTGATAATCTACTAAGGGCATCGATCACTACATTCGCCTTTAGAGGATGATAATGCACACTCATATCATAATCCTTAAGGAACTCAAGCCATCTCATCTGGCAAAGATTCAACTCTTTCTGGGTGAACACATACTGAAGGGTCTTATGATCGGTGAACACATCTACATGAACACCATACAAGTAGTGTCTCCATATCTTGAGTGCAAACACCACTGCTGCAAGCTCGAGGTCATGAGTTAGATAGCTCTTTTCATGCACCTTAAGCTTTCTAGAGGCATAAGATATAACCTTATATTTTTGCATCAACAAACAACCAAGGCCAACTCTGGATGCATCACAATAGATCACATAACCATCTGTACCCTCTGGTACAATTAAGAAAGGAGTTTTAGTCAATCTACTTTTCAATTCTGCGAAGCTTTTCTCACAATCATCTGACCATTGGAACTTGACCATCTTTTGAGTCGACATAGTCAATGGTGAGGCTATGGATGAAAATCCTTCCACGAACCTTTTGTAATAACCTGCTAGAACTAAGAAATTTCTTATATCTGTAGCAGAGGTATGTCTGGGCCATAATTTCACTGCTTCTATCTTTTGTGAATCTAGGCGGATCCCTTTGCTAGATACAATGTGACCAAGAAAAGCAACGGATTGCAACCAAAACTCACATTTACTAAACTTAGCGAATAACTGGCGTTCTTTGAGAGTCTGCAGAACAACTCTCAAATGAATTGCATCTTCTTCCTCACTCCTAGAGTAAATGAGTATATCATCAATGAAGACGATAATGAACAAGTGTAAGTACTGTTTGAACACTCTGTTCATCAAATCCATGAAAGTAGCAGGAGCATTGGTTAGTCCAAACGACATAACTATAAATTCATAATGACCATACTGAGTTCTGAAGGCTGTTTTCAGAATGTCACTATCTCTGACTCTGAGCTGATGATAACCCAATATAAGGTCTATCTTTGAGAAATTACTAGCACCCTAAAGTTGGTCAAACAAGTCAAGAGGAAACTATGATTTTCAATAAAGCTTTTTAAGCTATGTTTGAGCAGTTATCTCAATCCAGAGAAAAAGTTATTTCAAAAACATATGAAGTAAGTATATTTTTGAGTAATATTTAGCAACGATATGGGGATGCGAGTTCATATTAACTCAAGACCCCATACACTATGTGTCCATCATGGATGGAAAAAGGATCATTCTTTTTAGATTATTTATTAGTCCTTTTTTGCATAGACTAGTGGATCCACTAAGTGAGTTAAGGTTTTATACCATGAACAGAGGAAAATCCTCTCCTCCTCTGTAGTTACCAATTGAGTATCATGTCAAGATAAATCATGAAACATAGTTACATATACTGCTATAGTCATAATACCGTGCTCCAAGGCCATGAACTTATCTTTCTTGTGATACCTCAAAGTCAGGGGCACATACAGATCAAGGAAAAGAGCATGAAACTCTTTCAAAGTGAATGCCAACAAAGTTGATCGTTTGCATTCCACATCGGCCCTCCACCACCACAATAATAGGGGGTTGATCCGCTTTCAATGTGGAAAGGATTCCAGAACCGACCAATCCCTTCAGAAAAGTTATAATCTTTTGAGCTAACATTGTGTCTAAGGGAGGAATACTTGTAGTCTCTACTTTTCCATCTTTCTCTACTTAAACCTCCTCATTGTCCCAAATTTCCACATTCTCTTATACCTTTTCATGGTGTTTAAGAGGGGCCTCTTCTCTTTGAACATTTACGACAAGAACTCCAAACCTTTGGGGTGATATAGTTTCTCGGACTCTACCCCTTTCTCTTCCACTACCCTTGACTCAATCGTGGCCTCTTGATGCAGCCCCCTCAGCGGGCTCATTGACGGAGGGGGGGGGGTTACGTTATTGACACCATTGAAACAAGAGTAGACTACTCTGTTAACATAAGAGGGAAGAACATTATATACCAATTTGGATCACTAGATACCAATTGGAATCAATTCATTTCAAGAAAGAAATTAACAAAACTTACAAGTAGTATTATTTTAATCAACTCCACATAGTTGCACATACTCAAAATGATAGATATTAAAATTTCTATCATAATAATATATCTTTGCCTAATTGATCTTCCATTTCCTAATGTAGTTCCCCTCCCAAAAAAATCATCAACAACTTATTTCTTAGAACAGAAGGATTTATCTGTATATAATTGAGGATCATCCATACAAAAAGGAACTGATATAAGTGACACAGTTCCTTAACATCTTTTACTAAGATGTTATATACAAATTAATCAAACACTTCAAAAACATTGAGTTTATTTAAAGTCATATTTGGATCTGTCTTATTTCCTCTAGTATTATGCTAGTAAGTAATCAACTCTATTAGACTCCATCCGATGGTGTTTTTTTGATGGATCAACCTTTTTTGTGTCAGAAAAGCCATAATTGTATTTTTTATAAAGCTAGGTCAAAAATATCCATAAATAATAAGAAGCAATGAGAAGATATGGATTATCTAGACGCCCACGAGTATGTAATTACCTCACTACAGGCTATGTTAAGACTCACTTAAGTCATACAAAGAGAGACCACCCATACAACCTCTTTAGGCACACCTAAATAATCCTTAATACCACTTATAATAAGACACATACACGACACCATACATATATAATCATTCTCACTTAACACATAAACCTATAGATAATAAGACATTCACCTTCCAAAGGCTATCAATCGACTTACTTAAGTAAATGAGAAGATAACGTCTATGATTGTCCTCTTAGAATTAAACAAGTATTCCTTAAGACTATCTACGAATATATCATGTCTACATATTAGACCATCGTGCCTAACTACATACAATCTTAAGACTTATCTAGGTAAGATAAGAAGTGAACATTCTTATGCCCCGTTCACACCTTAACTTGAAAATCCATTACTACTCTAGATAAGTACTTATTCATTTAACATACTTTCTTAAGTAATTCATTATTTAATTAGTTCATTAAGAGAAATTCATCACATAAAGGACAATTAAGTAATGGTCTTGGACAAGACCTAGAGACTCTCACTAATACATTCAAATCATATTATACAATATCAAGATAGCGTCCCATACCACCACCTAAACTTCATAGAACTTCTATAATGATAGTAGGCATCCCACATGATGAGAATAGACAATAACCGACCTAGAACATGGTAGCAAAACATGGAATCTGGAGTTCTAACCTATTCTGATGAGGCTGTTCTACTTGCCAGTGGTAGAACTTAGACAGATCCCATGTGGGAACATGGTTAAGGAATATGAAGGGATTACATTGTTACCTGTCCTCAACCTTTAACTAGAACTACTTCCTTTGTCATACTAACTCGGTTCTAGACTTTGTTCACATAGAGTAATTCACATAAAATGTTCATACAAAGAGGTTACATATAATGTTGATAACCTAATTACATTTACCCTATCAAAGAGTTCCCCTAGGGCTTCCTTACAATGGATAAAAAAAGCTCATAATGACTTTCCTAAGGATTTATATGATGTCATTCAAGCCAATCAACCTTAAGTCCATCATTTATTACAAGAATGATACCATTATAGATTTCTACTTCAAGTTTCATAACCTTACCACTAGGTTCAAGGTTTCACATAAAGGACCTTCTTAACATCATTCAAGGTCTCATATCATTCACACATTCAAGATTAATAGCTTTCACATAATAAGTCAATACAGAAAATCTTGACTTTCATACATGCATCAAGTAAGAGACACAAGTCTACAAAAATAATACGCAACATACTTTAATTTATTTCATATTACATATTATACTTTGAAGTTCTTAGGTATGACACTTATAAACTTTATGTCGCCCTATTAATTACAATAACATCATCAATATACCCATTATAGACTCATATAGTTAAGTAGGAAAACCATTCATCAACTCGAAGAGTATACACATGAACAGCTAGTCATAGTCAGATATGATCACCTTACAAAACATCAATAAAAGAATTCATACATTAACTTGACGTCACATGTAGGTATATATTATGATACTTCACATAATCAATACACAAATAACCACATTAATTCAAGTAGTTACCGACAAGGTCATGATCATCACAATACATAAATTAACACAGACAAGGCAACATCAATTGCAAGTAAAGCACATAACACTTCCACCATAAATGGACCATACCAATCAAAACATAATTAAAATCTCATTAACTTAAATTAAAGGGAATTATCACATTGTACCACCTCTCCATCTTCAACATCTCACTTCCTAAATCATCCAATTCAATATCATAGGGCCCTTACCCATGGCCATGAACATCAATTCAATACATAAACGATGATATTCAATAAAACTAGGTAAATTAAATATGGATTCATCAATCTGATACAACATAGATATCAATTTAATACAATTATTACCTCATTAAATAGCCCATATAAACTACACTAGAATTTATAAGCATTAAGACAATATCACTTAACCCATAAAGTAGACAAAAACTAGAGTTTATCAATTACATGGGTTCATAGGTTAATTGAATTATAATAATCAAATTAATAACAATTTTTTAAATATACAAAGTTTAAAAACGCTTAATGGAAGAACCCATGTATAGATCATGAATTTGGACAATTCATATTTGAAAACATTAGAAAACTTTTTTCAAAGTTGGGCTTCTTGATGAATAGAATTTCAAGGATAAAGATCAATACCTCAATGTATCTGATCCTTCAATTTGATGAAGAATCACCACTGAATTCTTTAATCCATGCTCTTTCTTGAGTTTTTGCTTCAATGTAGTTCTAAGGAATATCTAAGGAATTTTGGGTTTTGATTTTGAAGAATGAATTCTTCTATATGTTAAAGAATTGAAAACACATTAAAAATACCCAACAAACCCCTAAGTAAACTCCTTTTTCCTTATGTTGACGTGGGGTGAATTTGCCAATTCATCCCTTGAACATAATAGTGACTGCGCAGGAGACAGACCCAATTGACGGGTGGACCATCGACTGCCCATCCCTTGACCAACGAACCATCCTATTGGTGTGTGTTGGAGACTGAGGCTTCTCATTGTTTTTACTACTCCCACACATAAGTTTCCATCGAGGACACCTCACCTACGGGACGTTCACTGATCTACTGGGCATTGATTGACTTCCATAGGTGGGTTGTCCTGGACAGCTTGGGTACTTTAGAAGGGTCCTTCCTCAAGGACCTTGGATGGTCCTTGGGGATGTTTTCCTGGAGATTTTCAACCCTGACATTCTATTATATGAGTTTAATTCATCTCACATGAATTTCATCCAAAACGAACACGTAATACTCGACGAAACATGCTTACACACACAAGCTCATTTCAAAGCAAACCTTTTGTACGTCATGAAAGTCCTTGGACGTTTGACCTCCAAAGATGACGAAACTTGAAACAGTTCCTATATATACTATAATACCTAATTTAAGGACCTTATAACTTCATAATCACATATGTGTCACATAGGTGACTTATTCGTCAAATATCTTAGTCGTCCTTTGACGTTTCACTTCCAATGGACATAAAATCTTAGACAGTGACTCAATACCACATTATTTACCAATTTAGGACCTTATACCATCATTAAAACAATTTTTAGGATCTTGTTGACCTAATAATTTTTGGGATCTTAAATTCTCCCCCACTTGGACATCATCTTCCTCGAATGACACTTGCCACACTCCGAAAACTTTCAAGAATAGAGATTCAATTAGAAGCTTATAACCATACCTTATAACACATAATCAAGGAGAATACATCAATTTCACATAGTCAAAAGATTGACAACACAACAAGAAACTACAAGAAAATTCTTTAACTCATTATGTTATAGAACTCACATGATTTATTCCAAATAGCAAAAACTCATTCTATATTAATTAGTATGATCATTTTTATACATTAGTTCTAGTCAAATTACAAATTTTTTTAACCAAAGAATGAATTAGTAAAATTTCCAAAATTCTTACAGTGAACTGTAAAGCTACAATAAATTAGGTATTTTTTTTCCAAAAATTTGACTTTTAAACAATTCATGATAGGAACATGCTAGCATGCAAGTTAACATCATATAAATACATGTTACAACGTAATCATGGCTTCATAAAATGCACAATGCAAGAAGTTAAATAAATTCAATTTCAACAAAACACCATGCACAGGCAACAAACTTCTAGGACTTTCTATCCAATCTACTAACCATAATCACCAACTTATAAGGACCTCATATCACTAAAAAAAGAATACAAAGGACATACCCTCATCATCATCACCTTCATCCAGCTTTTCTTATCTAGTTCGAAGTGCGTACAAATGCCTCGTTGTTAGAGCATCATCCTCTAGAACATGACGAGCAACTTGACACATGTAGGCTTCACATTTTGAGAACCACCCCCTTTCTCAAATTTCACCTTAGGAGCACTAGGTCCATCTTGAGTTTGATCCCTCTTTTTGAATCTAGGTTTCCCTTGATCACTTGAACCACTTTTTTTCATGTTTTCAGCAATCCTCCCAAGTTTAGACTTCTGTATTGATTATGCATACACAATGATTCTAGCTAGGGTTATATAAACATGTAGTATGGCCCTAGGACATTCTTTCCTCACAAACTCGGTGACCTCAGTCACAAAATGACTCATCTCATCCCTATAATTTGACACAAGGGATGGGGCATATCCAAATAACATTGAGAACTTCAAAGATTACTCCTCAACACTCATATTGCCTTGGATGATATTGATAAACTCCTCTACCTTAACTTTCTTCATCTCACGGGGAAAGTACTTTCCAAGAAAAGTTTTCTTGAATTATTCCCGCTAACTAGGACCCGAGTCCACAAGACTATTGTACTTCCATTGAGTTTACCACATTTGTGAAACATCCCTCAATTGATACGTAGCCAACTACACCTTCTCCCTAGATGCGACCCCCATATAACTCAACACCTTGTAAATAACATCAAAGAACTCTTAGGGATCCTCTCCCATGATAAAACCAAGAAAGATAGGAGGATTCATCCTCACAAAGTTTGTCAACCTAGAGGTCATAGTGCTCTCCACAACATTCAGCCTAGCCACCATAATCAAATTCGTTTCAGTAGTCGCGGGTAGGGCTAAATCTAGCAATGCCTCTCTAATATATCTGCCACTCAACTACAGGATATCCACCGGAATATCTTTACATCCTTCCACAATAGGGACTTGACCACCTTGGGAGGCACTGGAGCATCTTGAGTAATTGCTCAACTTGAGAAGGAATTTCCTCATGCACATCATTCTAATCAACTCTCCTAGCCGATGTTCTCCTCGTATTCATCTGCTTACAAACAGAAGGAAACCATAAGAAAAGAGTACTTATATATTTTACTCTACGGCACGACATAGGAGTAGAAAAGAAGGGAAACTCTACCGTCCTATAGCCTCTCACCCATAGATGTGTCGTGACTCAAACCGATGGTCGAGACTATACTAGACGTGACTTGATGAGACTATTTGATTCCTAAGAGTACTTTCAAATCATATGCTTTGATACAAGGCTTGTCACGACCCGCATTCAGACCCTATAAGTTAGGGAATTCCTTAGGTCACAACTGGCTTACTCGACCTCTCGGAGATTTTATATAAGTCCTTTCATATCCTTCATCCCATATACATAGGGAAAAGTAGTTTAGAATTAAATCTATTCACAAAAATTTCATAGTCTTTAAAAAAAAAATATAAAATCATAGGAAAACTAAGTCTCAATCTCATCAAACCGTAGACACGAGAATACTTGGGACACGGACCATACAAAACAAATATAGAAATACTTAGTCTATTACAATATTTCAATAAGATACATAAAAAGACATCTATGCTCTCGAGTCAAATGAGGAAATACTTCAACTTCACTTGAATGGTGCTACGATCCTACTCTTGATTCCACAATGCTCCTCACTTACCAATCACTACAGAGATAGATCAAAGCATAGAATTAGTGCAACCACATGTACTAAGTATGGAATAATGTATAAAAATCATGAAAATAGACATTTATTAGAAATATTCATCTTTTCATTTAAATATTATAATATAATCGTAAGAACAATATTTATCAACTTACAAACACATAAGGAAACACCTAAATAATTTAACATATTTTTGGAAGCCCTTTACAATTAGTTTCACTTCAATGTAAGTGAAGTTCACCTAAGACAACTTCTAATATGTACTTACCTCACTACAATCTATCTTATGACTCACTTATGTCATACAAATAGAGACCGCTCATACAACCTCTCTAAGCACACTTAAATGATCGTTAATACTACCTATAATAAGACATATAAATACTTACAAGACACCATACACATGAACATGAGATTTTTCTACTAAAGGGGATTCTACGTATCACTTGAGTGAGTTTTGAAGCTACCTCCCATACAATCCCTTGAACACAGACTTAAGAGATCCTATAGACTACCTATAATAGATACATTCTAACTTAACCCACCAACCTATAGATAATATAACATTTTATTTCCAAAGTACATCAAAAGACTTACCAAAGTAAATAAAGAAGATAACATCCACGATTGACCACTTCAAGATTACCTAAGTAATCCTTCAAACTACCTAAGTATAGATCATGTCTACATATTCAACCATCTTCCCTAACTAGAGTCATCCTTCAGACTTATCTAGCTTAGATAAGAAGTGAGCATTCCTATGCTCCCTTCATATTTTAACTAGACAACCCTTAACTACTCTAGATAAGTACATATATATTTAACATATGTTCTTACATAAGTCATTAATTCATTAATTCATTAAGAGACATTCATCACATAAAGGACATTCAAGTAATGGTCTTGAACAAGACCTAGAGACTCTCATAAACGCATTCAAAGCCTGCTGTGCAATGTCTAGATAGTATCCCATACCACCACCTAAACTTCATTGGACTTCTCTTGTGCTAGTAGGTACCTTACATCATGCGAACAGGAAATAATCGACATAGACCATGGTAGCAAAACATGGAATCCGGAGTTCTAACTAAATCCAATGAGTGTGTTCTACTTTCCAATGGTAGAACTTAGACACATCTCATATAGGCACATGGTTAAGGAATATGAAAGGCTTACTTTGTATTCTTGCCTCATCCTTTAACTAGAACTACTTCCCTTGTCATACTCACTTGGTTCTAGCCTTTGTTCTCATAGTGTAATTCACATTAAAATTTTATACAAAGGGGTTGCATATCAAGTTCATTACTTAATTACATTAACCTTACCAAAGATGTCCCCTACGGCTGCCTTACAATGGCTACAACAAGCTCATCATGATTTTTATAAGGATTGATATGATGTCATTAAATCGAATCAACCTTAAGTACATCATTCATTACAAGAAAGACATAGTTACGACTTTCTACTTCAAGTTGCATAGCCTTACTACTAGGTTAAAGGTTTCACATAACGGACCCTTTTAACATCATTCAAGGTCTCATACCATTCATAATCAATACTAAGAGCTTTATCATCCTAAGTCAATACATCACATATTCACTTTCATAGATGCATCAATTAAGGGACGCAAGTCTACCAAAACAATACACAACATACTTTACGAAATATTACATATCATTCTTTGAAGTACATAGGTATGAACCTTATCATCTTTATGTAACCCTATAAATTACTATAACATCTTCAATATAACCATTATAGACTCATATATTCACGTAGGAACAACCATGCATCAACTCTAAGACTACACACATGAACACCTAGTTATAGTCTTACATGATAACAAAAATAGCATCAATAGAAGAACACATACTATCACTGTACTTCACATTCAGGTAGATATGATCATACATCACATAATAAACTACACAAATAATCACATTACTTCAAGTAGTTGTCGACAAGGCTATGAGCATCAAAATATATAAAGTAACGCCGATAAGGCCATATCAATGGCAAGTAGAGTACATAACACTGCTACCATAATTGGACCATACCAATCACAACATAACAAAAGTCCATTCAACATATTAAGGGGAATTAGGGCAGCATACCACCACTGCATCATCAAAACGTCAGTCCAATGCTAAATCATCCAATTCAATATCATAAGGTTGATACCTATAAACACATTTAATATACCCAAAAGACCCGTAATAAACAATCATTTTAATTATTCATACATGGGATAAATTTATTAATTCACCCCCTGAACTTAAAATTGATTGCGCAGTATACTTACCCAATCGATGGATGGACCATCAACGGCCCGTCCCTTGACCAACGGACTGTCCTGTTGGTCTGTGGTTCAAGACTGAGGCTGGTATTTTTCTGGAACTCTCCTACGCCTAATTTTCAATTTATGAGACCTCACCTACGGGGAATCTACTAACGCACTGGGCGTCGATTTCCATCCGTAGGTGGGCTATCTTTGACAGCTTGGGCACTCTTGAAGGGTCCTTCCTCAAGGACCGTTGGATGGTCCTTGGGGATGTTTGTCCGAATATTTCAAACCCAAAAATTATGTTTTATGAGTTCAGGACCTCTCACATGAATTTCATTCAAAACAAACACATAAAGCTTGACTAAACATGCTTAGACACACAGGTCATTTTAAGGCAAACCTTTTGAACGTTCTTGGACATTTGACCTCCAAACTTCACAAAACTTGACAGACTGACTATATGCACTATAAAAAATCATTTATGCACATTATAACCTCATGAATCAGACATAAACACATAAAAACACATTTGAGTCACATAGGTGACATAGTCGTCGAATGTGTTAGTTGTCTCTTGACGTTTAACTTTTAACTTCCAATGCACCAAAACTCTTGGACAGTGACTCTATCCTACATGATAGGCCAATTTAGGACCTTATACCATCATGAAAATCATGTTAGGCTCTATTTAACCCAAGTAATTTTTGGGATCTTATAGTTTTGACCTGAGGTTAATAATGGAAAAAGCTCTAATTGAACATTACGATGTAGTGTTTGGTCTAGGATTGATAATGTAAATTATAATCTGGGTAATTATGCCTTATTTATGTGTCCTTGATTTAATTTGTAATTCTTAGACAAGGAAAAATCTTATAATTTTGAAAAGGGAAGACTCAAGTTAGGAGGATTCAAATCTGGTTTCAACATATGCGATTGTTTGTTTCCTGTTTGTGTGATATATGCTGCTTAATTTCTTCATTGTATACATGTATGTATGTGAATAGTGAAATGTGAATCTAATCTGGTACAATGATTATATATATGAACAATTATATGACATGAATCCATTATCGATTGTATGACTTTGAGCATTCCTCGTTATGCGTGTGATTGTGATTGTGGTTGTGCATATTGAATCGGGTATCACATTTCGATGCATATTTTTGATTGGGTGTAACGTTTCAAAACATATATTGTATCAGATGTCACGTTTCAACTCATATATTTGACAAAATATCATGTTTTTAAACATATATTAGATCGGGTGCCATGTCCTGACATATATATTTTATACGTTGTCACGTTCAAAATCATTAATAGTTTGGTTGTTGGTTCCATAAGAGGATCATTGTGATAATTACATTCATGAGAATAATCATTCATGTTTGTAACTTTATGATGATCTTTAAATAATAACTGATCTATGTATTTTGTGTGTGTGTATTTACTCTATTCTGATTTCTTACCTATATTACACTTATTGGAATATTCGTGTTATCCTACCTATACATAGTGGTTGTGTACTGTTATTGCACATGTTCATTGTTTTTTGATTATAGATCATCTTCAGGGGCTATATATAGACCTCATCTAGGATATCAAAAATCGAGACTGTATCGAAGGGTTATCCAGTTCTTTTTGTGTTACGACACAAGCGCACCCCCAAGTCTTGACAAGGTGTACTTGACCCCAAAGGGGTCTTGTACAAGCCCCTTAGTATTCATTCATCACATAGTCAATAAAAACTAAGAGAAATTAAAACTTTTTCTCAATAAAGAAAACAATTGAATACTCAGTTATAAAACCACGGAATACCATGACTCAATATAGCCTTCGTTGAAACAACATAAACATCGTAGGGACATGAACCTTTACAATCAAAACAAAAGTACTAAAAGTCTATTATATAAAAAACGAAACATAATATTTTTTTGACCTCGAATCCATGAGTACGTACCAAGTCTTCTAGAATATAAATCCAAGGCTTCAACTACAGATTCCACCTATAAACATCAACCTACAGTTTCAGTAAAAGTATGAAAAAGATGGTTTTACAATTAAGCACTAAGTATGATGACCATGCAAAATCATGCTAAAAGGGAAATTTTCTTTAAATTCATGCTTTTATGGCATTTTAATAAAACTTCATGAACATTTAAAACTAATAGTATAATTTAAGTCACAACCAATATTCAACTCATAATATCTTATTTAAGCCATTACCTTTACCATTTAACCTTTACATTAAGTAGACATACTTCAACTAGTACCAACATGCAATAGATTAACATATACATTTAAGTAGATTATTTCATAATTTTAGGCATCTAAAAAGTTACGCTAAGACACACTTATGTTAGTCATGAAGTGGCAGCCCATACTACCTCTTCATGCCACACCTATGTGTTCCTCAAGGCTACAATACACAAGAACTTTTGCATTCCAACATAACATGTTAACTAACTCTTTTAATTATTATAAAAGAAGCATGTATTATATTATTTGTTGATAATTTAGCATTTTTATTAGACAAATTTAGAGGATTATCAAACATTTGTTATGAAGACATAGGGAAACTACTCAATCACCTTCAAGGCCTAATCGTTCCATGTGTAGATAATATCACACGCTACTACCTACACATTCTAGTACCTATCAATTAATAAGAGTGCACATCCCACAAGATTATAATAAGTATTTAACTAAAATAGACCTTACAAGATAGACAAGGAATTTGATGTTCTATTCCCACACCGTAAAGAGGTAGTATCATTACCTAAGCGAGACCGGTTCATCTAGTTTTTGTGAAACAGTAGCTAGGACCTATGCATGCATATAGTTGTGGGATATGAAAGAATCTCATAAAGATTCAATCTAAGTTTGTAAAACATTCATCTAACCACCTTACCTGCATTTCCATAGAGTAGTTTCGATAAAAATATATTTGTGTTCTTGAGAGGTCAATAAATATTAGGCCTTCAGACCCAAGACCCATACACATGAAGGGCCCCTACCTTTAAATCTACCCATTCAAGGTATAAAACATAACTCATTGACCTTCCTAAGGAAAGATCACCACCTTTAGATATACCGCTCCTAGGTGCATCATTCCACATAAGAAGGGGTCAACCACAATAAGGTCTACCACTTCAACTCCATATATTCACATAGTGTTGTAGACTCTTTAAGTCTACCAGTTCAAATTATAGTCAAAAAGACCTTATTAGTTAATCATAGGGAGGCCATCAATGTTAGGTCTACCAAATCAAGACATTCATTCATTTATTCCAGACAAGGCTACCAACTATAGGTCTACCAAAACATGATCATTTAGCAATTAAGTCAAGATATATTCATTAGTCTAGAAGAGGATGCACTACCTCAAGATAGACTTTCACCTTGTCATTTATTTATACAAGAACAGGGTGCCTAAGCCTTCCAATTATGGAGTAGTTAGTGAGATATACTTTCATTCATAATATAATCACATTCTATATAAGATCATCACTCTAACATTGGAATCACATATATATATACTTCAAGCCATGAACACCTTAATTCCATTATGTTAACATTGATATTGTAGGTATCAAATAGCAAATTCAACCTTATGTTCATCACACATCAATATATCACAATTCTATATCAATTTTACATTAATATGAAATTAGGTAAAAATTCCATTTCAAGTCTATAATGAAAATATCTCAATTCACCAACACTTCACAAAAATTTGACATATATAATGATATAAATAAACAATCTAAATCAATCTACATATGAATCAATTCTCATTTATTCATAATCAACAAACCCACTTCATAAGGTCAAATTTGAGAAATTGAGAGAAGTCATGGGTTCATAGCGTTTTTCATCAAAAATCATTTACTAAAAATTAATATAATGGTAATTTATCTTTGGAAAACGTTTGATGCAAGAACCAATGAGATTGAGTGAGATCTAAGAGTTTTCATAAACATTTGAAACCTGAAAACTGTTTAGAAATTGACACTAGGGTAAAGATAACACTCGATAAAGTATCATCATACCTTATACTGAAAGATTCCCACGAAAATGACTTAAAAATTGGAGAGATTGACCTTGAAACCTTGAGTTCTTCACCTCTAATGGAGTTTTCCTTTAAGAGAGAGTTTTAGAGAAAAAGAATTCTAACTTTGGGGTTGTGTTAATAATAAAGATTAGATAGTTTTAAACACTTTAATACTCTTAAAATATGGTAATAAACCTAAAATAACCATCAATACATTTTTAGGAGCATGGGGTGAAATTACCAATTACCCCTTTCTTGGTCATAACTTGCAGTAGCAAAACATTTCACATCCATGGATCGTGAATTGGTTGACGGCCCATGTTGTTAATCTGTGGTTTCGTACTAAGGCTCCTAAAATGGGAGCCATGTGTCATGGATTAAGAGTAGTTTCTAAGACTGTGCTGCCCTCGACGACTTACTTACTAATCTTTCAAGATCATGTTAGTTAAAGGAATCCGTTAAGACTTGGAACGCTATGAAATTGCTTTGAATGATATAGAAAGAACAAGAAAGAGAGCTTTGAAGAAGGCTTTTGTATTGTTTTGGAATATTGCTTTACAAGTTACTTAGTTCCTTTCTTAATGAGTGGCACCTCTAATTATAATACTAACTAGGGACTAAAGTGCAATAAATATTTTCTTTACAAGTCCCTAAAGTATTTAGACTTTGGTACCATCTAGATAATTCTATAATATTATGGGACCTTATCTAGTCTTCTTGAGACTTCAAAAAGGTTCTAGAGTTTCCCCCACAACTCTAGAATGTTTTGCACCTATTCGGACGCAAAATCAGGCTAAAATTGTTGTAGGACGTCACACTCTACCCCACTTGATTATGTGACGACCATGACATAGTGCTGCAAAAACACTTGGACTTTGTCTTTAAATTGCTGCAAGTCTTCATATTTATTCCATTTGGACGATTTTGGAGTTTGTCATTTCCAATGCACCAGGAACATGGCGTTAGCTTGTTGACCCCACTTTGGCTTTGCTTGATAATCTATGATAGCTTCAATCTGCCGATCATGCGAGGCGGTGACAGTAATGGGTGCCTGTTGCCATCGGTGACGTCTAGGATCTGTCTTGTCCTCATGGTACAGCTTAAGGACGCTAGCATGAAATACCAGATGGATCTTGAAGTGTGGAGGTAACTCCATCTTGTACGAGATCTGTTCCACCTTGGAAACGACCTTGAATGGACCCTCATACTTGCGCACTGAGTTTTTATGGATGCCTCTTAGTTCCTTAAACTGGCTTTGATTGAATTTAACCAAAACAATGTCGCCTTCTTTATAATGCGTGGGACGATGCTTGCAGTCGGCGAATTTTTTCTTGTAGTGTCAAGCCGATTCTCCTATCCCTTAGCAAGATATAAGGAACCTATACTCTTTCCCTCGAAAGAAGTTGGTAACGAATGCGGAGTTTGGGGTAGTTGGCCTGTCGCCAACTAAAATGGTGTGCGCTAGGTGGACTCGCTTCTCTATAAAATGTAGGAAAAATGCACCATGTGTAGGTGTTTTTCCCAAATCCTTCTTATGAGGTCAAACATAGTGCCTGAGATAGCACTCAAGTAGGGCGTTGACGCGTTCGATCTGGCCGTCGGTCTGCGGGTGTAAGATTGTGGAGAAGTGAAGCACAGTGTCAAGTATCTTGTACAACACTCTCCAATAGATTCCAGTAAAGCGGGGTCTCGAACTCTAATGATATGTCTCGGAAACCCCAATATTTCACCACTTTCTTAAAAAATAGTTGATTAACTTCCTTTTCCGTGCAACCTGCTGTGGCGGGTATGAAGGTAGCATACATTGAAAACATGTCCACCACGACCATGATTGTACCAAGCCCGTCGGACTTTGGCAAGGAAGTGATGAAGTCCATGATCACTCTCTCCCATGGGCGTCTTGCTATGGGTAGTGACTCTCGTAACCCTCCCGGTTGCCTTTTCCCCACCTTGTCTTGTTGCCACCAAGAAAAGTCTGCACATAACACTTGATGTCATCCCGCATGCATGGCTAAAAATAAATAGCCTTGATTTGCCACGTTCATGTACTGTCCAAATATCATTACGGCCTGCCTTGCCACATCCACCCTTTCGACCCATTCTTCTCCAGTAGTGACGTATATGATTTCATCTCCCAGTTAATAAACACTTGCTTCACTAGTTGAGGCTGAATGAGATGTTAACACCTCCCTAGGTGTGAGATCGGGTAGCACCTCCTCATTACCTTTTTTTGGTTTCTTCCCCTTTAGGTTCTTCTTTCCATCATCCATATAGACGTTGGTGGTGCTAGCGCCGTTTACGTATACTATATTAGCCATTCTTTTAGTATCATTCCTCTCTTTGATACCACGTTGTCACGTACATAGAGTATTTGCTATGACTCTGTGTGGCCCTCGATGACTAACTCACTAATCTTTCAAGATCTTGTAATTTTAAGAAAGCCTTTAAGACTTGGAACGCAAAGAGAATGCTTTAAAAGACTTAGAAACAACAGTAAAGAGAGCTTTGAAGAAGGCTTTTGTATTGCTTTGGAAGATTGCTTTACAACTTGCTTGGTGCCTTTGAAAATGATGGGCACCTCTATTTATACTACTTCCTAGAGATTAAAGTACAATTAATATTTACTTTACAAGTCACTAAAATATTTACACTTTGTTCCCTTTCTTGAGAATTCTACAATGCTTTGGGACTTTCCCTAGCCTTCTTGAATCTTCCAAAAGACTCTAGAGTTCTCCCCGCAATGCTACAACCTTCTACGCCTATCCGGACACTGAATCACGCTGAAATTATGGCGGGACGTCACACAAGTCTCCTGGAACAACTCTTGACCTACAGAGTAGTCTTTGGATTTGTGGATCAATCTACTAGTTGTGGTCTACTTTCGTAGGTCACCAAAGTTTTGCAGCTTGGAGTTTGAACTTAGGGTCCTTCTCAATGACCCTTACGGTGGTATCTTTGGGGTCATACTCATATGTTCAACCCCTAAGATTATTTTCAAAGAATAAGAACCATTTACCATTATTTTAATCTCCAACTGATGCTCCAAACTTGAACAACAAGACACTAGGAGACATTAAATCAAATGACTAGTTTCTGGATGTTGTAGTTGTTCCTTGATGTTCGATCCAAAAAATATTTAAAATATAAACTTCAAAAGACATTTCTCATTATTTTAATCAATTTATCAACATCAAACATAATATATGAGGCTCTAAATCTTCCTACTCCATTTTAGGGTTATTACATTATCCCCACTTGAGAACATTCATCCTCGAATTAAATTTTAAACACATTAATAGTAGTCACACAATTATTAGAAGCCTAAAATAAATAACGCAACATCAAGATATAGCTACACAACTAGGAGGAAAAATCAATTCCACATAAACAAGGTCAAAACACAACAATCAAGTAGGAACTACTTCTACAAATTCATTATGCACCAAGACTTCACATTCGTCATTTTATTTGAGAAACTTCTTCTCCAAATCACATTTTTTTCATTATAAAAATTTAGGAAATTTATGCAACTTTTTCGATAATAAATTTAAGCATGTTAAACATTTAACCACATGAAACAAGTTGGTAAATCATACTAGATGCACATCAACATGAGGCACTCATTCACAAACACTCATTTTTTCTTGTTAAACAAGAATTAAAGAAAAACATGCCTAACATAAAGAAGCCGTGGAAAACTCATTAATGCTCATGACTTCATAAAGATAACACAAGATACATGGAAACTTTAGGTTTTAAGTTTGACTAATAAGTAGAAGGGAAAGAGATAAGGGTAAGTAACTCTCATAACCTTGCTCTTCATCATGCTTTCCGCCACTTAATTAAAAACACATCTAAGGATACCATGAACACAACATAAGGAATATCGATGCCACACTTACAAAAAAGGAACTATTACTTATGAGTGCCTTCATCCGGATAAGATCACTTGCCTTCTTTAGCTTAAAGTGCATAGAAACGAGTCATCTTTAGAGCGTCAAGATTTGTCCATTAAGAGAAGATTTGGTGGTGTCCCTTTGTCTATCAATAATAGTAGTAAAATCTTTCATTTCGTGATCATTCTTGCCACAACCATAGCACCCACTAGTACCGGAAAGGAACTTCTCAAAATATTTCTTTCCATAATTGTTGAAAGTAGGTTTAGTAACTTGAGGTCTACCACCTATGTCATGGTTACGCATAGGATCACTCAAAAAAACTTGGCTTTGAGATCTCTTCATGAACCTATGTTTTACGTTGTCGATCGGACCTACCCCTCTTCACATCCCTATTCATCCTCTTATGTTTGGACTCTTAAATAGATTGAGCATATACAATAAGTCTAGATAGATTCATATCATCATTGAACATTGTTGTACGAAACTCTTGCTTAAGTTTGGACTCCTCAATAGATTTAACATACACAACAAGTCTAGATAGATTCATATCATCATGGAGCATTATTGTACGATTCTCCTCCTTAACAAGGTCAGATACGCTGGAAAAAACCTACTCATCTCATCTTAAGGGTTAGACACCAAAGATAGGTTATACTAAGACAATAGAGTAAACTTGAAGGAATACTCATCAACATTCATGCTACGTTTCTGAGGTTTATAAACTCTTCAACCTTCACCTCTCTCTTCTAACAAGGAAAGTGCATACCAAAAAAAATCCTTTTTAAGCTCTTCCCATTTAATAAGACCACTCCTATAGACCTATTTTCCCTCCATTGAGTAAAATAAAACTGATCAACCTCTTTTAATTGATAGGAATCCAACTTCGCCTTTTCTCGATGGGTAACTCCTATTGCATCCTCTAATGGAGTTTTCCGTGGGATAGGGTTTTAGAGAATAGAGGTTTATAATTTTGGGGTTTTACAATAATAAAGCCTAAAATAAGTTTAAAACCTTTAAATTCTCTTAAAATATGGTAATAAACCTAAAAAACTCGTCAATACATTTATAGGAGGTTTAGGTTAATATACGCATTCACCTCTCTCTTGGTCGTAACTTGCACTAGCAAACTAGTTCCCATCCAAGGGTCCAATCCACATATCCTGGATTTGTTGACTTCGCATGTTGTCAATCCGTGGTTTGGGATAGAGGCATATAAAATGTGAGACAACTCACCCTAGACTAAATCTTCGCCTACAGAGTAAGTCCACGAGTCGCAGATTAATCTACAGTTCATGGTTTTCCATCATCGGTTACCATATTTTGGTAGCTTGAGGTTTGAACTTTGCGTTCTCCTAAAGTACGCTTAGGGTGGTCCCTTGGTAGTGTTAACTGGATGTTTAACTCCTAGAATTATTTTCTATGTATGTGAAACATTTACCTTTATTTTAACCTCTAAACGACACTCAAAACTTCAACGATAAGACACTAGGACACTAGTTCAAATGACTAGTTTACGGATGTTATAGTTGTTCTTTGACGTTTGACCCCAAAAATATCTAAACTAGACTTCAAAAGACATTTTTATTCATTTTAATGAAGTTACCAACATCGAAGACACAATATAAGGTTGTAGTTCTTCCTACAACATTTTAGGGTCATTATATTAAGGCTACCATGGATCCTCTGTTTTTTTAGTCCATTCTGTTTGGACTCAGTCAGATGTTTAGATATTATTCATATGTCATTTTTTAAGTTTACCCCAATTTTTTAAGACTAGTTGAACTTTAGAGGTTTGTACAATGGCTTGTAGGCTCTAGAGGTGACTTTTTATAATAGTTTTTTTAGTTGTTTTAATTAATTTTTTGAGTTTATGTGAACTCCATTTTATTCTTCATTCAAATATGCTTCCATATTTTTAGATGTTTTAGTTTTCATTAAGTTATTTAGTTGGTTTGTAGTAGTTGTGTTTGCACCGAAGGATTATGATTGGTGTCTATTGTGGTGATTAACGTGAAAATGTTTATTAATCGCCCTATATCCATTCCTCTTTATAACATGCCTCCAGTAGAATTGAGAGAGCCTATGACTCAAATCCAGGATCTTCCTGATAAAGGATTCATCCGTTCTAGTGATTTCTTGTGGAATTCTCGTATCTTGTTTGTTGTGAATAAGTATGATAGAATGAGAATGTTCATAGACTATCGAGAATAGAAAAAGCCCACCATTCAAAAGTAGTATATATTTCCATAGATAGATGATCTCTTTGACAAAGTTAAGGGTACATCAGTTTTCTCTATAATTTATCTAAGGTCTAGTTATCATCAGTTATATATTAGGCTTGAGGCTGTACTAAAAATGGAATTCAGGACCCGCTATGGGCATTATGAATCTTTAGTTATGTCATTTGGGTTTACCAATGTGGTTGTAGATTTCATGAGTTTTATTAATGGTTTGCTCAAACTATATCTATATTTCTTTTTGTTGAAATAGATTTTTATTCGAAGATTAAGGAAGAGAACGTCAGCCATCATCAAATAATTTTTTGTGTCCCTGGGCAACAAAGGTTATATGCAAAACTTTCCAAGTGTAAGTTCTGGTTGACTTCATTTTCCTTTCTGGGGCATGTGGTTTCATAAAAAGGGGTAATGGTAGATCCCTAAAATATCTATGCAGTTTAGAATTGGATCCGACGTTGCTCTATGAATGAAATTAGGAGTTTTGTGGGGGCTCACCTGCTATTACCACCAATTGGTGATAAATTTTTCTTCTATCGTCCCATATATGAGGAGAGTAACCTAAAAGGAGGTCTACCTTCGAGTGAACTCAAAAATATGAAGAAAAATTTCAAAATCTCATGTTTTTTGTATGAACAACAACAATTCATGCATTACTTGCATATGCTAAATGTTTCATTGTTTTGTATGATGGTTTACATTTTGCTTTCGAAGGTGTTGATGAAGGATAAAAATGTTATAGTGTATGCATCGACTGCTGTTGCAGGTGCATGAGATGAACTACCCAACGCATGATTTGGAGTTGGCAGCAATAGTGGTTTTGCTCAAGTTTCGGCGGCGTTAGCGTTATGGTTTCAAGTGTGAGGTAGTTACTCAATGATTATGATATTACCATTCGGGTAAGGCAAAAATTGTGACAGACGCATTAAAAAGGTAGACAGTGAGTATGCATAGTCTAGATTTCTTTGGTGTATCCAAGCTACCTGTGGCCATGGAGATTCAAACCTTAGAGTATAATTTCATGAAGTTTGGGATCTCAGAGAAAGGTGAGGTGTTAGCAATTATAGAGGTTATTCCTACCTTCATTGAGGAGATCAAGGACAAACATTTTGAGGATGACAGTTTGAGTGAGCTCACAAGGAAGGAAATTTGCGACGAAGCTCAAGATGTTGGCTCTCTAGAGGGTGGTTTGCTCACTTATAAGGGAAGAATTTATGTTCCACAATTTAATGACCTAATTGAGAAGATGTTGGCAGAGTCCCATTATTTGGTGTGTTCCATTCATATGGGTGTACCAAGATGTACAAATATTTATTAAAAAATAATTTGTGCTCTAGAAATAAGGACATAAATAGGAATGTGGCTAAGGACATCCGACACAGGAATCCCCTGTTTTTCAATGATTCAGGTACTACTCATCCCTTACTTTAGCCATTTTTTCCTTATCACTCGCACTTGAGTGATGGGAAAACTAATATCGATTATAGAGACATGTTCTCGTAATTATCGAAAATTTAATGTGGAAAGAAATTGGGCCAAAAACATTGAGTAGTTACTTCGAAATTCCTAGCCTAGTCCAGATTTGGGTTAAAATCTGAGTAAGGTGAGGTGTTGGGAAATCTGGAAATGAATATTAAACAATTATGAAGTTGATCACATAAGTGGATATATAAGATATTAGGGAGCTCATACGCCTTCACGAAAATGAATTCAGCCAAGTAGAACTCCCAAAACTTATCTTACCCTGAATAGATAGTTTTTATATTTCAATTATTGAAGGTGTGTTGTGAAATGAGAGTTCGGAACACAGACTACGACTTTCTATCTGCGTGCAAGCCACTAGGGAAGGTTTATTTCCATCGGGGTGGGGTCGTTGTGGCGGGTACTATCACACCTAGTATCCAAAATAGACTAGAAATTAGCTATTCAAAAAATATTAAAAAGCAATCGACGGTCACAATCTACAAACTGTAGTCTGATATACTTCCCTTATTGTGGGTCTGTGGTTAATAATTGGAACCCTCGCAAAACACCACTAAAAAAATCAACCAAGTACGGAACCCCGAGTAGACTGACAGTCTGTAAGGTAGACTATGGTCCGTGGTCTGTGTCAGTGTTTCAAAACTCTTTTTACACAACCTCTGACATGAACTACTGAAGTCCACCACAAACCGTCATTCAATCTACATTCTATAGGTCTAATCGTAAGTTAAGTGAAGCAGTTAGTTAGGAAGAAATTGTAGTTAGGTCAACTTCAAATAGTAATAACTTTTAGCACAAAACAAATTAGCTGTTATAGGTTCTATGAGATGATAGATAAATGATTTACATTTCCAAGGCCATCGAGTTTGCAAAAAATTGACCTTTCGAGTAAAAAGTTATGCCTATTTTAGTGAAGGTGTGTTGGGTAGACTTTAATAATGGACCCTAACGACGGACTTTGGATTGAACAACGGCCCATCAGTCTAGGTCGTTGATTGTTACATCAATTATTTCATGGGTCTTTTGGTTTACTATTACTCTGTTAAACACCTAAGAAACATCGTTTGACCCTAAATCAGGATATTTTAGTAAGTTTAAGCCTATAAAAATAACTAAAACATACTAAGTAAAAACATTAATCAAAACATAGAAAATTAGAAGAAAGAAAGGAGAAAAGGTGAAGAACACTAGATTAAGAACACAACAAGGTTCCATCAGTTCCAGACTTGAAAGATATTCAAAATGACCTTTCTTGATAGGTTCTTTCCAAGAGAGTTGAGGGAATCTAAGGTGGAAGAATTCATCAAGGTTCGTCAAGGAGGTATGAGTGTACTTGACTACTCATTAATGTTTACAAAATTGCCTAACTATGCTCCATCCATGGCGTCTAACCCAAGGGATGAGATGAGTCGTTTCATTAGGGGAGTGTCTGATGAATTGGTGGAAGAGTGTCATTCTTTTATACATAATAACAATGTGAATATTACCCGTCTAGTTGTTCATGCTCAAAAAGGGGAATAAAGTAGACTAAGGAGAAAGAATAATAGAAAGGCCAAGAGGGCTAAGTCTTTGAAAGTGGTTCTTCAAAGGGGAGATTGAAAATTCAAGACAAGCATAGATTCGAGAAGAGTTCCTCCAATAATGTTCCTTCTAATTTCCCTAAGGCTCGTGATGATAGGGTGCCTAACACTAACACCTAAAAGGGAAAGAGTGGAAACTAACCTAGTGAGAAGCCTAGTTTTACCAAGTATGATAAAGGTCATGTGGGAGAGTGCTTAGTTGGAATGGGTAATTTCTTTAGTTATGGAAAGAGTGGTCACAAAGTTAGAGATTTCTCTAAATTGAAGGGGGAAGAGAAGGAGAGTGAACAAATAAGTGGTTCAAATGTTGATTCTCCAAGAAAAAATCGCTTTAAGGCTCTCCATTTTAGGGGTGAGCAAGAGAGTTCTCCAGATGTGGTGATGGCTAAGTTACAACTATTTTCTATTGATGTTTATGCTTTACTTGATTCGGGTGCTACCTTGTAATTTTTTACTCCTTTGATAGTTAGAAAGTTTAATATTTTGCCTGATATCTTAAATAAACCTTTTATGGTGACAACCCCGATAGGTGAGTCGGTTGTTACAAAAAGAGTATCTAAAAATTGTCCTATAATGTTCCCCAATATAACTACTCATTTTGAGTTATTAGAACCTGATGTGGTTGATTTTGATGTTATTTTGGGGATGGATTAGTTTGATCAATCGATTGTAGGATAAGAGTTTTCTAGTTTTACTTTCTTAATGAATATGCCTTAGAGAATAAGGGGGGAAATTCTATACCTAGAGGTCCTATTATTTCTTGTCTGAAAGGCTTGTGAAATAATCTCTAAATGGTATTTATACCATATCGTAAGAGTCAAAGATTTAGAATCTGAAGTTCCTCCCATTGAGTTACTCCCCTTAGTGAGGGAATTCAGAGGTCTTTCCAATGATCTTCCCGAAATTCCTCCTCAACGGGAAATTGATTTTGGTATTGACTTACTACTAGATACGAATCACATTTCAATTCCTCCTTATCTGATGGCTCCGGCCAAATTGAAATAGTTGAAGGGTCAACTCGAGGATTTAATAGACAAAGGTTTCATTCAACCTAGTGTTTCCCCATGGGGTATTCCAGTTTTATATGCGATGCGGAAGGATGGTTCCTTATATACCGTGGTTTCACGGTATTATTAATACTTTTTCCTTAGGTTTAGTGTGTCCAAAAGCCTTCATTGTGCTAATTTTTATATAAGTTTATCTTTGTTTGGCAGGAAATCTTTCCAAAGATGAATGCGGAGATTTTGAGCGAAGAAATGAAGAAGAGACCACCTACGGAGCTTATGACAGTCCGTCGTTCTTGTGACGATCCGTAGGTGGCAGCGTAGTGCAGCTGCTGAAGGAAGATGGGAAGTCTGACCAAGTGTGGGGTTACGAAGCTTGTGATGGTCCGTCGTGTCTATAACGGTCCGTTCTGTAGGTTCGTCATGAAGTTCGGAGAAGTAATCCCAGTAATTCCAAGATTTGAAGTGTTTTTGAACGAAGACCCTCGATGGACCGTTGTGCCTATGACGGTCTGTCATACTTGCCGTCGAGGGTAATGAATAAAGAAGCAGAAGAAATTGCACAAGTATGGGATGACGGATTCCATGACGGTCCGTCGTGAACACGACGATCCATCGCGAGGTCTCTCGATCCAGCCGCGTTTTGGCAGATTTCAAGCAAATAGAGTCCTTGTTTAATTAGGTTTTTATTTTCTATAAATAGTTTGAAAAACCTCGTTTTTGGGGTTAGACTGTGGATCATTGTTAGACTCCGTATTGTTAGACATCATATTAGTAGACACTGTATTGTTAGTCTTTTGAGATTCTTTGGACTTTTTGTGAGATTATTGATTACTTTTAGATTCTTGCAAGTGATTTTTTGTGATTAATCAAGCAAAAATTCGGATTTTACTCTTTCTCATTGAAGTAAGTACATGAATTCTTATTTAATATATTTGAATATGTGATGATGACTATGAGTAACTAAACTCTATAACTAGGGTTGTGGGAACTATAGGCATATAATGAGATAAAACCTAACTAAAATAACTATTATAGAATGGTATGTTACATGCATTAATAATTCTTTCGCTTAGAAGTCTTTTTAACGGATGACCAACATTAGAACTCGCCTTAATGCTACATGCCGAACCAAGGAGGTAGATAATAGGAAAAGAATTATCAACATAGATTTAGTGTATACTATCTAATAGGATAGTATTGATTGGTACGAGGTAATAACTTAGTCAAATATCAAATACGATGCTTAAAATGAGTTAAAAATAAGGGTTAGGGTAGCAACACACGTAGCCGGACCAAGGTGCGGAGTGAGATTTTCTAGATGCCGGACCAAGTATCTAGAAATACATAACTTATCACTTTGCATGCAAGATACTAGGAAAGAATTGTTATAGTTAGAATTATCAAGTTATGAACCTGTGGGCAACACATAAACCCTACTTACTTTGATTAATTGATTAAAATCCAACATTCAAAGCTGTTAAGTGTCTCATTCAATTGCGTTAGATATTTTCATTTATTTAGAAATATAAACCCCCGTTTTATTATTTTTACTTTCCAAGGAAGTCATTGACCAAACAATAGTAATAAAAGGTTGAAGTTAAGTCTAGAATATTTTTCTCCTGGGAACGATCCCAACCTCACTAGTTGGGTTATTTACTTGACACGACTGCTTTACTTCTTATTTGAAAAGTAAGTTTGAGCGTATCAGTTCCCTTAAGATGTGTAACGATTACCGGCAACTTAACAAAGTGACCACTAAGAATAAGTATCTGCTCCATCAGATTGATGAGTTTATTTATCAACTCCAAGGGTAAAGCTACTTTTCTAAAATTGAATTGAGGTTGGGATACCACCATCTTAGGGTGAGAGATGAATGTATACCCGGAATGGCCTTTCAAAAAAGATATGATAATTATGTGTTTAGGGTGATGTCTTTTGGGTTGACTAACGATCCGGCGGAAATTATTGACCTAATGAATAGGGTGTTTCAAAACTACCTAGATTCCTTTGTGATTGTCTTCATTGATGACATATTGTTGTATTCGAAGATGAGAGTGATTGTATGGATCATTTGAGAGTTGTGTTACATGTTCAGAAGGAACACCAACTATTTTACAAGTATAGAAAATGTGAGTTTTGGTTAAGGTCGGTGGCGTTTCTTGGACATGTCATCTTTAGTGAGGGTGTAGAGGTTGATAAAAAGAAAATGGAGGTGTTTATAAATTTTCCTAGACCATTGGCTCAAACTGACATAAGAAGTTTCTTAGCTTTAGTCAGGTACTATAGGAGGTTTGTAGATGTTTTTGCATCCATTGCGTCACCTTTGACACTTTTGACCCAAAAGAATGTGAAATTTTAGTGGTTGAAGGCTTGTGAAAGAAGATTCCAAATCTTGAAAGATAGGCTTACCATCGCTCCGGTGTTGAATTTACCTAGAGGTAATAAGGATATTTTGTGGTATATTGTGAAGCCTCCCAAGTGGGTTGGGTTGTGTCCTTATGCAACACGGCAAACTTATAGCCTATGCCTCTAGGCAACTCAAGATTCATGGGAATAACTATCAAACTCAGGATCTTAAGTTAACGGCCAAGGTGTTTTCCTTGAAAATATGGAGGCATTACTTAACTTGTGTTCATGTTGATTTATATTTACCAACCATAAGAGTCTTAAATATGTGTTTACCCAAAAGAAGTTGAATCTCTTACAATGAACATAATTAGAATTGTTGAAATATTACGACATGAGTGTCCTCTAGTACCACCCCAGGGCCAACGTGGTTGCGGATGATCTAAGTTGTATGACTATGGATAGTGTGTCTCATGTTGGAGATGGCAAGAAAGACACAGTGAAAGATGTCCACAGGTTTTCTTATTTGGGTGTTCTATTGGAAGATTCTCCTAATGGTGGTTTTATGGTTCATCATGACTATAAATCATCTTCGGTGGTTTAGGTTAAGTTTGAACAACATCTTGATCCATCATTGGTGATGTTGAAGGAATCGATTTTTGGTAATCTTAATGAGTCATTCTCCTTAGGGGATGGTGTTTTAAGGTACTAAGTGAGGTTGTGTGTGCCCAAGTTGATGATTTAAGAAATATGATTCTTGAGGAAGCTCATGGTTCACATTATTCAATTCATCCGGGCTCTACTAAGATGTATCATGGCCATAAAGAAGTATTTTGGTGGGATTGCTTCAAAAGGGACACAACAAAATTTGTTGCAATGTGACAAAATTGCCAACAAGTAAAAGTCGAGCACCTAAATCCGAGTGGTTTAGTACAAGAAATCCAAATTCTCATATGGATGTGGGAACACATTAATGTGGACTTTGTAGTTGGTTCGCCTCGTACTCGAAGGAAAATGACTCTATGTTGTTGGTAGTGGATAGATTGACCAAATACACTCATTTTATTCGCTTTGAGTGCACTTACTCCATGGAAGATTATGAAAAGATCTATATATATGAGATTGTGAGTCTTCGTGGTATTTTGTTATTCATCATATCGTATAGGAAAGAAAAATTCATAGCTAGATTTTTTAGGTCATTTCAAAAAGGGTTGGTTACAAGAGTAACATTAAGCATCGCTTTTCATCCTCAAATGGATGATCAAGCGGAGCCTACTGGTAAAACTCTTGAGTATATGCTAAGATATTATGTTATAGACTTCAAAGGGAGTTGATATAATCACTTTCCTTTGGTGGAGCTCTCCTATAAAAATAGTTACCATTCGTTAATATCCATGGCTCCTTTCAAATAATTGTATGGTTGTAGATGTAGATCTTTGGTGGGATGGTTTGAGGTTGGCTAATCTTCAAATTTTTGTCCCTAATTGGTCTATGTTTCTTTTAAGAGAGTTCATATGATAAGGTACCGATTGAAAACATCTTGTATCCGGCTAATGTCTTATGCCAACAATAGGAGAAGAAATTAAGAATTTGAAGAAGGGCATAAAGTGTATCTGGAAATTTCACCCATGAAAGGGGTGATGTGATTTGGCACGAAAGGGAATTAATTTCATGTAATGTGGGTCCCTATTAAATTTTGCAAAGGGTTGGCATGGTTGCAAATGAATTGAGATTACCTAGTGAGATAGCTTCGATTAACCTTGTCAATGTCTCCATGCTTAAGAAGTGTATTGGTTACCCTGAGTCCATTCTTCCTATTAAAGGTCAAGAAATGGATGAGAACCTATCCTATTAAGACATTCTAGTGCAAAACCTTGATAGACAAGGGAAGAATTTAAGGAACAAAGAAGTGGGCTCCCTAAAGGTATTATGGAGAAACCACCTAGTTGAGGGAGCAACATGGGAAGCCAAGGCTAACATGATGTCCCGTTATCCTCATCTATTTTCTAGATTAGGTTATTTATTCCTAATAATAATGAAAACAATGAGTTTATATTGATTCGACTTATTTTTCATGGATAAGCATATTACAATAAAAGTCTATGTTAAAATGAAATTTTATGGAAATATGCTCTTTTACTAGATTTGCACTTATTTTTTGTATTTTTGTATGTTATTATCTTCATGAAATGAAATTGATCTTTTTTATGTGTTTTATAATTAGTTTTTGGCATAAGTGACTCTTTATGTGTTGATAAGCTCATGTTGAAGTTGAGAAGGAAATTCATGATGTTGTTATGTTGAGCTCTTATTTGTGGAAGTTGATGTTTTGAGTTGTTATATGTAAATGTAATTTTGTTATGTTTATTTGAGTTGTAAATAATGTTGTGATATGTTGTTGTCGGTTGGGCTGCTAGTATTGAGTCTATCCTTTCCTTACAGATAATTTTACTGTCATTCGGGGAAGAATGTTCATAAGGGAGGGATAATGTAACACTGTGAAAGTACGTGACCTAATCTAGAGAATCAAATACTTGTATAATGTTGGTAACACTTTTTGAGGACCTTAAATAATGTTTATAAGTCATTCGGGAAGTTTTATAGTCAACACGTCGAGAAATGTCCATGACGTTCGAAAACTAGCGAAATTGAACTAGTAGACGTCCCTATGTTGTGTGAAGGTTTGGGAGTGTCATATGAGGTATAAACGTTGTATAAAGACTATAAATAGGTAAAATTCAGTGTATAAGGTCCAAAAAACCATTAACAACTCCCCAATGATCGCCCGAAGGGTCCTTGAGGAGGACCAAAACATTGGCAACAAAGATGCCATAACTGTTTGAAGCAGCCAAGATGTGGAGCCAGCCATGCGTCGCGCAGCCAACACAGGGAAGGAAAAATTTTTCCTTGTGACGCTGGGACTCCATGAGGTATATTTCCTTAAAATGGAATTAAAAAAAAGATATGAAATTTCCCCCGCGACGCGCACCCACTTCCAAGATTCGTTTGAGTCATTTTAAAGACAATTTGACTTCTCAAAAAGTCCAAACTAAGCGATGGGTATTTTGGGTAATTTAGGGGACGAGTATTTCTTGGTTTTAGATCTGTTTTAACTCATTTTCAATTACTCAAATCACATCCCTAAATAAAAACCCAAAAGCTCTCACCTCTCTCTACTTTCTCTCTCAACTCAACCTCCATTGAAGGATCAAGGAAGCTTGGAGAAGAAGACAACGTTCTCAATTTTTATTGTCAAAATAGTAAATATAGCTTCATTAAGGTATGGGTTCTTCATTCTTGGGATTCCTTTCACAAGGAGGTCCTTTAAAAGTTGATTTCTAAATCACCGAATTACAAGGGTTTTCTTCTAGTAATGCGTTTTCTTATAAGCTTGAAATTGATGGTTAATTGTGATGAATTTTGATTACCTATGGCTAATTGAGCGTAGAATGTTGATTAATTTATTTTGATTATTGTAATTTCATATGCATCATATCCCTTTCCCCAAATTTCCAAACCCTTGATCTTGCTTATGAACTGATGGGAATTGAAGATGTATTGATTGTTGGACTTGTCTTATCTACATTAATTCGTTAATGAACAACTTAGGGTCATATATTATTGTGTTTGGATCTTTTTCTTGAAGAATTCATGATGAACCCTTTTCCCCTACCCTAGGCTATGAATTGATGCTAACTTGGATATTGATGATACAATTTACCTAGTTCCTGTGTTAATTACTATTGTATGATGTTATTACACATATTGATCAATGAAATTGGATTTGTTAAGGGCAAGAACAATAATGATGGATTTTGAAGGATAATTGGTAATACTTTGTGATTTTAAACCTTTACTTCAATTGTGATGGCTTGTACTTTGTGATGAAGTTCAATTGAAGCATATATTGTGATTTGTTTAAGTAGGTTTTGGTATAATGATATTATTGAAATGTCTTGATTATGAGAAAATGTGAGATTATATTAAGACGTATTTATATAAGGTTTGTTATGAATTGCCTATGTACGTTACCATGACATTATGATGATGATAATATGCTAATATCACCTATTAGGGTTGTATTGAAAGGATCTTCTCATGCAAATCATATTGGGCTAATGACGACGATATACAAGGGGTTATTATCCTATGACCTAAACTAAGTTATTATGAATAGTAAAGGCTTAAAGACATTTCAAAAGGGACTTTAGCTTAGCACTGAATGAACTTGACAATGAGAGGTGTTGACTTCCAATAGAGGAAGATTCACCCTATAGTTCCACATGAGGTTTTGACCACCCTTCGAGAGACATTCACCCTATGGTTTCTCATGAGTTAAGGGCTCCAATGCTAATCGGCATGTAGACGGTTCAAGAAATATCTCCTAGTTCCTTAACTATGTTTCCCCCATAGGAAAACTAGCTAGTTTATCCACCAATATTGTTATGTTAATGTTTTAGTTCTACCTTGGAAAGTAAGCAACTTCTTTCAGTGTAGGGTTCATCAGACTGGATTCC
Source organism: Solanum chmielewskii (assembly GCA_027704785.1). Lineage (NCBI taxonomy): Eukaryota > Viridiplantae > Streptophyta > Magnoliopsida > Solanales > Solanaceae > Solanum > Solanum chmielewskii. The sequence goes on from JAKWIX010000318.1 coordinate 32,888,850, forward strand.
ATGTTCAGCTCACATGGTCTATGTCGGTTAAGTCAATTCTTCCCGTAAGTAAAATAAAGTAACAAAGTTAACACTTAATAGGGTGACTTGAGGGGTTTGACTTAGTATGTGTATGGGTATTTGACTCTTCCTAGACATTGTACAAGTTGACTCTAAGAGGTGTCCAAAGACGTTGTTTTTATGTATAATGCTATGAAATATATGATGTTGACTTTATATGATGATACTCTTACATGATAATGACTATATTGAAGGCATCACTTCGTTAAGAAGGGTTTTCAAATTATAAATCTCATGATCTCACTATTTCAGGAATAAAAAACCACAAAATGTACATAACCATATAATTAAGCACGTAGAAAACTTTACAATGTCACTCAATATATATCATTTACCATTAGGAGTGTATCCATCAAATTGAATAAACCATAACATACTTCCACCAAAGAACTAAAGTCAAGCAACTACTTCTCCAATGTTTTTCCCATCCTCAATGCTTCCGAGCCTTTCCAATATATCAAGTATATATGCATAATTTGTAAGCGAACAAGCCTATAAACAGTCGTATTATTCTATGTCTAGCCTACACCCAAAAATTCACCTAATTGTATCATCAATTTCCTATAGTTTAAACCTAAGGTTAAGTCTTAATTCCTCACATTAGTATAACCTTAATGTATTTCGTATAATATACTACAACTTATATTTAATTACCAATCTCTATATACCAAATCTCTATTCTAATAGAATAACATTAAGAAAAGAGTCCAAAATTTACATAAACACACGTGAATCACACTTAACCTTCATACATGAAATATCCAAGACCTTACCACATTTTTAAACTCATAATTATACCATAAGTTACCATTATATTTATATTTCAATTTCCCACAAATAATAAAACATGAAGCAACTGCTAACGGAACCAGTGGCACACTTGCAGGATAGAAACACACGTCAGTCTTACCAAAAGCATCACATGCCTTAGCCCTTAATTTCTTTAAAAACTCTTAGGCCATCATTAGGTAATAATTCATTCCCAGATTTGCCCCCTTAATTCATTCTCTATCATATATATACATATATATATATATACATATATATATATATACATATATATATATATATATATATATATATATCCTCCACTCCATATTAAATTGTGACAGCAACCATACAAATAATTAGATGTTACAGAAGCACTATAGCCATTATACAATTTGATAATTAATCAAGTAAAGAAAATCGAACCCACAAAAGAATGAGTAATTCATCTTCATTTTCGTCTCTTTCTCACCTCAAGACCTTATTTTTTTCCACAGAATATTTTCTACCTAACTATTATATAAGATCAACTATTAAAGTGTAAAAATGATCCACTATAAATTTTAATGTAATTATATTAACCGACAACTAAGTATTTTCTTAAAACTAACCCATTAGTTCTATAATTGTAGTTATGAATTGAAAAAAAAAACACATTTAAAAATTATGCGAAAAGTCTTTTTTTAACCAAAAAGCTCTAGTACTCTTAATGACCAAATGGGTCGTTATATTGGATACCAATTACCATCCTACCAGGAGGACAATCATAGAATCAGTACACCCGATTCACTACTAGGGACTGGACAATAGAAGTGAAAACACACCTAAACGAAGAAAGATGAAGTAGTTGGTCACTTAAAAATTTATATAACCATGGTTGAATAACTCTAGATCCTCGTACCATAGTGACCAGATAAAATATTTTCATTCATCTAACTCGACCACTTTTATTTTTTAAATATCCACAATCACCAATTTAGTCCCTGTTATAAGTACACACCTATGCTTGGTTTATTAAACCCCTAATCCACAGAACTCAACACATTTAATACTAAAAAAACACCACAACCACATCGACGATCTACCTTACTCACAAACCATCATTAGTATCAAACTATTCTTATTCAATACATGTTCAAACAGTGACTATATATCTTTCTATTTAAGCATCTCATGACGAATACAAGTCGCCAAACAAGGCTAATGGAGCTAATTTGAAATTTCATATTACCTTTCAATCGAGATAAAACTATTAAATCGCACCCAAAAATCAACTTCAGACCACTTCAACATGTCATGTACCTCATGCCAACACTTAGAGAAATTCTTGGTCACCCAAGTTATTTTGTAAAGGGTCATAACCTTTATTCACCATCACCTGTCTATCAAACACATCGTAACGTTCTATGTAGTCCCATCGATAGATTAGTATTATTGCAACTTTAAATTCATAATTTACATGTCACCTTGTAAATAATTCTTAAGTCCTATATAATAATTTGAGCAATCTAACCCCACGTAATACACTAAATTTTCCATACCTCATGTTTTGTTACCAAATAAAAACTCAATCTTTATAAAAGCCAATAATAAATTCGTAGTAAGTTTGTACCGAAGTAGTTCACATCTCAAATTCATATTGAAACTCATCGGAAAAAAAAATCAACAAAACCTTTAACTATACCCCAAGGATTCGTACGAGAGGTCTTATACCTTCACTTTTGTGAAGTTCTTCCCATGGTGCAAAATTCTTAATATCTCAACTATTCAACATATCATACTCTCGTTCCTTTTTACTGACTCTCTTACCAATCTTATTCTTTCATAAATAATCGTTGAATTTTTTACCTTAGCATCTAAGTCAAACATTGCGGGAAGCCCTTCAACAATCAAAAGTAACCAAATTTTTACTCAAATTATGTCCAAGTCCTTCAAAATGCTCCATATTAAACGTGAGCAATCATTTCATACCTTACAAATTCATACCTTGGTAAACATACTACCACGAATATAGACTTATAATTAAAAACTTAAATTGTAAACCAGTAACTTAATCCCCTCATCTATCAGGATAGCTCATACCTTGAAAACTTTTATGAAGTTGTGTTTCTTAACTTATCATTGATTTCCTCTTCATCGATATTATCATATCCTTCACTAAAAATCCAATTGTAGTCATTAACAAACTAAAACCACAAGAGAAATTATCATCACACTCGAGCTCAATGTATATATACTCCTTTCTTAACTCATATTCTATAATTGTTACCAATCTGATAAACCCGTGACACTTCTACCATAGCAATAGTTAAATATATGAAATCACTCATATTTGAACTCAATTCTCAACCTACTGAAAACACCACTTTAGACCTTTTAATTGAAGAAATATTATTTCCCTACCCTCTTTTGAGGGCTACACTCATCCTTCTTATTTTTTTATATAATGACTCTAGTTCCTTCAAATTCTTTCCGAGTCGTACCCCAACATCTCCTAAAATATTTCATATAATAGCTTTACGCACTAAATAGTAGAAATTCAGACCTTACATACTCAAAGTCATTGTTACCATCAAAAATTTGTTTAATCAACAATATTTTAATAATTGCATCCAAGTCTCAATGAATCACGATTTGTTTTTATTACCGTCATAGTTAGTTAGCCCTGGAAATCACAACAAAATTAAATATTTTTTGCTCTTATCACACCACTAATAACTCGTTAAGTAGTTTGTAGTCATACTTCATAATCGACATATTTATTTCCACATAACACTAATACTATACAACCATGAAAATCAGTTAAATCACTAGAACACATCATACATATCGATAAGATTGTACCCAAATATCCCACACATTTCTACTCATTGAATAACTAAAAAATTACAAAATATGTTTCATCTTTAGCCTAAGTGAATGCATTAATTCTTTCATAGGATAGGCCGATAGAAAAAGTGACATACTTCATAATTTTAACCATGTAAACATTGATGACCCTCCCTGATATACCCTCGATCTCTGACGTCATAGAAGAGATTCTGACCTCAATTGGCGCAACCTAATTTCACCACTCAATAAAAAACCCATACGTGTTATGAAAACTCTACCAAATGTATTTTCAAAAGTAATGATTATAATTTTCTAGTTTTCCCAGAAAAATATTCTTGAATGTTGTCACAAATCAAGATAAAGAATAAAATTTGACCTCATATCTTCCGTTTCTCAATATTTAGGGAGCCATCTCTCCTCCTATATTTCAAAGGTTGGGGTATATAATTTTATGAAGAAACTAGAAAATGTTATCTTAAGTCATACGTAGTGTCTGTAGTAATAAAACACTCAACATGAGACTATCACCACATTTTGCGTCTCTCCGAAACTAGCATGTCACAAACTCGATATTAAGTCTCTCCACTATATTCATTTATGCAGCAAGTCAAAACAATCAACAATGGAAGTATGAGCATATTCATAATCAATAGACATGAAGAATGAGGGTTTCAACTTTCTGAACTAAATGAAAAAATTTTGTTGATCACTAGTCATTACAAGCCATGTAGTCAATCGAGAAAATATGCCTATTTCCAAGGACAAATTTTTTGTGGTGTTGCTATATTAAAATTTTTTAATCTGGACAATTTTTTTGTGGTGTTGCTATATTCAAAATTTTGTAATCTAGTACTAACCATACGTTAAATATAGTGAATAAGTTCAGAAACCAATTTCTATCACCTAGATATCAATTGGATTCAAGTAGTAGCACGAAAGAAAGAAGGAATGAAGTTTTCCTAAAGTCTTATAGCTTCTCAAATAAAAGTAAAACCGTCCCCATACTGTTCCGTAAGAATCTACTAGATTTGTCCTTGTGATGAGATCACCAAAATTAACGCTTTGATACCAAGTTTGTCACGACCCAAAATGAGTCGTGAGTGGCACCCAAAGTTAACCTCCTAAGTTTTTGAACCCCCATCATATCAACAATTCAAGTACGAATAACAATAAAATGCGGAAGCGAAAACATATTAAAGTAACCAATAAAATCAACCTCCTAGATTCTATTTTATGTCATTCCCAAAACCTGAAATTCAGCACATCAAGAACATCAATTCTTGAAATACAAAGTCTAAGAGTGTTAAAAACACCAACAAAAAAGAATAAAATAGTTTATGTCCGAAAATTAAGGAAATCATGTCAAGAACAATAGAATCGAACACGAGCTTGAATGAACATCTCATCATGGAAGTTGATATATTTAGACTGACTAGAGATGATGGCGAGGAAAAGTCTCTGGTACACTCGCCACAATTCATAAAACAAAAACAAAGAAAAACAAGTAGGGATAAGTACGGGGCCACATGTACTTAGTAGGTATCATCAACCAACCCAAAGTAGAAACTAAAATACATTAGATAATAGTATAAAATAAACTATGACACTTAATAGGTGGAAATCAACAAAAATCAAATAGTGGCAAAAAACTAAAGTAAGTACGCAATCAATCACATTATTAAGCACACATATGGGGATTCATGCCTCCACATCATGCTCCTTCTGGAAATGGGTTATTTGAGATTGAGTACATTAAGTTAATTAAATATATTTTTCCTTTAATTTTACAGTGTAGGAATATGACACTCCGATCCAATTATACCTTGGTAAAACTTGACATTCGGATCCAATAATGCAATGTTGGAATGTGATACTTTAATCCAATTATACCGTGTCGAATGTGACACTAAGATCTAATTGTATCGTCACAGAACGTGACATACTAATATTATAATACCATTAATTTAGCATTATTTATCACCCCTTTTCGATTCATTGACAATTTTTCATCAAGCCTCCTTTATTCAAGGCATCATTTCGATAAAAAGGGTTTTAAAATTTCAAATCTCACAGTCTCAGGATTTCAGACCAATCACAAATCACACAACCAAGTTACGCAACCACATTATCAAGTACATAAGAAACTAAACAATATCCCTCAATAAATATCAATCATTATTTGGAGTTTATCTATGAAATAAAATAAACCATAACCTACCTCCACCAGAGAATTGTAGTCGAACAACTACTTTCCTAATCCTTTTCCTTTCCTTAATGCTTCCGAACCTTTCAAATCTATTAAGTATTTATACATCCTATGTCTATCCTTGACCTAAAAATTGATCAACTTTATAAAGTTCAAACATGAGGATAAGTCTTCATTCCTCCCATTAGAATAACTTTAATGTAATTCATATAATATCGTACACCTTATATTTAATTACCCATTTCGATATATCAAATTTTGATTCTAATAGAATAACATTCAGAAAAGTGTCCAAAATTTTTAAAATTCACACGTGTAGCATATTAGTAAACTCATAATTTACCATTATTATATCCTAATTTCCCACTAATATTAAAACCTGAAGCCACGGGTAACGGAAGCAGTGGCACACATGCAGCGATAGAAACACACGTCAGACTGACCAATGACATCACATTCCTTAGTCCTCACTTTCTTGAGAAATTCCTATGCCATCATTAGGTAATAACAGTGATCATATAAATTATTAATTGTACCTATTTGATGTTATAGGAGCACTATATTCATTTAAAAAATTTATAGTTAATCATGAAAAGCGAAATGTATCAGCAAAAGAATGCACAGTTCATCTTTATTGTCGTCGCTTTCACCACAAACTTTTATTCTTTCTACAAAATATTTTCTGCCTAATTATTATTTAAGACAATAAAAGTGCAAAAAATGATCAACGATAAATTTTAATGTTATTTTATTTAACCACCAACTAAATAATTTATTAAAACTATCCCATTAGTTCTATATTTCTAGTATTGAATAGTCCAAAACACCTATTTAAAATTTATCGGAAGAGTCTTTTCTGAACGAGAAAGCTCTAGTACCTACAACCAAACAATGGGTCGTTATACAATGTATTGCGGACTTAGCTTACATTTGTCAAATCTCATCACCCCTTTCATGGGTGGTACCATAAGAAGAACATTCTCACCGGTTCAAAATGCCATGTCTCTTATCAAATGATCTCTATTCTTCTTTTGTCTACTCTGGGATGCTAGGAATCACTACAACAAAAACAATTTTTAGTGGCGGTAAATAGACAAATTAATAAAGAGTGTTGAAGTCTTACCGGCATAAGTTAAGTTTAATTAGATCAAATGACGCTAAAGCCTTTAAGGACATATACAAAGAGTATTAATTGCCTCTAAAAACACATGTTTAGCGGTAATTGCTAATTAATTGCCGCTAAAGCTCATTTTTAGAATCCCTAACTAAATATACTCCCAAAGGTTTCACATCTCCATCATCAAATAATCTTATGGGTAATCTAAATCCCCTCCAATAGAGTGCCTCAAATGATTGCATATCTATGCTTGAGCGATAACTATTATTATAGGAGAACACAAAAAGGTAGGAACTTATCCCAATGCCCTCCAAAACCAATCACACATTCCCTAAACATGTTTTCTAACACTTGAGTAGTTCTCTCTTATTATCATTAGGTCTGTGGATGGAAAGCTATACTAAAAGTGAGTTGTGTGCCCAGTTAATCATGTAACTTTCTTCAAAAAATGAAGGTGAATCGGGTACCACGATCTGATATGATAGAAAGTGACACTCCATGCAACCTCACTATCTCATTCACATATACCTTAGCCAATTGTTAAGCATTATAATCTACCCTTACCGAAATCAAATGGGCTGACTTAGTCAATCTATCAACCACAACCCATATAGAAGCAAACATTCCAAAATTATTGGGAATACCGAACACAAAATCCATGGCGATTATTTCCCTGTTTAATTTTGGAATTGCATTCTTTGAAGCAAACCCACAGGACTTTGATGTTCATACTTTACTTGTTGGCAATTTTCACTTATCCACAAACTCCGCTACGTCCTTCTTCATGCCCAACCACCAATAAATTTTCTTCAAATCGCAGTACATCTTCATTACACCAAGATGAATAGAATATGGCAAATAATGGGACTCCATTAACAACTTTTGATTCAAATAATCAACTCGAGGAACACAATTCTTCCTTTGAAACTAAGTACACCTGCCACATCAAGAGTGCTCTCTTATGTCTTAGCAAGTGCGGTCTTCTTCCTAAATACATTCAAATTCTTATTATCAAATTGCTTGGCCTTTATTCTTCAATGATGTGGCCTTCACTTCAATGCTAGATAGCACCCTACATTTCTTTGAGATGCCAAATTGCATGAATTTAGACTCTAAGGTCTGAATTTGTTTAGCCAAAGGTCACTTGGATAAACTCAAATACGATAAATTACCCATGCTTACCCCTTTCAACTCAAAGCGTCTGCCACACTTTTAGCCTTACAAGGATGGTATTGAATGGTCACACCATCTTCTATTTCTCGATTTAAGATCCTTTTGAGTGAACACATATTGAAAACTACAATGATCAATAAGGACTTCACACTTCACACTATAGAGATAATGTTGCCTGATCATAAGATAAAGCAATACTGCTGTTAACTCTAAATCATGTGTTGGATAATTCCTCTCAAGCACCTTCATAGACGTAAGGCATAAGTTATAGCATTCTTGTCCTAAATAAAGACAACACCCCAACTTTCACGGATCAAGACACTACTTTCACTTGAATCTCCAGAAACCGTGAGTATTAATATAACTAAGGGATTGGATCGCTCCCACAAGGTGGTCTCAAGAATATGTAGCCATGTTCGAATATATTAAAGTTAATAATAGCTTAAAATATTAACCAATAAAAACATAGATAAAGTTTGGAGAGACACAAGTGTTGAATATCAAGGGGGGAGGGGGGAGGACTTTTGTAACAACTACAACATCAAATAACAGGAAATTAACAAGTAGAGACGAAATTCGTGGGATGATAGGATTATGGTTTAAGGTACACAACCGGGTGAATGCAATTTATAGTGAATGTCTGTAATTTAGTGATTGGGCTAGATTGTTGTAGAGATAAATTTTTGTCATAGAAAATTTACCTGAATTAAATTGGTTTCTCTCAAACACAAATAAGAAACAATTAAGAACAACCTTTACTTTAGAAAATTTACTCTCTCGAGCTAAATGCGTGGAAAAGGGTTTAGGATTCATTCTGTCGGGCTGAACCCATGAAAACCCAATACCTACTAACCATCAGCTGAGTAATCTTGGTTTTTAAAATCTCTCTCTCTCGATCAAGCAAAAATATGAAGTTAGAGTTACATTTGAAACTACAACCCTTTAGATTAAGCCACAATTACTGAATGAATCACTTTAAAAGCATTTGTACTATCAAATAGCAATACCTTACAGCTAAATCAACCCATAATCACACCCCAAGAATTGGGCTTTTAGCTAGACATCATAAAAAGGTTCAAATCATTACCGATTGTGTTTACATAAACTGGTAAGCTTTATATTGTCTTTACAAAGGTCTAAGATGACGAATATTTCGCACCCACTTCCCATTTCATAGAAATGGAAATCTTCAAACCTTCAAAGCTAAGGAAGTATGCTCTCTAAATATAGTTCTTTGCTCTCAAACTTGAAAACTAAATAGTATTATTATTCTAAAAAAGATAAAATTGGATCCTAAGATAAATATTTAAACAAGTATTTATAGTCTCCAAAACTTGTGTTGCGTAGGACCATTTGACATTGTCAATCGGGATCAGCAATCCATCCTTTAGTACATTCCATCGCTTTCTACTTTAACATTCTACATCTTCAAATTCTATAAATATGGGCGATATAGTAGTATATCACATAATCGTTCAGCCATTCGGTGAATGCTCCTTTCTGTTACCCATTTGATTTTCTCCTATAAGGCTTTGCACTCTGGAACATTAGGCAAGACCAAGGTTTTTTGGAGACTCGCCTAATTGTTTAGGAAATCCTCAAGCCTTCTTTTCTTCGTTCTTTCAGTTATCTTGTTTGTTTTTTGCTCATAAGTGTCCATGTTTTATTCCTCAATCCAAATACATGAAAAACCAAGAATTTTCATCTGTTATTGATACAAAATATGCATTTTAGGATACTAAATCTATTAACATGAAGCCTTCAATGAGTTTAACACATGGACAACACAATACCCCCAACTTAAAAATTTTTTGCTTGTCTTCAGTAAAACTCAAGACTGATACACAAGTTTCAATCATAAAATCACACCGCATGACTCAACCTACTAATTCAATGATCAAAGCACTCAAATATACAAGTTGTGACTCAAAATTATCAAAAATCTAAAATCACAATACCTTCTTCAAATGCAAGTTCAAGCTCAACAAAGGTGTTCAAATGCCCTCATACAAAAGTTGATTTCATACTCACATGCAATGGTTGCAACGCTTACTCTGACGAAATTAATATAATGCATGACTTCACCCATAGGTTTGCCCATTTCTTTCAATCTACCTTAGTTTCATCTTACTCAAGATAAAAAATGTTTTTCAAGGCTTGTAATTGGACTGAGTGCATAGGTATGATCGTTCAGATCGGTGACTTTTATCCTCATGTATTGTGGTGTGAACGACAATTCGTTTGCTGTTTTTTCATCATTTTCATTCGTGCTCACAAGTTACCCCGTTATTCATCTTCCAAGGATGGCCGGAAACCCCATTTTCTTTGCACTTTCACAACATTATTCCACAAATTTGTCATTCCTTTTTCTTTTCTTTTAATCATTTTTATCTACTTTTTTTGTATGTAGGAGTTCCATTTTTCTCAAAATCTTGAGAAAAGGGGGACTTCTTTGCATTTCTTTATTTACCTTCTCTTTTCAGCACACCTCCAGTTTAGGCTTTTGTCATAAGTTAGCTATTCAAACTAACAACAATTTTATGAGGATTATGGGTAATTGATCAGCAGATGTCATGCTTTCATCAAGTTTCATCCAAGAAAAGGTCAAGGCTCACTGGTGTTCAAAATAGGATAAAACTCATGACGTTGGCCACAAAAGAGGTATAATGTCAAATTTCACACTCTTCAAATTTTCCTTAGATCAGATAATGACATTGCATCACAAAGTCAACAAGACTAAGGGGAAAATTATAGGTGTCATCGTACATGGTTCAAAGTAAGCTCATCACACTAGGCATTAACACCAATGACAAAAAACACTCCACACCTTCACTAGTGTACAATGTTCATCAAAAGAGACTCAATTCAATCATTGGATAGTCACAATGAGATGCAAAGAGTTCACATATTTTCTATGCAACTGCATTTCTCCTTATCATAGCCGCACATTCATTTTTATGATTAAGAGCAATATTCAAGCAAAATCAGTAGTGATCATGGATCCGACTCAAATTTCCAAAAGAACGGTCACATTCATCACAAATAATAGGTGACTTTTTTTTGGAAGGGTCAAAAATCATTTAGAATAAAAAACAGAAGTCACAAGCGCAATCATCCACAATATGGAATTAAAAATGCAAGATAAATCTTAAAACCTTGTTATTTAAATAAAACCACTTTCTTAAAAGGTGGACCTCACCCCACAACACATAAAATATTTATCCTCAAATGCAAACAAAAATATCCAAAAGTCAGAAAGTAAGATAGAGAGGGAGGTAAAGAAGAGGTCATGTCTACAGTCGCTCCATATTTGTGAGCATCAATGACCTGGTGCATCACTCTAGTTCTGGTTCTTAGTACATGAAGTCACCTCAGAAGAAACAACAGTACTAGACCTACTAGGATCTTCCAAGGGTCTATCAGCCAAAAAGGTCTGCACAACTGCATAGAATTCTTGGGCACTTGAAGGAACATAGGGGCCTCGGGGAGAAGTATCCCAGTCAAAAATAGTTTTCTTACCCTTGCTTTTCTCATTCCTAACATATATGGTCCATTTGATTTCTTGAGCCCTGGATGCAGTTGCATCCTCATTTAGTATTATCCTCTAAGCTTTCTTTAGTGGTGACATGTTTCTCATAGAAACTTTTTTTCTAGCCATGACTGCAAAACAATGGGAAGAAGTTAGAAATACTAAAAGCAAAGTAAAAAAAAAGAGTTGTAGATAGACTCATCGATCCAATGGATGAATCGACGAATCACTTTTGAAAGCCAGATCTGGCTCGCCAAAAGAATTTGCTCTATAGTTTTATTAAGTAGGCGATAGGAAGGGACTTTTTTCAAATCACCGACAACTTTCAGTGAGCAAGGTTTAGCCCTCTAAAAGATACAGAAAAAAAACAGTTTATGGATGCAGACAAAGGGCGAATAAGAGAACTTTATGCGAGTTTCCAAGTGCCTTCGGCAACCTTAAGCTTTTCGACGAAGGTAACAAAACCCAAATACAAGTAAAAAATGAAACTAAATGTGAGATGGGGAACTTCGACGAACCGCCAAGTGGTTTGTCGAGTTCGACCAGCTCGCAAAATGACCCAACATGCCTGCTTTTAACCCAACTTTTTGAATTCGATCCCGCAATCCCAGAAAATAAAATCAAAGCATGCACTAGTTAAAATAAAGAAAGACCCATAACACCTATCACATGGGGATACTCAAACTTCTCCTAATTTTACTGAATTTGGCTAACTGATATTTTTTTCCCTTAATAAGGACGTCACTAGCTCTGTAATTTGGAATATTACATCGTTTAGTACAAATATGAGCTACTCAAACTTCATCCAACCGAACGAAACAACATGCAAGCACAATCCCGCAAAATGTAATTCATTCTAAAGCACAAATTTATGGTAATCTAATATTAAAGGCATTACATGCAAGATTATAAAAATAAAACACACAATCAAACAATCTAATCGTATTAAAGAGGCCAATCAAACGAAAAGCAAACATAAAATCATCTGCATAAGAGTACAATTTCTTAAAACTAAACTCGTGGTTCAGAAACCAATTGTAAATGTCGATTAAAATGATATTCAAATTCTACGAAACACGGGAATTGAACTTCGAGCACGAATCCAATGGATAAAATAAGGTGAAAGTAAGGTAAATATAGAAAATACTAAATAGATGTGAGCTTTGGAAGATTAAAAGTGAGGAAAAGTGAAAGAGTTTGAAGTTTAGACCTTTGGCCTTTAAATAAACTTTTCCATTTTACCTTATTCGGCGAGATTTATCAAGTTCTCTTGTGTCGCTGAATCAAAATATATCTCACCGAGTTTTACAGGACCTTCAGTAAATGTGGGGTCGAAACGGCAAATAAAATCTTTTTCGTCGACGTAGTTAGTGATTCGCCAAATTTTTCTTGGACTCGCCAAGTCTTACATAATCCAATTTCAAAATGTCTGGGATCAAACGGTGGTTCAAGTCTGGAACGTTGACTTCTTTGGTGATTCACCTACTTTTTTTTAATCGCGAAGCTACACTTGTCAAATTCATTCCACACTTTAATCTGCAAAATCAACACATTGTTTACCAAAAACAAAAATAAATACAATAAAGGTTCTTGGGTTTCCTTCCAAGCAGTGCCTTAATTAATGCAGTGGAAAGACTGAAGTCCTCATTCAAACCTCATTCTTGGGGTTGTCCATAGAATTACTAGGAAACCCCTCTTGTTTTTTCTAGCAGATGTAAGGTAGTACCTGACCTATAAGGGATTTGGTTAGCTTGATAGATCTGGAGTGAGGGTCAATCATCTGATTTAACACTTCGACATTTTCCCTCAGATCTTCTAACACTCAATCATACTCGTTGACCTTTTGGAGAATGATTAGACGTGTATTTTTTACACATGCACTATCATTGTACTTAGACTTTCTCCATTTATGAGGAGGCATGTATTTATAATTCCTTTGCACTAAACTTTAATCTGTAATATATTGTTGGTCAAATCATCCAATTGACTAATAGTGGGGGGAACTAATGGTCTGCTTCTGTTTCTTGATTTTTCTTAGTCATTAGGCAAACTTTTCTACTAATTCTGCTCAATCTTTTCTATTCAATGAGTAGCACAAACAAAACCAAAAAAATAAGTAATTTTAGTATAAATAGTGAGATCATAGCTAATCAATATCCAAGTGTGAATATGTTCTCATTTGGAGTGGTTTCAAAAATCAATATCCAAATTTGAATATGTTCGAGTTAATCATAGCTAATAGTATTTATGAATACAACGTAGTTCATGTTTGAGGTGACAAGTAGGAAAAAGTAGATTAAAATTAGGAAATTTAATTTTTACAAGACTTTTTGTTTTATATACATGAGATGGTCACTTTTTGACTGCTCAGGTCATTTATTCTTGTTTGGTATGGTAAGTGGGCCTTTTTAGGTTCCTCCATATGAATTTTAATAATGGACCTTTAGTCAAAAATTCAATTAAAAAATTTTTGGGTGACAGAAGAAGTGTCAAATAACAGGGTTTATTTTATGTAACTAACAACTACAACAACAAATAACATGAAATTAACAAGTAAAGGTAGGATTCTTGGGATGTGATAGGATTATGGGCTAAGATAGATAACCGGGTAATTACAATTAATAGTGACTAGATTTAAAATCAGTTACTAAGCTAGACTTTAGAAGGAATAAACATTCTCTTAAAACATTTACCCCAAATTGAAATGGTTTCTCTAGAACACCAACAATCAGCAATAAACAACAACCTTCGCTTTAGTCCAGTTAGTCTCTCGAGCTGAATGTGTAGAGAAGGATTCAAGATTCACTCTCTCTAGCTAAACCCATGAAAATTCAATTCCCACAGACCATCAATTGAGTAATATTTGATTTAAGACCCCTTTCTCGATCAAGACAAAAACACAAAGGAAGAGTTGCATTTGCATCTATAATTCTTTAGGTTAATCCACAATTACTAAATGAAATCACCTAAACAACATTTGTAATATCAAATAGCAATACCAAGAGTTAAATAAACCCATAATCACATCGCAAGAAATTGGGTTTTATCTACAAATCATAATAAGGTTGAAATCGTTAGCAAATTGTGTTTCATCAAGTGAGAATGATTTATATTGTCTCTACACAGGTCTAAGAGGAAGAATTTTCAACAGCCACTTCTAATTTCTATGAAATGGAAATCTTCATTTATTCAAGACTAAGGAAATATTGCCTCTAAACTCAGTTTTTAGCTCTCAAACTTGAAAACTAAATTATATTTTAATTCCGTAAAAAATAATATTGGATCCTAAGCAAAAGCATTCAACAAGTATTTTAAGTCACAAAAATTATGTTGCATAGGACCATTAAGCGCATTTAGTCGGGATAGACGATCTGGACTTTGTTCCATTCCATTGCATTTCTACTTTTGCGTTCAGTATCTTAAAATTTTTTAACTTTGGGTGATACCGTAATGCATGCGGAATCACTGAGTAAATAGCAAACTACTCCCTTCTATCACCTATTTGATTTTCTCCTTCAAGGCTTTGCATTCTACAACTTAGGCGAGACAAGGGATATTTGGCGTATCGCCTAACAGTGTAGGCGATCCTCAGGCCTTCTTTTTTTTCGTTCTTTTATCTTCCTTGTTCCTTTTTGCCTATTAGTGTTCATGCTTTGTTCCTCAATCAAAAAACCTAAAAATAAAGGATTTTCATCAATTAAGTGCACAAAATATGTATTTGAGGACACTAAATCTATTAAAATAAAGCCCTAAGTGTGTCCAAAACGTGTACTCATGAAACCTAAACCAAAATGAGAATCATCACAACAAACAACAAAATCCTTACCTTCAAGTAATAATGCTAGAATAGACGTGGTGGTCAAGAGAGTCTTGAGATTTTGAAATTTATCCTCACATTTTGTAGTCCATTTGAATAGTATTTTTTTTGTCAAATTAGTCAATTAAGGCGCAATAAAAGCAAAGTTCATCATAAATCAATTATATAGCTAGCGATCGCCACAGAACGACTAACTTTAGTAACAGAACTTTGTTGGACCTCAATCTTTTGAGGATCTACCATTACCCCTTCTTTTAATACTACATGTTTAAAGATGCAGTTGAAGTCAACCAAAATTCACACTTGGAATATTAAGCATACAACATTTGTTTCCCAAGAACACCCAAAACAATATCTAGATGATCGGCATGATCTTCTTCTCTTTTCGGATAATCTAAAATATCATTGATAAAGATGTTGAAATAATAAAGAAATGACTTGAACTCCCCATTCATTAAAATGATCAAATTTGTGGGCGCATTAGTCAGCCAAAGGACATAACTAGAAACTCGTAGTGCCCAAAGAAATTCTGAACACCGTCTTTGGCACAATTCGTGCGTGATTTTAACTTGATGAAAGTCATACCTTGGATCGGTCTTGGGGAAAACGGATGTAACTTGCAATTGGTTAAAAGATCATCTATTTGAGGCAAATGGTACTTGTTCAGAATAGTGACCCTATTTAATTGTTGTTTACCTATACGTACTCTGATAATACCATCCTTTTTCTTGACAAATAACACTGGGGTACCCCCATAAGGAAGCACTAGAATGACTGAATCATTTATCAAGAAGCCCTTTTATTTAAGCCTTAATCTCCATTAATTTCATCGGAGCCATACGATATAGAGGAATAAAAATGGTGCGGGCACGAGGTTCCAAATCAATGCAAATATCGCTAACTCTATCTAGAGGCATACCAGGGAAGTCAATTAGAAACATTTCACAAAATTATGATACCACAGACATGGACTCAATGGATGGAACTTAAATCTCAACATCCCTAATATGATTCAAATAAGCAAATAACCCTACCCTATAAGTTTTCTAGCCCTTATGGATAATAGGATCTTAGTGTTCTTAGGTTTTCACGCCCCTACCCACTCTAACATTTCCATTCCCAGAACTTCTAGAGTTAAAGATTTAGTATTACAATTTGATAATAGGGGGACAACCAACTCATGCCTAAGATTATATCAAAGTCAATCATATCCAAAATACCAAATCATCCCAAGTCATATAGCACATAAAAAGAATAACACAAACATGATATAAATGGGTGACTATTACATACACTTCAACGGGGGTAAAAACATTGATAGGATAATCAAGTATATAACAAATCATATAATATTCTGGGAAAAATGCACTGACAGATAAGAATTAGTAGACCACGGATTAAATAACACATTAGCCATCTAGTCAGAGAGGAGAATAGTAGTTATGATTATTGAGTCAGATGCCTCTGTCTCATTCTTGCCGAAAAAAGCATAACATTGAGTTCTATTATTTTGATAAGCCCTTTACCTTCATGGTGGCACGTTACCCCTATCGATATTACCATTTCCACGATTCTCATGGCATTTCTAATTACCTCCTCACCCACTTTATGGACGCCCTCGACCATTATTAACATTCCCCGTGGGTACCACTGCTCAAGGCTGTAATGGCAAAGAATACAATATGCGTGGGTGGGGAAAATCTCTCCTCATATGTCAAGGTTCTGCACAATTGTAACAAGTGCGAAGAAAGATGGTTTGTTTCCCACCGAAGACACGACTCCCTGACTATCCTAGATTAAATTTGAGGTGAAGTTCTAGATTTATTACCTGTAAAAGAAGGCATGGAAGACTAAATAGGTCAGGAAATAAGTGTTGGTCTACCTGATCCTCTGAAATAGGGGCCATGAAAATTTCTAGAATTCCCATCGTTCTTATCCTTTCCCTTAGCCTGATCGTCTAGCCTCACCCCCTCCACTTTATTCACAGAGTCTATCACTTTATTAAATCTTCATACTGCAGATCTCATATGTATAGACAATACCTGTAGTTCAGAATTTAGACCCCTCACAAACAAACAAATCCTATCCTCCTAGGTAGTCACCACCGCGTAGCATATATGAGTAAAACAATGAAACATGTCCTTATAAGTAGCTACAAACATTCCACCTTGCTCCAAAGCCATGAACTCGTCCTTTTTTAAAATCTCTCGAAGTCTAGAGCACAAATATCGTTAAGAAAAAAGCATGAAAATGATTTCAGGTGAGTGGAGGTTTAGTCAATGAAGTGCATTCAACGTAAGGTCTCCACCACGACTTAGACTAACCTTGTAGATAAAATGACATCAACCCCACACTGATGAAAAATCCCCAACTTATGAAGCCTTTCATAGAAATCAAGAATAAAGTCATAAGCATCCTCAATCTCGAAACCAAGAAACATAGCAGGCTTGAGCTTTTAACAATTAGTCAACAATTTAGTCTCACTAATAGTCATAACAAAACCCAACAAAGGACGAAAGAAAGCATCATTACTTTCAAAACATAGGAATTTCAAGGGTTATTAGTGTATCATCATAAAACATAAGATTAACATTATTAATGCATAAAGGATTATAATAAATCAATTATCAAGAGAACTCACAACATAGAAAAAACCTAAATAAATTGGGGACTTTTTAACATTGAGAAGTGGAGAATTTGGGGACTCCATCGATTAAACTATCATACCTCTATGACAATTGACTAATTACAATGGATGAATTGGTGACTTGACTTAGAACGCTAGGTTAAACTCTAATTCCTTGAGTTTTCTTGAGAGAGAACTTCTTTTGAGAGAAAGACTTGCTCTTCTTTTTGGTGGTTTCAGAAATTGACTTGAATGGGTTAAATATGGGTTTAGAAACACTTATATAGGGTTTCTACATATGGGTAAAACAACATAGTATCAAGATAAATAAATTAGGAAAAGACCAAACAGTCCCTAACTTACAACTGTCACGAACAGCCAGATGGAGGTCTTCACAAGCTGCCTCAGAGTCCACGAGCTGTTGGGTAGTAATTTCCCTTTGACTAGTGGCTTGAAAAGACCCCTAGAATCCTTGACAACCTTAATACAAGCTTCACGGGTAGTTTCCCCCTTCACAACCCGTATGCAAGTCCGTGAGAAAGAGATGATTTAGGGGTGGGTTCTTCCTCCCCATCATAGGAACCACCACGAGGCATGAGGAATACCACAACACGTCTAAGGGTTCATGGAGGGGAGCCCATTTTTGACGGGCTCATAAAGGATTCATGGAGGGGAGCCCGTCGAGGGCTTCATAAATGGTGCCCTCGCTTCGTTTTAGGCTGGTGATCTCTCATTTATAACTTTTCTTAGCCCTCTTGATTCGTAGGTGTTACATTATCTCTCCTTTGGGAAAATTCATCCTAGAATGGGGTTCTAGGCATCACATGAAGGAATAAGAACTCAAATCTAAAACCCAACATGCATGAAATTACATAAATTCATTCAATATTTGCTAGTTACAACGATATGTAAAAAGTGCACATATTATGTATGCAACATCATTTTTCCTAATCGTATCTGCACATTCATTTTCGTTAAACTAAGAGAATTATTCAAGTAATTTATATTGATCAGAACCGATGCTTAAATTTTGATAAGAACAACAACATTCAAACACAATAAGAGTTGCAAAAATATCCAAATTGGCAAAACCCATTTTTAGTTATAATAAGGAGCCTTAAGCTCAAATATCCATAATATAGAAACCAAAAACACAATTTTAAACCCAATTTAAATATATATATATATATATATATATATATATATATATATATATATATATATATATATATATATGCAAAATGTAGTAACAAGAGTTAGATAGGGAATTACCTCACCCTACTTCAAATAAAAAGGCAATTGTCCTCAACTGCAACAAAAAAATCAAAAGTTAATAAAAATGACACATTGAGAGATAAAGAAAGGTCCTTTCTACATAGTTGCTCCATGTGTCGGGGGCATCATTGCCCGTTGCAACATTAGCACTCGTTCCACTAATACCTAGCATCAATGTCTCTGTCAGCATTGTGTGAATGACTAATTATTCAAATATTTCTTCTAAATCAAGTAGGTCTCCATATATTTTCACCTCCCGAGCATGCAGTTGCTCCTCATCCATCTCTGCCTTTGACTCATAATTTTCCACATCATCTATAGGACATTTATGGTGGTTGCCAGAGGCACCTCAGAAATAGCTGTAGCATCTCATCCTAAGATGAATCTATGTGAGTAGTGAATTCTGTAGACTTCAGATAGTACACATTCTTTCTTAAGTTGGAAATTTTGACTTTCAAAGTCGTCACCTCTAAAGTAACCCCCTATCCTCTCTAAAAAATCTTATAGTGATATCATCAATTGATTTCTATAGTGGTGTCACTGCAGCTAATATTGCTCTATCAATCATTCAAGTAACATTGGCCTCGAGTCAGGTCTAGGTTCCCTGTCTTGAGGAGCATGGCTTGAGTGATCCTAGTAGGCTGGGAAGTAGAAAACCTAAGGTTTGAGGAGTGGTACTTTGTGTAGTTGAAGGTCCAGAGGCTAGAGTAGGCAAAGATGCCTCTATAGGTATAGACTCCACATCAACCTTCAGAGAAGCATTCATCGTAGATGCTCTCTTTATATCTGCTTCATCTCGTATTTACTCAACCTCTATCTACCAGATGTCCATGGAGGATGTACGTCAATGTGCGTCTACTCATCATGAGGAACTCCATCTCTTCAACATAATTCTACGGTCAGCATTGGGAAAGGAAGGTAAGTATGTCAATGTTTGTCCCGCATGTCCATTCTTAAGCAATTATTAGGCCCAAATTTCTCATCCTTCGGGGTATGACTGATCCGAGATAGGACACCTTTAGGTGTTGTAGCGTGGACTCATTCTGCAAAGGCATAATTGAGCAACTTATCAAGATAAAGTACGTGGCTGCTATATTCAAGTTCTTCTTCTCAACAAGATCTCCATCCTTGATCCACCTCGGGGTGGTATAAAAAATAAGGTGGGATAGCCATCATTTTATCCAAAGTGGACACAGTGGTTTCCAAACTCAGGTAATCAGCCTCCAGTCCTCCATTAAAGAGAACTTTAATATGATTATTGATGCAACCCACTTCATTCCTCTGAACCATGATGAACTTCACCGATCTGAAGACACTAGCCTTCTTCTTCCCTTGGGGTACTAGGTCAGTGTTTTTTGTGTAGAACTCCCAAACCGATGATAAATATAGGGTCCATGGGGACTAGTTAACTTCTTAAACATGTGGATTAGGAGAGTTTCCTACATATTAGGATACCTTTTCACAACACCGTCAGTGAAAAACCTCTTATTGGTATGGATGGTCCTCTATCCCTCGGTCTTTGTTCGGTTCAGAAGTAGGGAGAAAGACCTAAATTGGTGGAACAGGAACAAGCACTTGTTTTGGGGTTGGCACTGAATTAAAAAAAGATGGGTAGACTATGGGGTATTAAAAGAACTTTGACAAAATCTAGAACAAATCTCAGCTCAGCGTGATTGAAAAGGTTTGTCATTCCGAAGCTCAAATATTGCAGCCCGAGAATCAAAAGACTCCCTGTCACTGTCGGAGTTATCCTCTGGTATCTTAGTTGCATGCTCTTTTACCTTTCCCTTCTCTTTGTAGGTGCTTGTTTTCCATTGTTAGAAGGGAAGTTGATCCTTCATTAAGCACGCTGCCTCGTTCTCATTTGCGAAGCGGAATACTACTTCAATCAAAATTGTTCCTAGACATACTTTAAACTATAAATAAGAGTTAAAAATGATTCCATGAATATAAAAAAACCAGTTTTAGAAAGATTCACCCAACCGATTTAGGAGTCGCTTGATCACTTTGAAGAACAAGATCAGGCTAGACGAAAGGATTAGCCTAAAAACTTTCTAGAAAAATGGAACGGAGGCGATGTAGTAAGACATTCATAAAATTTTCGACACCACTCGACGAGCATAATCTAGACCACCAAAAGGTATAGTTTATTTTGGGGGATAGGGGTGCAGAAAAAGGGATCAAAGGGAGACCTTTGACAAGTCCCAAGTGAACTTGGTGAGCTAATGATTCTCGCTGAAAGTTACCAAATGAATGACTCTCAACCAAATTTTAAAATTAAAGGCGATCGAGGGCAAACTGCTGAGTGGTTTGATGAGATCGACCAAGCTCCCCAAAAAGTACTACAAGCCAATTTTTTACCCCATTTTCCAAAATAATACCCGCAGCCCCCAAAAACAAAATCTAACAATATACTGAATCAATTAAGCCCATACCAAATGACCCATGACACCGGGGTACTTAGGCTTCCCTCAAATTAGCCAAAATTGGCCATTTGACATTTTTAGCCCTTGAGAATAAGATAAAAAGCTCCATCATTTGGAAAGTATATCATTTACACAATTGGGGTTACCCCGAATTCACCCAACTAGAACAAACAATAATTTCCCACCACACAAAAAAATTTAATCAATTTTAAAGAACAATACTTGGGAAATCAACCATTTAAACATTATGGAATAATTACAACAATAATAAAGGAAATCTAGCACACAATTTATGATTTCAAAGAGGCTCAAAACACATCAATTATATTTACAAAATTTCCTTTGAATTGAACCATTATTTAAGATTTCAGGGATCCAAAAACTAACTTTAAGAAGAAATATGAATTTGTAAAGCTAAGAGGCAAAGAAATCCATCTTTAAGCATGAGATCAATAATCAAAAAGTGACAAAAAATGCAAGAATATTGAGTATAAAGGTGCAGGTCTGATCATATGAAGCTAAAAGTTAAGGAATATGGAAGAATTGGAAATTTTAAGCCTATGGTCTTTCAGCGATGTTGTTCGCCCTTTCCGAATCATTCTACAAAATGCCATGTGGTTATTTACCTTGCTAATGTTTATGGGACCTCTAGTTAATATGAGGGTCCAAACGACAGCCCTGGTTGGTCTCGTGAACTTGTTTGATGAGTCGCCAACTTGTCAATGGGCCGGCCAAGATTTAGATACTCCAACTTGATATTTTACTGAATCTAATGGCAGTCCGAGTCGGGCTCGCCAACCTGTTCGACGAGTCATGGACTAGACTCTTGGCTCGCCAACTTGCATATTTCAACGCATTCCACACTTGAACCTTTACAATCAACACCCATTAATTCTAAATGAAAACTCAAACAATAAAAACATGGGTTGCCTCCCTAGAGGCTTAGTTAATGTTGTGGCACAACACAAACGCCCACTCAAGCTTTATTCATGGGGTTTTCCATAGTATCACTAAGCAGCCCCTTTGTTGTTTAGGTTAAGATGTGAATAACTCTGACCCATTTGGGTCTCCAACTGGTTGATAGAGACGGAAAGAGAGGTCACCGTCTAGTTGAGAATCAATACATCTTCCTTCATTTCGTCAAAAAATTTTTGGACCTTTCAACCTTGTTGAGAATACGTGAGAGCATATTCGCAGCCCGACCACTCTTAGAATATTTTGGCATTTGAGCTCAACAAGAGGAACATACTTATCCTTCTCCCCTTGTCGTTCCTTGTAGCTGGAGTTACGATCACACCACTTCCTATCACAGTCTCTCCATCCCTCATCTCTGTTCAAACCTTGATTCCCACCCGACCTTGGGTAGTTTGCATGATAACCTCCTCCTTGTTTTCTAGTAAATTCACTTCCTAATTGTACAACACATCAAATTTGTCCTTTTCGGGGTTCACACCACCAAACTAGACAACATTAAGACTCCTAGTACTAGCACCCATGATGTTCTTGGCCAAAAATTTCCAGTTGAGTCATCATCTTTGCAATGTTTTGGTTACACTATTTGTTTTGTTTCAATGTAGTCTTATGTTAACTTTTAAGTGAGATGAGAGACCTAATATTCATGGGTGTACCATAACCGGTCAGTCTTGGTCCTGACATCAAGCAGTTGTGCTGCTATCACATAAGGTTTTTGCATTAAAACTCCAAGAGAAAGTTTATTAGCCACTCCCTTTATCATCGAATCAAGGCTTCTTAATAGTATTAAGCATAACGTTGTCAATCAACCGATGAGTAGGGAATCTCAACACCATCTTCTTAAACCATAGAGAAGTCTCATGGACGGGCTAACCCTCCAAAGGCTTGAAATTTTTTATGGTGTTCCTAAGAGTCATAATCTTCGAAGGGGAAAGAATCGAACTTGCAATGTAGTAATAAGTTCTTTCCATGGAGTGATAGAATATCTTGGCAACTCAGCCAACAACTTACACGCTTCTCCCATTAGGGAAAATGAGAAAAAACCTCAGCCAGACATATTCTTGTGAGATGTTTTTGAAGGAGAACAAGCAATTAATATCAAAAAAATTTCAGAAATGATTATGAGGGTTTTCAGAAGCAAGCATACAAAACAAATCCTTAAGTTGGAAGAGCTACAACATGGTTCTTTTGATGGGAATCACCATATTTCCTTCAGTTGGAGGCTGATAAAATGACCCCAACACCACCCTTTTGTGGTAGGTCATTGATGTTCTAGTCATTGACATCATTGAGATTGGTGTCATCATCTTGTTGGAAGAATTGGCTACAATTACTACAATTAAGATTCAATTCCTCTATTTTAACAAGCAACTCAGAACAAAAAATAAAGATAAGTAAATTTAATTATAACTAACAAGAAAAAAAATTCAACTTCAACAAAAGAATTTAAAACAACACCACTCCTTGGAAGCAATACCATTTTGATTTAACGTATCAAGCACACCTCATCCAATTCTTGTTGTTCAACGATCTTAAATTAGTATGAACCCAACTAAATTAGTTGGGGTCGATCCCACATAGAGTATACTTCTTTTGAATTTGAAATGAAATTATGATAGTGACCTTTCCTGATGAACAAATAAAATGCTTAGGAATCTATGGACCCAGCTCAAAGACATCAACACTAATCCAAGCAAACAGTTGTTAGACTACTAAACCACTTCAACAATCAATAAGAGAATCAAATAAATAGGTAACTTTTGGGGTATTGGCTAAATAATTGCTAATTTCAACTCAATAGGTGCAAATGACTAACCAGCAATGTTAATTTGTTACAGGTAGAAATAATTTTCTATAAGGCATTTTTCACTAAAACAAATACCTTTTTTCCATTGAGTTCCTTTGTACATCAATGCATACAATAAGAGGAGCAGCCCGCAAACTCATCAAATCTACTCTCTCGAGCTACAGACAAAGGGCGGACCTTGGGTTTCACTTTCTCAAGCTAAAACCGTCAAGACCCACTAGCTAAGGATGCCAAGTTACTACCTTAACTTTACACCTCTTTCTAAAATAAGTGTAAAACCCTAAAGTATATTGTGATAAACATCAAATATAGGAGTTAAACCACAGTAATAAAGCAGGCCTACTTCAAATTAACAACAAATATAGATAATTAATAGCACCCATTAAATCAACCACAAAAATTTGAGACCACTGAGATTGGCGTTTGAGAGAATCATCGTAAAAATATGAAACTCAATACGTGCTACAAACTCCATAGTTAGATATTTGGAAAGCAACAAATTTTCTGTAATGAAACTCACAGCTATTACAGTACACAATTGGAACTACTGCGAGAATTATTTAAAATCAACAATAGTGTTTTCTCTCTTTCCTTCGTCCCTCACAATTTTTGAATGCTTTCTCTCTCTTTCAAAAATCAATTTACATGGAGCTGAGGTGTACCTTTTGGATCTAATTGGTGAGAAATTCATGTTTCGCTAATCATTCGGTGAATTGCCGATTGTACTTGAATGTTGCGTTCTCTCTTCATACTCTATTCATCTAAACACTTTAATTTTAGGCGATTCAGATCAGGATCGTCGTTCCTTTCAGTGATGTGCTCATAAACCTTTTAGCTCGTCAATCTGCATTCACCTTTATCTCACTAAGTATTTTAGGCAACATGGTTGTGCTTCGTTAATGCTTTTGGTGAATCACCGATAGAAATGTAGTTCTCCTAAGTTCTTTCTTATTTACGCTTATTGTTCTTTAACTTTAGGCTATCTAGGAGTTACTTACCGATCAATTATTAGAGCCAGTTAAGCATTTAAGGACACTAAATATATTGAAATGAAGATATAAATGCGTCCAAATCTCGGACTCATGAACACCCCCAACATAACCTTTTGGTTGTCGTCATATAAAACTCAAGTTCATGAACTCAAAAGGGATGTCATAAAAAAGTTCTACAAAATACTCAATCAAGAATGAACACAAAAAGACTCAACTTACCCATACAAGGATTAATTGTACACTCAAATATTCAATTTGTGACTCTTAATTATCAAATATGCTCAAGTTAACAATACTTGCTTCAAATACAAGTTCAAGATCAACAAGTGTACTCAAATGACCTCACAACAGAGATGATTCTATATTCCCTCACTATTCTCTGACCATTTAAAGTTATGAAATCACATAAAACTGTAACACTCACAAAGATGAAGACAAACATGACTTCACCCGTAGGTTTGCCCTTATTTTGTAACCAACATTTGTTTAAGCTCACTCAAGATCAAAAAGGTCTTTCAAGGCTTGTAACGGGGCTGACTATAAAGTATTTTCATTTAGGATCAATGGCTGCTTCCCTCATTAAATATGATTTGAATATTATTTTTCTTCCTTTTCTTCAATTTTTTTACTCAGTCTCAATGTTAACCCTATTATTCAACTTCAAATTATTCCCGGACACCATGTTTCTTTTGCAACTTTTCAATCTTTATTTCTCATCTTTTTCATTCATATTCTTTTACTTTCTCTTTTTTTTTATATGGAGGGGTTCCATATTTTTCAAGACCATTGGGAAAAAGGGGGATTTTTAACACTTCTTGATTTACCTTTTCTTTTAACCACACATCTAACATAGGATTTTGGCCTAAGTTGGCTATTCAAACAAACCAATCTTCATGAGGATTATGGGAGAATGGACAAAAAGGAATCACAATTTCTCAAGTTTCTTCCAGGAAAGGATAAATCTCAAGCTGTTCAAACAAGGTTCACACATCATAGAAGGTTGGCCACAAAAAGATGATATTGTCAAATTGTTTCACTTTCAAAAACAAATTCCTAACATCATTTCAAGATCTTGAATCACTTAGTCAATTGATCAAACGGGGAAAATTTAAGGCGTTTTCACACAAGATTCAGGGTAAACTCATCACATAAGGCACTAACACCAATATCAAACAAGACTCCACAGTTTTGCAAGTATGAAATGTTAATCACAAGAGACTCATTCTACAATAGGTTAATCACAATAAGATGCAACATATTGTCTTTTAAACTTCATTGACCTCATCGTAGTTGCGTTGCCACAGCTCGAGAACACCCCCTAGTTTTAGCACGATGTTCTTTACCCGAAGGATTTCATACAAGCCGTTAGCATATTTATTGACACATAAAACATAAAAAATGTGGAAAATTAAAACCTTTTTTACCCTTCAAATCTCTTACAAAAATGAAAAAGTATTTATGACAGTACGTCTCAAACTTTCTCATTACATAGAATAAAACTCTTGAACAAAAAACTTAGGGACACGACCTTACAAAAGATAAAAGGAAATATATAAGGAACATAAGGTGGGTTTTTCCTCGAAACTATGAGACCTCCCGAAGTCTTCATCTCCAATCTCCATATAAACCCATCTTCCAAGTATAAAACATCACCTCGTCAAACAATACACTTTGTAGAAAGTGTAGAAAAGAAGGAGTTAGCACGAAAACATACTAAGTATGGAAGCCATCATAAAAACATTTAAAAGATGATTTAAAAGGGAAATTTTATTTGAAATCATGCCATATGCTATATTTAATATAATATTGGGAATAGTTGAAGAAGCAACAAAGAAGGCAACTCACATACATATAATTATAACATGAGATATCATTACAATAACAACCATAGTATCCAAAATCAAGATAACACAAATGCCAATCACAACAATACATAGCCTCCAATCAAAAAGTAATACAAGACAACTACCAAGATTACTCAATATTAAATCGGCATTTTATCAACAACCTCTAAGAGACACTTTCAATATATGGTAATTGTCATGTGTTTATAATGTAAAATATAAACATGTATCAAATTCATAATCATTTAACAGTAAATCTATTACCTTAGTAACCCCAAGAAACTTTTTCAATGTGTGATTGGCATCCCATAATACAAACCATAATAAGCACTCCCACGAGGTTATTTTAGTCCTGCACTTCACGTTTAGACCTCAATATTCTCAATTGCCACAAACAAGGACATAGTCATGTATGTTACAATAATTATAATGGATGTTAATTACAGTAATAACTCAAAGAGACGATACAAAAATTCATAAATCGACATAATGAATGGAACTATGAGTTCGATTAACATTGTATCCAAAAAATCCCACCTATGATCCCTTCCAAGTTCTCTTTTGCAATATATATATATATATGAAGTCCCATACCTTCATTTATACTAAGTAAAGACATCAATAATACATAATTATACTCACATACATAATCAACATCACAGTAGGTGAAACAACCCTTAACATTATTCAAAAGTCATATTACATGAAAGACTCTCCCAAGAACTCCTGAAAGAACCCACTTGTGCAATGTATAGGTAAAGTCTCATACCCTTACCTAAAATGATTCATACCCCTCAAGAAATCCATAGTTAGAGTTGATATTCATATTCATGAGTAATATTCGTATATTAGATCATATTTGTAAAACATAGGGTAATTATCCATAATTGACATAGACTATGTGACCTACATGGAATCCATTCCACCCCCACACTGAAAAGAGGTGTTTTTGCATTCCTAAGGAGAAACATACATACCTAGATATAATGTAGATCACTGGCTAAAACTAATGCGGCACATAGTTAAGGAACACGGAGATCGCTACTAGAAAATTGGACTTACTAAATGTAGAAGGTTTCTATCTCATAAGAAAACATACTTTCCTGGAAACCCGGAAATGGTATACGTAGAAGGAACCCATATTGGAAGCCGGACTTGCTAAATATTAAAGCCTCCATCTCATATTATTGTTCACTCCGTGCTAAGCACTCTTTAAAGTAACATTAAGCCTTTATTTATGCATTAATTCGTAAATAATGCTTTAAGGACTCAACTACTCATATGATGTACAACTCAAAGATTCCAAAGATGAGAAAAAACTCTCAATCAAAGAACCAATTATGTGTGAGAATGTTCTTTAATATCATATTCATATAATGTTTAGGAGAATAGCCTTTTATTCAATGTATCAGCGCTAACATGTTCATATCATAACATTCGTATTCGTATCATAACATAACATCTATATTCATATCGTAGCAAAACTATAATGACGCTAGAGTACCCCCTAGGCGTCACATGACTTACTTGACCTCTCAAAAGTTTTTTTACAAGCCTTTTAGCATTGACTCATTGAATAGATAGGAAATGTAGTGTGGAATTAAAACTTTACATAATTATAGTGAAGCTCTTTTATAAAACATAAAAAATAAAATTAGTCTCATCATACGACATCTCAGACACAAGTCAATATCATACGGTTAGATTCCTTTCATCAATTTGAGAAGAAACAAGTCTATTAAAAAGTCTTTATAAAAGGAAACTAGACCTATGATCTGGGCCTCGATAGTATGAGGACTTACTAATCTTGATAGAAATCTACTTCCCAGGCTTCAACTTCTTGTAAATCCTCACTTGCCACCTACACTTGTAGACATAATACACTTATGGAATTAGCACATTTAATGCACTAAGTATGGTCAACATGCATGAAAACAATGTAATAAGGGACATTTACTTTAAGATATTCTTTGATTCTATTTTGATAGAAACCTTCATCACTAGAGTTTAAGAAAGATATTTCAAGTCAACAATCACATAAAAAATATATTCTATATTTAACAAGTAAGCCTTTTCGTCACTTTAGACCGTCTACCTAAGGTTATTGTAAGACTCACTTATCTAAGACAAGAAGATAACACCCATAAACCCTCTTCAAGCACACTTATGTGATCCTCAAAGCGACCCTAGATAAGAACTTTTATATTCCATACTTTAACTAAGTCAACAATATTCAATTTATCATTTAAGAGACAACTAAAAAATAAGGGGACTTCACACAATAGTCTAGGAAGACCTAGAGAACTCCCTCTAGCATCTAAAAAGCCTACTTGTACCATGCGTAGATATCGTCCCATTCCACTACTTACATTGTATAACCAATCCAACACTAGAGTGCACATCCCAGATGATGAAAATAAGATTTGAAAAACAAAGAACATGGTATGAAATTCGGTAACAACCAAAAGATGACTATGCTAATTAAGACCTAAGCGTACCTAGAATGCATTGGTTACACCCGCTTCACACGGCTTGATGCGCGTGGAACCAGACCCCTGGACCTATGCACCAGCCAAGACAACAAACTTGGTTAGTTGGTTGAGCTAGGAAGGTTTGGTCCAGCCATGTTAGGTCCCCGAACACTTGCACTCACCCAGGTGAGTCTTAACCGTACTAAGAGGGTTAGTCATGCGTTTTAAGGGTTTTAGCGGTAAAAACGTAATTTCTTTGATAGGGATAGTATAGTAATTACCATAGGTTGATATTTAATTAATCAAATAAGGTTTTTAATTAGTAAAAATGGGTCAAAACTCAGTGGTCAAACTCGAGTTTGACCGTATTTCCATACTCGGGTTCGAGCTGAGTTGGAGGCACTATGTTTTAAATTTAAGTGATTTATATAAGACAAAAATAAGGAGGGGCATTATAGTAACTTAACATGTGGATTATAATCTTATTTTACCATTTAAATTGATTGGAATAAGTCCAAAACAAACCCCCAAGGAAAGAGGCGCAGGACTCCCACTAGGATTGTACTCAATGTGCAGTCTTAATTCATTATCTCTACATAAAACATTCTTCAGATTTACTTTGTAAATAGAAAACAGAAAAATAAACATCGTGTTCTACAGTGTTCTCGACTTCATCTATAAAAAACAAAAAGAAAATTTTTTACTCCTACATGGTTTAAGAAATCACATAAAGAATTTTAGTTGTGAATAAGAATCAAGGCTCAGAAGAGAGGTTTGTGTGTGGGTTCGGACGTGTGGTTGTGTCTGGTTGTCAAAGTTAAAAAAATTATGGGTTTCTTCTCTATTGGTCTCTTTCCCAAGAGTTACGTAAGGTTCAATACATATTCCAATAGAAAAACTAAGGTCGTCCCCGTTGCATGCCCTTGTCATTAGATCATCCAAAAATTTTATGTATGCGTTGGTACGTTTGCTGGTAGACAATATTAGCAACGTTTGTGATTGTGTGAAATTTGATGTTTTAGGACAGTATATGATCATTTTATGTGTGTCTTATTGGATGTATTCTTTATGTACACGATAATGCTAATACCATGAAATGCATATGACAGATTGTTTTGAAGAACGTGGTGAATTATGTTATATGTAATTGTCCTCTTATTAACATATGATGATGAAACCGTGATGTTCATGAAAAGTAAGTGAAAGTTATGATCTAAAATAAAATAATAATTGCTGAATTAAAATGAGTCTAAGACTCTCGGCCATGTACATCAATGCACAAAGAAATGCTATGGATATATGGACATATGTTTAGGATAAATTATTGGTTATAGTTGATATAAAAATCTGAACCAAATTGTCTAGACTAAAATGTAAGAAAATGAACTTAAGGACCTAATGCTAATTAGAGAAGACTCGGCTAAATTCAAATAAACAAAATTCTACACCTAGGAATCGAACCCGAGACCCCAAGGGTCCAACACTAGATGAAGAGGTCTTAAGTAAATTAAAAGGAAATAATGTTGCATGTAGGATTGGAATCGAACCCTCCCTCAAGAACAAACGTTTGAGATGCGTAAGTCTCATATATAATAAGAAATATATGTTGCCCAAGGGATTTGAACACGGTTCCCCTTAACCGAATATATGAGGCACATAAGTCTTACAGATAATAAAATAAAACGCAGCCACTAGTGATCGGACTCGGTTTCCATGGCTGAAAGTACAAGATGTATAAGTGTTGCACAATATGCACTTACATGATCATGAAACACTTAGCAAAATATGATTAAAGCCTCTTGGCTAGAGCGTGTGGAAGCATACATTCACCGTATATTCGTAAGGTGAATGAACCTAAGCCAGAAGTAAGAGGGGCACGGGTAAGCATTGATTAAAATTCCAAGTTTTTGCTCAAATGTAAATCTGAAGACCACTTAAATAATGAAAGTAAGCCTTGTATATGATGTAACCGTAAAGGGGTACTACCATGAGTGTAAATTACAATAAAGGCCATGTGCATGGCATATGATGTAAGTTAATGGCATGATGAAGAAATGAACATTCACGTAATGCAGTGAGTAGTTAGGTTAAACTATGATGTTAATGAAAATGGTGACAACATGATAAGACGCTAAGATGAATGGTTAGACAAGTCTCAACCAAGTTTAATAAAGGTCACCCAAAAGTAATCACCTAAGAGATAGTTGAACATTAACAGACCAGTCTCAATCACATTCTATATGTAAGTACAAGGACAATTCACACTTAATACATAAAGAAGAGATGAGAAATATTCTAATGAGCCATGAATACCTCATAATATAAGCAAGCTTTGATGATGTATGAGTTTAATTTAAATGGGAACATTAAACTAAGCACCGATAGGCTAGATATGAGTGGTTATTCCTTCTTTTAGGAAGGACAGAGGTTCACATAAATCTCATGAGATGAGACTTTCTACCAAGCATAGTATGGGTCTCCCTAAATCTACTAGTCTTTGAACTATGTTGCCAACATAGGGAACTAGCTTAGTTCGAACCTCTAAAGTTAGCATGTTTTTTGTTTCACTTTGGCTTGTAACTCCACCTCTTTTCGGTGTGTAGGAGACCGCGGATTTTATTATGCCACATGATCTATGTCGGTTAAGGTTGAAGTTCCTCAAAGTATGAAAGAAAATGAAATGAACGATACCGAAGGTGTTTGTGCAAGACAATCAGGAGGTGAAACCGGTCTCAAGTAACGACATTAGATCATTTTTGGTCATTCTAGTTCATTATCTCTATGAGAGTCTTAAACATTATCCTAGGTATAGCTGGTGTTTACATAAGCGTATGAATGAATGAAATGAATTATGTGAAGTACGAATGGATGAATGAACCAGACTCTATGCTTGCTAAAAGAGGCCATCGGGCTTAGGTCCCATATGTTGGGCCCTCAATTGAGATGTCTTAATGCTACGTCCATGATTCTAAGGTATCGTGGATATTAAATGTATCATATATATGAAACATCAAATGTATATTAAGTGAACCTATGTATGATCTGTGACATATTCATGGTATGACCTTCCTATTACGAATTAGTCAAGTCAAGAGACTTGATCTTCTATTGCAAGCATGTTTATTAGGAAGAGCCATTCTTGTTCATGCATTACCATTATGTGTTGCTGCACATAGCCATACTTAGTACAAGTGTGTACTACTTCCATACAGTATTACTATTTTATATGTGCATGTCATAGGACAGATTGAAGACTCTTGCAACTGTTTGGACACCAACGTTCTCCAAACAATTTGGTAGGTCCTCTTAATTTTAAGGATGCTACAATTTTAGTCTAGCCTTAGTTTTATACATAGCTACTTTATGTTGTCCCTAGCAAATATTTCGTATTTTTATTTTGAAGCTTTGTAATAAGGCCGTGTTTGGCAAACTATTTATGATATATTTATCTTCTATTTCGAATTGATTCTTATGACATATGGTTGTTTCATTTATGTTGAGCTTAATATATGATGCAATTAAGTATTAACTACATGAGTTCTAGTTAAACTTCATACTTATAAAAAAATTTAAATTTTCCGCTAAAATTGACCATATGAATATGATGAATGCAAAAAGAGATTTGTCTGTGACCATTAAGAGGTCAATGATGTTGGTTGTGATTCAGATTTTAGAATCCGAGTCGTGACAAACTTGGTATTAGAGCATGAGGTTAAATTACCTAGGAACTAAAAATAAACACAACAACTTTACGTAGTTTCTTACTTATGGTTGTGAAGAGTGCCATAATCATCACTTAGAGACTACGCGATGATAGGAAATATTCCCTTCTTTTACTCTTTATCGTGCTAGAGCTTTGATAGTTTATGTCACTCTAAATATATAACTTCCTTATTGTGTGAATGCATAGAAAAATATACACAAGAAATAGGATGTCCAAGTGGTCTAAGGCTCCAGTTTTCAGATCTGGCCTTCTCAAGAAGGGGAAATGATAGAAATGCCTAGCGTGACCGAAAGACATGTAGTGAGTGTTGTTTTTTGCATAGAGGTGAATGCATGGTTAGTTCTAAAAGCCTGTTATGAGTACTAACGAAAAGAAAAAGGCTAAGTTAGTTGTATACCAACTCAAGGATATGGCTAAGGTATGAATTTGCTTTGTAAGTGTTATGCTACAATAGACTATAGAAACAGGGAAATAACGCTACATTTGCTAAATAAATTAGAATTGAGATGGAAAGGGTGTGGTTCAAATCCAACAAACCAAATAGTTAAGATGTTATCTAAGGGGTATTTGTACCACTTAATTAAAGTCAATCACTTAGATCAAGATGTCCCTTCCATAGACCCTGTGTCAATAGTGAATGAGTACCTACATGTCTTTTCGGAAGATTTACTAGGAATCACTCCTGAATGTGAGATTGAATTTTGTGTTGATTTAGATCCCAACACCAGGCCAATTTCTATTCCACCATATGGGATGGCACACGTTGAATTGAAAGAGTTGAAGTTGCAGATAAAAGATCTACTTGATAAGGGCATCATCCAACCGAGCATACCCAATGGGGTGATCCTGTGTTGTTTGTAAACAGGTGCATCGATTATCAGCAACTCAACAAAATCACATTAAAGAATAAGTACCTTTTTTTCAAGAATGGACGATCGATTTGTCCAACTTCAATGTTCAAGTTTCTTTTCCAAGATAGTCCTTGGGTAATACTATCATCATCTTAGAGTGAGGCAGGAAGACATCCCTATCACAGATTTTCGTACAAGATATAGGCATTATCAATTTCTAGTCATATCATTCGATCTCACTAACGCACCAGCTACGTTTATGGACCTTATGAACAGAGTCATCCGTGAGTACCTTGATTCCTTCTTCATAGTAATAATAGATGAAATACTCATATACTCTAAGTCTAGATAAGATCATCAATTACACTTAAGAAAGACATTGCAAGTACTTAGAGAACATTAGTTGTACACAAAGTTCAGCAAATGTGAATTCTACTTAAGATCAGTGACCTTCCTTTGTCATGTTGTGACAAACCAGTTGTAGAAGTTGATCCTAAAAAGGTTGACGTGGTGAAGAAGTGGACAACAACCCTTACTCCTATCGATATTTGAAGTTTTCAAGGTTTGGCTAATTACTATCGCAGGTATGTGAAAGGCTTTTCGACTATTACTGCTTCATTGATAGCCTTGACGAACATGAAGGTGAACTTTGAATGGTCTATAAAATTTAAGAAGAGCTTCCTTGAGCTCAAAGTACGACTCACATCAGTCCCGATTCTCACGTTGCCGACGAGTGGTACAGAATATGTGGTGTACTGTGATGCTTTCAAGGTAGGTTTAGGATGTGTTCTCATGAAAGATTGAAAGTTGATTGCATATGCATCAAGACAGTTGAAAATCCATGAGAAGAACTATCCTACTCATGATCTTGTGTTAGCTTCTGTGGTGTTTGCATTAAAACTTTGGAGACATTATTTATATGGTATACATGTTTATGTATATATTGATAATAAAATTCGTCTGTATGGTTTTATACAGAGGGAGTTCAACCTTCGTTAGAGGAGATGTCTTGAACTGCTCAAAGATTATGATATGAGTGTTTATTATCACCCGGGTAAGGACAATGTAGTGGCTGATGCGTTAAGTCAATTGAGCATGGGTAACATATCTCATGTTGATGAAGATAAGAAGGAGATGGTTAAAGAGGTACATCAATTGACTAGATTTGGGTGTACGGCTAGTAGATGCACCAAGTGGGGGTGTTTAAGTTCATTCAAGTTCCAAATCTTCATTTGTTGTAGATGTTAAAACCAATCATCATCCCGACAGAGTACTCGTGGAGTTGAAAGAATCAATATTTAGTAAGTTTAACAAATTGTTTTCCCTAGGAGGGGATGTTGTATTCAGGTGCCAAAAAATATTATGTGTGCCCAATGTTGATGGTTTGAGGTCTAATATTTGGCATGAGCTCATGGTTCGAAGAATTCTATTAATCAAGGTGCAACAAAGATGTACCATGGCCTTAAAGAGGTCTATTGGTGGGAAGTCATAAAGAGAGATATCTCTAAATTCATGGAGGAGTTTTCGAATTGCCAATAAGTTAAGGCGATCACCTTAAGCATGGGGGTCTCACTCAGACGATTGACATTCCAACATGGAAGTTGGAGGATATCAATATGTATTTAGTGGTTGGTCTACCAAAGACTAGGAAACTACATGATTCCATTTGGGTTATTGTTGACAGAATGAACAAGTCCGCTCAGTTCATACTGTAAAGTCTATTCACATGGATGAAGTTTATGCCAAGCTTTATATTGATGAGATAGTGAGATTGTAAGCGATTCCTCTTTCTATCATCTCGGATAGGGGAGACGAATTTACTTCTCATTTTTGAGATCTTTTCAAAAGGACTTTGGATACACAGGTGAATCTTAGTACGACTTTTCATCCATAGACACATGGACAAGAAGAGCGTACAATCCAGACCCTTAAAGACATGTTGAGAGCATGTGTTATTGACTTCAAGGGGAGTTGGGATGATCACTTGTCACTGCTTGAGTTCTCCTACAATAATTGCTACCATTCAAGTATTAGGATGGCACGTTATGAAGCACTATATGGCCAAAGATATAAGTCTCCGGTTGGGTGGTTTGAGGTAGGAGAATCTTCCATCCTTGTCCATGAGATTGTACTAGAGGCTATGGAGAAGGTGATAATAATCATAGATAGATTGTCTATTGCTTACAGCTGTCAAAAATCCTATGTAGACAAAAGAAAAAGAGCTTTATAATTTGAGGTGGGTGATCAAGTCGATTTGAAGTTATCACCCATGAAGGGGTGATGAGGTTTGGTAAGAAACATAAGTTGAGTCCGAGTTCTATAGGTCCTTATGAGGTCTTGTAGCTAGTAGGAAATGTTACCTATGAATTTTATTTACCTCGACATTTGGCTTCTTCTCATCCATTGTTTCATGTTTGCTTGAGAAGTGTCTAGGTGATCCATCATCCATCCTTCCTGTTGAGGGGTTAGGAGTTAATGAGAACCTTTCTTATGAACAGGTTCCAACTGAAATATTAGATCGTCAAGTGAAGCGACAGACGAACAAAGAGGTTGCCACCGTGAAAGTCCTATGGCGGAACCACCTTGTTGAGGGAGCAACATGGGAGACCGAGGCTTATATGAGAACCCGCTATCCTCATTTGTTGAGTTCTTGAGGTCAGATATTCTTCTCCTAAGTCTAATTTATGTTTAAGAACCTGTTAATTCTAAGAATTGTTGTCAAGTTTTTGTGATAAGTCACTAATCGTTTGTATTATGATAGCACTTCATGAGTTGAAATGAAGTTAAGTTTGCAATTTATGTTGCTCTTTTTGTGTAGCATAGGCATTATTTCTATGTTGCGTGATTTGTAATGTGCATTATGTTAAGTGTGATTGAGAAGGAAATTCCTCAATATCAAGTATGAAGCGTTAGATAAGCTTCAATGGTATGCATTACTCGAATAAGTGTGAATCAAATGCTCACAAAAGAGAAACGTTTAAGTATGATGAAGTAACTTTTGAAAGTCACCCTCCTTGATTAAATGATGTGTAGTGTCATTCAGGACGAATGTTTCTAGGGGGGGTGTGTGAGAATGAAACAACCCAAAATTGATTATGCTAAGAAAGACCTAAACGTACCAAGAATCCATAGATTAGAGCGGGTTCACACGCCTTGATACGCGTGGAACTACACTCTTTGAATTATGCACCAGCCAAGCCAACCGACTTGGTGAGTTGGTTGAGCTAGGCAGGGTTGGTTCTAACAATGTTAGGTCCCCGAACACTAGGATTCAACCGGGTGAGTCTGAATCAAACTTTAAGGGTCAGTCCTATGTTTTAAGGGTTCTAGATGTAAAAAGGTATGATTCTGGGCTAGGGATAGTATAGTACTTACCCTGGGTTGTATAAGGTTTTTAATTAGACAAAATGGTTCAAAGCTTGATGGTCAAACTCGAGCTTTACCGGATCTCCATACTCAGGTTCGAGCGGAGTTGGAGATACTAAGTTGGCAATTTAAGTGATTAAATTAGAAAAAAATAAGGAGGGGCTTTACAGTAACTTAAATTGTTGATTATAATCTGATTTTATCATTTAAATTGAGTTGATTAAGTCAAGAACAACCACAAGGTAAGAGGTGCACCACTCCCACTAGGAGTGTACTCAATGTGCACTCTTAATTCATTATCTCTTCATAAAACATTTTTCAGCATTACTTTGTGATTCAAAAATAGAAAAATAAACCTACTGTTATACAGAGTTCTCGACTTGATCCATCAAAAACGAAAAGAAAAATTGTATGCTTAGTGCTTTAAGAAATCAAGTAAAGAATTTCAATAGTGAACAAGAATTAGGGCTTGGAAGAGAGGTTTGTGCGTGGGTTAGGCCGTGTGGTTGTGGATGGTTATCAAAGTTGAAATAGGTATGTGTTTTCTTCTATTATTCTCCCTTTCTGAAGAGTTCCCTATGGCTCAGAACATATTCCAGTCGAAAAACTAAGGTTGTCCCCATTGCATGCCCTTGTCATTAGACCATCTGAAAAGTTGATGTATGCGTTGGTATATGTGCTGGTAGACAATCTTTGGAACGTTTGTGATTGTGTGCAATATGATAATTTCGGATAGTGTATGATCACGTTATGTGTGTCTGATTGTATGTATGTTTTATGTACACGATAATGCTAATACCATGAGATGCATATTAAGTATAGTTTTCAAGAACATGGTGAATTATGTTATATTTAATTGTCGTGTGATTAACATATGATGATGAAACCGTAATGTTCATGAAAATTAAGTGAAAGTGATGATCTAAAATTAAATACTAATTTCCGAATTAAAATGAGTCTAAGACTCTCGGTAATTAACATCAATCCACAAAGAATTGGTACGGATATATGAACATAAGTTTAGGATAAAGTATTGATTAAAGTTGATATAAAAATCTAAACCAAAATGTCTAGACTAAAATCTAAGAAAATGAACTTAAGGACCTAATGCTAATTAGAGAAGACTCGGCTAAATTCAAAAAATGAAAATGCTATACCTAGGAATCGAATCTAAGACCTAAAGGTTCTAACAATAGATGATGAGTTCTTTAGTAAATTAAAAGGAATGAATATTGTGTGTAGGGTGGGAATCGAACCCGGACTCAAGGCCACACATGTGAGATGCATAAGTCTAATATATAATTAGCAATATATGCTAGCCAAGGAATTCGAACACGGATCTCCTTGACTGAAATTGTGAGGCACATAAGTCTTACATATAATAATATTAACCACAGCCACTAGAGATTGAACTCGGGTTCCTTGGATGAAAGTACAAGATGTATATGTCTTGCAACATATGAACTTAAATGATCATGAAATACTTGGCCAAATATGAGTAAAGCCTCTTGGCTTGTGCGTGTGGAAGCATACGTCCATCTTACGTTTGTAAGATTAGTTAACCTAAGCCACATGTATGAGGGCACTTGTAAGAAGTGATTCAAATTACTAGTTGCGGATGAAAAGAAAATCTAAAGACTACTTAAATCACGAAAGTAATCCCTATATATGATGTAACCGTAAAAGGGTACTGCCATGAGTGTAGAGTACACTACAGGTCATGTGCATGGCATATAATGTAAGTTAATGGCATGATGAAGAAATGAACATTCACGTAATGCGGTAAGTAATTATGTGAAACTATGATCTTATCGATAATGGTGACAATATTATAAGAGGCTAAGATGAATTGTGACACAATTTTCAACCAATCCTAAAAAGTACTCACCTATGAGAGTGTTGAACATTAAGAGACAAGTCTCAATCACATTCTATATGTAAGTGTCAGGACAATTCACACTTAAAACGTAATGAAGATATGAGAAATAATCTAATGATCCATAACATTCTCATGCTAGAAGCAAGCATCGATGATGTATGAGTTGAATATAAATAGGAACTTTTAACCAAGCACCAACAGGAGAGAAATGAGTGGTGATGCCTTCTTTCGGGAAAGGCGGAGGTTTACATAAATCTCATGAGATGAGACTATCCACCAAGTTGGGTATGGGTCTACCTAAATCTATTAATCTTTGAACTATATTGCCAACATAGGGAACTAGCTTTGTTCGAACACCTAAAGCTAGCATGTTTTTGGTTATCTTTGGCCAGTGACTCCACCTCTTTTTGATTTGGGTGAGAAAACTAATTTCATGATGCGCACATGATCTATGTCCGTTAATGTAGAAGTTCCTCAATGTATTAAAGATAATAAAATGAACGATACTGAAGGTGTTTGTGCAGGACAATCAGGAGGTGAAACCGGACTCAAGTAATGACATTAGGTCATTGTTGATTGTTGCACTTCATGATCCCGATGAGAGTCTTAATCTTCAACCTAGGTATAGCTGGTGTTTACATCAGCCTATGAATGAATGAAATGAATTATGTAGATACGAATGAATGAATGAAGCAGACTCTGTGTTTGCTAAAGGAATCCCTCGGGTTGAGGTCTCATATGTTGGGCCCTAACTTGGGATGTCTTAATGCTACGTCCATAACTCCAAGGTCTCGTGGATATGAAATGTATGATATATATGCAACATGAAATGTATGTTATGTGAACCTATGTATGATGTGTGACATATTCATGGTATGTCCTTCCTATTACGAAATAGGAAAGTCGAGAGACTTGATCTTCCAAGAAAACATGTTGATTAGGAAAATCTGTTCTTGTTCATTCATTACCATTATCTGTAGCTGCATATACCAATACTTAGTACAAGTGTATACTAATTCCGTACAATATTACTATTTTATAGGGTAAGTCAGAGGACAGATTGAAGACTCTAGCAGAGCTTTTGACATCATCGTTCTCCAAACCATTTGTAGGTCCTCTTGATTTCAAGGATGGTACAGTTTTAGTCTAGACTTAGTTTTAGACATAGCTAGTGGATGTTGACCCTAGTGTTTCTTTTGTATTTTCATTTCGAATCTTTGTAATAAGGTCCTGTTGGGGAAACTATTTTTGATATATTGATCTTCTATTTCGAATTGATTTTTATGATCGATGGTTGTTTCATTTACATTGAGCTTAGTATATGATTCTATTAAGTATTAACTATATGAAGTCTATGTAAACTTCATACTTACAAAAAGTTATAAATTTTCCCTAAAATTAACCATATTAATGTGATGAATGCAAGAACAAGCTTGTCTGCGACCTCTGAGAGTTCAATGACGCTAGTTGCAATTCGGATTCAAGAATCCGGATCGTGACAAATCCAGTGATATAAGACCCCACATCGTGAAAGTTGTTCTACTATCCAAGGGTAGAACTAGGATACATCCCATGTAGGAACATGGCCTAGGAGATATCAAAAGGCTTCTTTGTACTCTAGTCTCATTCTCAAGTAGATCTACAAACTTAAGCACATTCGGTCAGTGCTTTTCTTTGGTTCTCATAGAGAATGTTCATTCACATAAGATTATTTTCAAAGGAACAATACCTAATCTTTACCAGATCATTATACCATAACTAAGAAGGGATCCACAAGAGTCTACCGATCAAGGTTCATTAATATAGCTCGTCTGACTCGTCTTGGAAGGGTGCCATAGTCTTATCGATCCGAGACTAATTACTAACCATCTATTCATATACAAGGTTTCACATTCACTTAGGGTTCTAGACTCATCAATAAGGGTCACCATTATTAGGTCTACTAGTTCAAGACATACTCTAGAATACCTCATTAATTATTTAAGGAAAGGACACTATGTTTAGGTCTTCCGATCCTAGACATTGATCCATACACTAATCCAATACAATTTACGTACCTAGTAGGGACAACAAAGTCTACAAACAAAAGATACAAAATCATTCTATAAAGATTGTCTTTAATCCTTCTTCACCATATATCAACAACTAGAGAGGGAGTACATTCAATCATATGACAATAGCACCATACAAGATCATATATACATCATATGAGCATTTTAACCTTATACTTTTATTCATAATATATCATGATAATATCACAATTCATATAATAATGCCAACGAGGCCATGTTCTTAATATTTATAACAATTAAACACCACCACTATAAGTTGACCATACCAATCAATGAAAAATCAATATCAATACTACATTAAATTAAGAAATTAGGTCAATCACCACTTTTCAATAGCCACAATGAACATTCCTTAGCCTTTCCAAAAAATTCACACAACAAGAGATCTTCGCCACGAAAATTTACATAAGACTAGGACAATTATTTATCCACACCAATAATTCCCAAAAAACCTATTATAGATATCAATACTATGCCAAACTACGAACAATTTATACAATGATCAACATATAACTGAATAGCCCATAACAATCTAAACATGAAGTCAACCTTAGAGCCAAAATAAGGAATTCAAAGAATATATGGGTTACTGGAACTTTTGGTCATAAAACCATCAATTAACATTGTTTAGTTCATAAAATATCAATTTAAACCTTTTTATGCAAGAACCTATGCTTAGCATTGAAAATAAAATTTAAAGGTTTATGGTGATCTTTGAAAACTCTTTGGAATTGGCTCCTCAAATTAAAGAGGAGTAAACGACGTAATCACCATATGTTACTAGTAGAAATGCCACAAATTTGATGGAGAAATCACTGAAATTCTTCAATCCTAGCTTCAACTTGACATCAAGCTCCCATGGAGTCTTGATAGTACTTTATTTTGGAGAGGGTTTTTGATTTTCAAGAGTGAGGTCTAATTCTACGTCTGGTCATAAATATGCAGAATTGCAGGTTCCAATCGACGGCCATTATTTACGGGGCGTCAAGTGAATGACAGACCGTCCTGCTCGTCGTCATTCATGACCGAGGCTCCTCATTCGGTAGTCATTCGTGACTGAGGCTCCTCATTTGGCAGATTTTTGGCAAACATTGGGTCCTTCTGAAGGACCCTTAGGGTGGTCCCCGGTGAGTCGTACTCGGATGTTTTGACTCTAAACATAACCATCTATATGTTAGGGTCCCCTCCTATAATATTAGACACCAAAAAAATATAAAAAAAAACTTATGAAGGCACAATAGCACACACAAGACTAGTTTACTAATGTCATGATCGTTCTTTGACATTTAACTTCCAAACTATTTATAACGACTATTAAAAGTTGTGACACACCTTATAACACATGTAATTAAATCTTAAAACACATGATAAACTTTAGTTTAACCTAGTTAATTTTGAGGGTTTTGATATTCTCCCCCACATGGAACACATTCTTCCTCGCATGATACTAAAATACTTTAAACATTTTAAAGGTGTAGAGACTCAAGACTTGCAGCACACGAACATGCCCCATAAAAACAACCACACAATGCACATAGCTAGGAGGAAGATCACTCCACATAATTAAGAGACTTAAAACCCAACAATAGAGTAGGAACAACATATATGACTTATCATGCAACAATACTCTACATTTCTCATTTCACGTTGGAGGAACTTCCTTCTCCACATATCATCATGTTCGCAACATTATTTTGAAGAACATTATGCCAAATTCTCATAAAAGCAGAATTATGCAGCATTTTCAAAAGTTCGCTTAAACATGCTTAATAGTTCAATCATGTAACATTTAGGCAATTTATTATACATGCAC
The DNA here is from genome assembly GCA_027704785.1 of Solanum chmielewskii. Lineage (NCBI taxonomy): Eukaryota > Viridiplantae > Streptophyta > Magnoliopsida > Solanales > Solanaceae > Solanum > Solanum chmielewskii. The sequence continues at coordinate 32,932,470 of JAKWIX010000318.1, forward strand.
ATCAACTTGAGAGATAAAGTCATTTTACCATATAAATATAAATTCCTGGAAACATGCTAAATTGTAAAGGAACCATGAAACTCATTTTTCACAAAAGAATCCCGCAATTCATGCACATGGTATTAGAAAGTGCTAACTCTCAAGCTTGAATAGAATAGAATAGAAGAGACAAGATTATCAAACCACTTATTTACCACACTCCACCACTTAAGAGAAACACATCAACTCTATCATGAAGAACACAAAGGGGAAATCTATTACATACCGACTCTTTCATTTGGATTTGCTTTCTTGTGAGCTTGAAGAGCATGGAAGAAATTCTTCTTTTATTCACACACACTAGGACCATTATAGGGGGTTTTCTTCGCCTCTCTTCCATTAGAAGAATTAGTAGCACAATCTCTCAAAATGTGATAATTCTTTCCACATCCATAGCACCCACTAGTTTCGGCTAGACACTTCCAAAAGTGTTTCTTCCCACAATTTGAGCATGTAGGATTACCAAGTTGAAAACTGCTGCCTCTCTCATAGTTTTTCCTTAGGATCACTAGGAGCATTTTTATTTCGGATCCCTCTTCATAAACCTTAGTTTACCTTGCTTATTTGTTCATCCCCTTTTAGAATTACTACCAATCCTACAAAGCTTTGACTCTTCAATAGATTGAGCATACACTATGAGCCTAGATATAGTCATGCCACCATGGATTATTGTCGTGCGCACTTTTTCTTCACAAGGCTGGAAACACCGGTCAAGAACCTACGCATCTCATCTCTAGGATTAGATACCAAAGATGGAAAATATTTTGAAAACAAGGTTAACTTCAACAAATACTCCCCCACACTCATAAAACCTTGCCTAAGGTTTATAAACTCCTCCACCTCGACCTCCCTCTTCTCACAGGGAAAGTATCTCTCTAAGAATGCTTCCTTAAACTCTTCTCATTATATAAGAACAGATTCAGCCGACCTAGTATCTTTCCATTGTGTGAACCTCACTTGAGCAACCATTTTCAATTGATATGAAGCCATCTCCGTCTTCCCCTAGGAGTTAGTCCCATAGCATGGGATATCTTATAAACATTATCCAAGAAAGCTAAGGGATCGTATCCCACCTTAGATCCCAGAAAGGTAGGAGGATTCATCCTCCCAAAGTCTCTCAACCTACAGTTCATGGTACTCTCCACAACATTGTCATGATCGGGTTTCAACCCCTTGAAGAAACATGGCGTACTTGACCATTATGATGTTTGATACAAGTCCATAGTCATCATTTATTGCATTGTCATAGGTAAATTTAGCGGAAAATTTAAAACTTTTCATTGCACGTCATATGCTAGAAACATCCCCTTATATTTATAAAGTATCATAATACATCGTTAGACTCTAAATCTCTTTCCCATGTTAGACTCAACATTAATAATGTAGAATATGGACACGACCCTTAACATCATAAAATAATAACTAAACTATTACATAAACGTTAAATAAGAACATTAACATAGGAAATCCTTGAATCTTAAGAACCCCTTTCTTGATCTTGGGAAACATCTTTCAAGCTCTTCACTTTAAGAGACATTTGCTAGTACACCATCCGCTACACTTTCTGTAAAAAAGTTGAAGAAGAATGGTCTTAGTACAGGAGTGCACTATGTATGACAACCATGCAAGAACATGCATTTAAAGTTGATATTTTATTTAGAAATCATGCAACATGCCTTTTTAAACAATCTTCATAAATATTGTCACAATTACTGAGTATAATTCATCTACTTTATGTAGTCATAAACACAATTAATGACAACATAAAAGTCATATACATTGCATTCACAAAAAAAACTTGTACTATAGTCACAACATCATATAAAGACACATAATTCATTCAAGTCTCAATTAGCATTTACAACATTATTCTTTCTTTTACCTGAAGTCTTCTACCCCTAAGTAACCCTCTAGTAACACTTGGTGCAATGTGTAAATAGAGTCCTGTTCCACTACCCACACGCAAGTCTCACCTTAAGGTCATCAATGTGAAAATTCACATAACCTTCATTAACATCAAACACATATGCATAGCATATCATGACAATACAACCTACACATTTAACTCAACATTAGTCATAAACCTCATATGAGACTCATTCCAAGACAACATAAAATTCAACACTACCACAAAAATCCTAATAGGAAATAGTCAACAACTACATGCTTGGACTTCATTTCATTACAACATTATGAGACCTTACTCATAAATACCAATCTAATCTACTAGTGCAATACTGTAAAGCCTCATAACCTAACACACAATATGTAAACTCAGAAAGAGACCACAAGCATACCATTTACATCATACATCAAAATGACCACAATAGTCATCTTCATACATAAGTAGGACCTTCATCATATGACAAATAGGACAAACATTATTTATTTAAAGTGAGACATCATTATGTAAATACAATAGGACCCATACTATGCATATTAATATACAAGTATGTCAATGCCATAAATCCATGCATAAGAGAGACATACATATACATACGCATTTAGAACACCTTCCTAATAATCCCCTCGAGTGCTACTTGTGCAATGCATAGGTAAAGTCCCATACCCTAACCTTCACTAAGAAACTTCTCTTAGGTTATGCTAGTTGGGGTTCCTTATATTACTTCTGTTGTCCATTTTACTTTAGAAAAATCCTAGCCTTAACGAAAAATAAGATCATCTGAGCTAAACATGGATTTCGGTGTTATGAAACCTCACACCAAAAGAAGGTTCTCTACTTGCCAAGCTGGAATTATCATCATACTAGGATCTGGCTTGATCCACTAGCTAGGTCTCATGGGGGCAACATAGTTAGGAACTAGGATATATATATTGAAGCCATTTTCATTCCAATTGTCGTTTTAACATTTATCTCATGAGAAAGATAAGGTGAAAATCCCTCCAAGGAAAGTCAAAACCTCGTGTGGAACCATAGGTGAATCTCTCTCCAAGGGAAGTAAACACCTCTAACGTCTAGTTCACTTGTTGCCAAGCTAAATTCCCTTTTTTTGTAAAACCTTTATTAATATTATTTACATAAAATAGGCTTTAAGAGAATTAACCACTCTTACGCTTAGCTCATAGGTTATAGATAAGAATATTATTTTTATAAACCTAAATCATGTGACAATATCCTCTCACATGGACATAGCATATTTATAGCCTAGTCTAGTTTGAAGTACAATTGATCAAACCTTTTAAAGGAATCTACTTGCCAGGTTATCATACATACTTCATTATGAATTCAATCATTTGTGTGCATTTGTTCATACATGAGGAAACCTTAAACCTAAAACATTTAGACACTACGTGTTTGCATACTTCAACATATCATAAACTTGACATCATAACATATACTTTCATGTTCATAGCTTAATAATGCATTCATATTCATATACAAAGAATAATCACCGTAGGAAGTATTATATCAAGGTAGACCTGTGCAATGTATAGGTAAATGCCTATACCCTTACCTATATTACTTTACCTATAACGTCATCATAGTCAAGATACATATTCATACTTCAATGAACATATACTTTACATGAATAGTAGTAGGTAATAGCACATATGAGAACTATTCTTTCATTAGACACTATGACTTTATCCTACCCATAGATATATGCATTAGATATGAGTGTGTGTACACCGGTCAAATTGATCACATAATCGCACTGAATATATCATTGAGGATGCCACCCTCCACAATACAACTTCATGCAAAGATTGCACATTACATTATATCATAGGAGACAAGACATTTTCAACATTTAAATCTAAGACTCGTAATCATCTTAAGACAATACATTCCTGTAGGGGTACATAGGTTAGGGGGTAATCAATATAAGTTCATCAATGATAGACACATAGATCATACCCAACCCTAAAACCTGTATTCAAACATGATAAACATCATCAACACTTACAACTTGATACTTGATTAGAAGGCTAATAATATAACTTCACATACTGTAATCATTATGACCACACTCTTCACAATACCAAAATTTTCCTTCAAGGCCAAGATAATAACTTATAGAGATTTACAAGAAAGATAAAACCGCCACTATAAATGGAACATACCACACAATCTTGTTCAAGGCTATTTCAACTACCAATTTTATACAAAATAGAGGAAGTAGGAAAATATTACCAATTCACCAAGATTTGATCATCCTTGACCTATTATCAATAATTCACCATCAAGTCTAACACAAAACAGTTGCAATAGACAATTCAACATAGTAGAATCATAAATCAATCGACATATAATAAAGATCACAATGTACATATTATATGTTAATTGAGAAATTAGGAGGCTCACGGGTTCTTCTTGAAATTGCATTGAAATTATCATTAAAAACAATTGCTAATAATAAATATATCATAAACATACTTTTGAAATCAATTGACAGTGAACCCATGGCTTGATTGAATGATGAACAATTTCATCAAGAAATCTCTTTGAAAATATTTGAAGGAACTCCTTCGATAAATGTATATCTAATAATGAAAGATTACTATACTTCCTTACATAAAAAGTACATGAAAAAATTATGAATAATCCATGGAAATACCAGACCTAAGTTTTCCTTGAGCGTTAACTCCACTGGAGGTTTTTAGAGAAAGTTTGTTTTGAGAGGGAATCGTGAAATTTCAAGAATGAATGGGAATGTCATTTTTGTGTTATGAACTAACATAATATACCTAAAATACCAAATAATAACCATCCATACTATTTTTGGAATGTGGGGTGGATTTCCTATTGATCCCTAAGTAGACAGCTCGTTTGACAGCATACAGGCACAAACGACGAAGAGAAGTCAATAGACAATCCTTTCGTCAACATCGTCGTGCTATTGCTCCGTAGTTTTGACTGAGACTCCATTTTAGGGGTTGAACTAACAATTCTATGTTTTTAGGAACACCCCCAATCGACAAGGTTTTGATTCACCCACGAGGTGTCGATTGGTGACTCGTCATATGGACACTGCCAAGGCAATGTCTAAGCAGCATTTGGGTCCTCCTCAAGGACCCTTGGGTGGTCCTTTGGGATACGTGCCCCTATGTTACGAACCTAATCACGATCATAAAAAAGTTTAGTTCTAAGGACCTATCAATTTGAACCTGAAACAACATGTAAAACATACCAAGGCACACTAAAACATTAGCACATCTAAGGACTAAATTTCGAACGTGTCGGATGTTCTTGGATGTTTGACCTTCAAATCACTTCATGTCAAGTATACACACTATAAACCACCTAATAAACATATCATTAACCATTTAGGAATATGTGAGGCTCTAGACACCTAAATTTATTTGTGGACTTTACAATATCCCCCACTTAAGAACATTCTTCTACGAATGACACTTGGAACATTTTAACCACTTACAAGGACTCAATGACCCATAGATGAACTCACAACATTCAACACATCATCACATATTAGTCAATGTACCAAACGTACAAGCAACATCAACTTTATATAATTTGCACTCAATGCAAACACAAGCAAGTAGAAACCTTTACTCACTCACTCCTGAATAAATCAAGTACATAGGCTCCTCTCATGTTAATAGGATGAAACTCATTCTCCAAATTATAATATGGACTTTGCTTTTCATTTAATTAAGATATCAATATCCAATAATAATTGAATCACATGTAGTAATACTCAACATAATACTTAAGAAGCAAATAGTCAACTCACACTCAATGCACATAGATTATGAACAATGTGGATCAACAAAAATACTTATCATGTAGGCATAATACCATTTAGGTCATACTTAGCATTACCATGATTTGTTCTATTTAAGGAGGAATGTCCTTCTCCTTAACATAATGACATGTTATCATGAGTTCATACAGAAGCAATGCACAAAGGTCAATTCAATGTTAAGAACACTTCTCCACTTTTAAACAAGGAATTCTTATAGTTCCTCCCTAATAAACTCAAAATTGTAAATCACACCACAAAAATCACAACATTAGGAAGTCATTTAAATATTTTAAGTTTTAGCTTGACATTAGTTTTCATAAACATGAACCAATTTGGGCAATTATTGTAAATGATAGGCACACTCAAAAACACTAGCTAAACACACCATAACTTTTGAAGAGGGAACCAATATTAACACTTTTGACGTCATAAAAGTCACACATTTTTAAAAGGACTAGTACCTTTTCATTTAAAAGAGATTCAAATTCTCATTGTTTTCTAGAACACCACACCTCAAAAATGACATCAAGCATGCTCCTTGCATTATCTCATAAAGGTTAATGCACAATTATTACATCAAGGTGCACAATAAACATGACAAAACATGAATTTGATTAAAAAAAATCCATTTTCATGCAACTAAGAGTCTTCCAAACATGCATAACATAGTGTTAATTTAGGCATGTCCAACATATGGAGAACATGCACCTTATTCTTAAATGCAAAATGCCCATCATGAACAAGCTACTAGGAGCTCTTGGTTCTCCAACTTGAGTAAAAACATAAGGATAAGATACGGATATCTACCGGCTTACTACTCACATCATCATCCCCCACTTAGAGAAAACTCATTTAAGAGCAATTTATCTCAACCTTAAGAGAATCATAGTTCACCAACATAAATAACTCAGCATATCATCACCCTCTTTATGCATGCTCTTCATCAACATCATCTAAAAGTAATTCTTATCCTAGAAGGTTCAGAAGAACTCAACATAGGACGAACAAGGAACTCCATATCTTACAATCTAGGCATATAATTTCCCTTTTGAGTTAAGCCTAACCAAATCATGACCATTAGCACCAAGGTCATAGAAAGACAAGACCAAACCTATAAACTTCTTACATAAGAAGTTTCAACATCATTGATGGTCTTCACTCGAAATCTGATTATAAAGGATCCTACTAACTCAATAATCATCATTAATCTAGGGCTAATACCTAAAGGTACTCGTAACAATAAAGCTATGTCATACTACCCAACCATATAATGCCTTAAATATACCATGTATACCAAGGGTAACTCCATATATTCATCAGATTTTACCACCATGACATAACAGGGTAAGTATTTCCAGATTCAAGGCTTCTAGGTTAACTAATTTGTTGGAACCTTCCAATCAACCATGCCTAGATACAACCTAAAGTATTTTCTGCTTTGGCCATGCTTAAGCTCAATCTTAAAAGTCCACTAACCATTTCAAAGCAAGTTAACATCACTCAAGTTCTTCTTCCAATGAAATAAGGGGTATATACATCCTTCTAAGTCAACCTTAGGGCAAAATAAAGTTCCAACCTTTGGAAAAAAAACCGTTATTCACTTTTTCCCCATGCTTACAATAGGTTCACTAGGGAATAATCCAACCAATCATAAGGGTTCTTCCATTATCTTGCATACTCCGCAATTACCTTAAAAGGATATCACACTACATTTTTTGTAGGATCAAGCCTATAATAAAGACTCCAATCCACACAAGGCAACTATAAAGAATCACACATAAAAGGGCAACAATTGAACCATTTCACATATATAAAGACAACATGCATCTTCCTCACTATTTATCACATTCCATGAAAGCATTTCATGCTTAAACAATAACTTTACATTATCATCATGTCAAATCATATAAAAACTTATCATTCCAAAGGGAAATCCATTAAACTATAACTACTATTGAGAAGTTAACACCATATAATAACAATATCATAAAATAAATTCTCACATAACATCATATTCCTCAAAATTTAATTATATACCCACATATGGAATCAAAAAAACACATATAAAAAATTCACCTTCACACATACTCATAAAGCCATAAAAAGAAGGTAAGCATCATAACTTACATTTTTCTCCCTGAAGTATTGAGATAGCATCTAATCCAAGCGATCACATCGAAAATACAACCGTACAAGAAAATATAATAGGAAAAGATCACATAGAGTTAAGTTTTATGGGACAACAAAATGTATTGATGAAAGTGAAACTCTATCGTCCTAAAGCGTCTAGATCAAGGATGTGTCATGACTCGCTACAGATAAACAAGACTCTACTAGACGTGGCAATATGAGACTTTGGACCCTAAAAGAACTTTTATAACCTAACGTTGGACACCACGTTTGTCACGACCAAGGATCATTCCCTAGAAGAAACATGGTGTACTTGACCTCTCAAAGGTCTTATACAAGCCCATAGGAATCATTCATCGCATTCTCATAGGAAATTAAGCAGAAAATTCAAAATATTTCATAGCACATCATATGCTAGAAAAATCAGATCGTGTATATAAAATATCATAATACTCGCTTTTGTCATCCTAGACTCAACATCAACAGAATAGAATAGGTACACGACCCTTAAAGTCATAAAATAATAATTAAAATATTATAGATACATTAAATGAAAACTTTTACATAGGCAATCCTTGAATCTTAAGGACCCCTTTTGTGAGATTAATAAACATCTATCAATCCCTTAACTAATAAGAGACATCCTCTAGTCATCCATCACCTGCACTTTGTGTAAACAGATGAAGAAGAATGGTATTAGTACAGGAATGCACAATGTATGGCAACCATGCAAAAACATGCATTTGAAGAGTATATTTTACTTAGAAAATATGCAACATATCTTTTTAGAGAAACATGAAACATTTGCACAATTATACAAAATATTTCATATACTTTATATAGGCATAAACACTATTAATGACAACACTCAAAGTCACATACATTGCATTCAAAAATAGACATGTAAGCATAGTCACAACCTCAAATAAAGCCAATAATTCATTTAAATGTCATTTAGCATTTATAACATTATTCTTTCTCTTACCATAAGTCTTCTATCCCTAAGTAATCCTCTAGTAACACTTGGTGCAATTCATACATAGTGTCCCATTCCACCACCCACACTCAAGCATCACCTTAAGGTCACTAAGGTTAACATTCACATAACCTTCATTAACTTTAAACACACATACATATACATGAAGGCATATCATATCATAAAAATACAACCTTCACAATTAACTAAACACAAAGCATGAGCCGCATATAAGACTCATTCCAGGACAATATACAAGTCAACAATACCAATAAAATCCTAATAGGAAATAGTCAACAACTACATGCTTGTACTTCATTTTACTACAACATATGAGACCTTACTCGTAAATACCAATGTACCCTACTAGTGCAATACTGTAAAGCCTCATAACCTCACACATACTAACTAAACTCACAAAGAGACCACAGGCATACCATTTACTTCATACATAAAATGACCATTATAGTCAACTACACACATGTGTAGGACCTTCATCATATGACAAGTAAGACAAACATTATGTATTTAAAGTGAGACCTCATCATATAGACACATTAGGACACATATTATGAATATTAACATACAAGTAGGTCAATGGGATAGATTCATGCATAAGAGACACATACATCTACATATACATTTAGAGTACCTTCCAAGAACTCCCCTCAAGAGCTACTTTTGCAATGCATAGGTAAAGTCCCATACCCTCACCTACACTAAGCAACATCCCTTAGGTTATCCTAGTTAGGGTTCCTTACATTCCAAGGTAGGACATTGTCATCATACTAGCATCTAGGTGGATACACTTGCTAGGTATTATAGGGGTAATAAAGTTAACGAAATAAGAGATGTATATTGAATCTCTCTTTGTGCCAATTGGAATTCTAACTTCAATCTCATGAGAAACATAAGGTGAATATCCATCCAAGGGAAGTAATCACCTCATGTGGAACCATAGGTGATGTCCCTCTACGTGAAGTCAAAACCTATCATTGTCAAGTTCAATTTGTGTTAAGCTGAATTCCCTTTTTTCAAAAGCCTTTATTAATATTATTTTCATAAAATAGGCTTTGTTAGAATTAACTTATTTATGCTTAGCTCATAGGTTATAGAGGAGAATTGTCCTTTCATTAACCTGAATCATGAGAGAAAATCCTTTCACATGGACATAGCATATTCATATCCTAATCTAGTTTGGAGTATAAGTGACCAAACCTTTAAAACGACTCCACTTCCTAGGTTATCATACATACCTATTTATGCATTCATTCATGTATGTGTATATGTTCATACATGAGAAAACGTTTCACATCCCACATTTAGACACTACGAATATGGATACTTCATAATATCATATATTTGACATCGTAGCATATACTTTCATGTTCATAGGTTAATAATACTTTCATATTCATGTATATAGAATAATCACCCCAGGAAGTATTCTATAAAGTAGACACGTGCGATGTATAGGAAAAGTCCCATACCCTTACCTATACTACATCACCTATCAAGGCATCCTAATTAACATACATATTCATACTTTCATTGAAATATACTTTATATGCATAGTAGGATGTAATATTGCATATGAGAACTATACTTTCATTAGACACTATAAATATCCTACTCATAGATATATGCATGAGATGTGAGAAGTGTGTACATTTGTTAAAATGATAATATAATGGCACTTAATATATCATAAAGGCAGCAGCCCACAAAAAATCACAATACAGATTCATGTATAGATCACACACCACATTATAGTATAGGCGACATGACATATTCATAATTTTAATCTAAGACTCGTAATCATGATTAAGACAATACATTCATGTAGCGTTACCTAGATAGGGGTCATCCATCAAAATAACTTCATAAATGATAGACACATAGACCATACCTAAGCCTAACAACTTCAGTCAAACGTAATAAACATTATTAACATTTAAAACATGATACAAGATTAGAAGGCTAATCATATAACTTCACATTGTGTAATCATCTTGACAACACTCTTCACACTACCAAAATATTCCTTTAAGTATATGATCATAACATATAGAGATTTAAAAGAAAGTAAACACAACCACCATAACTGGACCATACCACACAATGTCGTTCAAGGCCAATTCAAATACCAATTTTATACAAAGTAAAGGAAGTAGGACAATATTATTAATTCACAAAGCGTTTATCATCATTGATCAATTATCAATAATTCACCATACATTTGAATATAACATAGTAGCAATAGACAATTCAACGTAGTAGAATCCTAAATCAATCAACATAGAATAAAGATCACAATGTCCACATTATAGGCTAAATTGAGAAATTTGGAGGATAATGGGTTCTTTATAAAATTTAATTGAAATTCTCAATAAAAACAGTATCTAATCAATCAATTTATCATAAGCATGATTTTGAAATAAATTTATCAATGAAATCATGGCTAGATTTAATGATGGCCAATTTGATCATGAAATCCCTTTGAAAACATTGGAAGGAACTCCTTAGATGAATGGATAACGTAGGATGAGGATTTACCATACCTAGTTTCATAAAATCTCCACGAAAACTTGATGAATAATCCATGTAAATCCCACCCCTAAGTTGTCCTTGTTCTTCAACTTCAATGGAGGTTTGTAGAGAGAGTTTGTTTTGAGAGGGAAGGGTGAAATTTGATGAATGGAGGTTTTTATGTTATTAATTAACTGAATATACATAAAATACCCCATAATTACCATACATAATCTTTTTCGAATGTGGGGTGAATTTTCCACTCACTCATTAAATAGACAACTCGTTCAAAAGCATTCTAGGCTTAAACAGCGGAGGGAAGTCGATGGACCGTCGTCTAGTCGGCATCGCCGTACTTTTGCTCCGTAGTTTTGTATTCAAACTCCATTTGGGGGGCTGAGCTCATATTTCTATGTTTTTATGAATGACCCCAATTGACAGGGCTTCGATTCACTTTCGAGGCGTCGATTGGTGGTTTGTCATTTTGACACTTCCAAGAGAATGTCTAGGCAGCGTTTGGGTTCTCCTTAAGGATTGCTTGGGTGTTCCCTAAGGATTCATGTTCGGACGTTTCGAACCTAATCATGATCATAAACATTTAAAGGTCTAAGGCCCTATAAATTTCATCCTCAAACAACATGTAAGTCATACAAAAGCACACTACATCACATTAGCACGTCTAAGGACTAATTTTCAAACGTCTCAGACATTCTTGAATGTTTGATCTTTAAATCACATAAAATCAAGTATACACATTATAAAAAAACCTAATCAATATATTTTTAACCTTTTAAGGAAAATTTGAGTCTTTAGACACCTAAATTTATTTCGAGAGACCTTATAATATCCCCCACTTGGGAATAGTCATCCACGAATGACACTTGGAATATTTTAACCACTTACAAGGTCTCAATGACCCATAAAGCAAGTCACAACACTCACCACATCACCACATAGCATTCAATCCACCAAACTTAAAAGGAACATCAACTTCATACCATGTGCACTCAATGCAACACAAGCAAGTAGAAACCTTCACTAACTCACTCCTTAATGCATCAAGTACATAGGATCTTCTCATGTTCATTGGAAGAGCATCGTTATCCTAATAATAATATGGACTTTGCTTTTCATTTGATTAAGACCTCAATATGTAATAATATATAAATAACATGTATTCATACTAAACATTGTTACTCAAGAAGCAAATAAGAAACTCACATTCAATGCACATAGATCATGAGCAATGTGGATCAACAAAAATCCTTATAATTTAGACGTAATACCATTTAGGTCATACTTAACATTACCATGCTTGGTTATAATTATGGAGGAATGTCTTTCACCTTAGCATAATCATATGTTATCATGAGTTCATACACAAGCAATGCACAAATGTCAATTCATTTTTAAGAACACTTCTCGTCTTTTAACAGAGGAATGATCATACTTCCTCCCTAATGAAGTCGAAATGGTAAATAACACCTCACAAATTACAATAATAGGACATTAAAAAAAATTCAAGTTTTAGCAGGACATTAGTTTTCATATACATGCACCAATTTGGGAAATTCTTGCAATTACAGGCACACATCAAAATAGTAGCTAAACACACCATCACTTCTTAAGAATGAGCCAACATTAACACTTTCCATGGAACAAAAGTCACACATTTTCAAAAGGACTCGTACTTTTTCATTTAAAAGAGATTCAAATTCTTATTGTAGTCTAAAACACCACACCTCAAAAGTGAAATCAAACATGTTCCTTACATTATCTCATGAAGGCTAATTCACAATTATCATAAAAATATGCACAATCAATATGAGAAAACATGATTTTGATCAAAAATCCTTTTTCATTCAACTAAGAGTCTTCCGAACATGCATAACATAGTGTCTAGTTACACATGTCCAACATATAGAGAGCATGCAACTTATGCTTAAATACAAAACTCCCATGATGAAAAATCTACTAGGAGCTCTTGGTTCTCAAACAAGAGTAAAAATAGAAGGATAAGATAGGCATATCTACAACCTTACTACTCACATCATCATCCCCCCACTTAGGGTAAACCCATTTACGAGCAACTTATCTCAAACTTAAGAGAATATTACTTAACCAACTTAAATAACTAAAGAATATCATCACCTTCTTCTTGGGATCTAAGCTTATGCATCCCCTTCATCAACATCACCCAAAAAAAATTCTCAACCAAGAAGGTTCAGAAGACTTCAACATAGGACCATCAAGGGCACTCCATATATACCATCTAGGCACATTAAGCCCCACTTGGGGTAAGACTTATCAAAACATGCCCTTTAACATCAAGGTCAAAGTAAGTCAAGAACAAACCAATAAACTAGATACATAAGATGGTACAACATCAATGAGATCTTTGATATATCGTGGTTTCACGGTATTTTTAATGCTTTTTCCTTAAGTTTAGTGTGTGTCCAAAAGACTTTTTGTATTAATTTTTATTTAAGTTTCTCTTTATTTGCAGGAAATCTGTCTAAAGATGAACGCGGATGTTTTTGAGCAAGAAATGCAGAAAAGTTACCAGCTATGGAGCCTGTGACGGTCCGTCGTGCCTGTGACAGTCCGTAGGTTGAATCTTAGTGAAGCTACTGAAGGATGGGGAAGTCTGACAAAGTGTGGGGTTACGAAGTGCATGATGGACAATCACAGCCATGACGGTTTGTCGTGATGATCAAAGAAGTAGTTCTAGTACCCAAATTTCAAGAGTTTAAGTGTTATGGAAACGAAGACCTTCGACGAATCGTTGTGCATGTGAAGGTCCGTCATACTTTCCGTCGAGGGTAATAAATATTCCAGCCGAAGAATTTGCAAAGTACAGGTTGACGGAGTCCATGAAGGCCCGTCATAACCGCGACGGTCTGTCACTAGGTCCGTCCACCCAACCGCGTTTTGACAGATTTTCAGCAATAAATGTCCTTTTATACAGTTTTTGTTTTTTATAAATAGTTATAAAAACCTCGTTTTTGAGTTAGACTCTCATATAGTTAGACTCTTTATTTTAAAACACTTTTATGTTAGATTCTTTGTTAGTAAATTATTTTGGATATTTCACTTTGGATTGGTAGACTTTTCTTTGGAGTTGATTGTTGGTGATATTGTCGATTAATCAAGTAAATTTTTGGATTTTATTCTTTCTCACTGAAGTAAGTGCATGATTTCTTATATTATATATATATGAATATTGTGATTATGACTATGGGTAACTAAACTACATAACTAGGGTTCAGGGAACCATAGGTGAATAATGAGGTAAAACCTAACTAAAATAACAATTCTAGAATAGTGCCTTGCATGTTTTGATAATTCTTTCATTTTGACGTCTTTTTAACGGATGGACAACGTTAGAACTCTCCTAAATACTACTTGTCGGACCAAGGAGGTAGATAATAGGAAAAAAATCATAAACATAGATTTAGTGTATACTATCTAATAGGCTAGTATTGATTGGTACGATGTAATAACTTAGTCAAATATCGAATAAAATGCTTAATAAGAGGTAACGGTAAGGGTTAGTATAGTAACACACGTAGCCAGACCAAGGTGCGGAGTGAAATTTTCTAGATGTTGGACCAAGGATTTAGAAATACATAACTTATTACTTTGCATGGAAGATAGTAGGAAAGAATTGTTATAGTTAGAATTATCAAGTTAGAAATCTGTGGGGAACACATAAACCCTAGTTACTTTTATTAAATGATTAAACTCCAACATTTGAATCTGTTAGTTATGTACTTTAATTTATTTAGTTATCATTTGTAATTTAGAAATAAAAACCACCCTTTTATTGTATTTGTTTTCTAAGGAAATAATTGACTAAATAATAGTAATAATAAATTGAAGTTAAGTCTGAACTATTTTCCTTGTGGGAATGATTCTAACCTCATTAGTTGGGTTCTTTACTTGATACGACCGCTTTACTTCTTATTTGAGAAGTAAGTTTGAGCGTATCAACTTTTGGCGCCGCTGCCGCGAAAAGTAGCTTTTAGATTCACTTAAAATTATTACTAAGGTTTAGTCAATATTTTCTTGATTTTACTTTTTTTATTGTCTTTGATTCTTGCAGATCTATCTTCTTTCCATGCCAAATAAATGGAGAGGAAGAGAACCCTTGTTTCCTTGCGATCACTAATTAGAGCGTACACTATGCAACTTGAATCGAAATTTGGGTATTAATGATGATGATCCAAACCAGAAGATCCCAGCTCCTGTCGATGTTCATGGTCAGTTATCCGATGCTCCGGGTGAAAACAAACAGAGGTGAAAAAATCAAGCTCCACGTCCTCAAGAATACAAAAAAGTCTATGACAATATAGCATATTTCGATGGGCCACTTGTCTTGCCCCCTCTATAACCAGGCCACACCTTTGTTATAAATAGTAGCCTGATGCAAATGCTCACTGTCAGAGTTTTGTTTTCAGGGCTACCTTCGGAGGATCCACATGCCCATATAGCTAAGGTAAGGGAAGTGTGTAAAAGATTTGTAGGGAGGCCTGATTTGGATTGGGATGTAATAGGGGTAAGAGTCTTTCCTCTCTCACTAACGGGAGAGGTTGCTTTTTGGTTCACTGAGCTCCCTGATAACTCAATTTTCACTTGAAACCAACTATGGGATGTTTTCTTAGCACGTTACTACCCGGTCTCCAAGAAACTAAACCACTAAGATAGAGTGAATAACTTTGTGGCACTACCAGGAGAGTCACTTAGTAGTTCTTGGGATATATTAATCTCATTTTGAGAAGCATCCCAAATCACAGTGTAGATGATGAGTCACTGAAGGAATACTTCTATCGGAGACAAGATGATAATAATAAAGTTGTGTTGGATAATATAGCGGGTGGTTCCTATGGGAGTGTCCTTATGCTGAGATTGCCGAAAAGTTAGAGAAAAACTCCTGGGACAATAAATCTTGGACTATTAGTAAGTCAGATACTGGGAGAAATATCTTTGCAATACAATTCACTCACAACCCAGCCACAGATGAGATTCGTGAAGAAATGGATCAGATGAGAACTGAGCTTCGGTTTGTATTAAATCATATCACTAGGATACCGAAAAGATAAATGTACTTAAGTACTTGTCTAAACTACCACCACCAAATGATGAATGCTATTATGAGGAGAATTCCTATACGTCAAATGAACAACGGGGGTTTTCCGACCGAGTGTCCAAGGCTCAAATAAGGAGAATTGGCGTCAAGATCAAGGAAATGAAGGAAACTACAACAGCGACAACAACTTTAATCGGGGTAACTATGGTAACATAAATGATTGGAATGGGCCCTATATCCCTCCTCAAAATCGTGAAGTTACTCCTAGGGATAGTGGAGATAGTATGGAGCGAGTAGAGGATATGTTGCACAAAATGATGAGGAGGTTCAATGCTAATAATGAGAACATTAAAGAGTTAAGGAGTGATTTAACAGGTATTAGGCAGAAATTCGAAGCACATGCAATATCGATTAAGCATATTGAGTTGCAAATGGCCCAGTTATCTGCGACTGTGAACACACGGCAATCGGGTACCCTTCCTAGCAACACTGTCAAAAATCCAATAAATGACGGACACTGTATGATAATCACTAATAGAGGTGGTAAGCAGACCATTACCACACCTATGTCGTCTAAGGAGGAAAAGGTGATAAAAGATAATCATAAGGCGGTAGAGGGTAGTGGTGAAGTAGAAGAAATAGTGGAAAAGATGTTGAAGTGCCTATAAAGGTCATTCACGTGCCTAGAACACCACCCCCTTTCCTCAAATATTAGTGAAAAAGACCGAAGATGGTAAATATCGGTGTTTTATAATAATGTTGAAGCAGCTTTCTCTCAATGTACCTTTGGTAGAAGCTCTAGAACAAATGTCCGGTTGTACCAAGTTTATGAAAGATCTGGTTACAAACAAAATATCATTCACTGAGTATGATGATAGAAAGCATCATTGTAGTGCTATTGCTACATGATCTTTCGTACAAAAGAAAGAAGATCTGTGTGGGTTCACTATTCCCTGTACAGTCGGGTCATTACATTTTGCGAAAGCATTATGTGATCTGGGGGCAAACATAAATCTCATACCCCTCTAAATTTTCGAGAAGTTGGGTTTGGGTGACCCAAAGCCCACTGCAATGCGGCTACTAATGGCGATCGAATAGTGAAAAAGCCTATAGGAATACCCCACAATGTGTTAGTAAAAGTGGAGTCGTTCATATTTCCAGCAGATTTTGTTATTCTTGATTATGAAGTCGATTTTGAAGTGCTTATAATTCTTGGTAGGCCATTCCTTGTTACGGGTAGAGCCTTAATTGATATGGAAAAGGGGAAAATGAAATTTTAGTTGAACAATGAAGAAGCTACCTTAAACATTTGTAGGTTCATGAGGTAGAGTGGTGAGCTCCAATCGGCTATGTCCACAAAGAAAAGATGAAGAAGGACCATGACCCAAAAAGTGAAAAACGAGAGTTTATGGTTGGGGATTTGGTGCTATTAGACAATTCTAGGTTGTGTTGGTTTCCGGGGAAGCTCAATTCCAAATGGACCGGTCCTTACTTGGTTACCCAACTATTCCCTCATGGAGCAGTTGAGTTGGAAACTAAGAAGAGTGTGTTGTTCAAGGTGAAGGGACAACACATAAAATTCTATTTTGGGCATGCTGAATCTGCAAATAAAGTAATTCAGTCATACCATCTTGATGAAACTTGAGTAATCAATTGCCTTTAGCTGTGTCGCGAAGTTAAATCGGGCGCTTGTTGGGAGGCAACCCAATACATATAGTTTTCTTCCTAGTAAGGGTAGCATTTTATACTAATGTGTTTTAAATTTGCAGGCACATCACCTGGAAATTTTGCAGAAAATCACACTGCAACAGTCACTGACAGACACATGGACGGACCGTCACGCATGCGATGGACCGTCGCATAAATCTGTCATGCCAAGTGCGTCATTTAATTATTTTCCAAACTAGTGCACACGTGATGGAACCAATGATGGACAGTCATATCTGCAACGGACCGTCGTTAAGATCTTGTTACGTCATTAATAAGCATAATCGACCCTACCCGGTTGGGGATAATTTAACAAATTAGCAACCTTTAAAATCACACCGCTTCATATCACCCATTTTCTTCCTTCTGTCTCTAATTTCCCTCCCTTTTCAACTTTCTACTTTATCCTCTCTTCTCTATCAACTGATCACTTCCCCAATACCCCAAATTCCTAAAATCTACCCTCTACTAGTCGGAGTCTGCTACTGTGGTTCTGTTCTGGCTAACCAAGTACCTTCCTCGCTTGTTTTTCTCAAATTCTCAGGTATGTGTCCCTGATTTCTACCCATTTACATTGCATTTCTGTTTATCAATTAGTATTGGCCTATTTCTTATTGATGGGTTCATTCTTTAATACAAATTTTGTCTGACCTAGCTTGAGACTCTCAAAATTGCCTTGTTAAAACTGTAGAAATAGGTTCTTTGATTTTGCTAGTTTACAACGTATTTGGGTTAGAAAAATATAGGTTATCACTAAGTATTTAATGTGAGTCATCGGGGATGATTATGGCATCCACAGTTCTGTCACTAAATGACATAATGAGACCCCGACGATGGACCGTCGTACCCACGACAGACTATTATAGGGTATGTTCCAACATCCCATTGTACGTTTTCTTCAAGTGTCCACCAATGGATACATGCGACGGACCGTCATTCCTATGACGGTCCGTCCTGCTGAACCATTGTGGTTGTCAGAGACCCTTTTTCTAAGTGTCTTCTTCTTTTTCTAAGTGTCCTCTGATGGACATCTATGACGGACCGTCATACCCTCGACGATCTGTCCTGTAAAACCGTCATGACGGTCAAAGAGCCATCTCTTGAGGGTCTCCATACTTTTTCTATGTGTCCTCTGACGGACATCTACGATGGACCGTCACACCCTCGATTGTCATTCCTGCCCAACCATCGTGACAGTCATAGACCCCTCTCCTGAGGGTCTCCATACTTTTTCTAAGTGTCCTCTGATGGACATCTACGACGGACCCTCACACCATCGACGGTCCGTCCTTCCCAACCATCGCGACGGTCACATACCCCTCTCATAAGGGCCTCCACGACAGACATCACTGACGGACTGTCATTGTCACGACGGTCCGCCCTGGTTATCCGTCATACTTGTCAGACACTTTCCTTCGGGGTCTCCATATCAACATATTTGAAGTAAGTCATGAAGGACCCCATGATGGTCCGTCTTACTCATGACGAGCCGTCACCTGGTCCATCGTGTTTCAGTGCTACTATAGAAAAGTCATTACAACTTAGCTCTTATACTTATTTTGTTTCATTTTTTTTCTCATCTTGTTTGCTCCTTCTCGTACTAATGTTTATTCTTTAGAGGTACTATCTCATATAGAACCAAAACAAGATCGAGTTTACGCACGCGGGCGATCAAAGTCTGTCGCCCCACCTATCCGCCTGGTCATTGGCTTTGATGATGAGCGTGACCCCAAGTACGTGCCCCCATGCGTTGCCACTCGATCCCGAGCTGCACGTGCTGCTAGAGCTACTCCAAAAAAGGTGGCGTCTTGCATAGTCACTGCCTCTCAGTCTGATGAGAAGCGCACACTGATCGGCTCACCCTCAGGGTCAGCTACTCATGAAGAAGGAGCGTCTGGCTCCTTAGGAGTTTCGTGGTCAGAGGAAGACTCCGGGTCTGCTAAAGTCCCTGCAAAGTCTGCCTCGTCTTATGAGGCTGACAGTTCTTAATCCACTCCTGGCTTACTAACTCGTGCTCTCACCCCAGTTGCCGACCAACCCAACAGTTGAAGTGTCGACAGGTAGTATCATGTTTATTCAGACAGAATGTTTTTTAATGATAAAGGAGTCATAAAACGCACCCTTATATTTGAGAGGAGGGACCTTACGGGAAGTCTCCCTACTATTCCAGAGATCCACAATCTCTTAACTAGACAACGACAGGAGTGGACAGCACGTTCTTTGGGTCATTATAGTGAACAGTTGGTCCGAGAGTTCTACGCCTCCTACGTGGCTACTCTCAGATCACAGATTGATAGGAGGGATGTCCCCGCCAAGTAGGCCCCACTTGAGCATGTTCGAGTACGTGGCATTTAGGTAGATTTCTCCCTGTCAGCAATTTGCCGGTATCTATACGGTGATGATGTTGATGTAAACCAGACCCCTCTCACCGCAAAGTTTTACTACTGGTGGCAAATTTTCAAAGATGGCCAATTCTTGTGTGAGTCATCGCTGAGAGAAACCACCAAGAGGTTGATGGCCCTGCACTTGTCTGTTGATGGAGAGGGTGCCGACTGGGTAACAGAGTCGAAGGGAGCCATCAAGAAGGCTAACTTGCCTTCATGGCTATGTTCTTATGGTTGGTTATCCGCCACTGGCTTCCCCCACGGCTGCTGATATAATAGTCTCATGGGATCGTGCAGTTTTAATGGCGGCAATGATAGCCGGATTTGAGGTGGAATTTTCTTGGCTTCTAAACGCGGTCATGCACGAGAGATCTTTCAATGTCACAACTACTTACTCTTTTCCGTGCATGATATTTTCTTAATGCAGGTCCGCATGTGTGCCCATCTGGCACATTGATCAGCTCAAGACTCCGCTGAGAACTATTGATATCAGCCTCATTAGGTATGAGTCCAATGAGTTGGCTCCACGCTGAGGTCCCCGTCAAGAGTTGCCCCCTCTTGTTGATCATCTGGCACATACGGTAGCACAAGTTTGCACGGCTACACAGGCTATTTTTGAAACCACTGACACTACCCCGGTAGAGTCTATCTCGGGTAGTAGCACTACTCCGAGCTCCTCTCGCTCAGCCCCTTTCCCCGCTCAGGTCCGACTTGCTAGGGTCCAGAAACTAGAGGCAAAGATGGCTACACTTCTGCATCATGTCCAGCCTTGGATGCAGAGGTATATTTCTGAGGCAGAATAGCGCTTGGAAAGGAGAATGGTTCAGCACACAGAGCAGAAGATTGCTGAGGTTCATCAGCGCTTGGACGGTTTTGAGTTGTGCGTGTTAGCCCGGCCACCAGAGGAGAGCCTCGCTTGCTGATCAGGAGTCGCGTTAAATGAGGGTTGTAGAGTCAGCTCCTGGGGTATCTATCTCTAGAGATGTGGTGATAGCGGGAGGCACTGCTGATAGTGTTGTGGCTTAAGAGGACACTACTGAGGGTGTCCAGATTACTAAGGTAGTGGGTTCTGGGGAACCGAACTCACAAGCTTGTTGATCGTCTGTGCTTTGCGCCCCAAGTTTGCTTCACCTACCACTCTCATATTTCAATTTTTTATGCATTGGGGACAATTGCATGTCTTTTTGATGGGGGCGGGGTAAATGGAAAGTGAGTGCTAGGGTGAAGTCTGAGTATCCCAATTCACTATCTTCTTTTGGGGTTTTCTTGCATGTGTTCTTTTTCCCCAGGAGAGTGATTATTTTTATTGTTGAAACGACATATATTTATCTTGTGTACATAGTTTAATTCTGAATCATGATGGCTAAAATGATATCCTAATGAAATAAAAATGATGCATGACCAGGCATAGTAATATATAAATGTGTGGATCTCAGCATGACATAGAGATACACCACTGCATGACCCTAAGTCTAAAATTCGAACTAGGTATCTGATAATCTGGTAGAGTAAAAAATTATTGTGAGGAATATTTGAATAGTCCACTATTTGTACTGAGCTAGAACTTGCCTGGTTAGTCCTGCTAAAAGTAAGATGTAATAGACCATTAGGAAAAAATCATAGGCCCTTGTTCAATATAGCCAGTTTTTAGCCTAAATAAAAAAAACCAAATTAAATTAATCCCTCCTTGATCCAAATAATTTGAGCTTAAAATAGACCTTTCTTTTTCACCCCAACTGATCTTTTCTGGGAATAATGTGTTGTCCCTAGTACCTCCTTGGACATGTGCACCTCAGCTTATGCAGAAAGCATAAGTTACGTGTGGCTAATGCAGTAAACAACCTTTCATGGCCCTTATCCAACTTTGGGTATTATGTACTTTGACTCATGGAAAATACATGAGTTGAGGGTGTCTATTATGAGGAGTTCTTTGGAAATTGGGGTCGAAAGAACAAAGAGAGAGAAAGAACAAAAGTAAAGTGACTCAAGAACTAGTTGAAAGAAAAGTGAAATAATAAAAAAAACAAAAATAATAAATACAATAAATACAAGCAAAAAAACAAGAGAGTCGCTTATACAAGCAAGAAAGAGGGTAACTAAACTCCATAACTAGGGTTGTGGGAACCGTAGGTGAATAATGAGGTAAAACCTAACTAAAATAACAATTCTAGAATAGTGTCTTGCATGTATTGATAATTCTTTCATTTAGAAGTTTTTTTAACGGATAGCCAACGTTAGAACTCGCCTTAATGCTACTTGCCGGACCAAGGAGGTAGATAATAGGAAAAGAATTATAAAACATAGATTTAGTGTATATTGTCTAATATGCTAGTATTGATTGGTACAAGGTAATAATTTAGTTATATATCGAATAAAATTCTTTATATGAGGTAAATGTAAGGGTTAATATAGAACCACACGTACCCAGACCAAGGTGCGGAATGAAATTTTCTAGATGCCGGACCAACGATTTAGAAATACATAACTTATCACTTTGCATGCAAGAAACTATAAAAGAATTGTTATAGTTAGAACTATCAAATTAGGAACCTGTGGGGAACAATTAAACCCTAGTAACTTTTATTAATTGATTAAATTCCAACATTTGAATATGTTAGTTGTCTACTTTAATTTAGTTAATTATCTTTAGTAATTTAGAAATAAAACCCCCCCTTTTATTGTCTTTGTTTTATAAGGAAATAATTGACTAAATAATAGTAATAATAGATTGAAATTAAGTTCTTAACTCTTTTCCTCGTGGGAACGATCCCCACCTCATTAGTTGGGTTCTTTAGTTGATACGACCGCTTTACTTCTTATTTGAGAAGTAAGTTTGAGCGTATAAGTCTTCACTCCAAACCTTATTGTTAAGGAGCCTACTAACTCAATCATTATCATTCCTCTAAGGCTAACACTTATAAACTCATAACAATCATGCTAGGTCATACAACCCAACAATATGAGGCCTTAAATATACCATGTATGCCAAGGGTAACTTCATATCTTCATCAGATTTTACCACCATGACATAACAGGGTAGTATTTTTGGATTCAAGCTTACTAAGTTAACTAATTTGGTAGAACCTTTCAACTAACCAAGCCTAGATACAACCTAAGCATTTTCTAATTTGTGCATGCTTAAGATCAATCATAAAAGTCAACTAACCATTTAAAAGCATGTCAAGATCAATACTTTTCTTCCCATGAAATAAGGGGTACATTCATCCTTTTATGTCAATGTTAGAGCAAAACATAATTTAAACCTATGGAACAAAACCCTTTCTTTCCATTCTCCCCATTCTTAGAATAGGTTCACTAGGAAACAATCCAACAAATCATAAGGTTCTCCCATTATCTAGCATACTCCACAATCACCTTAAAAGGTAAGCATACTACTTTTTACTTCTATGATAGAGCATATAAACAGGACTCCAATCCACATAACGCAACTATAAAGAATCACACATAAAAGGGAAACATTTTGAACCATTTCACATATATAAAGGCAACATGCATCTTCCTCACTATTTATCACATTCCATGAAAGCATTTCAAGCGTAAACCATAACTTTACATTATCATCATATCAAATCATATATAAACTTGTCACTCCAAAGGGAACTCCATTCAACTATAACGACTAATTACAACTTATAACCATAACATAGCAATATCATAACATAAATTCTCACATATCATCTTATTCCTCATAATTAACATATATAGCCACAAATGACATCACATCAACATATACCAAAAATTAACCTTTACACATACTCACAAGGCCATAAAAACATGTAAGCATCAAAACTAACATTTTTCTCCCTCACGCATTGAAATAGCATCTCATCCAAGCAATCAAATCTAAAATACCACTAGACAAGAAAACATAAGAAGGAAAGATCACATAGAGTTATGTTTTATGGCAAAACACAAGAGTTTTGAAGAAAGTAAAACTCTATAATCCCATAACATCTTACTCATAGATGTGTCGCCACTCACCACTAATGAAAAATACTCTACTAGACGTGGTAATATCAGACTTTGCACCCGGAAACAACTTTTATAAACTAATGATGTGACTCCACATTTTTCACGATTGAGGAGCATCCCCTAGAAGTAACATGGCGTACTTGACCTCTTGGAAGTCTTATACAAGCCCATAGTAATCATTCATCGCATTGTCATAGGTATATTTAGATGAAAATATAAAACTTTTCATAGCATATCATATGGTAGAAACATCACTTCATATACATAAAGTATCATAATACATAGTTAGACTCTAAATCTCTTTTGCCATCTTAGACTCAACATCAATTGAGTAGAATAGGAACACGACTCTAAACATCATAAAATATTAACTAAACTATTACATATACTTTAAATAAGAACTTTTACATAGGTAATCCTTGAATCTTGAGGATCCCTTTCTTGAGATTTGGAAACATCTGTCAAACCCTTCACTTTAAGGGACATCCTCTAGTCATCCATCACCTATAATTTTTGTAAAAAGATGAAGAAGAATGGTATTAATACAAGAATGTACTAAGTATCACAACCATGCAAAAACTTGCAATTAAAGAAGATATTTTACTTAGAAATCACGCACATGCCTTTTTAAAGAATCTTCATAAACATTGGCGCAGTTACATAATATAGTTGATATATTTCATATAGGCATAGACACTAGTAATGACAACACACCAAGTAACATATATTGCATTCAAAAATAGACAAGTACTGTAGTCACAACCTCAAATAAAGCCACATAATTCATTTAAGGCTGATTTATCATATATAACATTATTCTTTTGATTACCATTCAGTCTATTACCCCTAAGTAATTATCTAGTAACACTTGGTGCAATGCATGAATAGTGTCTTATTGCACTACCCAAACTCAAGCATCACCTTAAGGTCACCAGGGTGAACATTGACATATCCTTCAATAACATCAAACACATGACATATACATAGTGGCATAAAATATCATGACAATACAACCATCACATATACCTCAAAACTAAGCATGAACATGATATGGGACTCTTTCCAGGACTATATTTAATTCAATGCTACCAATGACATCCTAATAGGCAATAATCAACAACTGCATGTTTGGACTTTATTTCACTACAACATCATAAGACCTTAATCAAAAATCCAAATCTAAGCCTACATGTGCATTGTACATATAAAGCCTCATAACCTCACACATACTAAATAAACTCACAAAGAGACCACCAGCACACGATTTACATCATACATCAACATGACCACTACAGTCAACTTCATAAATAAGTAGGACCTTCTTCATATGACAAGTAAGACCAACATTATGCATCTAAAGTGATACCTCATCATATAGACACAATAAGGCCCATACTATACATATTAGCATACAAGCAGGTCAATGTCGTAGAGTCATTCATAAGAGAAACATAACATTGATACACGTTTAGAACACCTTCCTAGAACTCTCCTAAAGAGATACTGTTGCAATGAATAGGTAAAGTCTATACCCTCACCTACACTAAGAAACATTCCTTAGGTTATCCTAGTTAGGGTTCATTACTTCCATTGTCCATTTTACTTTAGGGAAATCGTAGCCTTAATCGACAATAAAGACCATGTGAGCTAAACTTAGAATCCGGTGTTATGGAACCTCACAGTAAAAAAAAATGCTCTACTTGCCAAGGTACAAAATTAACATCATACTAGAATCTAGGTGGATACACTTACTAGGTCTTACGATGGCAACATAGTTAAGGAACTAGGACATGTATATTGAAGTCCTCTTTATGCCAATTGGCATTGTAACTTCCATCTCATGTGAAACATACAATGAATCTCCCTCAAAGGGAAGTCAACACCACATGTGGATTCATCGGTGAAACTCCCTCCAAGGGAAGTCAACACCTCTCATTGTTAAGTTCACTCGGTAATAAGTTAAATTCCCTTTTTTTTTTGAAAAGACTTTATTAATATTATTTTCATAAAATAGGCTTTAGGAGAATTAACCCCTGATATGCTTAGATTGTATGTTGTTGATGAGAATTATACTTTCATCAACGTAAATCATGTGAAATAACCTTTCGCATAGACATAACATATTCATAGCCTAGTCTAGTTTGGACTACAATTGAGCAAACCATTAAAAGGAATCTACTTACTAGGTTATCACACATACTTCATTACACATTTATTCATGTGTGTGTATATGTTCATATATGAGGAAACCTTTCAGATACCACATTTAAACACTACACATGTTCATTCTTCATCATATCATATAGTTGATATGGTAGCTTATAATTTCATGATCATAGCTTAAACATGCATTCAAATTCAAGTAAACAGATTAATAACTCTAGCAAGTATCCTATCAAAGTAGACATGAACATTGTATAGGCAAATTCCCATACCTTTCCTTTACTAGTTACCTATCAAACCTATCAAGTAATCCTAGTTAAGTTACATATTCATACTTTCATCGACATATACTTTACATGCATATTATTTTGTAATAGTGCATCTAAGAACTATCCTTTCATTAGGAACTAAGCATCTATCCTACCCATTGATATATGCATGAATGTGAGTGTGTGTACATTTGCCAACATGATCACATGACGGAATTTAAAATATCATTGAGCCATCCACCCTATAAGAATGACAATACACATTCATGCATAGATTACAAATCACATTATAGCATATGAGACAAAACATCTTCAACATTTAAATCTAAGACCCTAATCATGGTTTAGACAATACATTCATGTAGGGGCACATAGGTAGGGGGTGATCCATAAATATAAATTCATAAATTAAAGACACATAGACCATAACTAACCTTAACACCTTAATTCAAACGTAATACAACACTTAGAACATGATACTAGATTAGACGGCTAAGCAAATAACATCGAATTGTGTGATCATCACAACCACAATACTCACAATTCCACAATTTGCCTTAAAGGCCATGATCATAACATTTATAGATTTACAATAAAGTAAAAAACACCACCATAAGTTGACCATACCATACAATGCCGATCAAGACAAATTCAACTACCAATTTTATACAAAGTAGAGGAAGTAGGGAAATATTTACAATTCACCAAGATTTCATCACCATTATTAAATTATAAATAATTCACATCAACTTGAATACAAAACAGTAGCAATATATAATTAAACAAAATTGAATCATAATTCAATCAACAGAAAATCACGATTACAATGCCCACATTATAGGCTAAATTAAAAAATTTGGAGGATCATAGGTTCTTCATGAAATTGTATTGAAATTCTCATTAAAAAGTAGCTAATCATCAATTTATCATAAAAATGTTTTTGAAATCAATTTGAAAATCAACTCATGGAAAGATTGAAAGATGGACAATTTGATCATGAAATCTCTATGAAAGCATTGGAAGGAACTCCTTAGATAAGCGGATAACTAAGGATGGAGGATTAACATAACTCATTACATGAAAAATCCACGAACTATTTGTAAAGAATTCATGGAAATCCCAACCCTAAGCTGTCCTTGAGCTTCAACTCCAATAAGAGTTTCTACAAAGAGTTTGTTTTGAGATGGAAGGGTGAAATTTGAAGAATGAATTGGGATGGGTTTTTGTATGTTTTTAACTAACTTAATATACCTAAAATACCCCACAGTAACCATCCATTCTCTTCTTCTAATGTGGGGTGAATTTCCCAATCACCCCTTAAGTAGACAGCTCGATTGACAGTATTATAGGAGCTAACTATGCAGAGAAGTTAACAGATCATCGTCTGGTCGACTGATCCATCCTGTTGCTCCATAGTTTTTGACCGAGACTCCATTTTAAGGGATGAGATCACACTTCTATGTCTTGAGAAACTCCGCCAATATACGGGGCCTCGATTTACCCATGAGGCGTCGACTGATGTTTCGTCATTTGACACTACATAGGCAATGTCTAGGCAACGTTTAGGTCCTTCTCAAGGACCCCTTGGGTGGTCCTTGGGTAGTAATTCCCGTACGTTTCTTACCTAATCATGATCATACACATGTTAAGGTTCTTCCCTATCAAGTTGAGCCACAAACAACATGTAAAACATATCAAGGCACACTAGAACCCATTAGCACATCTAAGGACTAACTTTCGAAGGTATTAGATGTTCTTAGATGTTTAACCTCCAAATCATTACTAATCAAGTATACACACTATAGAAAACATAATAAACATATTATTAACCTTTATAGGAACATGTGAGACTCTCGACACCCATATTCATTTTGGGAGACTTATATGCATTCACCTTAGGCCCTACATCTCAATTCGCTTGAACCGTCATAACTCTATCTAGGGTAGGTAGATCACCCCTAAATTCATCACTAGTCATATACGGGGTAAAATTGGAATATTATTCCCTTGATTAGCTATAGGTACTTGTCCACATTTAGGATCTTGACCACTTTGGGGATGTTGTTTACCTTGGCGAGAAACTCCCTCATTCACCGCTTCCTTGTCCACTTTTCTAGCTGGCGTCCTTCTTGTATTCATATCCAATAAAGACAAGAGAAGAGATTAGTAAAGTACTTATAACCTCAACTCTATGGAATGACACAAGAGTAATGAAGAGAGTAAACCCTCTATCATCCTATAGACTCTCGCTCATAGATGTTTACAACTCACCACCGATTAACAAGACTCTACTAGATGTGGATTTATGAGACATTTAATCCTAAAGACTACTTCATAACCTTATGCTCTGATACCAAGTTTGTAACGACCCAATAGTGCCCTCTTAGGGGTCACACGAAGTACTTTACCTCTCGGAGATATTTTACAAGCCTCTTGGCATTCATTCAACACATAGATATGGAATGTAGTGTGAAATTCATTCTTTTTCATTCACCACATAGTTATGAAAAGTAGTGAAAAATTAAAACTTTTCATAATAATAGTAAAGATCTTTTATAAAATTTAAGAAAGACACTAAGTCTAGTCATAAGCCATCTTAGACACAAGTCAATTTCATAGGTTCACAACCCGCTCATCAATTTTTTTGTAAAGAAAACTTATAGTCTATTAAAAAATCCTTATAAAAGGAAAGTGTAACAACCCTAAAAATTGCTAAGTTAAGAAATGCTTAATATTTCAAGAATGCCTATGATTAGACAAGGGTTCACATGGACTGATGTGAGTAGAACCAGACCTCGAAACCCTTTCTACAGCCAAGACAACTAACATGGGGATTTAGTTGATCTTGGAAATATTAGGTCCAATCGTGTAGGGCTCCCAAATACAAAGATTTACTTGAAGGAGTCTTTATCGAACTTAAATTGGTAAAATCATAGGTTTGGAGGGTCTCGGGGTAAAATGGTCTTTTTCAGGCTAAAGTAGTATCGTAATTACCCTTAATATACAATTCATTATTTAATGAATAAGTTGGAGGGGTATTTTGGGGAGAGAGGGCCGAAATCGGGCTCTTGATGCGAAGTCTTACTCCACCTGGGTTCGAACCTAGGTAGAAGCAACAAATTGAAGTGATTTTTTATTTAAGTTATTGAATTAATGTAATTAATTAATTATTATTATTCATTAACTGATATGAAATAAAATAAAAATCATATTTTTATTAAATAAACAAAATATTATTTACTAAGTCCTAAAACTAGACTCCTTAGCCGCCTACAATCCCACTCTCTCATGTTTATCTCTCAACTCTCACGCTCTATCTCTCTTATTCTTTCTCACGTTTTTTATTTGCCAAAAAACGATACATATAAAAAAAAATAAACCATGTACTTCACCCTTTAGGAATTCACACGAAATCACAAGAAAATAAACGTTAATCGCACGCTAGGCTAAGGGAGATTGTCATTCGAGTGGAGTTTATATTGAGGAGGCTTAGACGTGTTATTCGGTGATTTTTTTTTGCATAAAGTCAAGATTTTAACGTCAAAAAGGTATGGTTTCCCTTCCCTCTTGGTCCCTTTCCCAAGAGACTACTAAGGTTCAGAAGAATCTATTCCAGAAACTAGAACTGTTCCCCGTTACATGTCCCTGTTACTAGCTCCCATTGAATCATAGGTTAATTATGTTTGATGGTAGAAAACTAGGGATGAAACGTGTTTTCGTGATGATTACGTGTTTATATGAATTGTTAGAATTATCTGACTTATGTTGATGTTTCCGAAAATGTAATTACGTGTGCATGAGTGTGTTGTCGTGGCTATTGTTCATGGTTTAAGACTTGAAATGGAATGATAGTTCTTTATATTTCATGTACACATGTTTACGTAAATGTGATGTTCATAGGAGTTGAAATGTGGTTGATTTGAGGAATAAACTCTTTTTTAAACGAATCCATTAAAACGCACCAAAAATGTTCTAAATGCACTACAAAATTCCCCTAAGTACTAAGGTGTAACTTGATGAAAGAATGCTAAAAAATTAAAAGAAAATGTCCAGCTTCTAGTGATGAATTTCGGTCAGCAAAGAGGGTTCAAAAAGTTGAAAAAGTGAATTCAAACTAGTGAGATAATGGAGGATTGAACCCGTGACCTCACAATGTTAAAAACAATGAAAATAAAGAAGTATAAAGAAATGTGGTGAAGGGGATTATACCATGATATAGACTGGAAAATATATCTTAAAAGAAAAAAATAAGATATGAGAGGATTGGAATTTTAACCCATACCTCTTAATCATATTTAAGGCGAAGAATAAAAGAAAATTAAAGGGGGAGGCTTGTGGTGATCGAACCCACAACCTCTTAGGCAGATTTAAGGATGAGAATAAAAGAAAAATAAAGGGGGAGGCATGTGGTAATCGAAACCATGACCTCTTAGGTAGATTTAAAGAGGAGAATAAAAGAAATATAAAGAGAGACTGTGGGGTTTGATCCCACAACCTCATAGTCAACTCGAAATAGACAAGGAGAAACAGATTAAAAAAATAAAAGGAGCTATGAGGGTTTGATCCGACAACCCCTCGGCCAGGAAAGATAACTTTCAAAGGATAGAACCAAAAAGGAAATGGTAATGTTGGGGCTTGATCTAGGGTCCTAATGTCACGTGGACTAGAATTAAATAAAAAGAAAATTGTAGGTTATCCAAGGGATTTAAATCGGGTTCACTTGGCCAAATTCCGTATTGATACATAAGTCGTACGTGAATTAAATATTCAAGAATAGGGCTTCCTACTTAGATCAAAATCGAGATCTTGGCATACATACAAGATGGATAAGTCTTGTACTCCATACTCTTAGAAAGATATGAATCACTTAAACGAAGGATGAATGAAGCCTCATAGCTTGTATGTAGACCCAAAAGGCTAGCATATGTTTAAAAATAAGTGAACCTAAGATGTATTTATTGAAATGATATAACCCTAGAAGGGTTAAGTAAAATGGTAAAACAAACTAAATGGCCAAGTGCATTGGCACATAATAAAATTAACAATGAAATGATTAAATGTACTAAGAAAAAAAGAAATGAACAATGAAATTATGAAACCCTAGAAGGGCTAATTAAGATTGTGAAACACACTAAATGGCCAATTGTATTGGCATATGATGAAATGAATACTCACATAAAATGGGGTGTGTAATTATGATGAGAAAATGTGCTAATGTTAATGAATGTGGTGACAACATGATCTGAGGCTAATGTAAAAGATGAGATCAATCTCAAATGATCCTAAGTAAATGTTACCAAAACGTACTGACCTATGAGAGTGTAAAGTCAATGAAGAGACCAGTATCTATGAACACTCTAATGAAAGTATTGAGATTAACATACTCAATACTAATGATGAGATGAGAAATCAACTATTCATCTATGATGTCCTCATAATAGAACACAACTTCCATAATGTACGAGTTGAATGTAATATAATTTTATACTGAGTACCAATAGAATAGCTATGAGCGGTGATGCCTTTTTTTGGAAGGCCGAAGGTTCACGTAAATCTAATGAGATGAGACTGTCCGGCTTGCCGGGTATGGTTCTCTTTATATCTCCTAGTCATTGAACCTATACTGCCAATATAGGGATCTGGCGTGGTTCAATTCCCATGTACGTTAGCATGTTTTGGGTTATTTTTGCTTGTGATTCAACCTCTTTTCGGTGTGGAGTGTCATGACACTAGATTTTATGAAGCTCACATGATCTATGTCGGTTAAAGTTAATGTTCCCAATCAATGAATGAGGTCATCCTCAAATGATGAACATAATGAATTAAATGATACCAAAGGTGTTAGGATAGGATAATCAAGTGGTTAGTTAGAATAAAGTAATGACATTAGGTGATTGTTGGTCATAGCACAACGAACCTGATGAAAGTCTTAAACTACATCCTAGGTTTAGATGGTAATTACAATGATCCATGAATGAAATGAAATGAAGTACGTTTGTATAAACGAAGCAGACTGTGTGTTTGCTAAAGAACACTAGCTAGTTAAGTTCCCATATGTTGAGCCCTCATTTTTGGGAAGTCTTAATGTCAACTCCATGATTCCAAGGTCTCATGGCATATGAATGAATGATATGGACAACGTTATGTGTTATAGGAGTTTATGATATGTGCTATGTGTAATTTGTTGTGTGATGTGTCCAAAATGTTAAGTATGATGATGCATGTTACTCTCATGGCATAACTTTCCTAATCCAAATTTTGAAAGCCTCCTAATCCAACTTTGTAAAGTTCACACTCACTTTCATAATCTCAATTTGGCAAGTCCACAAGCTTTACCTGCTATAATCATGTTGCTAGGAAAGAGATATTGTTACTCATTCATGTTCTTGGTGTGTGCTTGCATATACCCATACTTAGTACAAGTGTGTACTAACCCTATACAACTCTAAACTTTTAGTTGGAGGCATAGGTGGACGCTAGAGCTACAGGATCAACGTTGTAGCTATTCGGACGTTAAGCATTCATATGTACTTGGTAGGACCTCATGCTTTCAAGGATGCTTTCCCATTAACATTCTAACTTACTTTTAGGATTGATCTAGTGGAGTATGTTCGACTAGTGTTTCTTTCTCTTTTTTTTCAGACATTGTATTGGTGCCATTTTAGCAACATCTTTATTCTTATAATAAATTGTTTCTTTCATTTGATGGTCTTAATGTTAGATGGTTGATGGTGAACAATTATATATGTAATAGATTGTTTAGTAAACATGTTAAGAAACAAAAAGTTTCAAATTTTTGGCTAAAATTAACCTAGACGAAGTAAGAATGACGTAAGTAGGCTTGTATGCGACCTTTGAGAGGTCAACGATGCCGGTCTTGTCTTGGTTCTAGACTTCGTGCCTGACAAAGTTGATATCAGATCTCTATGTTAAATTCCGAGGATAATAAGGTCACATCAACCACATTGAGTAGTTTCTAGGTCATGGTAGTAAGTGCACCACTATCCTGGATTAGAGACTGCATGATGCGTAAGAAAAATTTCCCTTCTTATAATCTTATCATGTCGTCTCTAATGTCAAATTTTTTGGTGTTAAGAGCGTATCTAACATAAACTCTTGAAGTTTTGAAAAGTTGAATACCAGGAGAAAAGCACGCAGAGAGATTGAAGGAGAAGCTGTTGGGGTAATTCAGGTTCCTTCCCAGGCTCCAGCTGTTAGAATAGAGATGCATGTTAACCCAGTATGGTTTACAAATGGAGATGTAAGGACAACGTTGGTACATATGGCCCATGCTAGCACTTTACAATTTGAAGTATTGGGTTCGATTGATGTGGAGAAGTCTGAGTTGGCATGCTACCAGTTAAGTGATGTAGCTCAATCCTAGGATAAAGTGTGGCAGGATAGCAGGGAATTAGAAGAAGGTCCTATTAATTGGGATCTTTTCCAGATGGCTTTTCTAGAGTGGTTATTTCCCTGATAAATAATGGAGGCTAAGGTTGAGGAATTCATCAGCCTTAAACAAGGCTCGATGTTAGTCAGGTATTACTCCCTAAAGTTCGTAAAAAATTACAACTCAAGAGAGACAACCTTGCAGGAAGTGTGGCAAACTACATGGAGGAGAGTGTAAGATAGGCACAAACGATTGTCAAATTTGTGCCAAACCGGGTAACACAATTAAGGATTGTCCGATTAGGAGAAGTCATGAACAAGGGAAGGAGAGAGTTCATTTTAATGGTCCAAGTGAAGAGGGTCCATGGAGGAAACGATTCTTCGCACTCATGTTTGGGGGTGTACGGGAAGGCACCTCTGTTAAACTCTCGGGTGAGTAGCCTTGATTAGTCATTAAATTATTTGACTGTGTAGGTGTGTATGCACTAGTATGAGGTTAATATGTTTGAGACATCATATTGGTTGCTGATTTTTATGATTTATATGTTTACTTATGTTGTATGCTTTGATGAGACTAGTTTAGTAAAGAGTTCCATAGTCTATTAATATGAAACTACTAGTAGGTTTCAAGGATGTGCACCATCATGTTAATATGTGAATAATATATTCACCAATGGGGAGTATTGGATTACCTATGCGTGAGTACATTCTATAGATGATGTACCTATTGTTAGTAAACATTAGTTTCATTCGGGGAAGAATATTCCTAAGGGGGGGGGGAGGGATAATGTAACAACCCTAAAAATGGATAAGATAAGAAATGCTTAACGTGTAAAGAATGCCTTAACACGGATTTATGTGTGTAGAACCAGACCTCGGAACCCTTTCTACTGGCAAGACAAATAACTTGGGGAGTTAGTTGAGCTTGGAAAGGTTGGGTCCAACCATGTAGGGCTCTCGAATACAAAGATTTACTTGAAGGAGTCTTTACCGGACTTAAAAAGGGAAAATCATAGTATAGAGGGTCTAGGAGTAAAATGGTCTTTTTCAGGCTAAAGTAGTATCGTAATTACACTAAATATACAATTATTTATTTAATTAATAAGGTGGAGGGGTATTTTATGGAGAGAGGACCGAAATTGGTCTCTTGAAGTGAAGTCTTGCTCCACCTGGGTTCGAACCTAGGCGGAAGCAATGAATTAAAGTGATTTTTTTAAGCTATTGAATAAATGTAATGAATTAATAATTGTTATTCATTATCTCATTTAAAATAAAATAAAAATCAGATTTTTATTAAATAATCAAAACCTTATTGACTAAGTCTAAAACTAGACTCCTACGACTCCTAAAACTCCAATTCTCTCATGTTTATCTCTCCACTGTCACGCTCAATCTCTCATGTTCTTTATCACATTTTTTTCTCTGCCAAAATAAGATACAAAAGCAGAAAAAATAAACCAAGTTCTTCACCCTTGAAGAACTCACACGAAATCACAAGAAATAAACGTTAATCGCACACTAGGCTAAGAGAGGTTGTCATTCGAGTGGAATTGATATTCATTAGGCTTAGACGTGTTCTTGGGTGAAGTTTTTGTCAGAAATTCAAGATTTTAGAGTCAAAAAGGATTTAGTTCTCTTCCCTATTGGTTCCTTTCCTAAGAGACCCCCTAAGGTTCAGACGAATCTATTCCAAAACTAGGATTGTTCCCATTTGCATGTTTCTGTCACTAGCTCCCATTATATCATAGGTTGGTTATTTTTCTGGAAGAGAACAAGGGATGAAATGGGTTTTCTTGATGATTATGTGTTTATATATATGGTTGGAATTATGTGACTAATGTTGATGTTTCCCAAATTGTAATTCTGTGAGTATGTGTGTGTTGTCATGGCTATTGTTCATGCTTCAGGACATGAAATGGCATGATAGTTCTTTATATTTCATGTACACATATTGATGTAAATGTCATGTTCATATGAAATGAAATGTGGTTGTTTTGAGTGATAATCTCTTGTCTAAACGAATCCATGAAAACGCACCTAAAACCTTCCAAATGCACTTCAAAATTCCATTACAACTAAGGTGTATCTTGATGAAAGGATGCTGAAAAATTAAAAGAAAATATCTTTCTTCTAGTGATGAATTTCGGTCATTAAAGAGGGTTCAAAATGTTTAAAAAAATGAATCAAAACAAGTGAGGTCATGGAGGTTTGAACCCGTGACCTCACAATGTTAAAAACCATGAAAATAAAAGAAGTGAAGAGAAATGTGGTAAAGGGGATTCGAACCATGATATTGTCTAGAAAATATAACTTAAAAGAAAAAATATGAAATGAGAGAAGTGGGATTCGAACCCACCACCTCTCAATCAGAAAGAAAAATAAAAGGGGAGGCGTGTGGGAATAGAACCCACATCCTCTTAAGTAGAGTTATGGAGCAGAATAAAATAAAAATAAAGGGGAGGCATCTGAAAATCGAACACACGATTTCTTAGGTAGATTTAAGAAGGAAAATGAAAGAAAAATAAACAGATGTTGTGGGGGTTTGATTCCACAACCTCATAGTCAACTCGAAATAGACAAGGAGAAATAGATAATGTTTTGATCCCAAAACCCCTCAGCCAGGAAAGAAAATTTTAAAATGATAGAAACTAAAAAGGAAATGGTGATGTTGGGGCTGGATGTAGGGTCCCAATGTTGCTTGGACTGGAATTAAATAAAAAGTAAAATGTAAAGTGTTGTCCAATGGATTTTAAACTGAGTTCCCTTGCCTGAATTCTGTATTGATACATAAGTCATACGTGATTTAGATATTCAAGAATATTGCTGCCTAATTAAATCGAAATTGAGATCTTGACATATATACAAGATGCAAGAGTCTTGTATTACATTATCTTAGGAAGTTGTGAATCATTTAAATGAACGATGAATGAAGCCTCATGGATTAAGTCTAGAATACGATTACAAATAGGTGAACCTAAGATGTATGTTATGAAATGATGTAACCCTAGAAGGGTTAAGTAAGAGGAAAAAACACACTAATGGCCAAATGCATTAACACATAATGAAATCCATAATTAAATTATGGAATGAACAAAGAAACGATGAAATGAACAATGAAATGATGAAACCCTAGAAGGGTTAAGTAAGAGTGTGAATCACACTAAATGGACAAGTGCATTGGCATATGATGAAATGAGAATTCATGTAGAATGGGGTGAGTAATTATGAAGAGAAATTTTGCTAATGTTAATGAATGTGGTGACAACATTATATGAGGCTAATGTAAAAGATGAGATAAATCTCGAATGATCCTAAATAAATGTTACTGAAACGTACTCACCTATGAGTGTGTAATGTTATTGAAGAGACCAGTCTCTATGAACACTCTTATGAAAGTATTAAGATTAACACACTTAATACTAATGATTATATGAGAAATCATCTATTGATATATGATTTCCTCATAATGGAAGACAACTTCCATGATGTACGAGTTGAATGTAATGGAACTTTATACTAAGCACCGATAGACTAGCTATGAGCAGTGATGCCTTCTTTTGGGAAGGTCGGAGGTTCACGTAACTCAAATGAGATGAGACTGTCCGACATGCTAGGTGTGGGTCTCCTTATATCTCCTAGTCTTAGAACCTATACTTCGAATATACGGATCTAGTGGAGTTCAATTCCGATGTACACTAGAATGTTTTGGGTTGGCCGGTGATTCCACCTCTTTTCACGTTGGGTTTCATGACATTGGATTTCATGATGCTCACATGATCTATATCGGTTAAAGTTAAAGTTCCCAATGATTGAATGAGGCCAACCTCAAATGATGCACATAATGAAATGAATGATGCTAAAGGTGTTAGCATAGGATAATCAAGAGGTGAGTTAGATTCAAATAATGGCATTAGGTCATTCTTTGTCATAGCACAACAAACCCGATGAAAGTTTTAAACTACATCCTAATTATAGCAGGTGTTTACACTGGTCTATGAATGAAATGAAATGAAGTACGTATGAATAAAGGAAGAAGACTCTATGTTTGCTAAAGCAGACTCCCTAGTTGAGGTCCCATATGATGAGCCCTCATTTTTGGGAAGTGTTAAAGTCATGTCCATGATTCCAAGGTCTCATTGCATACGAATGAATGATATGAACAACGTTATGTGTAATAGGAACTATGATATGTTCTATGTGTACGTTGTTGTGTGTAATATGCAAAATGTGAAGTATAATGCTTCATGTTTCTCTCATGGCATAACTTTCCTAATCCAAGTTCTGAAAGCTCATAAACAGTCCTAATCCAAATTTGGAAAGTTCACTCAATTTCCTAATCTAAACTTGGCAAATCCACTTATTTGACCTGCTATAATCATGTTGATAGGAAAGAGATATTCTTACTCATGCATGTCCTTGGTGTGTGCTTTAAAATACTCATACTTAGTACAACAGTGTAGTAACCCAATGCAACTCTAAACATTAAGTTGCAGGCACAGGTGGACGCTAAAGCTACAGGATTAACGTTGCAGTTATTCGGATGTTGAGAATTCATCCGGACTTGGTAGGACCTCATGCTTTCGAGGATGCTTGCCCATTTACATTATAGCTTAGTTGTTTGTTTGAGCTAGTGGAGTATGTTCCACTAGTGTTTGTTTTCCATTTTTGTTCAGACATTGTATTGGGGCCTTCACATTCCGAATTCGGTATGGTCGGACGGCTTCCTTTGCCCCAGCTTGGCGAATCGCATCCCCGCACAACGACATTCTTTGTTTGTGTGCCCCTTACCGTTCTCGCTCAGTATTTCAATGGCTGGGAAGGCAGTCGTAGAAACGAAGCCCATTTTTGCAAGTACATCTTTATCATTATAATAAATTGTTTCTTTTATTTGATGATCTTAATGTTAGATGGTTGATAATGCACAATTACGTATGTAGTAGAATTTTTATTAAACATGTTAAGAAACAAAAAGTTTCAAATTTTCCGCTAAAATTAACCTAGACGAAGTAATAATTACGTAAGTAGGCTTGTCTGCAACCTCTGAATGGTCAATAACACCAGTCTTGTCTGGGTTCTAGACTCCGATCATGACAAAAACTAGAACTGAGATCCATGTCTACGATCATATGAGGACATACCAATAATGAAAGAAATCTACTTCCCAAGTGTTAACTTCTAGAAAATGCTCGCTTGCGACCTACACTTGTTGACCTAAAGAAACATACGCAATTAGCACATTTAATGCATTAAGAATGGTGAACATGCAAGAAAACCATGTAAAAAGGAACTTCTACTTTAAGATATGCTTTCATGCTATTTTAATAGAAACGTTCATCATAAGAGTTTAAGAAATATAATAAAAGTCAAGAATCACATATAAGAATATTACATATTTATCAACTAAGAATTTTTAATATATTAGACCCTTTACCTAAGATTACTCTATGACTCACTTATGTAAGAAATAAAGTGGTTGCTCGTAAACCCTTTTCAAGCACACCTAAGTGATCCTCAAAGATACCCTATATAAGAATTTTTCTCTTCCTGTGCTTTAAATGATTCAACGTTATTCGATTTATCATTTAAGAGAAAATGAACAATTAGGGGACTTCACACAATAATCTTGGAAGACCTACGGAAGTCATTCTAGCACTGTCAAAGCCTACTCGTTCCATATGTAGATATCATTCCATTACACTACCTATATGTTGTAGAAGCTATCCAACACTAGAGTGCACATCCTACATGATGTGAATAATCTTTACAAAACATATACCACACTAGCTAGGTATGGAATCTGGTGTCATAAAACCCCACACCGTGGAAGGTGTTCTACTTTCAATGGTATAACTAGGACACATTCCATGTAAGAACATGGTTTAGGGGATATCAAAAGGATTCTTTGTAATCTAGTCTCATGCTCCAGTATAGCTACAACCATAAGCTTATGCACTTGGAGGTTTGCCTTCGTTCTCATAGAGTAAATGTAAGGATGCAAAAATGTAATACGTTAAAATAGATCCTAGCATGAGTGGAATGATCATTTCTATTTGAGAGATTTTTGAGGTTAAACGTCCAAGAACGTCTGGTAACGTTTGAAAGTTAACATAGGACGTGCTAGCGTGCCTTAGAATGTTTCATGAGGTTTTATGCAGTGTTTTGACATCAAATTTATAGTGAAGGTTCCTAACATCTAGACAGATGTATTTGGGGTGGAAAAGTCCAGGCATGAGTTCTTAAGGGCCTCACAAAAGGCCCTCGAGGAGGACCTTAACCATGTCTAGCCCACTGCTTGAGCAGTGTCAAGCGATACCTCATGCGTTGGTCGACGCCCCGTCGATGGGGCACACTGGTTGAAACTTAGTTTAATGATAAAATCACCCAAATAATGAATATCTTACTAAGAGTACGGACCTGCTGTACATACCTTCGTCCATCCAATGGTCCGTCGATTTCTAACCGTTGATGCAACCTGCACTTTCTTGAGGGGTGAATATTCACCCCACATCCAAATAATTATATGGGAGGGTATTTTATGTAGTTTTTGAAATTTAATGACTATTTAAATGATTAAAAAACCTTAGACTCAATGCTCCAAATCAAAACCTTTCTCTCACATTAGAACTCTCAAGAACACCATTAGAGAAGAATAAGAATTGGGACCAACAACTTAAAACGATTTCTCCAAGGACTCAACCTAATATGAAGACTCTTATGTAATTTATGTGAAGCTTATTTATTCATGGATTCTTCCTTCCTTGAGTCCCCCCTAGTTTCATTCAATTGAGAATCCAAAGAACCCCATTCAAGAGAGGGTTGTGATTGCATTACGGGTAACGCTCGATTGTGATCCCAATTTAGTGGAAGCATTCAATGATATTTATATGACTATTATATACTGTTTCATGTAGGTTTCATGGTGAATTATAGAAAATCAATTTGAATGTGATCATGGTGATCTTAGACCATTGGAGACTTGATGAAGATGTTTTGTTGATTCTTGTTTACTTGATTGTATTCTATAATTAATTGATCATGATTGAATCACCTAAGTATGAATTGAAATATAATCAATTAATTGATTTTTTTTCTTTATTTGATTGATCCTTAAAGAATGAATTATGACAATAATCACCTAGTATTTAAGAATGTGAGAAGAAAACTAGTGCTAGAGGATTCTATAATCTACATATGAATGAAGATAGAATGAATTAATGAATAATGAACCTTATGATGGTTGTGTTGAATGTATATTTAGGACGATTGATTGAAAGTGATAGAAACAACTTGAGCATGGAGATATTTCAAAGACATCCCTCAATGAGAGAAGGTTGAGCAAGGCTTTACAAGTAAACATGGAATATATGCTTTACTCCAAGTGAATATGTGAAATGAGACAAATAGTCTAGCAAGGGTCCGGAATCCAAGTAGAAAGGAGACGCACACGTAGTAGTTGTGATGAATATTTCATTAGGTCTCATGAGGCGGGACTCCTTCATGTAGTAGATGAAAGGTATCCTAGTAGAGATCTCCATATCCTATGAACTTAGACATGCTTGAGAAGCATCTCATAGTGTTCATAATCAATGAATGAACATAGACATGCCCAAGGGGTATCTCGTAGTATTCATAGTGTGTGAATGAACTTAGACATAATAAAAAGTATCTCATAGGATTCATACGATGAAGGAACTTATACATGATTAAAGAAGTATCTCATAGTGTTCCAAAGATAAAGATATGTTCTAGGCTCCAAAGTAAGAACTAATAGAGAAAGGATATAAAAGTAGTACCTTGCATGAATGGTGTTATGGGGCTTCATAAGTTCCTTGCACAAGGTATAACCTAGGGTCATTAATGAAGAAGATATTTGATATAGGATTGGACTAGAGTTTCCTTTGCTAGTAAAGTAGGCTAAAGATGAGGGAATCTTAATAAAAGAAGTTAAGAGGTGGTAAGGCTATGGAGGGTGAACATGTGAAGGATGACATTAAGATAGTCTTAAAATATGGAGTAGCATGGGCTGCCTCATGTACATTGCACAAGGATATTTTGTGGAAATTGAAAGAGTATAGTACTCTTTAGTATGAAGTAAGGCTACTAAAGACATGATTAAATAAATAAGGTGACTCAAAGACATGCTTAGTGTGTGAGGTAGTATGAAATGCTTCACATGCATTCCACACGTATGTTTTGAGTTGACGTTGGGGCATATTACTCATACGACATGATGGATTTAGGTCATAATTAGTAGTATGGGATCTACGTTAGCCTTGCACTGGGATACTTGGAGGTAGCTTGTGAGATAGTTCACTTGAGTAAGAAGGACAAGTAAGTAAATATGAACTCTTGTGTAACTTAGACAAAAGTATTCATTACCCCCCCCCCCCTGAACATAAAGCTTTTTATTCATTGTACATCTAAACATTATTTGTATCAACTACCCCACCGCAACTTGCTTCTTCATCCAACACGTACACCTTCTCTGTCCAATTCCATAGAAACTTAAATCTAACTCTACAAGGCGCGTGAGACATTGATTTTTTGCCACATCATAAAGTTATAATGGTAATATACATAAAAAAATATTTTTTATTTAATATTTTGTTTATTTTAAAAAAAAGTTCTCTCTCTCTATTCTCTAGCTATTTGTTCTTCTTTATCCCTTCTCCCTTTACAAATTTTAGATTTTCTCAGATTTTTATTTTAATTGTTATTGCTAAATTCATGAACTATTATAGGAGACTTGTTTGTTTATGTGGGGCTTCTCAAATTCTGAAACTTTCATGGACAAATGACACTCCCGGTCGTAGAATTTTCGGTTGGAGACTCTATGGGGTATGTATTGTTACTCCGTTTTTGCTTTTTATCTTACAAGTTCGTATTATGAAATTTCATTTTTTTAAAATTTGATTTTATAAAATGCATTCCTCATTTCAAAATTCTTGTAAGTTTTTGGATTAGTATGATCCTAAATTTCCGACCCAAGCGAATATTGTAATTTTGGGTTTGTTGAAGAAAACCAACAAACAAGAAGAACATCACAAGTGTAAATGGATATTGAAACTGATTTTGGGTAATAAATTGATATGCAAGGTGATATTGTTCTTTTATTTAGTGTGTCGTTGAATTTTATTTTTGAATGCAATTGTTATTAAGGAAAAATCATTTGGTACTAGCGTACTCATTTTGTGCTTGAGTTTGGTTTGGTTTTCTAGTAATGTATGTTTTTGCTGATTAAAGATATGTATATATATATATATATATATATATATATATATATTAAGGCAATTGACTTATCATTTTTTCATCAATCTACAATTACATGTCATAGGTAATATGATACCATAAAATAATAACATGAAGGCAATAAACATAACATAAGTAGTGCTTTCTTGATCATAAAAAAGAAGCATCATGGTGTTTCATTGTTTCAACCAACAACCACAATAACTCAAGTTTAACAGCAAAACATAAAACAATCACTACTTAAAATTTAGTTGAAAAACCACACAAGCACCA
This sequence comes from Solanum chmielewskii, assembly GCA_027704785.1. Taxonomy (NCBI): domain Eukaryota; kingdom Viridiplantae; phylum Streptophyta; class Magnoliopsida; order Solanales; family Solanaceae; genus Solanum; species Solanum chmielewskii. The sequence goes on from JAKWIX010000318.1 coordinate 32,976,389, forward strand.
ACACACTAACAGTTTAAGTTTGGTTGAACAACCACAGAACCATCAAAACATAAAACACTATTTCATGTTTGGTTGGACAACCATAGAAACACCAAAATAAAAACATTCAGTAACTTAAGTTTGGTTGTTACACCCACACAACTAAGAAGTTTTCTTTGATGGTGATTTTCCTTTGGCTTGTGACCTTGTTTGAATGCCATCAAATTTTGATCTGGTTTGAATACGACTCATAAAACTTTCGACATGAAGTTCTCTTTGAGTCATAGCTTGTTTGCCTTTCCACTTCAGTCCCTTGGTAGGTTTAAAACCTATATCACCTTTCACATGCGCATAACTCACCACACCAGTATTAACCCTCCTCGTGCTAGACAATCCTTGCTGCATATCAACTACATAACTATTTTGGGCTCACATTAAGAAGAAAAATATAATTTTGACAGTTTTATACGACACTTACATTAATACACGTATATCCAGTATCAAAAACAAATACACCTATTCCAAAAAATTTAGGCCTCTTCTTGTAACCACTTGCTGCACGTGTTCTTGTACCAGTCTTAATGGTGCTTTTCATAGTGACCTCAACCCCTCTTTTTCCTAGTGGTGGACTAATATGAGTGGAAAAATAACTCAACAAGAGATTAAATTAATATGTAATCTAACATAATTTATAAAAGCAAATCAATATGAATGTAGCTCATGAGTGGGGGTGTTGGTTTAGGCTTAGGTTTAGGATTTTTTTAGAAATTTTCTCTTGTTATGATTTGGTCCTTTGCAAATTGAACATGTCATTACACTCCCCATTCTTGAAAACTTTCCAGGTTTTCTCGCTTCACCAATTTCTCTTCTTCTGTTCTTTGATGGCCTACCAGGCATTTGTTTTACCTCAAATTGTTCAACCATTAGGTTTCTGCTTTCAGGCCGCATTTTCATTTTTGGGTCCGGTTGAATGAAATGAGAATATGTCTTCATATATTAGTCATAGTGTCAACCTATAACCACAATAACAATCAGTATATTGTACAATGTAAGCAACAAATCGAAGCATATACAATAACATCAAAACAGATGCAACATTTGGTACTTAGTATAGTAGATGTATTACTCATCAACATACAATTGGCATCCAACACAATATACTTAAACAAATTATATAATACCCCACCATTTAACAATATCAGAAACCTTAAAACATAGAACCTTAATTTTACCAAAAAGCCTTAATTTTTAAAACTGATTATCAGAAACCTTGATTCTCATGCATTAATAAGGTAAAAAACTTCATGATAATACATTAATTAAGTGAAAATTCGAATTAAAAACTATTAGACCCCTAATCGGAAACTATGGCGAAACCTTAAACGAAAAATAGGGCATAATATGAATGAATAAGTAAAGAAAACAGACAACAATACATCAAGACATCACAAAATCTAGTGGATAATCACTTACTTGTTAACAATTTTCAGACAAGATCCAAAAAAAATCGACCAATCGACACCGATCGGTAAAACACTTCATCAAATCTAGAAAGTCTTTACTCCAGAACTGCAACTGACACAGATCTACTCGCTTCTTTTTCAATTACACTTGCCAAATATACTCGTGAGAGGTTTAGATAAAATTAAAGAGGTTTAGAGCAAAACGGAGAAGATTCTTTAAGAAGTTTTAAGATTTCATAATTGTGAAGGTTGGTATTATCTACGAGATAAAATATTTATCTAGGTGGCAAAATATTTATCTAGGTTTACGCAGAAAAGGTGTATGTGTACGTGTTGGTTGAATAAGAAAGTTCAGGGGGGTAATTGAAACAAAATAAAGTTTATGTGTACACTGAATAAAAAGCTTCAAGTTAAGGGGGTTAATGAATACTTTTGCCTAATAATTATAACAATTCAACACTACCACCATAGTGGACTATACAAATCAATAACAATCGATATAAATTCTACATTAAATAAAGGAATTATGTCAACTTGCGACTTTCCAATAGCCACAATCACCATTCCTTTGACTTTTCATCAAATTAACACAACAAGAGATCTTAAAAATGAAAATGTACATAAGACTATGCTCACTATTCATCATTATCAATAATTCCACAAATACATGTGTGTGTGTGTGTGTGTGTGTGTATATATATATATATATATGTATACATATATATATATATATAAACATGAATTAAACATAATTATATCATAATCAATATAAGAGCCATAATCAAGAATACAAAGAATACATGGGTTCGTGGTGTTTTTTGTCATAAAACCATCAATTAACATTTATTACTTTATAAAACATCAATTTAAACCTTTTTATTCAAGAACCCATGCTTAGAAACCAAAATAGAATTTCAAGGTTTTTTGTGATCTTTGATGTACCGTGGTTTCACGTATTTTAATGCTTTTTCTTTAAGTTTAGTATGTGTCCAAAAGCCTTTTTATATTGACTTTTAGGTAAGTTTCTCCTGATTTTCAGGAAATCTATCCAAAGATAAACGCTAAGTTTTTGAGTGAGAAATGCAGAAAGACCACCTACGGAGCATATGACGGTCCATCGAGCCTTTACCAGTCCGAAGGTGACATCATAGTGAGGAAAGAAGCTGCTGAATGAAGATGGGGAAGTATGACATAGTGTGGAATTACGGTGCATGACAGACCGTCATAGCCACGACAGTCTGTCCGGCTGTTTCGTCGTAATAATTACATAGTAGTCCCACTACCCAAATTCCAAGAAGTTAAAGTATTATGGAACGTAGAGCCTCGATGGAGTGTCGTGCTTGGAAAGGTCCGTCATACCTGTTCGTTGAGTGTAATGAAGAAAGCATCAGAAGAATTTGTGAAGTATGGGACGATAGAGGCCATGCAGACCCGTCGTGAGCACGACGGTCCGTCAAAAAGGTTTGTCAACTCAGACGCGTTTTGACATATTTTCAGTAATTAGAATCCTTCTTTTATTAGGTTTTTGTTTTTATTATAAAAAGTTTGAAAAACCTCATTTTTGGGGTTAGACTTTTTGATAGTTAGACTTTTGGATAACTTTTAGTTCTCTTGTTCAAGTATTGAAGGATTAATTTATGCAACTGTTACACTTTTTCTGGAATTCATTGTTGGTGCTTTTGTCGATTAATCAAGTGAATTTATGGATATTATTCTTTCTTATTAAAGTAAGTGCATGAATTCTTATATCAAATAAATGAATAGTGCGATTATGACCATGGGTAACTAAACTCCATAACTAGGGTTGTTGAAACCATGAGTGAATAATGATGAAAAATCTAACTAAAATAACAATTCTAGAATAATGTCTTGCATGTATTGATAATTCTTTCATTTATAAGTCTTTTAGGCGGATGGCCAAAATTAGAATTCGCCTTAATACTACTTGCCGGATAAAGGAGATAGATAACAGGAAAAGAATTATCAACATAGATTTAGTGTAGACTATCTAATAGGCTAGTGTCGGTTGGAACGAGGTAATAACTTAGTCAAATATCGAATAGAATGCTTAATATGAGGTAAAGGTAAGGTTTAGTATAGCAACACACGTAGCCAGATCAAGGTGCGGAGTGAAATTCTCTAGATGCCGGACCAAGGATTTAGCGATACATAACTTATCACTTTACATTTAAGTTACTAGGAAAGAATTGTTATAGTTAGAATTATAAAGTTAGGAACCTGTTCGGAACACTTAAGCCCTAGTTACTTTTATCAATTGATTAAGCTCCAAGATTTGAATCTGTTAGTTGTTTACTTTAATTTAGTTAATTATTTTCATTAATTTAGAAATAACCCCCCCCCCCCTTTATTGTCTTTTGTTTTCAAGGGAAATAATTGACTAAATAATATTAATAGGATAAAGTTAATTCTGAAATATTTTCCTCGTGGGAACGAACCCAACCTCATTTGTTGGGTTCTTTACTTGATACGACCACATTACTTCTTATTTGAGAGGTATGTTTTAGCGTATCAATCTTTGAAAAGCCTTGGATGACACTTCGAATGAACTCGACGAGGTCATGCTTCTAATTGAAAATTACAGAGCCATACTTAACCAAAACATAAAACTAGAGGCGATTGATGGAACTTTAGCAAATCACCGGGTGGTTAGGCAATCTAGACCCAACTCGTCAAACTATCTAACGTGCAAATTAATTTACCCCATTAACACAAATAAAAACTACATCTCCAAATTACAAAATCAAACCACATACTCAATAAGTTAAGCCTGACCATATGAACCTTCCCATTCGGGTACCTAAACTTCACCCAATTTGGTCGAAGTTAGCTATTTGACGAATTTAGCCTTAATAATAACATAAAATGCTCAATAATTGGACAAAGTACATCATATTTTCAGTTACTCATACTTTACTTGATTTAACCTAAAATAATTTAGCACAACCAAAAATAAATTTAATCAATCTTAAGGAACAAACTTCGGGAAATAAACAATTTCAACATTATAGCACAAATACAAGAATATGAAAGGAAAACTAGTACACAATTTACAATTTTAGAGAACCCCAACACACATCAATTAGATTTACACAATTGCATTTGAATTCAAACGCGGGGTTAAGAAAACCAACCTTTAAGATGAAACATAAATTTTGTAGAGTTAGGCGGCAAAAACTTCCAACTCCGAGCCTTAGATTAATAAGCAAAAATTGACAAATGCAAGAATATAGAGTATATAGAGTGTGGGTGTTATTGTATGAGGCTATAAGTAAAGGAATGTGGAAGATTTTTATATATTAAACTTTTGGCCTTTAGAAACCTTCAGTTCTGGCATTTTTGATGCTATTAGTCATCCTCACAGAATGATTCGATGACACGCCGAGTTATTACATACTTCACCAATTTTTACACGACCTCCTATTATTATTAGGGTCAAAACGGCGGACTAAGTCGAGCTCACTGACCTGTACAATGATTTGCCAACTTGTCCAAAAGCTCACCAAGTGTTACAGAATTTCACATATGATTTTGTGAGTTTAACGATGGTCCAAGCTGAGCTCTGTGTCCTCTTCGGCGAGTCGCTAACAAGACTCTTGAGGTTCAAGCCTACAAATTTCGAACATATTCCACACTTCAATCTCCACAACTATCACCCATTCTTCAGGATCAAAACACAAAGCATTAAAAACTTGGGTTGCCTCCCTAGAAGCGACTTAGTTAACCTCGTAGCATTATGCAAGTACCCGTTCAATTCTCGTTCATGGGGTTTTCCATAGCATCATTAAGTAACACCCTTTATTGTCTCGAGTAGAGGCATGACAATATCTGACCCATTTGGGTCTTTAGTTACATACCAGATATGGAATAAAAAGCACTCGTATAAATTAGCATTGAGACATTCTCTTTTATCTCTTTCAATAGTCTATCATGTTCTTCGACATTTTTGATATTGATTTAGAGTATATTTTCTATCAGTCCACCCTCATAAACCTTGGAATTTCTATACTCATGAAGAATAATGCACGTATATTTCTTTTTCAACATTATTTAAAAATTCATGATCTTTTAGGTAAAGAGATCCATTTAAGTCAACTTTTTTGTCAGATTATGGTCCCTCTCTTGCCCCTTGATATTCTTAGTTATGTGATCAAGGAATTGGGATACTATTGCCTAGGGTTTTCGTATCATACCACCCGAAAAAAATTAGTTAGCCACTCCTATATTCTCAGAAACCAAACCACTATTCAAACACACCAATAACATTTTATTTGGAATTCCATAAGTTGGGCACTGCTGTAATAGTGTCTTAAATCTTTGCCACAACTTATGGATTGTCTCTCCCTCCAATTTCTTGAAATATATGATTTTAACCCTAAGCATCTCGTCGTTAAGGTAGGGTGGTTCGCTTTGCTACTGTTGCTACCATATACACGCATTTCATCTATTTAACAAGCAACACAAAATCAAAAGTAAAAGTAAGTAGATTTAACTATAACTAAAAAGATTGCAATTGAACTTCACTAAAAGAATTTCAAACAAACACCTCCTCCACGACAGTAGTACTATTTTTATTTAACGTTTCAAGAACACTTCATAAAATTCTAGGTGTTCAAATATCATAAATCAGTATAAAACCCAACTACATTAATAAGTATAGAATCTCACAGTGAGCGGTACGTGTTTCAGATTAAATTAGGATGTATAAATGTGGTTAGGTCAATCATAGGAATAAAAATTATCGAATAAAGACATTATTCAAATCAAGGTATGATACAAATGTCAAATAGGGGTTTTGGTTTTGATTATTTTCTATAGACGATCACAAATAATACGAATTAATAATAATGAGACGGGTTTATGGAATGTGATAGATTATAGGCTAATACACAGATATGGGTAATTGCAACTATTAGAAAACCGCTAGATATTAGATTGATATCTCTGAAACATCAACAAGCATGAAAATAAACAATGGCCGACATCTAAATCCATTTTCTCTATCTAGGTAAATGTGTGGGAAAAGATTTAGGATTTACTGTCTATATCTATTCCCAGGTCAACCCAATACTCATGAACTATCATTCAAAAAACTTATTCAAAAACCTCTCTCTCTAGCAAGTCAAGAACACAAACATAAGACAACATTTGAAACTACTATTCTAAGGCTAAACCACAATTAACCATTGAACTCACTCTTAAATAGCATTTAAACCAACATTGGCAATACCCATATGTTCAATAAGCTCATATTCACATAAGCACACCCCATAAATCATGGTTTTAGCTAGACATCATAGAAGGGTAAACATTGTTACCAAACTAATTATCCATCAACTAGGTAAGATCAATTTTGTCAATATAATGCTCTAATTTAAAGATTCTCAAATACCCACGTCCAAATTCTCAGAAGTTAATTTCTTCAACCCTTCAAAGCTAAGTAAAAACTAGAGAAAATTATCTTCCAAATTTGCAAAACATCACATAGATTGTTCTAAAGAGTCTTACCTACTAAACTAAATGTTCAAAAATGTACATATAGTCGCCAAAATGTGTTGTGAAGAGTCAATTTGGGAAATAAGTTAGGCTCGCTAAACCACTAAACGAACTCCTCGTTAGTCTCTTGCATCAAATTCTACCTTGGCATTTAGTATCCTCAAGGTCTGAACTTAGGGCGGTGTATCTTGGATTTGGGAATCACTCGACGATTTTCTCATTGCTACTTTTCATCACCATCTTGATTTTTTCCTTCAGGGATTTGCACACAAGAACTTAAGGCGGATAGATAAACAACTGACCGACATGCTGAGTTCTCTTGGTGATCCATAGGATTGCCCATCTTCATTTCTTCAGCATGTCTTGTTCCGTTTTTCCTATTTATGTCCTTTCTTTGTTCCTCAATACATATTCCTGAAAATGAAGGATTCAACTTCAGTTATTGGCACAAAATAAGCATTTGATACACTAAATAAATTTCAACATAGCCTTAAATGAGTCCAAACCTCAAAATAATGTAGTGGTTTAATTATATAAATTTAGTGTGATTAAATGTTTATTTCGTACCAATAACTAGTTTTTAATCCTATATTTTCATGAAAATAGATTGAGGAACAAAGCAAGGATACTAACATGCAAAAAAAACAAATTAGGATAAAAAAATTAAGACCGGTGAGCTTAAGAATCACTAAGAGTACTCGTGATGTCGATTACTGGTTTATCAGACAGCCTAAAATTCTGTTGTGACAATACTTTAAGGAAAGAACCAAGTTGGAGATGAAAATGATTATTCGGGAGCTCACCGAGTGATTCCATGAAGCCTAGATAGATCACGTAAAGTTGTAGACCTTGAGGATGGCGAATGCTAAAGAACTAGGGAGATGGAAGAGACCAAAGGTAAAATTGACAAGTGGTTTAGCAAGACCGGCTTACTTTGCCAATTGACTCTTCACAACACATTTTTGGCGACTATAAATAGATTTTTTAACCTTTAGTTTAGTGTCTCAGACTCTTTAGAACAATCCATATGATGCTTTGCACATCAGGAAGACAATTTTCTCTAGTTTTTCCTTTACTTTGAAAGATTGAAGAAATTTGGTTTTGAGAATCTGGAAGTGGATCTTTGAGAATCTTCAAATTGGAGCATTATAAATATGAGTCACTCTTACTAGTTGATGGATAATCATTTAGGTAATAGTTTTCACCCTTTAATGATTTGTAGCTTAAACCCTAATTCATGGGTGTGATTATGTGATTATGGGTTTATTTAGCATATGGGTAGTGCTAATTCTTAGTTAAACTACTATTTAAAAGTGAGTTCAATCATTAATTATGGTTTAACCTAAGAATTGTAGTTTCTAATGTAGTTCTATCTTTATTTTCTTGGCTTGCTCGGGAGAAAGGTCTAAGAACTAAAATTTTTTATAGATAGTTTGTGGGTATTGGGTTTAATTGGGTTAATCGCGAGAGAGTGAATCGTAAATCCTTTCCAAAACATTTTGCTTGACATAGTAAATGGATTAAGGTGTAGGCTTTTCTTAATTTGCATACATGTTGATGTTCGAGAAAAATCAATGTGATTCGAGGTTAATTGTTTGAAAGAAAGTTTACATCTACTATAGCCTAGCCTACTCACTATTATCAAGTTATTTTCTTATAGTTGAAACCACCCATATGCATATATTAGCCTATAATAGATCACATCCCAAGTACCCATCTGATTTATTGTGAATTCATATTGTCTGTGACTGTTTGTACCTGATAATCAAAATGAAAACAACAATTTTACATTTGTGTCCCCCTTGATTTGAATAATGCCTTTATTTGATACTTTCTATTCGTAAACTAATTGGACCACATTTATACTTCCCAATTGAATATAAAACACGTACTCCTCTTAGTGGGATTCGTCACTAACTCATTTAGTTTAGTTTAATACTGATTAAACCATGAATTGGATGGAGAGATTGAAATGTTAAATCAAAATGGTGCCACTTCCGGGGTGTTGTGTTGTTTGAAATTGTTTTACTGAAGTTGAACTATGTTCTTGTTAGTTATAGTTGAATCTACTTACTTTTAGTTTTTATTGAGCTTCTTGTTAAAATAGAGGAAATGATTGTTAATGGTACTAAATGTATCCAAGTAGGCCAAAAAGATGATATCAACAATTTCAATATTGTTAATGACCCGAACATAAATAACCTAGTCCTAATGGGTGGTTTTGGGGACATTCTCTGTCTTGAACTGAACATAATACAGTGTTTCACATTACAAGAACCATGTTACATCTCCTCCAATTTAAGAGTTTGTTTGATGAGCTGGATCATGAAGACCTTCATGAGCATATCAGATTTTATTTATGTTTGTTGATTGATCTCCATCAAAAAAAAATCTCAAAATTTGTCTAGATGAGGTTGTTTCTATCTTCACTAATGGGAGAAGAGTGCAAGTGGTTGGTTATTAACGTTTCAAAGACACTTTATGCAATACTAAGTTTCAACGATCGCTACTCAGTATGATAACTCAACTAATTAAGTTGGAATCGATCCCACAAAGACTAGCCATTACATCGTATTCAACTATCGAAGAAAAACAACAACCTATTTGACTAACCTCTTTATGCTACTTTTTTATTTAACTTCAAAATTCCTGTTATCCTTTTCAATCAAATTTAACACTTAACACGAGACGATCAAATGGTGAGGTAATACTTGGGTATTGACCGACCAATTATTGAATTCAACATAGTGGATGTACATTGATGCTCACAATGGGATGGATTGTCAAGGGTAGGTAGGAATATATGTAATTTAGTTTTCTCTGGATCAATTACCTTATCTTTATTGAATCCTCTCAAAATTCAACACTAGATGGAATATGCCAAGCCCTCGTTCTAATGAAATCTACTTTCTTGATCTAGATACATAGGATAGATTCCATATTTTACTCTCTCAATGTGAAATTATGGTGACCCACTTCTAAAGATTCTAAACTTTCTGATTTGTCTCAACAATTTTCTCTTGAGCAAGAAAAAAACACTAAACCTAATACATTAATCATGCAAAATAACCTGGAAAAACAGCAGCAATTAAGACCCACTTTAAATTAACACCATTATTTGCAAATTAATAACAACCACTTAGTAAAACGTAAAAATTTGTCAATAGTTAAAACCCCAAGAAAGGGGTTTTAGCCATTTATTGTAAAAAAAATAAAAAAAAATCAACATCTACCATGTACTTTAGAGAAATGCAAAAGACTATCTTACAGATATACTTAACTAATCTTCCCTATTAGAAAATTCTCGACCAAAACTTTGTTCAAAGTAACTTGAAATACCTCCTAGTAGTCTATTTTATATCAGTCTTTTGTTCCTTAACTTTCTAAATACTCGCTCTCTCTATGAAAAATTAATATAAATAGGTTTGCTATGTGATTGTTTAAGAGCGATCGACAAGGAAAGTCAGCCTTCAGTGAACGTTCGTCGATTCACCGATTCACCGATTGTCCTTCTTCTCTCCTTCATTTTTCACTCCTTCTTGGTCTAGAAATTGTAATTTTGGGGTATCCAACTCGTGATCGCCGAATAATATATTTCGTGCATCAGTGCTTGTTTGGTAACCTCTTTTTTTCGTTGTCGAAGCAATCAGTGACACGTCGAATTGAATTATTGCCCGTTGCAGTTACCCCTATTTTAGCTCCCGCGTTCTATAACTTTTTTGTGGTAAAGTGTCAACTTCGGGGATTAATTGAGTGACATAGTCAATTTAAGACCTTCGTTTCTTCGTTCTTTCAGCGGCGTCATTCCTTTATTTTCTCGTTAGTCACCATTCTTTATTCCTCACTCAAAACACTTTAAATCAAGGGTTTTTCATTAGTTATTGACACAACACAAAGATTTTAGGACAAAAAATCTATCTAGATAAACTTACACTTTTGTTTGTCCTCAAGTAAAACTGAAGTTTTGCAGTTCAAAAGGAATGTGTCGGATAGTGCAACACAATACTCCAGCATGAATGCATACAAAAAAACTGAACTTACTCATGCAAGGATACATTATGCACTCAAAGATTCAAGTTACGAACCACCATCCTCAAAGAATCTCAAGTTCATAATACATGCTTCAAATGCAAGTTCAAACTCAACAAATGTGTTCATAACGCCCTTACACAAAAGATGGTTCCATAATATCACAAAATGACTCAATTAAGCTCCAGAATTATAATCTAAAGTCACACTCCAAAAGATGAACACATGCATGACTCCACCCAATGATTTCACCTTATTTTCCAAGTTACACTTGTTTCAGCTCCCTCAAGATCAAAAAGGTCTTTCAAGGCTTGTAACATTGTTGGGTGTTAAGGTATGATTCGAGAGGCTCACTAACTTTTATCTTCATCAAATACGGTATGAATAACAATTTATTTCCTTCTCTTTATCATTTTCAATTATGCTCTTAAGTCAAACCATTATTCATCTTCCATGGATGGTTGGACACCCCATATTCTTTACACTTTCACAACTTCAATTTATTACACAACTTTTTCATTCTTTTGCATTCCATATTTTTTTTCTCTTTTTTTATGGGGCCCATTTTTCTATAATCATGGGTCAAAGGGAATTTCTTTTCACTTCTTAATGCACCTTATCTTTTCACCACACACCAAACTTAGTCTTTTGGCTATGTCGTTTATTCACACAAAATACAAACCATGAGTATTATGGGTTATGGGTAAAGAAAGGTTTTGAATTTGCATCAAGTTTCTTCCAAGAAAATAATATGACTAAAAGGGTGTTTAAACAAGGATCACGCACTCACAAGGTTTTCCACAAAAAAAAATAATGTGAAAATGTTTCAAACTCTTAAAAGTTGCCTAAGATGATTTTAGGAGATTGCATCACTTAGTTAACCGGACCAAATTGGCAAATTGTAGTTGTAATTTGACATGGTTCATGATAAGCTCATCACACAAGACTCCACACTTTAGCTAGTGTTCAATATTAATCACAACATACTCAATTTGACAATAGGCTAATCACAACAAGATGCAAAAGTGTACACCTTGCCAAAGCGATTTCATTTGACCTCATCGTGGCCATACATTCATTTTTGTTTTATTGTGAGCACTATTTAAGTCAACGGTATTGATCAAGACTAATACTCAAATTTGCAAGAGAACAAATACAATTTAATGCACTCCATTGGTTCTAAGAGAACATAGGAGTTCACTAATAAAATTCACTGACTAAGTTCAGCCCCGCCGGAAGCATTCAACATTATCCCCTATGTGATTAGAGAATGGAAACTAGCGAAAAAAGAAACAAAAAAATAAAAAGAAAAAGAAAACCAACAAGTAAAAGTAGAATTCTAGTATGTAAACATGCAAATCAAGGTAATAACGGATCTTCATGAAGTGCCCAGTCGGCGAGATAATAACCCAGTCGTGGAATGATCCGGAATGCGCCCAAGAAGCACTATCTCGCCCTTATTTCCAATGTGTGACACCCTTAAACTTGATAATTAGGAGGCTTTACAGGAGGTCGCCAATATATTGTTGAGTCCCCTACTAGACTTGGAATGTCACTAAATAATCCCTGAGTTATTCAACTAGCACTGGAATAGAAAGGGCGAGATAAATCGGGTCACCTAAACCCATCAGCAATTCATCGAGGGATACAGGTCGCTCGCTCAGCGAATCTTCCAGAAACTCACCTCCTTTTTTTATATCCTTTTGGGGGGATAGGTTGCACTCGCCAAAATTCTTTGGCGAATTTCCGATAGCATCATCCTCTCGCACATTATCCTTCACATAAAGCATCAACACATATTAGTTAAAATACAAATACTTGGGTTGCCTCCCAAGGAATGTCTTATTTAATGTTGTGGGACGATGTGGACATTTTCTCAAGCATCTTACAAGTACACCAACTCATTTAGAGAGATCTCGTGTCACTCGCAAAGTTTAACTTCAAACTTTGCCCATTTATCTTAAATGCATGTCCTTCTTGACTCTTAACTTTGATGTCACCTTTGTGAACACTCGTGTAACTCTAAATGGTCCTTACCATTTGGAATTGAGCTTTCTTAGAAAGAGTCAGAGTCGGGCGTTGTATAGTAACACCTACTCTCCCACTTTGAAGTGCTCCTAAGGATTTTAGCATCATAATCTTTCTACATCATTTCCTTTAAAAAGAATTTGAGCTTTCGTAATCTTTGAACTTGAATTCATCCAACTCATTTGACTGCTCTATTCTCTCATTTAAAGCCGTTGTCAAGTCCATATTAAGAGCCTTCAATGCCCACAATACTTTTTGTTCCAATGCTATAGGTAAAAGGCAACACTTACCAAAAAATATTTGATAACGAGACACAGCTACTGGTGTTTTATATGCGGTAGGATATGCCCATAGTACGTCGTCAAGTTATTGAGACCAATAAGTCCTATTAGCATTTACTTTATTGGATATGATGCTCCTGATATCTCGATTTGACACTTCAATTTGGTCGCTTGTTTGTGGGCGGCTTAGAGTTGCTACATTGTGTTTCACTCAATAATTACTTAATGTGGCTAAGAACCACTTATTGCAAAACTTAAATCTACCATCACTAATGATAGCTCGATGAGTACCAAATCTAGAAAAGATGTAGTGTTTCAGGAATTGAACCACACTTTTCCCTTCATTATTCGGAAGTGCAAAAATTTCCACCAATTTATAAACATAATCTACAGCCACCAAGATATAATTATTACCAAATAAACTCACAAGTGGACATATTAAATCTATTCCCCAAACATCAAATAGTCCAACTTCTAAAATTGGGTGAGGTTCAACTCATGTTTTTTTGGAAACTCCACCTTTCTTTTGACTGTTAGTGCATTTATTAACATATTCATGCGCATATTTGTAAGGGTATTTCATGTAGTATCCCCTTTGTAGAACTTTAGTAGTTGTATGCTCACAACTGTAATGACCCCCAACCGGTGAAGTACAATAAGCATTGAGAATTACATGGTTTCTTCTTCCGAAACACACCTTCTTATGATATGATCTGTGCGTTCTCTTAATAAGTATGGTTAACCCCAAAATTACTTTTTAACATCCAACATGAACCTCTTTGTTAGTAGAAGATTAGTTTATTTTGCATAAATCCACAAACTACATAATTGGCATACCAAAGAGATATTTGAGAGTTACTATGAACACTTGTTTCATTGGGAAAATAATCATTTATGACAATATCCAGCTCGTCATTCTCATGGCCTTCTAATCATAATAAGTGGTCAGCCACAAGGTTTTCACAACCTCTCTCATCTTTGACCACAAAGTTGAATTCTCGCAATAGTAGCACTCACATTATCAACTTATCGTGGAATCCTTTTTGCCTTCAGGAAACGTAGTACAACATGATCAGGGTGAACAACCACCTTAGTACGTAGCAAGTATGCCCGAAAATTCTCAAATACATGCTCATTCGAAAGCAACTCTTATTCAGTACGATGTGGTTACATTGAGCAATGTTGAGAGTCTTGAAGTGTAGTATATAAAGTGATATAGTTTGTTGTGTTTTGTCCCTAGTACAACATCCAATACCGTTGCACTTACATCACACATTACCGAGAGGTTCTGACCAATCAGGGCTAATAATGATAGGGGTGGACACCAACTATTCCTTCAAACAACATGTTATCATACAGGCATCATCAAATTGAAATTTTACCTCTTTCTTCAGGAGTTTTCATAGAGGACGTGCAATCTTTGAGAATTCCTTAATGAACCTTCGGTAAAAACCTTCATACACCACGAAAGTATGAAACCCTTGTGGTGGTGATTTTTCAATCACTTCAATCTTTGCTTTATCAACCTCCAACCCCTTTTGCAACAATTTGTTATAAATTACTATACTTTCTTTAACCATGAAGTTACATTTTTCTCAATTTAAGATCAAGTTTGTTTGCACAAATATTTGGACAAATTGTCCCAAGTGCTCTAAACACGCCTCAAAAGTATAACCCATAAACAAAAAATCATACATAAATACTTCCATTGAATCCTCCATTATATTTGCAAAAATAGATAATATGCAACTCTCAAAAGTGGTCGGAGCATTACATAGACCAAACAACATCCATTGAAACAAAAACTACCATTTAGGGATGTAAAGTTTAATTATTTTGGTATTTTGGAGCAATGGATATTTTGTTATACCCAGATATGCATACAAATGCAATACCAATATCTCTCAAAGAGTTGATCAAGAATTTGATCCGTAAAAGGCATGGGGAAGTGATCTTTTTTAGTCCACTAATTTAGCTTCCTGTAATCCATGAATACTCTCCACCGGATCACTGATCTCATAGATATAAGCACCCCTTTTAATTTGGGACTGCCGTAATACCTTCTTTTTTCAATTCATATTTCACTGGACATACCCATTTTCTATACACAATAGGATATCTCACCTCTGTGTCTAACCAATTTATTATCTTCTTTTACACCACCTCTTTCATTGATGGGTTCAATCCCCACTAATTTTCAAAATTTTGCTCATATTAACTATCAAGATGAATTTTGTGAGAGAAAATACAAAGAGGAAGTCCCACTATCTCAGTGGTAGTACACCCTATAACTTTGATATGCCTTCTCAACAATTCAAGGAGCAATTTTATCTGCCACTCAAGCAAATCCGCTGTATAAGATTGCCTGTAAGGTGTTATTTTCCCCCAATAAAGCATATTGGAGACGGGTGTGGAGGACTTTCAACTCTAGATTTGGTCGTTCTTCTATTGATCGCTTTGCGGGAGGCTTTCTCGATTCTTTCAATCAATGTCCGATTTCAACGGAATCTTTGAATGCCCCGCAAAGCTGATATAGTTTTTAGTACCTCACCATACCATCGAGTTTCAAACTCATCATAGTTAGCAAGCACGACTTCAAGTCGATAATTCATACATATCAAATGGCTCACACTAGACATTCCTTCATCAATAACATCAACCATGGAGACCTTGTAAATACCACTTGGGTGTTTTATTAACTTACACACATTGCATATTACTTCATATTTTTTCACATAAATCTTTATCTCTCCGCACTATACATTAACCAACGCTCTTTCAGTTTCGAAGAATGGTTTTCCCAAAATGACGGGAATCTCATCATCTATTTCATAACCAAGAATGACAAAATTATCAAGGAAAATCAATCGGTTAATATTCATCAAGATGTCATACAATATCCACACGAGATGTTTAATTGATAAGTCATCCATTAAGACTCCAGTTGTTGTGGATTTCATCTCTTCCAACCCAAGTTGTTTATAGATGGAATATGCTGTTAGGTTGATCCTTGCTCCCATATCACATATGTGTTTAGAAAATTGTAGTATGCCGATAGTTCAAGGGATAGTAAACGCTTCGTGATCCTTTCTTTTTTTGATCAAATTCATAGTCATAATTTCACTACAACAATGGGAAACTTCAATTGTCACAAAATTCATGCTCCTTTTATTTTTGACTAACTCCATCATAAACTTGGCATTTCAAAAAAAGCTTCCACAAGGGAGGCATTATGTTAAAACCCTCAAAAGAAACTAGAATAAACTAGAGTATAACATGTTTTTACTTAGTTAATAAGCAAAAAAAAATTATAAATTATATCATTAGAAATCATTTCAAAGATTTTTGAAGTAAAACATAAAAAAAAAGTCCAAGACATTTGGAAACTAGTCGTTGTGTGTGCTAGTGTGCCTTTGGATGTTTTACATTTTGGTTGGTGTCAAAATTTATAGTAGAGGATCATAACATCTAAAGAACCTATTTAGGTTCAGAAATTCTGGGAAATAATCCCCAAGTAACACCCTAAGGGTCCTTGATGAGGACCCAAATCTTGGCAAGCAACTGCTATAAAGCATCCTAATCAATGACCTTGAATTGACGCCCCTTGGTTTGATGGACGCCCCATCGGTTGAGGGTGTGGATCAACAGGTAGTTATTATCTTAAGCCCCATTTTTAAAGTTACTGACCAAAACAAAGAACCAGGAGGATGTTCCATTGGCTTATCGATGCCTCATAGGTGTCATTGGTTGATTGAGGTTGGCAATTTTTGTACATGTGTTGGTCAAGTTGGGGGAAGTTTGGGAAATTGACTTAGAGTCCTAATTAATTCACGGATGGTTATTTAAGGTATTTTTAGGTAATTTAATTAGTTTATAAGCCTAAAACCTAATTTAAAATTCACTTTTGTAAAATCAAAACCCAAGATCAAAATAGAAGTCTCTCTAGACAATATTGAAGCTTTGATCAAGGTTGAAGATAGGATTGGATTTCTTCATTGATTTCTCCATCAATTTCGTCGCTATTCTTTAATAGAGTTATCATGTTTCATCATTGACTCTTCTTCCATTCAAGGAGCCAAATTCCAAAGGCTTTTCAAGGATTTTTCCAAAAACCATAAAGTTCTGTTTTGAATTCTAAGCATGGGTTCTTGCACAAAAGGATTTAAATTAATGTTTTATGAAGTAATTGATGTTACATTAATGTTTTAAAATCTATGAACCCATGTCTTAAATGAATTCCTTTTTTTTGGCTCTAATGTAGGCGAATTGATCATGACTTAATTGTATTGAATTCATGTGTAGATTATATATGGCTGTTAAAATATGTATTTAATTAATGTTAGAATTGTTCATGGCTTCCTTATAATGTTCACATCTATATTGAGTATTGATTAATCATTGATGTAGTTGAATGGCTTCGTGTTATATATATTGTTATTAGTAATATCTCTATAATGTAAATTTGTATTACAAAGGATAAAGGATGATGATTATGGCTATAAGAAGGTGGTGAGTTGACCTTATTCTTTTATATAACATTGCATTGATATTGAACTAATGTTATTTGGTATGGTCTACTTATGGTGACGGTGTTTACTTGATATAATTATTATTTATATGGCCTTGTCAACATTATGGTGTGAAATATAGTTTGATCATGATAATATATATGAGAAGGTATAAAATACAGTTTTCATGTGATGTCTATATGATCTTGATTGAGACTATAATGCTATGATTTGATATGTTTCCTCTCTAGTAGATAGTATATTATGTGAAGGACCATGGATAACGTTAAGAGAATGATGTGGTATATTATGTGGTAAAGTAGTTGTCCCTACTTGGTACTTAAATGACAGTGAATGAATGGATGAATGAATGAAAGTCTAGGATTGGTAGTGAAAAGTTGGTGCCCTTCCTTGAATTATTAAATGAGGTATTCTAAAGCATGTCTTGAACAGGTAGATCTGAGCATGGTGGCCCTTCTTGATATGTCTAGAACCCTGAGTGAATTTGAAGCACTTAATAATGAAAAGAAGGTAAGTAGAATCTTCTAGTGAAAGACCGTAATGGTGTCCTTCTTGAGTGAAATGATGGACTTAGGGGTAGCTTGGCTTGAACGACATGAAAATATCTCTAAGCAAGTCATATGAGCTATCCTAATTGATCTTTGTTTGAAGCCCTTGTGGACCCATCCTTGGAAGAAATAATATTATGAGTTGGTAGGACTTAGTGATGGTACCTTCTCAAATACTAGTGCGAGAATGATTTACTCTATGAGAAACAAGAAAAAGCACCGAGAAAATATACTTGTTGTAGTAGCTCTACATTTGATGAGACTAAAGTAAGGAACAATCAATATTCCTTAACTGTGTGCCAATATGGGTTGATTACTAGTTCGACCTTTGGCAAGTGGAACACCTACTACGGTATGGTGTCCTTATGAAATCGGTTTCCATGCCTACATAGTATGGTCTATGTTGGTTAATGCCGATTATCATCATATAGGATGTGGATTATAGTATTGGAGAAATTCTACAATGAGTAGGTTGTGGAATGGGACACCATCTACACATGACACGAGTAGGCTTTGAAGGGGATATGATGAGTTTCATAGGTCTTATAAGACCATTATGTGAACTCCGCTAATTGTTCACTTGTCTTTTAAATGTCATAATGAATAGTAATGTTTTAATTTATTGAATATTGAATAGAAATGTTAGTATCTAGGGTAGCTTTTAGGATTTCTTAGGTAGGCTTGAAGAGGGTGTATGCGAAGTCTCTTTTTGTCTTACCTAGGTGAGTCATAGAGTAACCTTAGGTAGGGAGTCTGACTAATGTAAAGGTAATAATCCTACTTTGGAAGTCTTGAGAATCACTTAGGTGTGTGAGAAGGGTTGTATCGGCGACCTCTTCGTATCTTACTCGGGTGGGTCTTAGGATGACCTTTGGTAGGAGGTTTGTGTCTTTAGATGGTTTCTATATGATGATAGTTTTATATTGTGGATTACTTGAATATGTCTTATATATGAGGATTGATTTGACGATGATTCATATACTTGTTTATGAGGTTTTATCAAAAGAGCATGAAAAGTATGTCTTAATGTAAATGTCCATTTTTGCATTATATTATTGCATGTCACCATACTTAGTGCATTCAATGTGCTAATTCCATGAGTAGTTTTCTATTTCTATATGTGTAGGTAGAAAGTGAGGATATTCTTAGAAGTTGATGCTTGGGAATAACATTCTCGCAAGATTGGTATGTCCCACTACTTTCGAGGACATTGCTATGTTTAGTTTATTTTTTTTCAATGACTTTGTAATAGACTATGATTTCTTTTTAAATTGATGAAAGCGTTTTGACCCTAAGTTATTTGACTTATGTATAAGGTTACATATGTTGATAATTAGTTATTACTTATGATTTTATAAAAGAGTTTGATTAATTTAATGAAATGTTTTTATTCTGCACTTCTTTTGAAATATATGAGATATAAGATGCCTAAGGGATCATACAAGACTTCGGAGAGGTCGAGTACGCCGTGTCACAACTTGGGGGTGCTCACGGGTTGTGAATAACTTCTTATTAGATCATTTGGGTATGAAGTAGTCTTTAGGATTCAATATGTCATAAAATTCACATCTAGTAAAGTCTTGTTCAATGGTGGTAAGTCCCAACACATCTATAAGCGAGAGGTTTTAGGACGATAGAAGTTTCCCTTTCTTCATTACTCTTCTGTCATGCCATAGAGTTGAGATTATATGTGTCTTTTTATAATCTCTTCTCTTGTGTTTATAGGATGTAAATACGAGAAGGATGCGCACAAGGAGAGTGGATGAGTAAGTGGTGAATGAGGGAGTTTCTCCTCGAGGAAAAAAATTCCCAAGGTGTTAAAGTTCATCATGTGGAATAAGTCCCTGCAGCTAATCAAGGGAATGAGGTTCTGGTGGTTCCCCGGGATATGACTAATGAGGAAATTATAGGAGATCTTCTTATCCAAATACCAAGCGATGAAGGCTAAAGCTCATCGAGATGTAGGGCCTAGGATGAATACCCTAAATAGTACCATGAACTGTAGGTTGAGGGACTTCGTGATGATGAATTCTCCTACTTTTCTTGGCTCTAAAGTGGGAGAGGATGCCCAAGAGCTTCTAGATGGTATTTATAAGGTGTTGAGTGCGATAAGGGTAACTTCTAGGGAAAAAGAGAAGTTGGGTTCATAACAATTCAGGAAAGTTTATCAAGTGTGGTACACACAATGGAGACATAATAGGCCTATTGAATCGGGTCACATAGAATGGGGGTGAAGGTTGAAGAGTTTCTAAACCTTAGGCAAGGTAACACGAGTCTAGAAGAGTATTCCTTAAAATTTACCCTATTGCCTAAGTACGCTACATCTTTGGTGTCTAACCCTAGGGATGAGATGAATACGTTTGTAACCCGTGTTGCCGACCTTTTGAAACAAGAGTGTCTTATATACATGCTCCATAATTACATAAACCTATATAGATTTATGGTGTAAGAAAAATCCATTGAAGATTCAAAACATAGTAGAGTTACAAGAAATTTGCAGAGGGGTAGATTGGATGAGAAAAATCAACCTAGGTTTAAAAAGAGGACTCCAAACCAAGATACTCCTTGTTCCCCTAAGACCTACTATGAGGGGGGTTGTGGTTCTTGAGGTGTTAAGCCTACTTGTTCTACCTGTGGGAATAATCACTTTGAAAACTGTTTAGCTGGTACTAGTGGGATCTATGGTTGTGGAAAGTATTACCACAAGGTGAGAAATTGTCCTACAATTTTGGATAAGGGGAAAGAGATAACATAATCTCCTAGTGAAGGTACAATTACTATTCCTCTAAGTGGTGGATACTTCTATGCTCTCCAAGCTAAAAAGGAAGCGTATCCGGATGAAGGTTGCGGTAAGTCATAATTTTCTATTTTATATGTTGATGGGTTCCTTCTAGGTGTGGGATTATGGTAAATGGTTGGTTCGATGAATCTTGTCTTTTTTCTTCGTTTGTAATCAAGCGTGAGAGCTAGGACTTTCTAGTAGCATGTTGCATGTGTTAAGAAGTCTAAGTGAAAATGAGTTTCGTTGAACTCCTTGCATTGGGAACACTTTTATGAGGTTAGGTTTATATGGTAAATTGAGTTCAAACTATGTTGTATTTCATGTTTTAGTACATCCATAATAAATTGGTTAAATGTGGCATGAGTAGCAAATAAACATGGTTACAGTGGGCTTCTTAAAGAAAGTTTCATAATTTTGTTTTATATGATTTTTACATGATGAGATTTGAAATAATGATATGATTATGATGATAAGTGGAGAAAGAAGCTCCTCCTATGTCAAACGAAAAGGTAGAATCTTATTGTATGATATGTCGTAGATGATGTTCGTACATTCTTGTTATGTTTTGAGTCTATTGATTTGCTCAAGTTGTTGTCCCTCCTAAGTATGTGTATTGTGTATGATTTAGTATGGTTAGTTGGACGGTCCGTTGGTTGCTCGACGCCTCGTATGTGGGATACATCAATTGAGGCTTGTAATTTTTCTTCTGCTGTCGGCCATGTTGAAGGTAGTTTTGGAAATTCACCTAGAGTCCTAATTAAGTCACAAGAGTTTATTTAAGGTGTTTTAGGTAATTTAAGTTAGTTTATAAGCCTAAAAGATATTTTAGAATACATTATTTCAAAATCAAAACCCAAGATCCAAATAAAATTCTCTCTTGACTCAATTGAAGCATAGAGCACTTCATTTATTTCTCCATCAACTTAGGTTTACTTGTGCCCTTCCTTGAATGATTAAATGAGGTATTCTAGAGAATGTCGTGAAATGGTAGACCTAAACATGGTTCCCCTTAATGATAAGTCTATAACTCTAAGTGAATGTGAAACATTGAATAATGCAAATAAGTTTAATAGAAACCTCGATGTGAAAGAATGTAATGGTGTCCTTGTTGAGTTGAATTATGGACTTATGGGTAGGATGGCTGGAAAGACATGAAACCATTTCTAAGGAATTCATAAGATCTACCCTAATAGACCTTGGCTGCCATCCCTAGTATACCCTTCCTTGGAAGAAAGACTATTATGAGTTTGTAGGACTTAGTGGGGGTACCTTCTCAAATACTAGTACAAGAATGAATTACTCTATAAGAAACAAGGAACATCACCAAAAAAATATTCTTGTGGTAGTAACTCTTCTTCATGTAAGACTAGAGTACGAAGGAACCTTTGATATTCATTAATCATCTGTCATCACAGGATGATTACTAGTTCTACCTTTCGCAAGTGGAACACCTTTCACGTTGTGGGGTCCTTATGACACCGGATTCCATACCTATCTAGTATGGTGTATGTTGGTTTGTGTCTATTCTAAACATGTGGGATGTGCATTCTTATATTGGAGAAATGCTTCAACATGTAGGTAGTGGAATGGGACCCTATCTAGACATGGCAAGAATAGCCTTTTAAGGTGCTAGGATGAGTTTTATAGGTCCTCTATGACCATTATGTGAAGTCCTCTAATTGTTCACTTGTCGGTTTAATGTCTAAACGAATAATAATGACTTAATTTCATGCATGTTGAATAAAATGTCATTATCTCCAGTAGCTTTAAGGATTGCTTAGGTAGGCTTTAAGAGGGTGTATGGGCGGTCTCTTAATGTCTTACTTAGATGAATCTTAGAGTAACCTTATGTACGGAGTCTAAATGATGAAAAGGTAATAATCTTAATTTGGGCAGTCTTTACGATCACTTAGGTGTGTATGAAGGGGTTGTATGGGCGGTTGCTTCATATATTACTTAGGTGGGTCTTAGGATGACCTTTGGTAGGAGATCTATGTGTTTACAGGGTGTCTAAGTGGTGATAGTTGTATATTGTGGATACTGGAATATGTCTTATATGTGAAGATTGATATTAAGATGGTTCATGTATTTTTTATAAGGTTTTATCAAAAGAGATTGAAAAGTATGTTTTTAAAGAAAATACTCGTTTTTGCATGGTTTTATTGCATTTCACCATACTTAGTGCATTAAATGTGCTAATCCCATTATATTTCTTCAAGTGTAGGTGGCAATTAAGGATATTCTTAGAAATTGAAGCTTGGGAATAGCATTCTCTCAAGATCGGTATGTCATCATATGTTCGAGCACATGGCTATGTTAAGTTTATATTTTAAAGAATTTCTAATAGACTATTTTTATTTTCAAATTTATGAAAGGGTCATGACCCTATGTTATTTGACTTGTTTTAAGATGGCGTATGTTGATACTTAGTTTTTCCTTATGATTTTATAACAGATGCGACTATTATGATGAAATTTTTAATTTTGCACTACTTTTCATACATATGTGATGAAAGATGTCTAAGGGCTTGTACAAGACCTCCGCTAGGTCGAGTACACTGTGTCGTGACTTGTGGTGCTCCCTGGTCATGATTGATTAGTAGACCACTTCTTGAATACCAATAATAACTTTTTCAACTTCTTATCATCATTTTTCTTCTTTAGCCATTGGCAAAATAGGGGAGATATTTTGGGTAGAGGTTGCATAACTTTTGGAATCACATTGTGTTTCTCCATTTTGCTTCGTGGTTCTTTTTAAATTCTTTGATGTACAAAATATTCTTCTCCCTCCATGTCTTTTTTTCTTCTTCATGCGTTTGAGCTTTTTCATTGCCTGACACATCAGCTATTCCTACCTTTCCGCAACGACTAACCATAGCCAACCCCTTATCACTCTCTTCCATTGTCATTCTTTGTGTCAATTTTTTTGATAGTAAACTCAACCAACCTTCAAGTATTTTAATTGCATTTGTGTGAGATTAACTTTATTGTTCAATGATGAAAAGTCAGCTTTCATCTCCTTCAATAAATAATTTGAACCTTCGACTTTGTCAAGGATAAGTGACAGCAAATCATTCACCCAGGGATTACTTTCTCTCCCTTTCTATGTTGGGATCTTACTCAGGGGAGAGTGGTCCTCTTCATGGTCATCCTCCCTTCTCCAATAATCACATTTTTTATTCCAATCTCGATAGTATCTCCTTTGATCTTCCCCCTTGTGTAGTACCAACCTTGATTTTCCCCTTGCTGTAAATAGCGTGGATGGAAACTCTCCTCGTATCTCTTGGATTTCCAAGCTTGATTCTCCCTTGTGTTTTAATAACCCAAGGAAGAAACCTTCTTTAACTCTAAACACTCTATTTAAATGATTGGGTTTTCCTACATTCTCCATCATATGATCTTGTAATAACTCTACTGGGGTCAACATTTTCTTAATGTTTCCATCCATTTCTGTTTTATGGTCCAGTTGTTCTTTGTGTCGTTTTAAAACAAAATGGAGATACTTGATCCTCTTGAACGTACCAATCTTTATTTATTTTTCCCCTGTCATCGAGAAGAAATGACAGGGGGAAA